>JASDFA010000023.1:36237500-36837500 GCA_035772735.1 Datura wrightii | reverse complement strand
CTTAACGATCCAAAGAGCCGAAGTCGCAAAAATAAGGGCAAGACTATGGTATTCGATGTGCAGTATTTTAAACTGCTTTGGGAGAGTGAGAGTCACATTTGCTTAGTCCCAAGTTCATCATATTATATATCTATGAGTGTTGGGGACTTCATTTGCTATGAGGGTATTTGGTTTGTGTTGACTTTTGCCAATTATCTGTATAAATGGCATTTGTGATAGCTTAATTCTTTGCTAGTAGTTGGATGCCTTATCTTGATCCTTGTATGTCATATATTGTGATTATTTGTGTGTATAGCTGATTCGGTTTGAGTGAAAAAGGGGCCATTAGATGATTGTGGTTCATATTGCAAATTTTGTTATATTGGTTGTAGGTATTCCAAGTTTACTTTCCAGTTAAACGTCATTTTTGGTTTGTGTTTTCTTTGTCTGAGGACATGCAAAAGTCTTAAGTTGAGAGTGTTGATGTGTTTTGAGTTTACAACACTTTTGACTCTTAAAACTAGGAAAAAACATGGACTTAGGTGCGTTTATATAGATATGAGGCACTGTTACTTTGTTTTCAGGGAAAATAGATGTTAGAGCTGAATTATGCAAAAGATGGAGAATAATATAGAAAAGTGACTTAGTATGGATCTCAGCACGAGCTGTACCATCCTGGTATGAGCCGTATCATCCTGATACAAGCCGTACTAAGAGTCGTGGAAAGGCCCAGGAGCGAAGTGTAAGGTAAGGACAAGTTATGACTCAAGGTATGAGTCGTACCATCCTGGTACAAGCCATACAATGGAAGTTGTTGAAAATTCCTGGAGGAATTGCACAAGCCAAGTATCCTAGTATGGGTAGCCACCATGAGTCATGAGACCTACCTAAGACCCGTACCAAGGAACCATGGAAGACACTAGAAAAAGAGAAGACTGGCAGCAGTCAAGGTACGAGAAGGAGTCACGAATCGTGGAACTGAGGTACGAGTCATACCAGGCCATCCGTGGAAGATAATAGAAGATGTCAACAGTGAAAGATCAAGACACGGGAAGATTGTACAACTCATAGGTTCTTGGTACGAGTCGTACTAGAAGTCAACACTTAGCCAGATTTAGTAGAAGCCAGCCAATGTATGAGTCAAGGTACGACCCGTACAATCCTATTACGAGTCATATGTGAAGGTGGCAATAGTATTAGGTAGGTTCCTTGTTTACTTAGGAGAAGGTTCTAATTATTTGTATAAATATGTTTAGGTTATTTTCAGTAGAGAGACGCAATTAGAGAGATCAGAGAGTCAAACATTGTTTTTATCTCCATTAAGTGACAAGTTGCTGTGAATTTTAATTCATGTCTTGCAGATTTTCTTGCTCAGATTTCTTTCTTGTTCTTAAATTATTCAACATCAAGTCTTGCAATAACCAAGCAGGTTTTCTTTGTAATCATCTTTATAAGTATTCAATTATGTATTTTTCTATGAATGCTAATAACGATTGTACAATCATGAGAGGCTAAAATCTCCATAACTAGGGTTGTTGGGACCATGGGGAATTAACAAACTAGGATTACACAAAATGATTCAAAACTAATGCTAAACACTAGTATTGTGTTTTATTAACCTTTAATATTTCTTAAAGAAGTGCAATGTTAAGACTTGTACATATTCTTTATTTGCTTGAACCTACAGAAGTATAGATTAGGTAAAGGGGAGCCTTGATCTATATGGATCATTGTATGACTTGAGCTGCGGTCGAAGGATAGTTAATTTGGAGCAATTGACAACGTTTGAATTGAAATCACTCATGAGATCTAATCCGGTGATTGAGTATAGTCATCTAATAGGGACGAACCAGTTATTTGGACGAACCCTACTTATCAGTTCAACAAGTAAGAATTGTGATAGATCACAAGTGTAAACCCGAAGTAGTTATGAATCCATGAGGAACACTTACCCTAGTTAATTGCAAATTTGGAAAAACAACAACCAACTTTCAATATTGTTTTATAATTGTTTGTACAAACCCCCCCTTTTGGAGATAACATACCTAAAAGCTTAAATACCTGTGTTATTATATATCTTGACCAAATTCCCTGTGGGATCGACCCCAACCTTTGTTGGATTCTTTATTGACAATGCTCGCTTCATGCTTTATCAGGAGTATGAGTTTGAGCGTTCTCAGGACCTATGTGTTGCAGGTCCAGCGCAAGCGCTCTATTTTACTTCCTTCAACTTTTGCGACAATCCAACACCCTACATTCCTACAACAACAAAAACAACAAGGTGAAGTAAAAAGAAATTTAAAGACACTTGATTACCTCACAAGAAGCGCTTGATTTAACATCAAGGCACGAAAATATCACCTCAATTGTCAACATAGGTCTAGAGGTTCAATCTTCTTATAAGGGACCTCCAGCAACTCGTCCCTAGCATCAATCACAACCATCACTTTGCACTCATCAGGGGGTTTCATTGGTTTACACACATTAAATGTAACCTCAATGCCACCAACTTTAAACTTGAGTTCCCATAACTCAACATCCACCAAAGCACATCCAGTAGCCAAGAATGGGCGCCCAAGATGACGGGCACTTCAAGGTATGCACCACAATCTAGCACCATAAAGTCCCCGGGGAGGTTGAATTTATCCACTTTAACCAGCACATCATAAAGGATTCCCACCAGATGTTTGATGGATCAGCCAACCATAAGCAACCTCATAGGAGTAGGCTTGGGATCTCCCAAACATAACTTCTTGAAGATCACAAGCATCAAGTTGATACGCGCCCCCAAGTTGCATAAAGCGTTGTTGATAAATATACCCCAATGATGCAAGGGATTGTGAAAGCCCCTAGATCATCTCATTTTGAGGCTAAATTGCTAGACATGACCACACTGAAATGATGTGACACCTCCACCATGCCCACATCAATTATCCTCATTTTTTTCAATAGATCCTCATGGACTTTTCACAACCCGGCATTTGTGACATAGCATCTATAAGTGGAATATTCACGGATAATTTGCGGAACATGTCAATGAACTTCTTAAACTAGTTGTTATCTTTTTTTTTCATCAACCTCTACCGGTACGTAGGTTGGAATTTAGGCACTGTCTTCCACACTTGGAGCCTCCTCTCCTTGTTCTGCATCACTTACAACTTGAGGAGGAGTATCAACCTCTTCTTCCTCCACCATCTTATTCTTATCAACAGTAGACGCACTTGGCACCCCATCTTTTGGATTATCCTCATTATTCTTTTCACTAACATCCTCCTTTGGATCCTTACTTGCATTCTCAACTATCTTGCCACTTCTAACAACAATTTCCATACAATGGCTATCATTCTTCGGATTTGGCATAGTGTCAATAGGGAGAGTACACTTCATCTGGGGGTTCATTTGCGCCGACAAAAGATCCATTTGGGCTTCAAGTTGTTTGATTGATGCTGAGTTGGAGCTCAAAGTACGGGAAAAGTTATATACCCTCACCTCTCAATTCTTTCACTCCACTATCGGTTGACTCCACTTTTTTCAACACCCTGACCAGCATTTCTTCAATCTTTGAGTTCCTTGGATCAGTCACGCTTGTTTACATAGAGACTATATTAGCTTTAGGGGGAGGTATATATGGATTTGAACTTTAGTGATTATATCTCACACCCTCTCTCTCTCACGCTCCCTCCATTTGCTGTCTCTATCTCTCCATGGCTCATCATGATCCCTCCAATCTTGATTCCAATAACGAGGATGCCAAGGGCCTTAGTTGGAAACTGGGTTTCCTTGACGAGAACCCACCATTTGGCTAGTCATGAATTGGATTTCTTCCTCAAATATACCATGGGGAGCATCATTCTCAAAGGTTTTAGTACCTTGAGCTCCAATAACATTTATGCTTTTGGTTCCAGAGCCCATTATGTGTTTTGAAAGTAGCTCTATTTGATTCATCGTTTTTGCTATATTTTTATCCCTTTACTTATCTTTTCTCCTCATCTTTACTGTCATATGGTTGGAAGGTGTACTTGAGGACACCTCGGTCACTCTAGTGCACCAAGCTCGATTGGTTTTATCATCCTATCAAATAAGGCCTTTACAAGTCTAAATATTTGGTCCATGATTGAACCGCCACCAAGATTGTTTGCCACAAACTTATTAATTGAATCAAGTGATAGGTAAAAACTTTGATGAAGTACTCCATCCGGTAGTCTATAGTTCGGGCTAATGGCCACTTTCTTTTTAAACCTTATCCACACCTCGTGTATAGTTGCCGGAAGTTTGTGATCTCATCACGCAATTGTAGCATCTGCAAGGATGGGAAAAATTGATCAAGGAACACTTTAGTCAACTCATTACATGATGTGATGGACTCGAGAGGAAGCTCCTCCAACCACGCCGTGGCCTCTCCTATCAAGATGAAAGGGAATAACCTCAAGTGAATTGACTCTTGGCTGATGTTTGATAAGTTGAACGGTTGATAAATTTCAATGAAGTTCCATAGGTGCCGATTCATATCCTTTCTATCTCGTCAACCAAACATACCCTTCACTTGTAGGAGAAGTAGGATGGTGCTGGTGACATTGAACACTACATTCCCTTCTATGGGAGGTAGACGAATAGCACCAGCTACATCTTGAGCAATGGGCTCATCCTTTACATCCAAAAAACTATCCATACTAGTAACTTCACTAGCGTGGCTCATCTTTCTCCTATTCAATTAGAAAAAACAACAAAACAAAGTGAATGAAACAAGATGCAACACAAATATGAATTAACAACAAAATGGCAATAAATCTCAATCCCTAGCAATAGTGCCATTGTTTTTATAATTTCCAAAAATACTTCTTCGATTAAGAAGGTGTCTACGGTCATTGACAAAAATGATTTATCGACGAGAGTATCAAATCTAAGAATATTAAAGATAGGATTCACCAAGTGTCGTAAATCAAGTCACAAGAGCCATGCATCAAGTATGAACACAAAAATAAATGTTGGGAGAAAAAGGTGTAACAAATATCATTTCAAAATGTAAAATCAAGAAATGGAAAAATAATTGTTTCAATTAAGAGGAGAGACTAGGGGTTTGCATTTGATGAGGCATCAACTTGATAGGTATTGATTAAAAGCTTTAGATTTAATTAGTACATGGATAGTCTTGGCCTTGAACTATACTCTAAGTTTCACAACCATAAGAGTGTGTTTAACTTGAGTTTTCTCAAACCCCAAAACCAAATTACAAAATTAACCAAATAATACGTGAGGAAGGGTGTAAACTATCTCTAGCACTAACCCTTTTATAGAATTTGACTTGAGTATGGACCATCTCTAGCTCCAACTCATAAATCTAACTCTAATTCCTCACTAGTGAAGTCTTACCCAACTTCAATTTTATTTCTCAAGAAAAAATGAAGTTAGAGAGTTTAGTAAATATTTTGAACCATCAATTATTAAATTAACACTTGAAGAATTCAATAGATCCATGCTTTCTACTTATATCTAATATCAATCAGTCAATACCAACTTCGGTCTACACACCCATCATCCACACACACCTCTAAAAGAGAATATAGCTACTTATGATTGAGGAAAGAGAAATTATACCCCAGGGAAAATTCATCAGTTCCATTCATCATCAATAAAAAAATTTCAATTCTCAGCTCAAGATCTACAATAATGGAGTTTTTCTTCCAATGAAAATGAAGAAAAAAGTAGAATGTACTATGTCTATCACATTCTACAATATTCTCTCTAGTGTGATTTTCTGATATGTATAATTGAGGTAAAGTCAAAATCTATTTTGTGCACAACTATCCAAAAATTTCTCTTGGAATCTTCCTAGGTAGACTTTTGCCTTTTCTAGATGATTTTGGCCTTTAGAAGTGACACAGGTCACTTGCGCGGCACCTGAATTTCGCAAGTGCCATTGTGCGACTTGGAGATCCTCTTTTCCTGCCTAAGCAGTGTCATTTTCATTTCATCTGTGGTGTCATATGCAGTCCGCATATGCTAGTCTGCAGCTCACAAGTCTGATTCAGTCAATCTAGATAATCTTCTTCATGGCACCTACATTTTGCAGGTTCCATTATACGACACACATGTCCTGTTGTTCTTCTAGTAGATTGCTTTCAGTTCAATTCCTTTGTTTTCTTGGTTTTAATCAAATGCCTACACAAAATAAGAGAAAAGGCATACAAACTTTTCTAAATTCTATGAAAACAAAGCAATAGCTCATACATAAGAGCCAAATGAGCTAGCAAATTACCAATTCATCAACCAACAAGCCCCACTAGCTCAAGCTGACCCCCTAAACAAACAAGTGACTCATGTTGTGTTGAGGGTTTTGTTTCAAATTCTTGCCCAAGCTATGACCAACTAGGTCAACCAGTAGGTCATTGCAGCTGCTAATCCAAGTTCAAATGTAGCCGTTGCCAAAGTCTAGAATTTCACTTGGATGAATCCACTATATGTCCATGGGTCTAAGGTGGATAAGGATCCACAAGATTTCATTACCAAAATTTATAAGATCACCTAGATCATGGGTGTTACTGCAATCGAGAGTGCAGACTTGGCCGCGTATCTGTTGAAAGGAGTGGCCCAGATTTGGTATAGGTAGTGGAACGAGTGTGGGCAGGTTAGTGCAGGCTCAGTGGAGTGAGATGAGTTCGTAACAATGTTTCTAGATATATTCTTCCCTCATGAGCTAAAGGAAAGGAAGGTAGAGGAGTTCATCCAGCTAAAATTAGACAATGATAGAGCGGCCTGTGATTGAGTGATAGATTGATCGACGATGGAATGAAGAACGAAGGAAATCCTACGGGTTGGATTGCTCGTGTGTTCAGGGGACAAATCCTATTTGAAATGGATGGTGTGAGTTTGTCAAATGCTCGACAAGCCGAATCTGAAGCAGAACTCTATGATAGATCAGGAGTATGCCCTGAAGTTCACTTAGCTATCCCAGTATGCCTCAGAAATGGTTGCTGAACCAAGGGCCCAAAGGAATAAATATGCGTTGGGGGTTTTCAAGCTTGATGGTCAGGGAGTGTAGAACCGTCATTCACATCAGTGACATAGATATCTGCAGACTTAAGTTCCATTCCTAGTAGATTGAGAAGGAAAAGTTTAAGCAAAATAAAGGGAGCGCAAGAGGCAAGGACAAGTAATTTTGACTATTCTCAATAGAGGTCAGGTGGTAGGAATCGCTTACAGTATCAACAAATTTACAACTCTGGCACCCTCTATTAGCCAATTATCCTTCTCCTAGACCCCATACTAATAAAAAGGTAGAGCATTTGACTCTAAGTCTTAGAGAATCATTTCGTAGCATATCCTAAGTGTGGTAAGAACCATCCTGGTGAATGCTATCTTGGTAAGGGAGGGTTGTTATTGGTGTGGTTAGTTGGGCCATAGATTGAAGGATTTCCCTTCAGTTGAACGTGGAAAGACTCAATACACCACTTCAACAGTCTCTTTTAGGTCTCCCTACTCAGCAGGGTACTATTTCTAGCACATGTGGTGATCAGCGCTAGAACCGTTTCTATGCCTTGTCTACTGGTTAGGATCAGGAGAACTCATCTGATGAAGTCACTACTATGTTGTGACACTTTTAGCTTGATGTTTATGCATTGCTAGATCTAGGAGCTACACTGTCTTTCATGACTTTGTCTATTATTGTAAGTTTCAATATTAGTCTCAAAACTCTCTCAAAATCCCTCTTGGTCTCTACTCCTATTGGTGAGTTAGTCCTAGTTAGACGGGTATACAGAGATTTCCCAATCACAGTTTTATAGAAAGTCACCACAGTTGATCTAGTAGAGTTAGATATGATTGACTTCAATATTATTCTGGGTATGGACAGGTTACATTCTTGCTATGCCTTAATTGACTGCAGAACCATGGTCATAAAATTTTAGTTTCCTAATGAATCACTCTTAGAATGGAAAGGTAGTACCTCAACACCTACGGGTTGGTTTGTCTCTTACCTTAAGGTTAGGAAACTAATCTCTAAGGATTGCATTTACCATCAAGTTCAGGTTAAGGATTCCAGGTTCGAAACCGCAACTATCCAATCAATTCCAATTATTAATGAGTTCCCAAAAGTTTTCCTAAATATCTTTTTGGAGTCCCTCTGGAGCGAAAAATCGACTTTAGAATATACCTTCTTTCGAATACCCAATCTATCTCAATTCCTCCATACATAATGGCTCCAACTTAGTTTAACGAGTTGAAAGATCAGATGAAAGACCTCTTAGAAAAAGGCTTCATCAGACCCAACATCTCTCCATAGGGTGCTCTCGTTCTATTTGTGCTCAAGAAAGACGATTCACTCAGAATGTGCATCAATTACTGTCAGCTGAACAAAGTCACAGTCAAGAATATGTATCCCATTCCCAAGATTAAGGAATTGTTCGATCAGCTTCAAGGTGCTAGTTGCTTTTTAAAGATAGACCTCAAATCTAGCTATTATCCACTCAAACCTAAAGAATGTGACATTTCAAGGACAATCTTCAAAACTCGATATTTGTCACTTTGATTTTATTATTATGTATTTTTGACTAATGAATGCTCCCATAGATTTTATGGACTTAATGAACAAGCTGTTCAAATAGTTTTTGGACATGTTCATTATCATCTTCATATTAGACATTCTCGTCTATTCTCGGAGTGAGGAGGAACATGTAAACCATTTGAGGGTTGTCTTGCACACTCTCAAGGACCGCTTGTTATTTGCTAAGTTCATCAAGTGTGAATTTTGGTTGAAATCAATAACATTCCTAGGCAATGTCATCTCCAGCGAGGGTATTTAGGTTGATCCTCAAAGTATCAAAGAAGTTAGGAACTGTACAAGACCGACCTCTCCATTAGAAAATAGAAGTTTCCTGGGTTTAGCTGGCTACTATAGATGTTTTATGGAAGCATTTTCCTCTATTGCTTCTCCAATGTCTAGATTAACTTAGAAGAAAGTCAAATTTTAGTAGTTTGATACTTACGAGAAGAGTTTTCAGGAATTGAAGACTCGATTCACTTCTGCTTTAGTTTTGATTCTACCAAATGGTTCAAATGAGTTCGTGACTTATTGCGATTCCTCCAGAATTAGCCTTGGTTGTGTGTTGATATAGCATGGTAAGGTTATAGCCTATGCTTCTAGATAGCTCAAAGCTCATGAGAAGAAGTATCCGACTTATGATTTTGAATTGGCAACAGTGTTTTTGCATTAAAGATTTAGAGGCACTACCGTTATGGTGTTCATGTGGATGTGTTTACAGACCACAAAAGCCTCCAATATGTGTTCAGTCAGAAGTTCATCAGAGGAGATGGCTTGAGCTATTGAAAGACAGTGATATGAGTGTCTTGTACCACCCAGGTAATGCCAATATAGTGGCGAACACCCTCAACAAATTATCTATGTTATCTATGAACCGTGTTGCTCACACTGAGGATGATAAGAAAGAGTTGTCTAGAGATGTTCACAAACTTGCACGATTAGGAGTACGATTGGTTAATTCAGTTAAAACAGGAGTCATAGTTCAGAATGGTTTAAAATCTTCTCTTGTGATAGATGGTAAGGCAAAGTAGGATGATGATCCAATTTTTCTTAAGTTGAAGGAACCAGTCCTTAAGAAAGAAGTAGAGGTTTTCCCCCAAGGGGGAGATGGTGTGCTCCTCTATCAAGGTAGATTATGTGTTTCAAATGTGGTTGATTTGAGATAGCGGATATTGACAGAAGCCTACAACTCTTAGTATTTTATTCACCCAGCAACTACTAAGATGTACCGTGATCTATGGGAAGTCTATTGGTGGGATGGCATGAAGAGGGAGTCCAAATTGCCAGCAAGTTAAGGTCGAACATCAAAGACCGGAAGGTATGACTCAGGATATCAGTGTTCCTACTTGAAAGAGGGAAAAATAAATATGTATTTTATCATAGGTCTACCTCATATGCATCGTCAACATGATTTGATATGGGTGGTTGTAGACAGGATGGCTAAGTTAGCATATTTCCTGCCAATTAAGACTACGGATTCAGCCAAAGATTAAGCTAAACTTTACATTCGAGAGTTAGTAAGGTTCCATTGGTTCCCCTTGTCCGTTATTTCTAATAGGAGTACTCAGTTCACCTCGCAGTTTTGGAGATCGTTTCAGAAAGGCCTTGGTACTCAAGTCAAACTTATCACAACATTGCACCAGCAGATAGATGGTCAGGTTAAGTGGACTATTTAGACTTTGGAAGTCATGTTGAGAGCTTGCATGATCGACTTTAAAGGTAATTAGGACAATCACTTACCTCTCATTGAATTTTCCTATAATAATAGTTACCATAAGCATTAAGATGGCTCCGTTTGAGGTGCTTTATGGTAGGAGGTGTAGATCTCCTGTAGGTTGGTTTGAGGTTGGTGAAGCTTCCTTGATCTGGCATGATTTAGTTCATGAGGCTATAAAGAATGTTCAGCTTATTAGAAAAGGCTGAAAAAACACAGAGTCATTAGAAATCATATACAAATGTGAGGAGAAAGGAGCTAGAGTTTGTTTCTAATGATTAGTTCTACTTGAAAATAACACCCATCAAAGGGGTGATGAGGTTTGGTAAGAAAGGAAAACTCAGCCACCGCAATGTTGGTCCTTATAAAATCTTGTGGCATTTTGTCAATATGTCAATGAGTTGAACTTTTCTATAGAGTTAGCATCAGAGAACCCAGTCTTCAATGTGTCCTTTTTGAAGAAGTGCATTGGTGACTAGAACTCGGTTATGCCTTTAGAGAATGTTGGTATAAAGGATAGTCTCTCTTATGTAGAGATCTTAATTAAGATTCTTGACCGTCAAGTTTGTAAGTTTAGAAATAGGGAGGCTTCTTCAGTGAAAGTCCTTTGGAGGAACTATCTTGTGGAGGGAGTTGCATGGTAGGTAGAAGCAGACATGATAACCAAGTACCCTTTCCTCTTTCCATCGAGCTTAGTTCCAGCATAAGGTAATTGTTTACTCCTTAGTATTCCATTCAATTTCACGTCCTTTAGTTGCTTTCCTGTTTTAGAATACATGCATGTTTCATGGAATCAGTTCAACTATCTAATGCAGTGTAATACCCCGAAAGGGTTCAAATGGAGAAAACAGGAAATTCTGCACCAGGTCATAGGAGAAGTCATCCAGTGACCCTTGAGGAGACTTCACGAGTTGTTAAGTGACTCGTGAAGTGGAGGGAAAGTTGGCTAAGATTTGTGGTCAGGGGGTGAGCACGAGAGAAGTAATGACTCATGGGTAGGGCAACGAGTCGTGGAGTTGGTCGTGGTCAAGAGCTGGCTTGGATGTTGAATTTTTGGCAGTGTTCCCAATTACTGGGTCATCACGAGTCGTTAGGTACACAACAAGTCGTGGTGCCCCTCGTGGTGATTGGCAGTGTAAGTTTCCAGTGTTGGTGAAGGGAGCTGGTAACAAGTTGTCGTCATTGGTAACGAATCATCCAGTCCCTCATTGGGATTGGCAGTGTGATTTACCTGCAAATTTATTAAGGTCTTTTCCATAATTCCTAAGCTCGTAAATCCTAAACTACGTCATTTTAAGCTCAGTTAGAAATGTTTTAAGAGGGTTTAACTCATTATGAACCCTTCCCTCTCCATGCATGCAAGGCTAGAGAATTCCTAAGGTGATCAATTCTAGAATTCATCAATTCTCCTCCAATTCCTTTGGGCATTCAAGAAGGGGTGTGAAATCAAAGTACTCAGGTATGTATGTTTATGAATGGGAGTATTCCTTCACTCCCATGCCCAAATTCTCTCCAAAATTCATATGATCCTAAGTTGATTAATCAATGGGGTTTTAACCCAATTTGTGAAATCCCTAAGTATCTATAACGGGTAAATTGTCTTCATGTTTCTAGTGTTGTTTCCGAATTCATGGGCATGTTTTATAATATTTTCAATTACAATTTATGATTTCAATGTATTACAAATATAGCGACCAATTATGAAAGTTAATGAAAGGTTAAGATTTATGATCTATGTTTTCAAGTATGATGAGATGTATATGATGAAAGTATGATTTCAAATTTTCCATGTTTATATGCATGATTTTGACTATATAAAGTATGTAAAAGTTTGTTCAAGGCCATATTATCAAGTATGTTCATGATTTACTTCAATTTCATGTTATTAGCTTACCACATGGTTTTGGAGTCTAGACTCCCACTTTTCAGCTTGTGGAATGGTTTGAGCCAAGGCTCCTCATGTTATGTTTTCGGATTATGTATATTATGTTATGATTCAGCTTCATTGCAAGACGATGATTTAGCGTCATTGAAAAATTATGGAGAGCATATGCATTTTTTGGGAGTAGTTTCTAGCACCAAGTATGCTAAGGGTTCAGTCAACCCTGTGCCTTAGAACTATGTGCCAACGTAGGTATGTTCAGATTATTTGGGACCTCCCTTGTGGGTTTTTCCTTCCCCAAGGGGGGACTTCAACTTGATATCGATATCATGGTAGCGCTCTTAGCCCTGGCAAGGATTTGGACGGCTCTGTCCACTTGAGTGTAATAGTCGAGACCATGTAAGCTCTATCGTGGTAATGTCGATTATATGACGAGTCTCCCATTGTTTGTCATTATTTTCAGTTATGCATGTTGATCAGTTATGATATTATCTTTTCATCAAGTTTGACCCAAGTGTTTAGTATTTCTTATGTTTATTAGTTTCATCTTTGGGTCATTCGAATCAGTTATGATACTCAGTCATGTTTAAATCATGTTTTCAGATAATAGCATGCAAGCCTTACTCTCAGAATCTTATCTTGAATATGTTTTTATGATATGCATGATTTCAGTTTTACTACCTAGAAGTTTTACTTAACTTGCATACTCGGTACATTCCACGCACTGACTGCATACTCTATGTTGTATCATTTCATGATACAGGCTCGTACGTCCAGGTTTAGTCCCACCGCTAGTCAGATTCTCAGAGTTAGCATTTCTCAGCCTATTGGTGAGTTCGTATCAAATTGTCATCAGTACTTTTAGTTTCTGTTTATTAGTGAGTTAGTTGGGGTCTTGTCCCATCAACTTGTCAAGTTATAGAGGCTTATTAGACATAGCATGTATTTAGCATCAGATCAGTATCATGTTTTCCGTTATTCAGATGTTATTGGATTTTCAGACTTATGCTATTTCAAATGTTAGACTTCCACATTTATTAATGTTGAGTTTAGTTATTATGTTCATGCCATAGGTTGACTTGGAGCCTCTCGAGGTTCTTTGTCTGTGTCTCGATTTGGGCCTATGTTTGGGTCATGACATGCAGTTCGAAGTCAGTCATTCCATGAGTATCCGGTGTTTAACATTCAGTGTTGCGATTGCAACTCCTTCCCTGTCTTTTTAGCTTAGCTAGCCTTCATATGAGGAAACATATTTCCAAAGGGGAGGTAATATAACACCTCAGAACCCAAAATGGCTTTCTGTTAACTGGGCATAAAGTTTCCAGGTTTGATCCACATTTCACCTCCGATACCAAAGATGACGTCCTATCGCCTTGGTCATCAAAACACTCTAAAATTCAACACCTTCTACTTGAGGGAGATGGCGGAGAAAATGGACCGTCAAGTGGAAGATGACCTGTCACTTGATAGTCAAAGGGATAAGATTTTTATGGCCTTCTTCTTAAGGGTGACAGTGGAGACGGCGGACCGTTAGGAAAATGACGGCCTGTCAGACAATTAGCAGGACAAAATTGTAGAACCTTTGAATGGTTTCTCTAGGGTATTTTCATACCTTTACACTCTTTTAACTCTTATGCTACATAGATTTGGGTTCTTTTAGAAAGGAATTAAAGGGTTTTGTTGATGATTTTCCTCAATCCTCTCCCAAAACATTTATAACTACAACATTAGGAGCTTCAAGTTCTCTCAGGCCAAAGTTAGGGTTCTTCAATGTCCCTAGGATTCAAGGCTCTAACAAAGGGTCTTATTCTCCAGGTATGTGGGACTTCAACATGGGTTACCTTTATCCCTTGTGTCCCTAATTATTCCAAGAAACCTAGAATTCTTATCTTGGTAGAAAAATCATGTCTTAGGGTTTTTCAGTCAAATTATGAAATTCTCTAATTTGCTCAATGTTTCAAGATTTGCATGATTGTTATTAAGTAAAATTCAAGATTTTATAATTGTATGTATATTGTACTTTCATGACCATGATTTTAGCATAATTTTAAAGGTTTTGCCTTATGGTCTAGCATGATTTTCGAATAGCATGTTCCCTTTTTGGTTAATATGATTTAGTTTAGTCCATATGTTATACAGTAAGACCAGCATTATTAGTATATTCAGTATTATCAGTTTCATCAAGTCCGATAGACTCTTAGGATGCTTTTAGATAAAGTAGTTCTGACTTACTCTTAGGGCATCAGAGTTTGAGCTATTAGTATATACACGTATATATATTCAGTTAGGAGTAGTGCTGAACACCGAGTGAGCCGGGGTTTAGCGCATCCAAGTTCCTAGAACTATGCGCCATCATAAGTTATTAGCCTGTATGGGCCTCAATTAGTGATAACATATATTAGTCACTGTACCCTGGAAGGTATAGTGTGCCCTATCAATGGGGAGTATACATCAAACTCCAAGGTTAATAAGCTCTCTCACAATACAGTTATAGCTTCAGCTATTGTTTCATTCTCATCTTTCTGTGCATGTACATGAACTTTCAAATAGTTTTACTTGTATTTTCATTAACTATTTTCAGACTATCCTATCATCTATGCATTTGCATATCTCAAAAAGGGTCATTTAATTAGTTCAGTTATGCATATTAGTATAACTTTTTAGACTTTCAGGCATACTTTCACATTTTAGTTGGACATCTCATATACTCAGTACATTCAAAGTACTAACAACATAATCTTTGTGCTATATCATTTTAAGATATAGAATCTGGTATTCAGGCGTAGCATCACTGTTAGACTAATTCTAGTGTTTACCAACAACTGTTAGTGGTTAGTTCTTATCTTTCGAGGATTGGAGTTATCTTTTATCTAGTTGTCTTTGTCCTTGATTTAGTTTTAGACTTTAAAGTTAGCTCAGGACTTATCCCAGTAGCTCATCATTTAGTAGAGGCTTTTACACAGAGTAGCAGTAATTTCAGCTTTCTAACTCATTATTTATCTATCAGTTTAACTTTAGTCTATCTCATTATTTATAAGTTCTTGTTTAATAAATTCAATTAGTTTCCTCTCAATTCTTTGTAATCTTATATTATGTTAGAAATATGCCATGCTGTGGGTCAGTGTGGGATCACTTGTTGCTCTAAGCACCATGTCACGTCCAGGGTATAGACTTAGGTTGTTACAAAACACATGGAAGAGCACAAACAAGTTGTCTGTGAAGCTAGTACGTACGTATGACATCATAACACCTCTACAATTAGGAAGGGACCAGCTCACAGTGCCTATTCTAAGGGGTCTCCAGACTCAGTATATAGCTACAACACAATAGCATTTTCACGTCGTGCATTTCACACTTATCAGTTCTTATACACTTACAATAGTTATATCTTTACTTCACGTATTCCACACCATAGGATATCTCTATACTCTTTACTTTGAACCAAGTACATATGCATATCAATCACTGTCGCTAACATAGATTCGTGCTTAAAAGAAAGAGAACAGGGACGCCTTTACATACCTTGTTATGCTGAATTCGACATTCACCAACCAACTTCTCTTTAAGTATAGCTTGTAGCTTCTTCAATGTTAGCTTGCAATCACAATAATTAGTTGGCTTATTTTTGCAAAGATCTGGGCAACAACAATACACAACAACCACAATAATTCAACAACACAACTACTAGAACTTTCCTTCAAATTTCCCTTTTCAAACTAATAGAAATCAAGGGGGAAGTTGCTTAACTCTACTTGAAGTTATCCTTATCTAAGATAAGAGTATTCTCCTTCAGATCCACTACCTATAAAAGAGCTCCAAAACACATCACACACAAAACAATTTTGTCAAAACGTTCGTCGTAATGCTAAATTCAAAGCTTGGATTTGTTTGCAATTTCTATGTGATTTGGTGGCTTACGTTCACTTTAAACTTGTTTGAAGTAGAGAGAATATGGATGTCCTAAGCAAACAACTCAGTTGTGGATTCTTATCAAATGAAATTATATCATCTAACTTAAGAAATATAAAGAGGTGCCTGTCGGATGAAAGTTTGGGGCCTGGCACTGCGCGCCTGGCCTGCCCTCTTGCCGAGTCATTCGTCGAGTTGTCTACACATTCGACACCAACATGTTTTATTGCATAAATTTCATACCATCACTTTCCTTATCATTAACATACAAAAATATTAATAACTTGACTTGAACATACTTTCAACACTTTAACTGACAAAACATTTCTGAGGTGTAATAACGACAAGATGATTGCCTACTCTTTAAGTCAGTTGATGAAGCACGAGAAGAACTACCTGAACTATGATTTAGAGTTGTCTGCAGTTGTCCACGGTTTTAATATCTAGATGCATTATTTATATGGTGTTCATATTGATATCTTTACAGATCACAAGAGTCTCTAGTATATTTTTAAGCAGAAAGAGTTGAATCTGCGACAGCGCCTTTAGATTGAATTGCTAAAAGATGACAACATAGATATCTTGTATCACCCAGAGAAGGCTAATATTGTAACTGATTCCCTTAGTCATAGATCTATTGGTAGCTTGTCATATTTGAGGCCAAAAAAGAGAGAATTGGCTCGAGAGCTACACCGGTTATGCCAGTTTAGGGGTCTGATTAGTGGACTCAGATGATTGTGGGGTTGTAATCCAGAATACTGCAATGTCATCTCTAGTTGTTGAGGTGAAAGAGTGACAGTACAAAGATCCCAGCTTGATAAAAATAAAAGGTAATTCTCTATAGGAAGGCTTGTCAGCTTTTGAGATACCAAGAGACATAGTCTTGAGATTTAGAGGCCGATTCTGTGTTCCAAATATGGCAAGGCTTTGCCAGCAAATTATGGCAGAGGTTCATTATTCCTGCTATTCCCTTCATTCGGGTTTGACAAAAATGTACCATGATATATGAGAGTTCTAATGGTGAATGAGATGAAGATAGATGTTACTAAGTTTGTGGCACAATTTCCTAATTGCCTGCAGGTAAAAGTTGAACATTAGAATCCTGGCAGGCTAACTCAGGAGATAATCGTGCCTATATGGAAATGGAAAACGATCAATATGGATTTTATTATAGGATTACTTCATACCAGGCATAAGTTTGACTCTATTTGGGTCATTATTGATAGTCTGACAAAATCAACTTATTTTCTACCAGTCCAAACTACATTCTTAGTTGAGGATTATTCCAAGTTAAACATTAGAGAGATAGTCAAATTACATGGTGTTCCAATGTCTATCATTTATGATAGAGGGGCATAGTTTACAACAAATTTCTTGATGTAATTCTAGAAGGGTTTGGGGACACAAGTTAATATAAGTAAAACTTTTCATCCCCAGATAGATGTCCAAGTTAAGTGCACGATTCAGTAATTCTAGAAGGGTTGGGGGACATAAGTCAACATGAATAGAACTTTTCATCCCCAGACAGATGACCAAGCTGAATGCACAATTCAAACGCTCAAAGATATGTTACGGACATGTATTCCAGTATTCAAAGGAAGTTGGGATGACCACCTTCCTCTTGTTGAGTTTGTATATATTAGTTACCATTCTAGCATTAAAATGGTGCCTTACGAGGCTTTGTATAGGTGTAAATGTAGGTCCATTTGTAACACCCCAAAAATCCCTAAGACTAGCCTTTAGATTGAAAACTTGATCATGCAGAAAACTAGGAAAAAGGTCCTCAGTATGAGTCACAAAATGACTCATAGGATCCTGGTACGAGTCATACCAGGACTCGTAGCAGGAGGATCAGAGAAACAACAAGTTCATCCAGGAAACCACGACTGTATGTCCCGATTTTTACCACCATGGTATGGATTATACTGACCAGTCGTAAGATGAGTTTTAGAAAAGTGTTCAAGGAAATTTTTAAGAAAACCACACCATGGTACGACCTATGATATGATTGTATGGATTATGGTAGGCTTCCATTGGATGAACTTTAGAGAATGGTTTTGGGAAGGGTCCCTAAGCACGACTGTCAGTACGGATTGTATGATCCTTGTACTACTCATAAGTTGGGTCGTACCACTAGACAGGCAGATTTGTAAAACAGTTATCCAGGGGTATTTTTGTAAAATCTAAGCTCCTAACTCCTAAAGTACAGTATTTTGAGGGGAAAATTAGGTGATTTAAGGGGAAATAGACGGTTTTCCTCGTTTCCTAACACTCATCTTCAAAAAATCAAATGTAGAACTTTAAAACTTCCTCTCAAGAACTAGATCTAGGGCTTACCAAGTCTTCTCAGATTTTAAGGCTTCTTCATAGGGTTTTTCTTTTAGGTATGTGGGGATTTAATATGGGGATTCCTTTCATACTTATGCTCCAAAATCATTTTCAGAAAGTTATTCTCTGCCCTGAAGTAGTTAGGAATTAGGACTTTTTCAGGCAACACATGATTGTTCCTTAATTTCAGTTGTTTTTGCAAGTTTCTATAACCCAAGCATATGATTTTCAAGTTCTTGTTTTAAAATTCATAGTATGCTATCTAACCCTAGATTTTAACATGATTTGTGAGTTGAACTTGACATTATTTAAAAGTTGGACTAAATTTCTATTTTCCATTGATTATTATCTGAGTATAATCCTCAACATGTATGCTTTCAATTAAAATTAGTATTTCTAGATTATGAGTATACTTAATATTCTTTAGAAATTCCAATGTATCAGCTTATCAGTTGTAACACCCCGGAAGTCCTAGAGATCATAACCCAGAGTTAGAAGAAGCTCAGAAGAAAAGTCAGCAGAAATTTTCCTTAGAACGAGTTAGGGAACGACTCGTTAAAAGACCTAACGGGTTGTGGTTTGACCTGTTAGGAACTGTTAGGAGGGGATAATCCGAGTGGCTATGGACGACTTGACGAGTCGTCAAGCCTGGCAAAGACTCATTAGGTTGGTCATTGGGTGGTGAAAAGTTGAAGTCGTGAAGTGTTATCCAGTGTGCTTGCCGGGTGGATTTGAAAAGTCGTTAGAGGAAGGAACGACTCGTCATGTTAATCGTTAGTTGAGGAAGCTGAAGCTCTGAAGTTATTTTCCAGTGCACTTGACGAGTGGGTCTAACGAGTCGTTGGGGCTAGTAACGACACATTATGTTGGTCATGGTTTGAAGAATGATGAAGTTGTGTGAATTTTCTAGTGTGCTTAACGGGCGAGACGACGAGTCGTTTGATGGGACGACGACTCGTTACTCTAGTTTGGAGAATTTTTCCAGTTTTCTCTAGGGGCATTTT
The DNA here is from genome assembly GCA_035772735.1 of Datura wrightii. Taxonomy (NCBI): domain Eukaryota; kingdom Viridiplantae; phylum Streptophyta; class Magnoliopsida; order Solanales; family Solanaceae; genus Datura; species Datura wrightii. The sequence continues at coordinate 36,818,148 of JASDFA010000023.1, read as the reverse complement.
TGTAAGTTTTGTATATTGTTTGGGATATTTTAAAGGGTTTTTCATGCCTAAACCCTCATTCTCTCAACCCTCATTCTTCTCCTCTCAATATCAAGGTTCCCCAAGGTTTTTCCTCCAAGCTTCAAGGTGCAATTTAGAGTGGGATTTGTTCTACCAGGTGTGCGGGTCTTCAACAAGGATATTCTTCCATCCTTTTGCCCCAAAATATTTTCATTTAAAAACCCGTTTTCAATTAATCTAGAAAAGCATGACCTAGGGCTTGTGTGATGAGAAAATTCTTCTATTTTTTTCTATATTCTTCTTAAATGCTAAAATCCTCTGAAATTATGAATTTATTTGGAATGTAAATTAACGAGTTGCTTTGAAATGTGGATTATATATTGGGAATGCAAGAGTGTAGCATGTTCTTCATAAATTGGCTTTAGTATTGAATGGGATTTGTGTATTACTGACTTGATTATCGTAGTAATTCATGAACATGATGGAATTGTGGAAATATTGTATGATTAACCCTAATGAATCGATTATGACATTGATGACTATGTTGGGATGAGTTAGAGTTTGTAGGATTGAGCAATTGAAAGTAAATTATGTATTATCACCATGTTTTCGGTTTAATTGATTGGGTATGATTAGATTGTATTTATATTGATGGATTATGAAGCTTGGGCAGATTCTAAATAATTTTTTTTTACAAAAATTGGTTTCCAAATTTTTGAATCTAAAATGCCCATGGATGAAAAGTTCATAAAAGAAGTGATTTATGATAAATGTGAGATGATGATGAAGTTGATGATGAAAAACATGTTTCTATAACTACCCATGATTATGTCACTGTTTTAAAAATGAATTGATTACATCCAAGTGTGATGAAGATTTGGGTAATGCCCACATGTCGATCTAAAATGATGATTTTCCGGAAATAAGCTTACTACATTGTCTGAGGCGAAGTCTCCCAAATTTTATAAATGTTAGCTTATAGTATGTTTTGAAATAAATGAAGCCATGCATCTATCATAAAGTATAAGTGGAATCTATTAATCATGAATGACCTTATGCTACATGTTAAATGAGATGAACTCGGAGTTTGGAATGTCATGATAGTATAATGCGCAAGGTGAATCTATGGGATTCTCGTTAACAAGAATATTTCCCTAGCCAGTCGGGATTATTGTTAGCAAGAATGTTTCCCTAGTTAGTTGGGATTATCGTTAGAAAGAGTAGTTCCCTAGTCAGCCGGGACTCACATCCCTAGCTACTAGCTATGCATGTTTCTCCTTAGTCAGTTGGGACTAATATCCCTAGCCAGTCAGTGAAACTCTATATCAGAGCATTTTCTTCCTTTGACAGTTAGGGATTCTCGTTAGTAAGAATGTTTCCCTTTGATAGTCAGGGACGCTCCCTTTGACAGTCAGAACTTTCCTTGAACAGTCAGGGACCCTCTTGATATCAGTCATGACATCATACCTTTGTATTATTTTCGATCATTACTTTTGCGCATCATTGATCTTATAACGATGTATTTCCTTATAATGTGGTTAGGTTGAATACGTGAATCTCATATAAGGTTGTCGTATCTCATTTCGGTTTCATTACTATTATTGTGTTTTCATATACTTCCTTTTTGTATATGTTTATGAGTTAGTTGATTATGATTCCTGCATACTCAGTACATTCCAAGTACTGACCGCATGCCTCTTGTGCTATATGATTTCATGATATAGATTCAGGTCACCAGGTTCCGCCGCGTGAATAGATATGCTTCTCTCTCTCCCAGTTGCTAGTGGTGAGTCCTCATTTTCGAGGACGTGGTTTATGTTCTTATTTTTACTACGTTTTGCTTTTTAGATTTTGGGAGTTAGCTAGGGGTTTGTCCCAGCAACTCATCAGTTTAGTAGAAGGCTTTCAGACTTGTCTAGACAGATTCAACGTTGTATCTAAGTGTTGTTATATTGTCCTTATGGTTTATATTAAATTCTTGATATTAGCTTTTGCTTATTTATGTTGTTAGTCATGTCTGATGTTAAGTGTATGCTATGATCACGCCATGGGTAGACTTGGAGACTTTTGGGGTTCCTTGTCCCATGTTACGGCTAGGGTGTGAACTCGGGTCGTGACGTCAGTACTTCCAGTATTTTCAGTTATCAGGTCCTTTAGACTCTCAGGAAACTTCTAGATATATAGTTCTAACTTAGCCTTAGGACACCAGATTCGAGCTAATCATTAAGTTAGTTATAATTAGTATTTTAGATGGGAGTAGTACTCAGCAATGAGTGAGCCAGGATTCAGCGTACTAAGGTTCCTAAAATTACATGCCACCGTAGGTTATTAGCGCGAATGGCCTCAAATAGTGATCACACAGTTCAAGCACTATACCCTGGCAAGGTACAATGCGATCTCTTTGATTGGCTGTATACATCAAACTCCATGTTTAGCTCACATTGTTATATGTATCTTAATATGCTCTCCCATAGTCCAGTGCAGTCTAGTCTCAGATTTCAAAATGTGTACACGAATCCTTAATCAGTTTTACTAGCTTTACAATATTTTCAGATTGTAGGTAGTTTATAGCACATATTTTCAGATAGCATCATTGTATTATTTCAGCATTTTCTTATAGTTTCTTTATCATTATGCTTATGTTTTAAATTGCACAACTTCACATAATCAATACATTCAAAGTACTGACACATAGTTCCTATGCAATATCATCATATGATATAGGCTCAGACACACATACTCGACAGCGTGGTTAATCTCCATCAAACTCAGTTCAGTAGTATTCTAGTGGTGAGTGCTCATCTCTCGAGGACCAAAACATTTCCTTCTATTTTAGTTGTACTTTTTTTAGTTTCAGACTTTGGAGTTAGGTGGGGTCTTGTCCCAGTAGCTCATCTTTAGTAGAGGTTTTTAGAAAAAGTTGTAGTATTTAGCCAACTTCAATTTATCTAGCTTATTTCAATATTTATACTTGTGTGTTATGTAATTATTTATGCTTCTGCCTAGTTTTCATTCTAGGTAGAAGTCATGTTAGGATTATGCTATGCCATGGGTTAGCTTGGAAAGATTCATAGTTCTAGGCACCGTGCTACATGCAGGATGTAGACTTGGGTCAGAAAAACTTGGTATCAGAGCATCAGGTTTAGAGTGTCCTACGATGTCTATTTGACGTATTAAGTAGAGTCTTTATTATGGGTATCTATGAGGAAGAGACTGCAAGAAGTTTTATGAAATTTCCATTCTTTCATTTTTCTTATCATGTGATAGAGTATGAAGCTTTAAGAACATTCTTCTAACTCATGCCTTGTATGTTATAGAAAATTCCTCCCAAATGAGTTAATGGAAAAAGAAATGGCAATGGAGACCAATAGGCCCCACCAGCTCCACCAACCCCTAAGGACAAGCAAGTGTCACATGCTAAGTTTCGGGATGCGTTTTAGCTACTCCCTAGGATTTGACTAACCAGGTCAGCTAGCAGATTATTGCACCTCCCAGTACTAGTTGAATTGCAACTGCTACTAGAGTATGGGATTTTACTCGAATGAATCTACAAGAATTTCATGGGTCTAAGGGAGATGAGGATCCACAAGACTTTATTAATGGGGTTCGGAAGATCACTCAAATCATGGGTGTTACCTCTGTTGAAAGTGCATACATAGCCGACTACTAGCTGAAAGTTATGGCTCAGTTATGGTACCGTCAGATGATGAAAGGGAGATAAGATGGTGCAGGTCCGGTAACATGGAACAAATTCGTGGTGGTGTTCTTGGATAGATTTTTCCCCTACGTTGAGGGAAGCTAAGTTGGTGGAGTTCACTAATCTGAACCAAAAATCCATGAATGTTAAGGAGTATGCCTTGACGTTCACCCAATTCTCCAGGTATGCTCTAGAAATGGTGGTGAAACCCAAGGCTCGGATAAGAAACTTTGTCTCAGGAGTCTCAGATTTGGTGGTGAAGGAGTGCAAGACCTCCATGCTGATTAGTGATATGGATATCTCCAGGATCATTATCCACGCACAACAAATTGAGGAGGAGAAACCGAAGAGATAGAGAGGTAAAGTAAGCGGGCTAGGACAGGTAAATTCAAGTACTCACAACAAAGATCGAGTGGTGGTGGTCGCCCTCAAAAGCAGTAGTAGTAGAGACTCCTAGAACCCTCTTCAGCTAGTGCCCCTTTTTCTAGGCCCCATAAAGACAGGAGGGATTGAGCGTCAGGCTCTTAGGCCAAAAGCCATGTCTTCAGTAACCACACTTTCCCAGCATGTTTGAAGTGTGGTAAGAAACATCCTGGCGAGTGTCGACTAGGTTAGAGGGTTTTTTTGGCTATGGAAAGTTGGGTCACAGATTGAGTGAGTGTCTATCAACAGGATGGCGGAAGGTCCAGTCTAATGCACCAAAAGCTTGGACAGGTCGCCAAGCTTAACAAGGTGCTACTTCAGGCGTAGGTACAGGTGGTGGTTAATGCTAAATCCTCTTCAATTCTTTATCCTCCTATCAGGACCAAGAAAACTCGCTTGATGTAGTTACGGGTATGTTACTGTCACGACCCAAACATAGGCCCAGATCGATACATGGGACAAGGAACCCCAAGGGACTCCAAGTCAACCCATGGCATGAACATACATCTAACTCAATCATAGAAACGATAGATCAACATGATGATCTTAGCGGAAGTCTGAAATAAACATAACATCAGAAATACATATGAATTTGAAACTGATTACATTCTATGTCTGAAAATCCTCTAATACTGTAAGTTGATGGGACAAGACCCCAGCTAACTCTCTAAGTCTAATACTGAATACATAAAGAAAATTGATAAAAGGCATGGTCCTCGGGAGATGAGGACTCACCAACAGACGTGGGATGCTTACTCTGAAAGGCTGGCTAAGGACTAGGCTGAATCTGAGTACCAGGGCCTGTATCATGAAACGATACAACATGGAGTATGCGGTCAGTACGTGGAATGTTCTGAGTATGTAAGGTAAGTAAAACCACTTCAATAAGTAAAATCATGTAAAACATACATAGTATAAAAACATAAACAAAATAAAAATTTGAGAGTAGGGCTTGCATGCTATTTTCTGAAATCATGATCTTAGCATAATATAACATCATAACTAAATCGATCGACCCAAAGCTTAATCTGAACATTGGGTCAAATCTCTTTTAGAACATATATATATCATGAGTGATAAACATGCATAACTGAAATCATGAGGAACAATGGGAGACTCGTCATATAATAGACATACCATGACAGAGCTTACGTGGTCGCAACTATCACACTCAAGTGGGTAGAGTCATCCAAAGCCTTGCTAGGGCTAAGGACGATACCATGATAACGATATCAAGCTGAAGGCCCCTTGGGGAAGGGGATATCTCACATAGGAGGTCCCAATATATCTGATCAAACCTACATTGGCGCGTAGTTCTGAGGCGTAGGATTGACTGACCCTTAGCCTACTCGGTGCTAGACACTACTCCCAAAAACATACATATGCTCTCCATTGTTTTTCAACGAAGCTGACCATCATCTATTGACGAAGCTGAATAATCATGAATACATATAAATATGAATCATATATGAGGAGCCTTGGTCAAACCATACCACAAGCTGAGTAAAATTGGTAGTCTAGACTCCAAAACCATGTGGTAAGCTAATTTAACATGAATCAAAAATCATACTTGAACATATGGGTTTGCCTGATACTTTAACATGGTTGAAATTAACTTTATTCACTTCGAAAACATGAACATAACATGGGTAGCTTGAAAACATGATTTTCTCATCAAAATCCATCATACATGAACATGCTTCATAAATCTCCTCATATCATAATCTTTCATGAAAGGGGCATAATAATTTGGAAAACTAGTAAACATGATTAGTAATTGAAAGCATGATAAAACGTGTCCATGAGTTGTAATTCATCAATTAAAACATATTTAGATCATACCTATGACATTGACTTAGAGAATTCATGAATCGAGTTAAAACCCCATAGAATCAACTCATAGATTTTCATGAATTAGAGAGGGATTAGGAATTGGTGTGAATGAATTTACCCAATCATAACCCTACATACCTGGGGAAGAACTGATTTTACCACTCCTTCATTGTGCAATGAAGAATTGAAGAAACTTGAAGGAAAATGAACTTGATCACCTCTCTCACTTTGCATGTATGAGTAAGGATGGCCTAAAATGTACTCACGCCTCTTAAAACTCATCATTCATAGATTAAAATGACGTAGTTTAGGTCTTAAGATCATAGGAATGACGAAAAAGCCCATACTAAATTCGTAGAAAATAACTGACTGCCAGTCCCCATGAGGGACTGGACGAATCGTTCGCAAGACCACGACTTGTGGCATCAATTGTCAAGTGCACTATCCAATAGCTCATCTGGGCTCGCTACGAGGAACCCTACGAGTCGTTATTTGTAACCAAGACTCGTGGTCACTACTCATCATCCTCACTATCCAAATTTCAAATCATCTTCAATCGGCTGACCACGACTCGTCCAATGAATCGTGGTGTCTGACCACGACTCGTGGTGACTATCCGTAGGGTACACTACCAACTTTCCTTGACCTTCTCATAGCCCTTGACCATGACTGACTCAACGAGTCGTGGGGACTGATCATGACTCGTGGTCAGATCCGTGGGGACTCCAAAATCCAAAATTCCAACTCAAGTCCTGTACCTCACCACGAGTCACTTTACGACTCCTGGTCTACCCTATGGGTCACAGAATGACTCGTTCTATGACCTGATGCCAGATTTTTAGTTTTGTCTATTTCAACTCTTGGGTCTTATCTTTAGGATTTCGGGGTATTACAATATCTCCCCCTTGAGAACATTCATCCTGACTGTTGGAAAAACATACAGGAAAGCAGAGATATGCAATCATCACATTCAGATACTGATTATTTTAGCTGAAAACCGACGGAATGACTACCTTCAAACTGAACTACATGGATGAACTGAATTCACGACCATACATACATACTTTGACATAAAGAAACTTGGCCACATGAACTGAACATGAAAACTAAATAGAGTACTGGAGCAAAACTGACACCTCAAGCTGGAATTGAGCTGGTAGACAATAAATGTGGGTATCTAGCCATCATATCTACTTCGGCTGCCCACATAGCTCCCTCAACATGCTGGTTCCTCTATAAAACTTTAATTGAAGCTACTTCCTTGCTTCTTAGCCTTCAAATCTGACGATCCAGTATTTTCACTGGAACTTCCTCATAACTAAGGCTATCTTTCACACCGACACTGTCCACTAGGACAACTAGAGCTGGATCACCCAAACACTTCTTTAAGAGCGATACATGGAAAACAGGATGCACAAAAGCTAATTCTGAAGGCAAGTCCAATTCATATGCCACGTTGCCAAACCGCTTCACAATTCGATTGGGGCCAACATAATGAGGACTGAGTTTTCCTTTCCTTCCAAACCTCATTTCTCCCTTTATAGGAGACACCTTCAGAAATACCCAATTATCCACTCCAAACTCTAATTCTCCCCTTCTCACATTGGTATGGGACTTTTTGTGACTTTGAGCTGTTTTCAACTTGTCCCATATGAGCTGAAACTTCTATATGGCCTCATGGACTGAATCTGGACCTACCATTGCAACTTCACTAACTTCAAACCAGCCAATAGGCGATCTACATCTCCTCCTATAGAGAGCCTCAAATAGTGCCATTTGAATGATGGAATGGTAGCTGTTATTGTATGCAAACTCGATAAGAGGCAAATGATCATCCCAACTACCTTTGAAGTCGATAACACATGCTCTCAACTTGTCCTCGAGTTTTTGAATTGTCCCCTCGCTTGACCATCCGTTTGCGGGTGAAATGCTGTGCTGAGCTTAACCTAGGTACCTAGTCCTTTTTGAATTGACCTCCAAAACTGAGAAGTAAACTGAGTACATCTGTCCGATATGATGGAAAAGGGAACTCCATGCAATCTCACTAGCTCTTGGATGTATAGTTTGGCATAATCCTCTGCCAAATCCGTGGTTTTGACCGGTAGAAAATGAGCGGCTTTGGTCAACCTATCAACAAAAACCCAAATGGAGTCATACTGGCGATGAGTGCAAGGCAACCATATAATGAAGTCCACATTGATTTCTTCCCACTTCCAAGTAGGAATAGTGATATCCTGAAGCATACCTACCAGTCTCTAATGCTTGACTTTCACTTGCTGATAGTTTGGACACTTAGCCACAAGTTCTGCTATGTCTTTCTTCATGCCATTACACCAATAGACTTCCCATAGGTCACGGTACATCTTGGTGGCACCTGGATGTATAGAATATCTAGATCTGTGAGCCTCGTACAACATCCGATCTCTCAAATCATCAACATCCGGAACACATAAGTGACCCTGGTATCGAAGCACACCATCTCCCCCTTTAGAGAAGACCTTTACCTTCTGATTCTAAACAACTTCCTTTAATTTTACTAAGATAGGGTCCTCGTCTTGTCTATCTTTAACATCAGTCACCAAGGACGATTCTGATCCATTTTGAACAATAAGACCGCCATCAGTCGAGTAAACCAAATGAACCCCCAATCGTGCAAGTCGATGCACATCCTTCACCAGCTCTTTCTCCCCTCATCCACATGGGACACACTCTCCGTAGAGAGTCTACTAAGTGAATCTGCTACTATATTATCTTTGCCTGAGTGGTATAGGACCCTCATATCATAATCCTTGTGTAGCTCCAACCACCTCCTTTGATGCAGATTGAGATCCTTCTAGGTAGACACATATTGTAGGCTCTTGTAGTCTGTAAATACATCCATATGGACCCCGTACAAATAAAGTCTCCATATCTTCAAGGAAACTACCACCGCTGCCAATTCAAGATCATGGATCGGGTAGTTCTTTTCATGAACTTTCAGCTGTCTAGAGGCATATGCTATAACCTACCGTGCTGCATCAATATGCAACAAAGTCCGATTCTCGAAGCATCGCAATACACCACAAACCCATTAGTACCCTCGGGTAGGGTTAACACCGGTGCTGAGGTAAGTCGAGTCTTCAACTCCTGAAAGCTTCTCTCACAAGACTCCGACCATTAGAACTTCACTTTCTTTTGCGTCAATTTAGTCAACGATGCTGCAATGGATGAAATGCCCTCAACAAATCTTCGATAGTACCCGACTAAACCCAAGAAACTCCTGATGTTTGAAGGATTCACCGGTCTATGCCAGTTCTTCACCGTTTTTATTTTCTGAGAGTCCACCTTTATGCCCTCACTTGACACCACATAGCCTAAAAATGCCACCGAGTCCAACCAAAACTCACACTTGCTGAATTTAGTATAGAATTAACGATCCTTCAAAGTCTGCAAAACCACCCTCAAATGAGTGGTATGCTCCTCCTCGCTCCGATAGTATATAAGGATGTCTTCTATGAACACAATCATGAACATGTCAAGATATGGCTTGAACACCTTGTTCATCAGGTCCATAAAAGCTGCAGGAGCATTCATTAGTCCAAAAGACATAACTACAAACTCATAGTGACCATACCGAGTTTTGAAGGCTGTCTTCGGGATGTCACTCTCCCGGACCCTAAGCTGATGCTATTCAGACCTGAGGTTTATCTTGGAAAAGCACTTGGCACCCTTAAGCTGGTCAAATAAATTATTAATCCTGGGAGAGGGTACCTGTTCTTCATGTTGAACTTGTTCAATTGCTGATAATCGATACACATCCGAAGGGAACTGTCCTTCTTTTGAACAAATAGAACTGGTGCACCTCATGGAGACTTGCTAGGTCTAATGAAACCCTTGTCTAAAAGGTCCTTAAGCTGCTCCTTTAACTCCTTTATCTTGGCTAGAGCCACTCTGTAAGAAGGAATAGATATAGGTTGCATGTCAGGAAGAAGGTCAGTACAAAAGTCGATTTCCATCTCGGGAGGAATACCCGGTAGATCATCGAGGAACACTTCTGGATACTCACGTACTACTGGAACTGACTGAATAGTCGAGGTCTAAGACATAACATCCTTAACCCTAACTAAATGATATAAACAACCTTTGGAGATCATATTTCTTGCCTTAAGGTAGGAAATGAAATGACCTACAGGCACAACTGAAATACCCTTCCATTCTAAGACTGGCTCACCTGGAAATTGGAACTCTACCGCATGGGTTCTATAATTAACTGAGGCATAACATCAAAATAACCAATCCATGTTGAGAATAACATCAAAATCAGTCATGGCTAACTCTACTAGATCTACTGAGGTGATTTTCTGAAGGACTGAGACTGGGCAATTTCTATACACCCGTCTAGCTATATCTGAATCACCAACTAGAGTAGAGACTAAGAAGTGTTCTGATAATATTTTGGGACTGACTCTGAAACTACTAGCCACATAAGGTGTCACAAAAGACAAGGTAGCCCCTAGATCTAACAAAGCATATAGATCAAGATGAAAAACTCGCAACATACTAGTAACTACATCTGTGGAGACCCCCTTCTCTCGGTGGGATGCTAAGACATAGAATCTTTCTTGGTGCTGACCGCCACCAGTGCTAGTAGATGTGCCCTACTAAGATGGGCATGCTGGTGCAACTACTGAACTAAAAGCTGGGCCTCGACCCCTATCATGGCCCTGTCTAGCTGCTGGAGAATCTCTGAGCATATGTATGAGCTTCTAGCACCTGACGCAAGCACCTGTTCCCTCCAAACACTGACCTGCGTGCCTCCGACCACACCGGTCTTAAAATTGAATAACGAACTCCGCGGGCCTACTGCTCTGACCTCTAGAGCTTGATGCTCGCCCTCTATGGTCGTGCCTAGGTCTGGATGGCACACTCATTGCTGAAGATGCTGGGGCTGAAGATCTCTGGTGGGTCTGCTGTCGTTGCTCACCACCTGGCCTCGGCTGAGAGAAACTATAACCATCGGTCCTAGCTATTTTAGCCTCTCTCTCCCTCATATGTGCCACCTCCATCTGCTGGGCATATAAGATTATCCGAGGGAAATCCATATCTTAATGGAGCATAGCGGTCCTACAATCCTACTCTAAATAATCTGCCACCCCATAAGCAAATCTGCTCACTCGCGCCCTCTGATCAACCACTAACTTTGGGGCATTCTTTGATAGACGAGTGAACTCAAGGGCATACTCTTGCACCGTCCTTTTCCCCCACTTAAGATTCATGAACTCAACTACTTTCAATTCCCTCATCTCATGAGGGAAAAACTGAACTAGAAAGGCAACTTGAAACTCCTTACAACTGACAGGGCATGCTCTGGCTCCACTACTATCTTTCCACTTTCTAAACGAAATGTGTGTGACCCCGTTCAGCTCATATGAGGCCAACGCAACACACTAAACTCCATTCAACCCCATGACTTAGGTGATCTTTACAATCTCATCGATAAACTCATGCAGATCCTCGTCCACCTTCGACCTAAGAAACTATGGTGGGTTCATCCTTAAGAAATCTCTGACTCGAGCTACCGTTGCATTTCCATTTTGCGGAACATGCGCCACTACCTACTGGTTGACCTGAGTGGTCAAGGCCTGCGCTAGCATTTGAATGGCTACCCGAAATTCAACATGAGCAACCGGCTCCGGTGCATGGTGCTCCTTGATTGGTGGGGCTTGTTGGTGCCCATCCCCATTGCCATCCTCATGGCCATTTTCATTCCCATCCCTCCTACCGTTAACTCTATTGGGAGCCATGATTCTGCAATCGCGAATAGCACGAGCTAGAAGGATAGGGAGACATTTCATCACACGACATAGATTATGAAAGAAGGGAACATTTCCTAAACATCTCGTAGCCTCTTCATCATAAGCGTGGAGCGCTTCACACTCATGAAAAATACTTTACTTAATGCGACTTTCAGAAACCCTAGGACACTTCAAAACTATTTCTCTGATACCAAGTTTGTCACAACCCGAACATAGACCCAGATCGATACACGGGACAAGAAACCCTGAGGGACTCTAAGTTGACCCATGGTATGAACATACATCTAACTCAATCATAAAAATGATAGATCAACGTGATGATCTTAGCGGAAGTTTGAAATAAACATAACAACAGAAATACATACGAATCTAAGACTGATTACATTCTATGTCTTAAAAGCCTCTAATACTAATGAGTTGATGTGACAAGACCCCAACTAACTCTCTAAGTCTGATACCGAATACATAAAGAAAACTGATAAAAAGCATGGTCCTCGAGAGATAAGGACTCACTAACAAATGTGGTATGCTAACTCTAAAAGACTGGCTAAGGATGAGGCTGAGTCTGAGTACCGGGTCCTGTATCATGAAATGATACAACATCGAGTATGCGGTCAGTACGTAGAATGTACCGAGTATGCAAGGTAAGTAAAACTGCTTAAATAAGTAATATCATCTAAACCATGCATAATATAAAAACATAAACAAAATAAAAATCTTAGAGTAGGGCTTGCATGCTATTTTTTGAAATCATGATATCGATATAACATAACATCATAATTGAATCGATTGACCCAAAGCTTAAATATGATAATCATAAGTAAAACTAAACATTGGGTCAAACCTATTTTAGAACATATATATATATATATATATATATATATATCATGAGTGATAAACATGTATAACTGAAATCATGAGAAACTATGGGAGACTCGTCATATAACCAACATACCACGATAGAGCTTACATGGTACCAACTGTCACACTCAAGTGGGTAGAACCATCCAAAGCCTTGCTAGGGCTAAGGATGATACCATGATATCGATATCAAGCTGAAGGCCCCTTGGGGAAGGGGATAGTTCACATAGGAGGTCCCAATATAATCTGAACATACCTATGTTGGCGCGTAGTTCTGAGGTGTAGGGTTGACTGGCCCTTAGCCTACTCGGTGCTAGACACTACTCCCAAAAACATGCATATGCTCTCCATCTGTTTTCAACGAAGCTGACAATCGTCTATTGACAGAGCTGAATAATCATGAAATACATATAAATCTAAATCATACATGAGAAGTCTTGGCTCAAACCATACCATAAGTTGAGTAAAATTGGGAATCTAGACTCCAAAACCATATGGTAAGCTAATTTAACATGAATCATAAATCATACTTGAACATATAGGCTTGCCCAATACTTTAACTTGATTGAAATTAACTTGATTCACTTTGAAAATATGAACATAATATGGGTAGATTTAAAATATGCTTTTCTTATCCAAGTCCATCATACATGAACATACTTCATTAATCTCCTCTTCTCATAAGCTTTCATGAAAGGGGCATCATAATTTGGAAAACTAGTAAACATGATTAGTAATTGAAAACATGATAAAACTTGTCCATAAATCATAATTCATCAATTAAAGCATACTTAGATTATACCCATGACATTGACTTAGAGAATTCATGCATTGGGTTAAAACCCCATAGAATCAACACAGATTTTCATGAATTAGAGAGGGATTGGGCATGGGTGTGAATGAATTCACCATCATAACCTTACATTCCTGGGGAAAAACTGATTGTAGCACTCCTTGATTGCCCAATGAAGAATTGAAGAAAACTTGAAGGAAAATGAACTTGATCACCTCTCTAGCGCTCTAACTTTGCATGCATGAGTAAGAATGGTCCAAAATGAAACTACCCCTCTTAAAACTCATCATCCATAGCTTAAAATTATGTAGTTTAGGCCTTAGGGTCATAGGAATTACGAAAAAACCCTTACTAAATTCGTAGAAAATAACTGACTGCCAGTCCCCACAAGGGACTGGACGAATCGTTCGCAAGACCATGACTCATGGAATCAATCATCGAGTGCACTGTCCAATAGCTCATCTAGGCTCGCCACAAGGAACCCTATGAGTCGTTACTGATGACCACGACTCATGGTCACCACTTGTCATCCTTACTGTCCAAATTTGTAATCATCTTCAACTGGATGACCACGACTCATCCCACGAATTTAGGTGTCTAACCACGACTTATGGTGACCATGTACACTTCCAACTTTCCTTCACCCTCTCATAGCCTTTGACCACGACTGATTCAATGAGTTGTGGCGACTGATCACGACTCATGGAGATCCGTGGGGACTCTAAAATCCGAAATTCCAACTCAAGTCCTGTACGTCACCACGAGTCACTTCACGATTCATGGTCTACCCCATGGGTCATAGAACGAATCTTTCTTTGACCTAGTGCCAGATTTCCAGTTTTCTCCATTTCAACTCTCGAGAGATCTTTGGGCTTTCGGGGTATCACAGTTACACCTTCTCCACATTGATGTATACGTTATACTAGACCCAGAAGGCACCCTTTCCTTCACGACTCCTTGTGTTGCAGTTCAGTTTGGGATTAGTCCAGAAATTCTCTTAGAGCCATTTTCAGTCTTTACTCCTATCGGTGAGTCAGTTAGAGCTAGTTGTGTATAATGTTATCGCTTGGTCATAGTTTTGCAGAAAGTCAACATAGTCGATCTAGTTGAGTTAGATGGTCAATTTTGACCTCATTCATGGCATGGAGTGGTTTCACTCTTACTATGCTTCAGTCGACTACATGACTAGGGTCGTTAAGTTCCAGCTCCCTAATGAATCAATCCTAGAGTGGAAGGGTAGTACTTCAACGCCTAAGGGAAGTTTTATTTCTTTCCTTAAGCATAGGAAAATAATTTCTAAAGGATACATCTATCATCTAGTTCAAGTTAGGAATTCTAGTTTCCAATCCCCTCTTCCTTCAGTTCCATTTGTAAATGAGTTCCTAGATATGTTTCTCAAAGATTTTCCCAAAGTTCCTCCCGAGCGAGAAATTGACTTCCACATAGACCTTCTTTCAGATGCCCAACCTATGTAAATTGCTCCTTATGGAGTGGATCCAGTTGAGCTTAAGGAGTTAAAGGAATAGTGGAAGGACCTTTTAGATAAAGTCTTCATCAGACCTAGTATATCTCCATGGGGTGCCCCAATTCTATTCGTGCAAAAGAAGGATGATACACTTAGAATGTGTATTGACTACAGTTAATTGAACAAGGTCATAGTCAAGAATAAGTATCCCATCCCCAGGATTAATGACTTGTTTTACTACCTTCAAAGAGCTAGCTATTTTTAAAATATAGACCTTAGATCAGGCTATCATCAGCTTAGCATCAAAGAATGTGACATTCCAAAGATAGCCTTCAGAACATGGTATGATCACTATGAATTTATATTTATATCTTTTGGATTACGAATGCTCCTCCAGCTTTCATGGACTTGATGAATAGGGTGTTCAAGAAATACCTAGACATGTTTGTCAACATCTTCATAGATGACATTCTAGTCTATTCTAGGAATGTAGAGGAACATGAAGACGACCTGAGGATAGTTTTGTAGACTCTCAGAGACCGCCAATTAATCGCTAAGTTTAGCAAGTGTGAATTCTTACTGAAATCAGTGACATTCCTTGGTCATGTTATTTCCAGTGAGGGTATTCAGGTGGATCCTTGATGAGTTCGTAATTTACGAACTCATTAGGCTCTTAAGCATGAGTTATTGTATTGTTTTAACATATATTAGGAAGGTTTTATGCCTTTTCTCTTTTTTTTGTGCAGGTATTTGACTCAAGCAAAGAAAGTGGAAGAATTTAACCAAAAGCACTCTGTTGGAAGTAAAATCCACTTGCTTGTCGTATATGGGCACCTGTAAAATACCGGTGCCACGCAAGTGACACTGGAGAAATCTTTCAGATGAACCTATGAAGTGCAGGTTGGAACTTGCGAAATGAAGGTGCAACGACAAAATGACTTCACAAAACACTGCATAGACTTGTGAAGACCCTGTGGCTCGCGGATGGGCACCTGTGTAGTGACCCGAATGCTGACAAGGGAAAAATCATCCAGCTTTGGTATAATAGTACCTGAGATGCTTCCAAGGATTTGGGAACCACCTGGAAGGAAAATGTACAAATTTTAATCCAATTGTACATACCCAAATCATAACATATCATATCAGAGAATTGAATTGTGGAGAGAAGTAGAGATAGATAAAGACTACTCTTTCCTTCTTCTCCTTTAATTTAATTGGACAAACAACACCATTGTTGTAGATTTTTGAAAGCTTAAGTTTTTATTCAATATGATGGTTGTTGAGGAATTCCCCATTAGTATAATTTCTCTTTCTCCATTTATGAGTAGCTAAATTATTAGCTAGGGGTGTGTGCCTGATGGGTGTTTAAACTTGGTTGGGTGTTGATGATTAGTTCTTAAAGTCAATTTATAATTATGGATCTATTATTTCCTCTAAGTTTTAATTGGAAAATTAATGGTTGAAACGATGATTTAGCTTGCTTATCTTGCTTTTGCTTGAGAAAGAGGAGTAATATTTGGGTGAGGAATCAATAGTAAGGATTTGGAGTGTAGGCGTGTGGCGTTGAGCTAGAGATAGTCGAGAATCAAATCTCCACTCCATTAAAGGGTTGAGGCTAGAGATAACTTAACTTTCCTTAAGCTTTGTGGCTGATTTGTGTTGTGACTTTGGGGTTTGAGAAAATTTAAAGTAAAAACACCCTTGTGGTTGAAAAATAAGAGGGTGTAATGTATCCATTGCTATCTGTGTTAAAAATTGAGTCTAAGGCATTTCAATCAAGCCCAATCTAGTTGACACCCCATCATTAGCACAACCGTAGATCCTTCTCATCAATTGCAACAATTCAATTGCTCATATTTGTTTTACTATTTTAATTCAATATTGTTTCACTTTTCCCCCCAATTTTTAATTTTTGAATGCAAAACAATGATGCATACTAATTTGAATTAATTTACAACTTTTGGATTATCTCTATCAATTTCTTGTTGGATTCGACCCCGACGTCTGTTGGGTATTTTATTTTTTGACAACAACCACAACCACCTCCTATCAGCGAGAGTGATGTATTGAGCGTTATCAAAAAAATGGCACGCTGCCAAGGAATTGAATTGTGATTTCCATGAGTTGTTTAGTGATTCAATTTTGTTTCTGCATCTTGTATTGCTTATACTTTATTTTGTGGTGTTGTTGATTGCGCAGGAGTGTGAAGATGAGCCACGCTAGTGATGATAGTAGCGTGGAGTGATTCATGGATGTAGAGGATGATCCTATGGGATAAAATGTAGCTGGTGCAATTCGCCTACCGCCCACGGTAGGGAATTCCCTATTTCACATAACAAGCACCATGTTACATCTCTTGCAAATGAAAGCGCAGTTCGGAGGGAAAGCTAGTGAGGATGCTAATCGGCACCTCCAAAACTTCATTGAAATTTGTCAATCGTTCAATATAACCAACATCAGCCAAGAATCAATCCGTTTGAGATTATTCCCATTCTCTTTGATGAGAGAGGCCATGGTATGGTTTAAGGAGTTGCCTCCCAGATCCATCACATCTTGGAATGAGATGACTGAAGTGTTCCTTGATATATTCTTTCCACCTTCCTGGGTGCTCTAATTACGGGATGAGATCACAAATTTCAGGAAGCTTCTGGGAGAGCCTATCCTGAAGTATGGCTCTTATTTAATAAGAAGGTTTCTATTTGCCCAAATCATGGACTACCCAAAGGGGTACTTCTACAAAGCTTCTATCGGTCTCTTGATTCGAGGTACTTCTGCAAAGCTTCTATCGGTCTCTTGATTTGACCAACAAATTGATGACAAAAAATCTTGCTGGTGGTTTAATTATTGATAAAACTCTTGGAGTTGTAAAGGCCTTTCTTGACAGGATGATAACGACTAATAGAGCTCGGCACACTAGAGACACAGAAGTGACCTCAAATGATGCATCTTCCAAACACCTAGCAGCCGAGTTGAGAAGGAGTGATGAAGAGGGGGACGAGACATTGGCCAAGATAATAATCCAAGTTGAGTTGACAGCCAAGCACATTTTGGGGTCCGAAACCAAAGGCCTTAATGCAGTTGGGACCCAAGATAACAAAGCATATGAGGAGGATGTTCCGCAGCCAAGATATGATGAGGAGTGTCAGTTCATGGCAGGCCAAATAATGGGTTCACTTCAATGATATCAAGGTGCCAATTAAGTCCTTTGATTTCCTCATGATGGGAATCAAGATTAGAGAGGTCAAGAGAATTAAGGATGGGATGATAGAGACCAATCGATGGAGAAAATGCGAACCTGGACAGGATGGGGATATATACCACTGAAGTTCAAACCCGTATATTCCTCCTCCTAAAGCTGATGTAGCTACGACACATCCTAGTGTGAATGATGCAGATAATTTAAAGATTGAGTAAATGTTGGAGAGAGTATTGAAAAAGTGGAGTCCATTGATAACGGTGTCAAACAATTAAAAAGGGAGGTGTACAACCTTACCCAAACTATGAGCTCCCACTAGGCTTCAATCAAACCCTTGGAAG
The DNA here is from genome assembly GCA_035772735.1 of Datura wrightii. NCBI lineage: Eukaryota > Viridiplantae > Streptophyta > Magnoliopsida > Solanales > Solanaceae > Datura > Datura wrightii. The sequence continues at coordinate 36,799,744 of JASDFA010000023.1, read as the reverse complement.
CTCAAATGAATCATCTATCCACCCATATGAATCCAAGAATAAAAGAAACCCATCCAAGTGACACTAAGATGAATCTAAAGAAAGATGGCCATTGCATGGAGATAGTCATAAGAAGTGGGAGAATAGTAACTCTTGCAGGTATGAAGCCTAATGTGATTGTTGGAACCAGACCAAATGAAGAAGAATTGAATGATGAGGGGGCAAATGCACCTATTTGTGTTAATGATGAACATGTGTTGGAGGAGGAAGAGGTTGAGACTCCTCCTAAAATTTTTAATGTCGATGAAGAGGGCGAGGAGGCCTTAAATGCTAAATGCCAGGCGCCTAAAGTTATGCCTCCTTAACCCCAACAGCTAACCAGGAAGAAAGAGAACAACCAGCTCAAGAAGTTTATCGATATGTTAAGCAAGTTGTCCATAAACATATTGCTGGTAGAAGCCTTTCTCCAAATGCCAGGATATGCTAAATATATGAAGGAGCTTCTGAAGAAAAAAAGAGTTGTGGATGTAGGCACAGTAAAGGTGTCACCTTGATGTTGCCCAATCGCATGCAAGAGCATGTGATCATCAAGTAATATATGATAGTGAAGTCCCGATTATCGATCCCTCAAAGACTTGTCAGATTTATCGCATAAGGTTAGCTCTTTATTTCACTATTCTAACAAATATAGATAAAAATTGGGAATAGTTTAAAGATTAACGTACTAAACTTGAAATGTAAATGAACTACTAAACTAAAATTGTTGCAAACGTGTTTATACTTCAAATGATGATGAAAATCTAGGGAAATGGCACTTCTGCTTCAGGTTGAGTTTTCAAGACTTGATTAAATAGATTGATGCTTCCTTAGGTTTCTAGTTGCATATTACTATCCCATTTCTTGCCCCTCTCCCGAGCATCCAAGAACTATCTCATGAACCCTAACTCTTATATCCCTATGGTCGTAGGAGAAGCATGAGACGATGGTTGTGGCTATTTGTATATCAACTAAACAAGGTAGATGGGCTTATCCCTATCCTCATCAACAACTTCTAACCTTCAACCAATTGTCCAAAGGATCTTTGAATTCTATTTTATATTTACTTTTAACCTTTTTAGTTCTCTCTCTTGAGTTCAACCAAAAGCCAACAGATCTATTCGTAAGGTGATCAATCTAACGAATAAGCAATTAACATAAGTAAATATAAACAATCTTTAATGAAGAATCAATACTAGCATAATCAATCTATCAAACTTCAACCAAGCTATGGCCAAAACCCTAGAATGGGAGTTTAGCCACTCATGTTCAAGAGGAAATACAGAGACATCATCATTCGAAGCATAAACATGATAGAGAAAAGAAGAAACCTAAGTTATGAACTTGTCTCTCCTCCGAAACTGCATTACAACCTTAATACGACCAATCAAAATAATGTAAGATAGCTAACAAATGACCTAGATGTTATATTTATAAGTGATCCTTTAATTGATGCTTTTTCCCTCAAGTAATTAGCTTCAAAATTAACAAAATCCATCTTGGAGTAGGTTTGGCGTGCCGCACCCTCCAGTGCACCAAGTTTGGCTCAATTTTCCTCTAAAGATTTGCTCCGGGCACCCCACGACAGAAAAAGCACCAAGGTGTTAGTGACATTTCTGAACCTCTAAATCCTCTTAAAGCCCCACACTACTCAAAGCACCAGAGCATTAGTAAAATTTCTAAGTATTTGAACCTTTCTAGTGTGCCACTCAATTCAAAGCACTAGACTGTTGGAAAAATTTCCTAAGTCTGGGATGCTTCTGGTGCGCCATGCCTCTCATGTCGCCAAGATGTTGATAAAATTCTCCTTTGAACTTGGGGACCTGGTGCGGCACGCCACCTATTCCAACTTTGGTGCATATTTCTATGAAGTTTAGGGGTTGGTGCACCACGCTAGCCATAGCCCCAGGATAACTTTCACGAGCTCTTCTTTCTTCACACCTTAGGTTATTTTTGGGTCCTTTTTCCTTGGTTTCCTGCTCAAAATATCTAAAAACATTTGTTAGCTCAAATGACATACAAAAATATGAATTCATGTATGTCATAAGCATTATAAACTCAAAACAAGGCAAAACATGGGTAAGAATATGGCAAATGGGCATAAGAATATGCCCAACATCACCCGCCCACACTTAAACCATTGTTCTTCCCCAAACAATCCTCTATTCCGTACACAAACTCATATTTTCTCACCACTTTTCACATCTATCAATTCGCACTCAACCAACTAGCATAGATAAGTGGTTCATCAACTTATAACAATCCATATCAAGCACATGCATAGTTTTCTCATTTAGACTACACAACTTCTGTAACCGACTTATTTTTTTCAAAACATGGGTCAACATGATTAAATACAAAACATGCAACATATAGTACGTCGACTTAGACATCTTATGCCCCTTACTTTTAGTGATATTCCTCTCTCAAATTACCAATGAAAATTCATGGAACATAATAAGCAAGGCACACTCACTCTCAAAAAAGATGTATCATACACATGCAACATACCATAAGCTCGCCTTTAAATATACTTAGACGACTTGGTTATTTCAAGAGATTAAGATCATAAGGACTTTTCTTGGTTTTAATGTCGGCTAACAGATGGGTAGGAATGATCTTTCTTTGATAGTGACTACCAGTCTTAAGCACTTTAAATATATTTTTCATCTTTCTTGTCCAACCACTTTTTCCTTTATTGTTCACCCTTTACTCTACTCACCCTTTTTCTTTTCTTTTCATGCCCCTTTATTCATTACTTGACTGCTAGTTTCTTCTTGTAGACTCAATAAGAATATTCACTATTAAAATCTTTCTTTCATTGTCCTAGCAGCAAGTAAACAACATATTTGAGGGCACCCCTTCTTCCTACTTTCTCTTCTTACTTTCCACACAATTTTCTTTCTTTCCTTTACCCTATCATTCATAAATTGGTGGACCTTCACTTTCAAGTCTCAAAGTGCGTAAGACTAACTTTTTGGATCAACAATCTTGGAGGTCACACAACAAAAGGGAATAGACTACTTTTGAGGCTAAGAAAAAAAATAAGGCTTATAGCTTAAGGGGTTTAACCGGGGAAAATGCTCAAGAAGGTAAAACAAACATGGACAATATGGCTTTTTCAAAGAACTCCTTAATCATCTCTTAACTCTTTAATAACTAGCCATCCAACATACACTAAGGCAACTTCTAGGTGCTATATTATGTACAAAACACAACAATTAAGCTCACCTCATATGACACCAAGAATCTAGTTGGTTTTCTATAGCTACACATTCATACAATCACGTTAAATGACTTTTTTCATTATTAAGACCAAAAAGTATTGTGAGTCGAGTTAAAGAACATTATGTGTCTCTAATGGAATACTCATTTATGAAATTAAGATGACCACCTCATTGCCTCTAGCTTAGCTTCTAAGTGGAATGTCAAAGAGCATAAAAGTGGTTGATGTCTGATTCAATCCTAGAACAATGTGACTAATTTTCCCTTAAGAAGGTTGTCATCCAACCATTATTAGGAAGGATCACTACTCTATGACTACTGAAAATAAGAAAATTGACTCTAAAATTAAACTAAACAAACTCAGCAACTAGAGATGAACAAATCATCACAAACACAACAAGGCATCATCTAGGTTTTTAGTCACCAACATTACTATCTATTACAAAACATACCTAATCAATCATAGAGCTACTACCACAAGAATGACAACTAATTCCAAGACCTACTACAAATTTAGCAAAGAAAGAGCAAATAGGAAATCTTTCCTCTACCCCACAGATAAACGATGCATTGTCCTCAATGCACAAACAAATATATCAAGCAGGTAGAGAAAAGGAACTTCTTGGGCCTCTGTGCATAGTCATCATCATCAGGATTGTACTCTTGATCAACATCATCATCATCATCATCACCATCAATCTACATGGCTCCCATGGCAGCATCCTCCTCCTCATCATTATCCAAGTCATCAACCCCATCAGTAAGCACTATGGCCTCGTCATCATCCAATGGCTCCTCAAAAGTTGGTCCTACTTTGCATATCTGCATTGCACTCTCTGTGAGTGGGTACCACTCAGCCACCATCTACTCCTCAGTAGCAGGTTGACCTCCAACCCTCAGCTGCAAATCTAGCATTTCAAACATGCAACCTCGCTAGCTATCATCCCGAGCCTACTGATCAACTACAATGAGAAGTGAAGTTGTATAAGTGATAGGCTCCTTTACCTTCATGAAATCTATCATCTTACCTATCAGGTACCCTTCTAGAGGAAGGTGAAGGTCTGCCTCTTCTTCCTCAATGCCAATGTCTCTCAAAAACTGAGTTAGGAGACTGCCACAACAGTACTTCTACCTACAGTTGACCATCGATCTCCTCATATTACCTTGTAGCACAACACCAAAGTTGATTGGTACCTCTTTCATCAGCATGTATGCCAACACGACTCGCTCTTTAGTGATGTCTGTTATGTGTGTCCCAGGAAGAATCATGGCACAAACAAGCTTCACCTAAGCTTTTGCCTTCTTATTCAAGTAGGAGAACAGAAGTGTGGAGTGAGTGTCATTATTGTCCCTTTACCAATGGGCAGATGAGTGCTCACCATATAAAGCATGGCGAATGTCATGGTATGGGGGGAAGCTCAAGTGAGAGGCGACCTTCGTAAATCCAATTCGCTGGAGCATATATGGTCTTCTTTTGTGTGTTGAACCACGTTAGTCCATGAGGCTCCACATCTTTCGCTCTGAATCTCCTAGCAGGGGTACCGTTGGCGACCGATGAACTCAACCCTTTTGTTCCTTTTTGAAGCTTCTTGAGACCTTGTTAGCGATCTCCACTTCCTTTCTTTTGTCATCTTTTGATGCTATGACACCTGCCAATCAACAACCAAGAACTTGAAAAGATTAGTTCCTAAACAAGAAGACTAGCTAATTAAGTGTAACAGGTGCAAAATGACCCCACACTTAATTCATTCGCATACTCGTGAGAATTTGTAAAATAGGATACTGAAGACTTTCCCCATTATAATCCCATATATCAACATCAAAATTATCCACTAACTTCACATGGCAAACAAGTTCAGGAATTTCCTTCACATCTCTCCTCTATATGTTTTTCTTTTCTTTTCATGAATGCGTCACTTTGGCCATTCCTTTCATGTTCCCAACTTTTAATTCATAATTGAAGTAACCCATACATTGAAGTAGTTACAATCAATTCATTCAACAACCAAGATGAAATTTACTAAAATCCAAAATGAATTAACATGAAATTTCAACAACTCAAGATTCTTCACATTCAGGAATTTAAAACCTATGCACTTTCTCTCTCTACAATCAATATTCTACCCACCAATTTCATGAAATTCAATTCATCATCCCCTTCATCCCCACAACTTCAAATCACTACATTCAACCAAAAATAAGCAACCCAACAAGGATAAGACATTTTCATTGAAGAATTTGTGAGACTAAAGCTAATGAAACCAATATTATGAAATTCTAGGTTTTCACCAACAATGGTGATTTTGGATCTTTAACTTGGGGAAAAAGGGTATAGGGGCATGCTCTTTACACTAAATATCCAAGGGAGAAGAGAATTACTTTCTTGAGTTGGAGAGATTAACTTCACCAAGCTTCTTGGAGAAAACAACAATGGTGGGGATGGGAAGAAGGAGAGTTACGGCCTAATGAGGGGAGGAGAGAAAATTTTATTTTCTTTTCACTTTTGACTTTTAGTGAGAGGGGATGAATGGGGATTTAAAAAAAGACGTTGGGAATGGGTTTTTTGTAAATTTAAGGTCCTTGGGTAAAATTTTGACTATTGAGCAAAATATTTTCGGCCAAAACACACCTAACGTGATGCGCCAGTCACCTCACCATACACTTAGAAAAAAAATTCTTTGTTTACTGGGTCTGGCGCGGCGCACCACCCAATGCACCAACCTAAATTTTTTTCTTTTTGATGTTTAACGCCTGGCACCCCACGCCAGGTATCTCGCCATAGACTTAGATGTTTTCAGCTCATTTTACCTTAAAATCTCTGTTCATATCAACAAAACAAAAAAATAGAAAGATGGGTTGCCTCCGACCAAGCGCCGTAGTTATAGTTTTGGCACAACATTCATGGGTTGCGTCCTATGCAGTGCCAGATTTAACATCGTGGCACGACATAAGAATTCTCCCTCATTCAATTGAGTGAGATGATTAGGATCACCTAATGAACTTCTACGAATCACACAGTGCTCAACTGCCTTCTTAACCCTCTAGGCTCTACCGTTGGTATCACTATGAAGTCATAATGAGATGGTAACTTGGCCACTCTAAACATATCGAAAACTGCCTCCTAACTATCCATTGTCATTGACATCTTACCCTACTTCACCTTTATAACAACATCTATAGTGGCTAAGAATCCTCTCCGTAAAATAAGATGAACTACTGCATCTGCCTCGTAATCCAGGATTGTATAGTCCACCAGTAAGATAAAAGGTCCCACCTTGATCAAGACATCCTCTATGATTCTGTCAGGATAAGCAAGAGACTGGCCGGAAAGGTGCAATGTCACTATGGTAGGATGTGGTTCATCTAAACCCAAGGTTCTTAACAAGGATGCATGCATCAGATTAATACTTGCACACAAGTTGCACAGTGCTGAACCAACTTCTTTGTTCCCAATAACCACCAGTATGGTGAAGCTTCCGAGGTCTTTTAGCTTCTTTGGAATTTTGTTCTACACCCAAGAACTACACTCTTTCGTAAGTGCCATAGTCTCAAACTCCATAAGCCTCCTCTTCTTTGCCACAATGTCCTTCAGATACTTGGAATATTTCAGAACTTCCTACAAAAACTCCAGCAACAATAAGTTGACATGTACCTACTTCGACACATCAATAAATTTCTGACAAGTTGTTTCCTCCTTCTGCTTCTTAAAACTTTGTGGAAATAGAGGGGGTGGTATGGTTTCTATCGATTTCGTCTTTGAATTGCTTGACTCACCAACCTCTTGCCTGGACATCACTACCTGCTCTGTATCAACTTTCTTATCTTTGGGGATCACCTCACCCAGCTCTTTACCACTACGCAAAGAAATTACGCTTACATTTTCCTTGAGATTCTTCTCGGTGTTACTTGGAAGTGCCCCTTGTGGTCAGTTAGTTTGCTAATGGGCCAATTGCCCCATCCATCTCTCTAGCTCATATATGGAATTCTACATCTTATTAACCACCTAAGTCTGCTGAATCATCCACTGCTTCATCATTTCCTCGAGTGAACTGCCAGGCAGCTGGTCCTGAGGTCTTGGATAGCTGTTTTGGGGCTTTTGGAAATTCTGATTCCCTCCTTATGAGGGATTGGCTGTATCCCGGTAGCTAGGTTATAGTTGTTACCTATATCCCCACAAAATATACATAGTTTGGGTTTAGTGTACAACCTGAATAAGCTTGGCCTTCTCAACACACCTCACACAATGGTGATGGAGTCTGGACCTGATGGACCTGCTAAACCTGGCTTCCTATTGGTGTGGTCACAAGCTTGCAGATCATATTCACTAGCTGATTGATATCTACTCGGATTGCTGCTACACCATCTACCTCGAGCTTTTCTTCTACCTATGCTGTTGTGAGCCCTCTACCTAAGCTGATAGTCTTGGCTCCCCGCTGACATGAGATTTAAAAGATCTTTTATTTCATCATAAATATTGAATAAATTTTGTCCCTATACGGTAGCGTTAAGAAAGATTTTTGACTCCGATTTTAGCTCCTCTATAAAATTGTTCCAGATAATTTCCTTCGGCTGCATGAGGTGCAGGAAATCTTTCAAGTAGTCCTTGTATCATTCCTAAGCCTAAGCTAAGGTATCACCATCTCTCTGCACAAAATCAGAGATCTTCCCTCTCAACTCTTTTGTCCTCCTATAAGAAAATAATCAGTTGATAAATTTGTAGGAAAGAACCTCCCAACTGGTGATGGAACCTGTTGGCTCATTCAGAAGCCACACCTTGGCTTCACTATCAACAAATCTATTGCCAATAATTTAGTTGGGGGATTAATTATGGATCAGACGTATGGGCTAGCTGGGGCCCTTTTGGATAGAATGACAAAGATAAATCAAGCATGGCATGCTAGGGAGACTCATGTATCATCACATGATGGGGGTTCTAGTGCATTGGCTGCTGAGATGCAAAAATGAGATTAATAGCAAGATGAAAATCTTTCTAAAATGATGACTCATCTGGAGTTAATGACTAAACATGTGAGGGGGCCAGGCCTAAGGTTGTGACTGTTGTAGGAATGCAAGGCCCAATGATGTTTGAAGAAGAATCATCGCCACTATGATACAAGGAGTGTAAATACATGGCAAATTAGATGGGGGGAGGGGGGGTTCTTGACCCGGGTATCAAGGGGCTGATCAAGGTCCTTGGTGCCCACAGGAAGAGAATCAAGGTTGGAGAAATCGTAACGTGCAGGGATGGCCTGAGAGAAATGAGAGATGGGGCAATAGAGAGAAAAATCGTGAAGGGGACCTATGCAATCGAAGTTCGAATCCATATGTTCCTCCTATTAATGCTGAGACTATCCAAGCTCAACTAGGTGTGAGCGTGTAGAGAGTTTGAAAATTGAAGAGATGTTAGCAGGGGTTCTTAAGGAAGTGGAATTAATCGATAGCGGGGTCAAGAAATTGAAAGGAGAGGTGTCTAAGCTTGTCCAACCCGTGAGTTCACATTCAACTTCAATCAAACATTTGGAAGCCCAAATGGAACAACTTAACCTCTTAGATAAATCCCCAAATGAAGGGAACACTTCTGAATGATACAATTCCAAACCCAAAGAAAGATAGTCAATGCATGGCCATTGTTACAAGGAGTGGTAAAATGACTGGAGATGAAAATGTTAAGCCCAATTAAGTTGTGGTTCCTAAAACAAATGGTGAAAAAGAATCTTAGGCACTGCCAAAAGCACCAAATGGTTGAAATAATTCTGAGGTTGAAGATGAAGGAGAGGTTGAGGAAGTTCCCGCAAATGCGAATAAAGAAGAACCAAGAGTTCCACCTTCTTATCCACAACAGTTAGCCAAGAAAAAGAGGGATGATCAGTTCAATATGTTTATTGACATGTTCAGTGAATTATCCATAAATATATCGTTGGTGGATGCCCTACTTTAAATGCCCATATATGCAAAGTTCATGAAAGAGATCCTAAAGAAGAAGAGGGTTGTAGATGTAGGCACCAGAGAGACAACACATCACTGTAGTTCTAAGATGATGAGCAACCTTGCCCCAAAACGGGAAGGTCCGGGTGCCTTCACAATCTCATGAACTATTGGGTTTTGTGTGTTTAAGAAAGCCCTTTGTGATCATAGGGTAAGTATAAATCTAATTCCTCTCATAATCTTCAAGTAATTGGGTCTTGGGAACACCAAACCGACATCAATGAGATTATTAACGACTTATCGCTCTATTAAGAAACCTGTGGGTGTTTTAGAGGATGTATTGGTGAAGGTAGATAAGTTAATTCTACCAACTGATTTTGTAGTCCTTGGTTTTGAGATGTATGTAGAAGTTCCAATCATTTTGGGGAGACCATTGCTCACCACGGGTAGAGCTTTGGTAGATGTGGAGTGAGGTGAGCTGAAATTTTAGGTTAGAGGTGAAGAGATCACCTTCAAGGTGTGCAAATTCGTCGAACCTCCTGATGAATATAAAGTGGTTGGTGTTCTGTAGGAGGAAGATGAGTTGGAGGATGATCCTTTGAAGATTGAATGATTAAATGAGAAATACGTCATGCCACGATCTTAACTAAGGCACTTCATGGGAGGCAACCCAAGTGTCTTCTTTTGAATGTTCTTGATGTCATTGTTGTTTTTAATTTTCTAGTGTTAAGTAGGAGAGAAGCAAGGAGAATAAGAATAAAATAAGGTAGACACTGTGTTAAGACCTGTGAAATGCTGATCTAGCTACGCGACCCACCACATGTTTGATCATGAGAGCAGAAACCTGGGAACAAAAAGGTCAAACTAGCTAAGGCACCGGCGGGACACCGATAAGTAGCCACTAACCGCCGCTTTAACACTAGTGCAAGCCAGAACACCTAAACAGTGGATGCAAAAATGGTGAACTACCAGCGGAATGCAGGACCCAAACCACAAACCACCGGTACAAAAACAGTGAACTGGGCACAAAATCAAGCATGTGATGGTAAGGCGGCGAACCGCCGGTTCCAATCGGCAATCGCTTGTGTAACACCATGAAGGTACGTGTTCTATTTTAAAATCTTAGCCAAATCATGGACCTACCCAACCCAGAATATTTTTGTAGATGCCTTAATCTGCCAAGATTCCCTTTTTATTCCCTTAGACTTCCTTTTTTCCCCCTTTTAACACTTTCCCTCACTACATTTTATTTTCCCAACATTCTACTTTTCCATATTCCAGTAATTCCCTCTTTTCCACTTCCCATACGATTAACACACCACTAACCATCCACCTCCTCCTCAACCAACCACATTTACACCTTCTCACCTATAAAATTCCCCCAACCCTTCTACCTAATTCTCAACACACTCATACTCTTCCTCTTTACTAGACAAGTCTCGAAATTTTGCAATTGTTGAGCATTATCCAGCTTCCACAGCTAGTCTCTGCTAAGAATTCTCTTAAGAGTTGTAATGTACCCTTAACTTCCTTATTTACTCATCAATGGTGATCTGGTTGCATATAGATATTGTTATGATATATATTCACCTTCTATTTACTGTCATTCTCCCCAACATTTTCATGATTGATACCATACTTGTTGTTATGTGAAATTAGTGGAGGTTAGAGATTTTATGCTAATATGGGTGTGGGAGAATTGGTTATTCTTGTGTAATTAAGTGGGGGGAAGTCTTAGTAACCCCAAGGGATTAAAAAGATCTACTTTTCCCTATGGTAGATTGGGTGGCGCCATTCTTAAGGGTAAATCGTCGTTTTAGCCCTTTTCAAGTGTAGAGATACTGCTTTGATATGATATGAGTAAGTGTTTTAGAATTGTGATATTGGAGTTCATGGTGATGCATTGGGGATGACAACTATCGGTTATTCGCTGGTTGGGTCTGGCAAAACATAGATGGAATGCCGGTTCGAGCTAATATTGGCTTCTGGCCACTGCCTTAACCCCGTGTTACATCGGTGGTTCGCAGATTGGGACCGACGATTCTCCGCTCTATCACTGGTTGAATATTTGCTACCCCTAGTTCTCTGCTTCTTACCGGCAGTTCAGCGGCCGTCCTCAGATACCCTCCCGTGGTTCGCCGGTGTTTCATTGGTGCTGCCAATTCTTTGGATGCTAATTCTTCATCTTTGTTTCTAATTTAAAATTTTAGCATAGTTGTTTGTTGTTTCCTTTTATTATAAAAAAATACAAAAAGATATAATATGGTTGCCACTAACATCGTGTTTGCAGAAAATGACTTCGTCTAGGAACATCGGTAATGGAAAAGCTCCAGCTTCTTAATCCACAAAGGGCAAAGGAATGGCAAAGGCCTCCGCAATGCTCGCTAACTCTAGGGAGACTATCATTCCCCGCCTTGGGAGGCATGACTGGCACCTGGTGCCCTACTAAGACCTGGACTGCTGGACTAGCTGAGCCTAAGTACTTCTGGTGCCAGGCTGGCTCTAACTCTGGATTCAAGAAAACGACGGGCTATATAACAGTTGTAAATAAAGCCTCCTGCCGACTAGGCCTATAGCAACCTGTAAGACAACAATAGCTAACCAGAACAACAGTAGTATAAAGGAACCTATGCGGGCCGACAAGGCCACCATGTTGTCTAGTTACTTCTGAATCAAGAAAACAGGTGTTAAACTGCTAGGTGACCGACAAGGTCACCACTAAAAACTGAATAAGGCCCCACACGACCATCATAAACAAGATAAAACATACACACAGCCTCATACGACCGGTACAGCTAACCACAGGGAATATACAATCTGAAAGCCTCTAAGAATACTGATAAGATGGTCGGGACAGGGCCCCGGCCTACCCATACTGTACAATAAGGAAAAAAATAAATCTCTAGCTGTTTAGCTCTAGATGATAGGAGCTGATGACTCTGTGGGCTGGCTGGAATTACGAGGGATCGGCTTCTCGTCTATGAGTACCTGCAGGCAAGTAATGCAGTGCCCCCAAAGGGGCGTCAATACCACTAGTACCGAGTATGCAAAGCAACAACTAATCATGACTGAAAATAAATAGTAATACTGATAGTTGTTGAATAATAGAATATGGCTAAGATTGTCAGGGATGGCAGAATCTGTTCCGAGCTTAACTGTACTGAAAAGAAGATAAGAATCATACCTGTCGATGCGGCGTCCTTCTATTTATCAACTTAATAAGTAACATATATATATATATATATATATTGCATACAGGAACCTATACCATCCCCCATAAGCCAGAAGGTGCCAATCAACACGCAATCTATATACCCCTACCCGGGTCAAACCATCCAAAACTAAATTCACTCCACTCACCTAATAACTACGAGCATCCCGCCGGCCCCCTGGGTATGCAGCTTGGGCTCTCTGGGCCCCTTACTATAACTGTATCTGAGTCCGGAGGACTCTTGTAACTGTAATTTGAGATTTATATCTGTAATCTGTAATGTGTGCCCTGGGCGCAAGCGCTCGACATGGTATGCTATAACACTGATCAGCCTGCTATGGGGAATGCTGCATACCATCTTCGTCCTACTGCGGACGGCATGCCACTCCATGGAGTGACGTATCCTCACCCTTTGGCGGGTGAGTCGACACAGCTATTAACCCTTGGGTGGCAAGGAAGCTCTAACGGTGCCCACATATAACAAACAAGTCTCAAAAAGCAATAGTAATCACATATAACATGTATATTAAATCTGTAAATACTATCCATGTTTTGATATTCTATTCTGAATCTCTTGCTGAATTAAACTGAGTCTGGGATAAGATCTTGCTATATGATACTGATTTACCGACTTATATTCTGGATATGACATAATAATACAAACATACTTAATACTCTACTTCTGAAACTTCCTTCTAGAATTTATTCTATTTTACTATACTAGGATTACAAACTTGCCGAAGAAACTAGCATTACATACCTTTGTTGTCGGCTTTCCGGCTAACTGACGTAATTCGGCCAATATTCAGCTATTTCTTCCAACTGTATTCACATTCACAACAATTAGAACTAAATTCTTCAATATTCCAAAAGAAAATACTACTTTGAATATATATATAGCCCAAACTTTGACTTATCGAAAAACAGCCGAAAACTCGCTATTTTTCAAAAGTCTAGAAGGGAGAAATACTCACTTTAGGGCTAGGAGTATATTGACACTAGTTTGGAGCAATTCCACTTACCTTAGCTTGGTAGGACGACGATTCGCCGGCCGAATTTCACGAAACTAACTCCGCCGGAATGCTCCCGGCAGCTTAATACTTCACTACCCAAGATTAATTCGAGTTTGGACCGTGTTTAATAGAGTAAACGGATGAAATTTTATGTTGAACCCTCATTCTCCCCTGTTCTGGTCGTGTTCTAGAAATTAAATTATGTGAAATGAATTTTAAAACGAAGTGGAGCTTTATATAGTTTGGCTTGGACACCCCCTTCCGTGGAACATTGGCCATCGCAGACGGGCTTCCTCCATGGCATGTTGCCATTGCGGAGGGGGTCTGCCCGGCCTCCTCTTGCGATGGTTCAATGAGGCACTTGTTCGTTCTTCCCCCGGGCCTTTTTCTAGCATGTATGGCATTCTAAAACTCTTAACCAACATGCGAATAGGCCATTTAAATGTCAAGAATTTACGGGGTGTAACATCCTTCCCCCTTAAGAACATTCGTCCTCGAATGTAAACTTCTACTTGCAAGAATTTCAACTTACTTGACTTATTCTAGAAAAATTTCGGTAGAGTTTCCCCTGTAATATGGACTATCTCAAAAATCCTGAAACACAGAAAAGTCCAATACAGGTACTCCACACAACATTAGTATTCATCAAAAAAGCCAGCTATTTCATTTATTCACATAATATAAGGCAATTCATTAAACAACAACCCTAACGTACCTCTGGCTGATTAAGTCTGGAACAGGTGAGGATATCTGACTTTCATATCTTCCTCTGCTTCCTAAGTCATCTCCTCTCGGTTCCTGTTATGCCATAATACTTTGACAGAAGCTATATCTTTAGTTCTCAACCTGCAAATCTGCCTGTCTAGTATGGATACTGGAACCTCTTCATAAGCCAACTCTTCCGTAACCTGGACATCCTGAACTGGGACAACTCTAGAGGGGTCTCCTATATACTTCCTCAGCATAGACACGTGGAAAACTGGATGAACAGACTCTAATTCTGGAGGCAAGTTCAACTCGTATACCACTTGGCCTATTCTTGGATAAATCTGATAAGGCCCAACAAATCTTGGGCTGAGCTTACCTTTCTTGCCGAATCTTATCACCCCTTTCATTGGAGAAACTTTCAGAAACACCCAGTCATTCACATTAAATTCCAGGTTTCTGCACCGCACATCAGCATATGATTTCTGGTGGCTCTGAGCAATCAGTAGGCGTTCTTTGATAAGCTTTACCTTTTCCTCTGACTGATGAATAATATCCGACCCAATAAGCGCTGACTCTCCTACTTCAAACTAGCCAACTGGCGATTTGCATTTTCGCCCATATAAAGCCTCATAGGGCGCCATCTGGATAGCTGAGTGGTAACTATTATTATAAGCAAACTCAATAAGTGGTACATGCTCATCCCAGCTACCTCCAAAGTCCAATACACACATTCGTAACATATCCTCGAGCGTCTGAATAGTGCGTTCTGCCTGTCCATCTGTCTGAGGGTGGAAAGCTGTGCTCAGGTTAATCTGTGTTCCCAGGCCTCTCTAAAATGATTGCCAAAATTTAGCTGTAAATTGTGCCCCTCTGTCAGAGATAATGGACATTGGACCACCATGCAGTCTGACTATTTCTCTAATATACAACTCAGCATAATCTTTGGCAGAGAAAGTAGCCCTTACTGGCAGAAAATAGGCTGATTTTGTCAGTCTGTCAACAATTACCCAAATCGAGTCATTTCTATGTCTGGTACGGGGTAATCTTGCTACAGAATCCATATTTACTTCTTCCCACTTCCAAAGACGCACAACTATGTCTTGAGTAATCCACCTGGTTTCTGGTGTTCCGCTTTTACTTGTTGGTAGTTAGAACACTGGGCTACGAATTCTGCTATTTCCCTTTTCATACCTGGCCACCAGTAGATTTCTTTAATATCATGGTACATTTTTGTCGCGCCTAGGTGGAGAGAAAAGCAGGCGTAATGTACCTCTCTAATAATCTATTGGTGAAGCCCTGAAATATCTAGAACACAAAGGCAGCCTTTACATCGCAACACTTCATCCTCAATTATCTAAAAAGCCGGTGCTTTTCCCTGTTGAACTCTGTCTTTAAGCTGAACCAGGTCAGGATCTTCATACTGCCGTTCCTTTACTTCCATAACTAATGACGACACTGCGGTGTTCTGAATTACTGTTCGGCTTGTTGGGTATAACTACACGCAAGTGCACGTGGTCGAACAAGTAGTAAAGTGGCTCAAGTAAGCCAAGTATCGATCCCACAGAGACTGGACTAAGGTAACAATCTACTCAAGTGTCAATAAACTTTAACTCTAAATTGCAGACAACAGTGTGAAGAAGAAGTTGATATTTTGTTTACTAATTTTATACTAGGTCTAAAATGAATATATAATTTGAGTCTGAACTATAAGTGTGAGCATGCTGAGGCTAAAATGAACATGTACAGAAATAAATTATCGATATAATTTGGTTAATCTTTCCTCCGGTTGCTAGTCAAGAATTATTGCCTATGGATTAAAACTCTCGTATTTAACCCAACTTAAGAATCATGAACCTTCCACCTACATCTCTGTGATAAAAAGAAATTCATGTTCTAGCCATACAAAACCGATTCCTTAATTGACTAATACGACTTTCAGGTATATCTCTATCCTGAAGGTAAATCAATTCTCAATTTTCCCAAACTAAGAAAAGATCATATCCTATCAATTCACAACTTTCCAATTTCTTGCTCTCTCGAGTGAAACTGGACTTTTTAGATGTACATTAACGTTGGCCACACATTATTGCAGTAAGAACAAGAATCAATAGAACAACCATGGAAGAAAAGATGAAAACCCAATTTATCAATAATCACACTTCAATACAAATGTTCTTAACCTCAGCAAAAAGGGAATTTAGCCACTCATTTGTGGATTAAACATCGTTAAATGAGTGTTAATCATACAAGCAATTGAAATAAAGAAGGAGATAGAGAAAAACCCTGAGATTTTCGTCCCCTCAACTGCCTATAAACCACGTTCTTGCTCCACCAAGTCAGAATTATTAAAAATGAACCTAAGTGTTCTATTTTTACTAGTGGGAATTTTTTTCGGAATAACAAGCAACATGTCACGGAGTGTATCACGGAGCACTGCCTCCGTGACATGCTACCAACGCGGACCCTTACTGGAATCCGGTCGTCCAGGTATTAAGGCCCAACATGGCATGGCGTGCAACGCGGGGCTTGGCCAACGTGCCACGGCCCCAACGCACACCTTCACTGGACTTTGGTATATTTTAAGCATCCAGGCAGAATGCATCCGCGATGGCAGCATGACACGGCTCCATCGCGGAGCCCCTTTAATTCGTGCTTTCCTTGTGCTTTTTCCCTTGCTAGCTTCCGAGTCCAATCCCGATCTCTCCCAACATGCATCTTAGCTCCATAACTTATATTTTTCCTACAAAACAATGCTAATCATGTTGGTTAGTATAAATTCACATTTTATTACAATTCACATGAGAATGTACAAACATCGATAGATAAAAAAGGCAAAATGACACATTTGAGTATCACTTGGGCATATAAATTTGCCCAAGATCACTTACCCCACACTTAAATCCTTGTTCGTCCCCGAACAATAATCTTACACCTCATGCAATTGACACCCCATCCTGGCTACTTTGGCTCGACAATTCGAGCTACGGTTATACCGATTATTTAATACAGCAAATCATCAAGAAAACATGCATAGTCTTATCAATACAATGACCTTCAACACATTAAGACCTCCTAGACTCAAGAATCGACTCTCGATATCGGCAAACTCATGCAAATCAGCTGATCAAGATATCCGACACGAATTTTAATCTCTTGTCGAGCATGTGCCCTCACCACACAAGAGAATTTTTCCCTTTTTAATCACATGAACTCAAAACATTACATGCAGGGGCATATAAACAAGATTTCGCTCTCTCTCCCAAAAGAATTCACATGCATCTTGTCATGAACCATAGGCTTGCCTTTAGTGTATTACTCCACTAATATAAGGACACATGATGTAAGACCACGTAGGACTTAACGGGTTGTAATGTAAGCTACAAAACTAGAAAATACTGGGCTAACCAATAATAACAACTAGCCTCCTTAAGCGCTTTTTCAATCCATCCCATCAACCTTATGGATGTTTTTTCTTCCTTCATCATCCCATTCTTGAAGTTTGTCTTTATTTTCGGCCCCATATCTTTAAGCACACTTGACTTAATAACAAAGATTATTTATACATCTTCATTATATTTAATTTATACCAAGTGTACCTTCGACCTTTTCTTTCCTTTCATCACTCTGCTTTTTCTTTTCTTTCCAAAATTCTCACTCCCTGGCGCTGTGGGAAAATTATTTAATTTTTTTTCTTGAGCGCTTAAGAGTTTTGGATCAAATTCACGAATAATGAAAAGAAGGGGTTAAGCTCGGTTTACACCTTTTTGACAAAAGAAAGAAATAGTCTAAAGGCTCAATGGGCTAACTAGGGTGTACATTCAAGGTAGGTACGATAATGAAAAAAAACTTTCGGTTAAAGCAAAGAAATGCCTACATCCTTTCCTACAATACACATCCTTCATTTCGTTTTGTACACACACCAGGCAAGTTCTAGATACTTCACAATAGCATGGAAGAAATGAAACCTCACCATACACTCATTTCACATGCTCAACTCAAGACATATTCACAGACTCTTCAATCAGCTAATTACAAGAATTCAAGCATTAAGCCTCAATCACACCGAATCGAACTCTATGGCCTGGGTATCCCAACATATTTACAAAGTTGCATGCTTTCATATGAATCACCTTTGCATTTTAAATATCATGTAACGCAACCATAATTTCGCAACCATAAAGTAACGACAGGTTTTGGGATGCAAACCAATAAAAGAAAAAAAACTAAAGGAAAAACTGAACAAAAGAAATCTACTCCTAACGACTACATTTTCCTTAAGACAGTCGTCATCCATCCATCATAGAGAACGGTCACTAATTACTACTTCGGTTCAATGGGACTATTCTCGGTAAAAGAACCGAAAACAAACGCCGAGAAACCCCAAAATTAAAAAAAAATCATGAAAAATTTTAAAAATATCGATCATTTTGATAAAAAAAAGATATGTACAAAACCAGCTAACAACATTCAACAGCACACAACAGCTTCACCTAAATTACAATACAGACATACACACAAAAAATCACAGGGTCACAAGTTTTACCAAGCACAACAACAGAACAGAGACATACATTAATAACAATAGCAGCCAACACCTAACTACTCCCACCCCACACTTAAATCTAACACTGTCCCCAGTGTTCACAAAATTTAGCATAGTTCGAATGTAGGTGGTGAAATTCCCTGATCAATCGAAGTATTCCACTTCTTCGTCAGGTGCCGCTGCCTCATCTCCCATGTCTGAATCGCCCCCGTCGTCGTCATCTGACTCCACATCGGAGTCGTCACGACGTGTCTCCTCATCTGTGGGGACATCATCATCAGTGGGCTCCACAAAAGCTGGCCCCACTCGGCATAGCGCCCTGGCATTTTCGCCAAAAGGGTAGTCTAGCTCGAGCTGCCACAACTCATCTTCTGTTGTCGGCCTCCCGCCTATGCATAGCTGGAGCATTTGCATCTCGAACATGCGAGCCATGTACTGATCATCCCGAGCATGTCGCTCGGCATGTGTGAGAACTAGCCCGTGAGTGGTGTCGGGTGCCTTAGTTTTGGTGACATCTAAGGCCCGCCTCTCCATCTGCGGGATGTAGTCAAGGGCCTCCTCCTCAATATCCAGGCCCCTCAAGAACATGGTCAGTAATCCACCAAACCCGTACCTGTGCCCTTGATGCAAACGGGCTCTCTTCATGGAAGAGATGATCACCGCCCCAACGTTGATCTCCAGCCCCTTCATCAGGGCGTATACCAAGCACACACGATCCTGGGTCACATCTGTCATATGCACCCCCCGGATCTGTTCGCTGTCTACTCTGGGGTAATTACTACACGCAAGTGCACGTGGTCGAACAAGTAGTAAAGTGGCTTAAGTAAGCCAAGTATCGATCCCACAGGGACTGGGCTAAGGTACAATCTACTCAAGTGTCACTATATTTTAACTCTAAAAATGCAGACAACAGTGTGAAAAAGAGTTTGGTATTTTGGTTTCTAATTTTATGCTAATTATAAACGAATATACAATGTGAGTCTGAACTATGAATATGAGCATGCTGAGGTTAAATAAACATGTATAGTAACTAATTATCAATACAATGTTTGGTTAATCTTTCCTCCGGTTGCTAGTAAAGAATTATTGCCAATGGATTAAAACTCTCATATTTAACC
This sequence comes from Datura wrightii, assembly GCA_035772735.1. Taxonomy (NCBI): domain Eukaryota; kingdom Viridiplantae; phylum Streptophyta; class Magnoliopsida; order Solanales; family Solanaceae; genus Datura; species Datura wrightii. Next base: position 36,779,986 of record JASDFA010000023.1, on the reverse strand, counting down.
CAACTTAAGAATCATGAACCGTCCACCTACATTTCTGTGATTAAACAAAATTCATGTTCTAGCCATACAAAACCGATTCCTTAATTGACTAATACGACTTTCAGGTATATTTCTATCCTGAAGGTAAATCAATCCTCAATTTTCCCAAACTAAGAGAGGATCATATCCTATTGATTCACAAGTTTCCATTTTCTTGCTCTCTCGAGTGAAACCGGACTTTTTAGATATACATTAACGTTGGCCATACATCAATGCAGTAAGAACAAAAATCAATAGAACAACCATGGAAGAAAAGATGAAAAACCCAATTGATCAATAACTACATTTTAATACAATTGTTCTTAACCTCAGCAAGAAGAGGAATTAGCCACTCATTTGTGGATTAAACATCGTTAAATGAGTGTTAAACATACAAGCAATTGAATTAAAGAAGAAGGAGATAGAGAAAAACCCTGATAATTTCGTCCCCTCAACTGCCTGTATCCCACATTCTTGCTCCACCAAGTCAGAATTATTAAAAATGAACCTAAGTGTTCTATTTATACTAGTGGGAATTTTTCCCGAAATAACAAGCAACGTGTCACGGAGTGCATCGCGGAGCACTGCCTCCGTGACACGCCACTGACGCGGTCCCTTACTGGAAATTGATAGTCCAGGTAATCAGGGCCAACGTGGCACGACGTGTAACGCAGGGCTAGGCCAACGTGCCACGGCCCCAATGCGCACCCTCACTGGATTTTGGCCAAAAATTCCTATCCAGGCAGAAGACATCCGCGATGGCAGCGTGACACGACTCCATCGCGGAGCCCCTTTAATTTGTGCCTCCAAATGCTTGTGCACTTGCTAACATCCGAGTCCAACCCCAATCTCTCCCAACACGCATTTTAGCTTCCCAAAATTATATTTCACCTGCAAAACAACGCTAATCATGTTGGTTAGTATAAATTCACATTTTATTATCAATCACATGAGAATGTATAAACATTGATAGATAAAAAAGGCAAAATGACACATTTGAGTATCACTTGGGCATATAAATTTAGCCAAGATCACTTACCCCACACTTAAATCCTTGTTCGTCCCCGAACAACAATCTTACACCTCATGCAAATGACACCCCAACCTGGTTACTTTGGTTCAACAATTCAAGCTATGGTTATACTGATTATTTAATACAGCAAATCATCAAGAAAACATGCATGGTTTTATTAATACAATGACCTTCAACACATCAAGACCTCCTAGACTTAAGAATCGACTCTCGATATTGGCAAACTCCTGCAAATCAGCTGATCAAGATATCCGACACGAAATTTTAATCTCTCATCAAGCATGTGCCCTCACAACACAAGAGAATTTTCCCCTTTTTCATCACATGAACTCAAACGATTACATGCAGGGGCATATAGAAAAAAAATTTCGCTCTCTCTCCCAAAAGAATTCACATGCATCATGCCACGGACCATAGGCTTGCCCTTAGTATATTACTCCACTAATATAAGGAAATGTGATGTAAGATCACGTAGGACTTTAACGGGTTGTAATGTAAGCTACGGAACTAGTAAATACTGGGCTAGCCAATAATAGCCACTAGCATCCTTAAGCGCTTTTTCAATACATCCCATCAAGCTCATGGGCATTGTTTCTTCCTTCATCCTCCCATTCATGAAGTTTGTCTTTATTTTGACCCATCTCATTAAGCACACTTGACTCAATCACGAAGAGTATTCATACATCTTCATTATATTTTATTTATAAAAAGTGCACCTTCAACCTTTTCTTTCCTTTCATCACTTTGCTTTTCTTTTCTTTTCACCATTCTCACTCTTTGACACTTTGGGAAAATTATTACCTCTTCTTAAGCGCTTAAGAGTTTTGGATCAAATTTACGGCTAATGAAAAGAAAGAGTTAAGCTTGGTTTACACATTTTTGACAAAAGAAGAAAAAAATAATAGGCTAAAGGCTCAACGGGCTAACTAGGGTGTACAATCAAGGTGGGTACAATAATGAAAAAGAGAAGCTTTTGGTTGAAAATAAAGAAGTGCCTACATCCTTTCCTACAATACACGTCCTTCATTTCGTTTCGTACACACACCAGGCAAGTTCTAGACATTTCATAATAGCATGGAATAAACAAAACCTCACCCCACATCTATTGCAATGCTCAATTCAAGACATATTCACAGATTCTTCAATCAGCTAATTTCAAGAATTCAAAATTAAGCCTCAATCACACTGAATTGACTCTATGGCCTAGGTATCTCAACATATTTACAGAGTTGCATGCTTTCATACGAATCACCTTTGCATTTCAAATATCATGTACAACACGCAACCAGAATTCCGCACCCATAAAGTAACTACAGGTTTTGGGATGCAACCCACAAAAGAAAACAACTGAAAAATAAATGAAAAAATCTACTCCTAACGACTACATTTCCCTTAAGAAGGTCGTCATCCATCCATCATAAGGAACAGTCACTAAATAAGACTTCGGTTCAATGGGACCAATCTCGGTAAAAGAACCAAAAAGAAACGCTGAGAAACCCAAGAATTGAAAAGATTTTAAATTTTTCGATCATTTCGATAAAAGAAAAATATGTACAAAATCAGCTAGCAACATTCAGCAGCACACAACAGCTTCACATTTAATTACAATACAGAACAGAAACATCACAATCACAGGGTCACAAAATTTTTTTCCACAAGCACAACAACAGAACAGAAACATAAACAACAACACAACTAGTACCTAACTACTCCCATCCCACACTTATATCGAACACTGTCCCCAGTGTTCACAAAAATTAATATAGCACAAAAATTGGGTGGTGGAACTCCCTGATTAATCAAAATACTCCACTTCTTCATCAGGTGCTGCTGCCTCGTCTCCCATGTCTGAATCGCCCCCATCATCATCATCGGACTCCACATCGGAGTCCTCACGACGTTTCTCCTCATCTGTGGGGACATCATCATCCGTGGGCTCTACAAAAGCTGGTCCCACTCGGTATAGAGCCCTGGCATTTTTGCCAAAAGGGTAGTCTAGCTCGAGCTGCCATAGCTCCTCTTCTGTCGCCGGCCTCCCGCCTATTCGCAGCTGGAGCATCTGCATCCCGTACATGCGCCATGTACTGATCATCCCAAGCATGTCGCTCAGCTAGTGTAAGAACTGGCCCGTGGGTGGTGTCGGGTGCCTTAGTTTTGGTGACATCTAAGGCCCGCCGCTCCATCTGCGGGATGTAGTCAAGGGCCTCTTCCTCAATCTCTAGGCCCCTAAGGAATGTGGTGAGTATTCCACCAAATCCGTATCAGTTCCCTTGATGCAAACGGGCTCTCTTCATGGCGGAGATAATCACCGCCCCCACATTGATCTCCAGCCCTTTCATCAGGGCATACACCAAGCATACATGATCCTAGGTTACATCCTTCATATGCACCCCCGGGATTAGGTAGGAACAAACAATTTTCAGCCATATCCTGGCCTCCCTCTTCATCTGTGAGTAAGGCAAGGTCTGATGGTATCCCCTCTCCTTATGTATGCTCCACCGAGCTATTGATCGGGTTCCACACAAAGTGCGTCTGATGTCCGCATATGGTGGAGTGATATTCAGCTGTCGAAGCACATGGGCGTCTGTGTCCCGCGCCCCTAGGATAGCATTGAGGTGGTGGGCTCAAAAGTGACTATTTGCCCTCTTATTTTGATGGTGTGACTTCTGAGAGTCGGGTTCCAGTTGGCGTAGAATTCCCAAATCAAGTGCAAGTTGCGTTCCTTGGGCTCTTCAAAAATGAAGTTCAGCCCAGCTGCCTCGATCCTCTGGACAATCCTGGGGAACTCTTGTGCCAACGGTTCCCTTGCTATGTGTTCCTCAGGGAAGTACTTGCTCTCCTTGTGCTTTGCGTACCACTTCTTCCCCTCCTCTGTCACCCACCTGGTTCCGTATTGACGGCGTTGGCCGCGTGGAACCGCTGGTACTGCTGGGACCGCCGTGCCCAGTCTGATTCTTTTTCTTCCGGTGCCAGATGTTGATGCGCCTTTTCCCTTGTCTTGCTTGCTTGCCATTGTTCCTGTCAAAACAAATAGACAAGTTCAATGTTAAGCTAATTAAAATTAGCTTTGACTAAGGTTGGGTTAAGCTAGGCTACCCCACACTTAGTACTTAGCCAAAATTACAACATTAAGGCAAGATAGTACTTATTTACACAAACAAACAAGAAAACATAACAAATATGCTTAGTGCCTTGGGAGAATTCGACGGTATATATTCCATGTACTACTCAGACTTCGTACAGCTAACCACAATCCTTACCTATCGATAGCATTTTATCCCATAGCACTTAGCAAGGAAAAACAAAAGAAAAATTTTAACTACATGATCCTATACAATTCACCCATTTCTTGCAATTTCCAAAATTTCCTTAACCCGAGAATCCGTCGGTCTTTTAGCATAGTCACAGTTAGCATAATCGACTCATCTCAGCCAACATGTACAACCTAGCATGAATTTCACTAGTTCAACTCAATTTTTCCATTTCAAACTCAAAGTCAAGCCCTAGCTATGATTTTATCAAAAATTCAATTAAGCTATGTAATTGTCGAGTTCAAGCAATCACACCATTACTCCAAACATCAATCAACCATAATTCTATTGAATTTAATCTTAATTTCTACTTAGGGCAAATTTTGCTCATATCACATGTTCTAAATCGAAAAACTTCAACAAGAATTGAGATAGAGTTGAAGAACATACCTTGAATTCGAAGAGATGATGAAAACTTGATGAAATTACGAGCCTAAGTCCGTGTCACGTTGAGGGGGAAAGGGTTTTTGGGAGGTTGGTCGCGGAGAGTATGAAAAATGAGGAAAAATGAGGTGGGATCGGGGTTAAAAAGTGGGAATTTTTCGCGGGTCACCCGGCAACCCAGTGTGACCCGTCGCGATATATACCTCGACGTGTCACGGAGGGTTACGCGGAGCATGCCCTCCGTGAAATGAATCCATCGTGTAGGTGTTCTGGAATTTGTAAAAAAATCTAGAATTACCTTCAACGTTTCACGGAGGGTAACGCGGAGGTCCTCCTCCGTGACACGGAGCCATCTCCTTGGCTCACTGTTTTGCCACTTTTTATTCTTTTTCATACCTCGGATTTTCCTTTGCGATTCCTTGCATGTTTACCCTCTGTTCAACCTAAAATTCATCTTACTACAAGAATTTGGTTAGAATTATAGGATTCACTCAAAATAAAAATAAGAATAAAAATAAAAAATAAAAACTAACAATTTTGTTGTTAATAAAAAAAGAAAAAGAAAAAGAAATCTATTCACATTTTACAAAGAAAAATTTCACGGGTTGCCTCCCGTGCAGCGCCTGGTTTACCGTCGCGGCTCGACGTCATTCAGCTCAGTCATCTTCTAGGGTGACGGACATTTTCTCTCTACCATCGTCCTCAGCCCAGTAGTGCTTACATCGATTCGGTGGTTTTCCCATTAACTCTCGTGATTCAACTATCTGAGCATCATCAGCTCGATCAATCACGCTGATCACCAAGAGTTCCTCGTACACAGTCGGGAGCTTGGTGGCCTTGTACACATCAAACACTTCCACCTTGTCGTGTGCTCGCATGGTAAGCTGCCCTGCAGCTACATCAATTAGCGCTTTCCCGGTTGCCAAGAAGGGACGTCCCAAAATAAATGGGACTTCCGCGTCTGGCTCAAAATCCAGCACGACGAAATCTACCGGGAAGATAAGGGAGCCCACTTGCACCAGCACATCCTCCACAATGCCATCAGGTCTGGCTAAGGACCGATCCACTAGTTGCAAGATCACTGTTGTTGGTCTAGGACTCCCTACACCCAACTTCTTGAATACTGATGACGGCATCAAATTAATGCTCACTCCCAAGTCACATAATCCGCGAGCTCGGATACTCTTCCCAATTGTAATTTGTATAATAAAGCTCCTAGGATCTTTGAGCTTTATGGGCAGTCGGTTTTGTATCCGGGAAGTGCACTCCTCCATGAGAGCTACCGTAGCATACTCAGTCAACCAACTTTTGTTTGCGACGATGTCCTTAATGTACTTTGCATACTTCGGCACTCCCTGCAAAACATCAACAAGAGATAAGTTAATTTGTACCTGTTTCAGCACCTCCATGAATTTCTTGAAACACGCCTCCTCCTTGTGTTTCTTTAATCTTTGAGGGAACGGGGGTGGTGGTCTTTCTGATTCAGCTTCCTTTTTCTTCCCCCTCTCATAACTTTGCTCCCTCTCAACTTCTGCTGCTCCCGATTGTTGAGGTGGTCTTTCTGGTTCCACCTCTTTAAGCTGCAAACCACTCCTTGTGGTCACCACATTCACCTGCTTGGGGTTGGGATCTGTGTCGCTCGGAAGTCCTCCTCTAGGCCTGGTGTTTTGGGCTCCAGGAAATTGCCCAAATTGATATTCAAGTGCCTTAGTAGCTAACTGGTTGTTCTTCACCTCGGCTACCAATTTCACATAGTCAGCCTGCAATTGAGCTTGGTTAGCTATCATTGTCTTGAACATCTCCTCAATGCTGGGTGATGGTGAGGGAGGAGGTGCATTGTTGCTTCTATATTGTGCTCGATAGTTCTGCTGCCATCCTTGATTCCTCTGTGCCCTCTAACTCGAACTTTGCCCTTGATGGTTGTTGCTACCCCAAGAGAAATTCGGGTGATTCCTCCCGTTGGAATTGTAGCTGTTGCCATACTATTGGTGGTTGTTCCTCTGTACATTTCCCACAAAGTTCACCGAGTCAGGATTTGCTCCACAACACTCAGCTGAGTGCTCACTACTCACGCACACTTCACACCAAATTTGCTGCACTACATTCACTGGGGCTTGAGTCCGGTTCATTGTCATATTATTGAAGTGGGTGTTGAGTTAATTCTGTAAAAAAGCTATTTGTGCAACAATAGCTGTAAAACCATCCACTTCTAGAACTCCTGCTGCTTTCCTTGTTCCTCCTCTTGACGAATCAACATTCCACTCCAGATTTTCCTGCAAAATACGATTTAACAAGGTATACAACTCCTCATAAGTTTTCTCCAATGCCTGTCCCCCAGCGGCTGAGTCTAGCAAGATTTTTGTGTGGGGTTCCAAGCCCTCTATAAAAGTGTTCACCAGCACATCATTGGATTGATGATGATGTGGACAATCCCGCAACATGGACTTGAATCTCTCCCAAGCCTGATATAGATTCTCCCCATCTCTCTGTTTGAAACTTAGAATTTGACTCCTAAGTCTTGCTGTTTTACCGGATGGAAAAAATCGTATCAAGAATTTCCTTGCAAGATCATCCCACGTAGTAATAGAATTAGGTGGCTCAGCTTTCAACCACCTCTTGGCTTCTCCCAATAGTGAAAATGGGAACAATGTAAGCCTGACATAATCTGATGACACTCCAACGAGGATATAAGTGTCACTTATCTCCAAAAAAGTTTGGAGATGCTACTGTGGATCCTCATGAGGGAGACCTGTGAACTGCCCGCTGGTGTGCAGCAATTGCACCATGTTTTGTTTGAGCTTGAATCTCCCTCCTGGCTCAGGTTTGCGGATGCTAGATGTGACATTGTTAGCATGTGGGATTGCCACCTCGCGAACCGGCCTAGCTGCCATCTCCTCGGGCACTAGCATTGCCCTTACTATTGGTGGATTCTGTTGTTGCTCCATGATTGTTTGTCTGAGCAACTGCAGCTTTTTCTCTAGAGCATCTCTCCGCTGACGATGAAATTGTCTTTCAGGCTCTAAATATGAGTCCACCAGCTCCTTGTCTCTTTCCAGTGTTCAAAAGAGATTATATCTGCGAAATACAGGCTAAGACCAAGTTGTCAACACTTAAGAAAAAAAATATAGTAAATTTACACTTAAGAAAAATTCACCAATTGCCAGTCCCCGGTAACGGTGCCAAAAACTTGTTCGCTGTCTACTTTGGGGTAATTACTACACGCAAGTGCACGAACAAGTAGTAAAGTGGCTTAAGTAAGCCAAGTATCGATCCCACAGGGATTGGGCTAAGGTATAATCTACTCAAGTGTCACTATATTTTAACTCTAAAAATGCAGACAACAGTGTGAAAAAGAGTTTGGTATTTTGGTTTTTAATTTTATGCTAATTATAAATGATATACAATGTGAGTCTGAACTATGAATATGAGTATGCTGAGGTTAAATGAACATGTATAGAAACTAATTATCAATACAATGTTAAGTTAATATTTCCTCCGGTTGCTAGTAAAGAATTATTGCCAATGGATTAAAACTCTCGTATTTAACCCAACTTAAGAATCATGAACCGTCCACCTACATTTCTGTGATTAAACGAAATTCATGTTCTATCCATACAAAACCGATTCCTTAATTGACTAATACGACTTTCAGGTATATTTCTATCCTGAAGGTAAATCAATCCTCAATTTTCCCAAACTAAGAAAGGATCATATCCTATTGATTCACAACTTTCCATTTTCTTGCTCTCTCGAGTGAAACCGGACTTTTTAGATATACATTAACGTTGTCCATACATCAATGCAGTAAGAACAAGAATCAATAGAACAACCATGGAAGAAAAGATGAAAAACCCAATTGATCAATAACTACATTTCAATACAATTGTTCTTAACCTCAGCAAGTAGAGGAATTAGCCACTCATTTGTTGATTAAACATTGTTAAATGAGTGTTAAATATACAAGAAATTGAATTAAAGAAGAAGGAGATAGAGAAAAACCCTGATAATTTCGTCCCCTCAACTGCCTGTATCCCACGTTCTTGCTCCACCAAGTCAGAATTATTAAAAATGAACCTAAGTGTTCTATTTATACTAGTGGGAATTTTTCCTGGAATAACAGGCAATGTGTCACGGAGTGCATCGCGGAGTACTGCCTCCGTGACATGCCACTAACGCGAACCCTTACTAGAAATTGATAGTCCAGGTAATCAGGGCCAACGTGGCACGACGTGTAACGCGGGGCTAGGCCAACGTGCCACGGCCCCAACGCGCACCCTCACTGGATTTTGGTCAAAAATTCCTATCTAGGCAGAAGGAATCCGCGATGGCAGCGTGACACGGTTCCATCGCGGAGCCCCTTTAATTTGTGCCTCCAAATGCTTGTGCACTTGCTAACATCCGAGTCCAACCCCAATCTCTCCCAACACGCATTTTAGCTTCCCAAAATTATATTTCACCTGCAAAACAACGCTAATCATGTTGGTTAGTATAAATTCACATTTTATTATCAATCACATGAGAATGTATAAATATTGATAGATAAACAAGGCTAAAATGATACCTTTGAGTATCACTTGGGCATACAAATTTGCCCAAGATCAGGATTAGGCAGGAACAAACAATCTTAAGCCATATCCTGGCTTCCCTGTTCATCTGTGAGTAGGGCAATGTCTGATGGTAGCCCCTCTCCTTATGCCTGCTCCAACGTGCTGTAGACTGGGCTCCACACAAAGTGCGTCTGATGTCCGCATATGGTGGAGTGATATTCAGCTGCCAAAGCACATGGGCGTCTGTGTCCCGTGCCCCCAAGATGGCATTAAGGTGATGGGGCTCAAAAGTGACTATCTGCCCCCTTATTTTTATGGTGTGACTTCAGAGTGTCGGGTTCCAGTTGGCGTATATTCCCGAATCAGGTGCAGGTTGCACTCCTTGGGCTCTTCAAAGATGAAGTTCAGCCCAGCTGCCTCAATCCTATGGACAATCCTAGGAAACTCTTGTGCCAACGGTTCCCTAGCAATGTGTTCTTCGGGGAAGTATTTTCTTTCCTTATGCTTTGCGTACCATTTCTTCCCCTCCTCTGTCACCCATCGGGTTCCATATTGACGACGTTGGCCGCGTGGAACCGCTGGTGCTGCTGGGACTGCTGTTCCCAGTCTAATTCTTTTCCTTCCGGCGCCTGATGTTGATGTGCCCTTCCCTTTTTCTTGCCTGCTTGCCATAGTTCCTGTCAAACCAAACAGACAGTCCCAATGTTATTAAAATGAAAGTGTGCTTCAACTAAGGTTGGATTAAGCTAGGCCACCCCACACTTAGTCTTTAGCCAATATCACAGCATTACAGCAAGATCGTACTTATTTCCAATTTACAAAAAAAAAAAAAACAAAACACAACAAATATGCCTCGTGCATTTAGAGAATTCGACGGTATAAATTCTTTTGTACTACTCAGACTTCGTACAGCTAACCACAACATTACCCTCGTTCACATTTCATCACTTAACACTTAGCAAACATTTCTATCAATAAAACCGATACAATTCTCCCAATTTCTATGCAATTTCAACATCTTTATTAACCCGACAATCCGTCGCGCCTTAATCGTCTTAACGTTAAGCACAACATAATGTTCCTCGCCCAACATGCACAAACCAAGAATTTCACATTTCAACTCAATTTTAACTTCTTCATATTTGAATTCTAACCCTAGCTACAATTTCACAAGAATTTCAATCAAACATGTATTTATCGAGTTCATACTATCACAACGATACTATGAACATCAGTCAACAATAATTTACATGAATTCATGCTCAATTTACACTTAGGGAAAGTTTTCCTCACTTCCTATGCTAAAAATCGGAAAAATAAGGCAAGAAATGAGATGAAGTTAACATACATACCTTCAATTCGATGATATCAAACAAAAGTTGACAAATTTGAGCTCCTAATCCGTGTCACGTTGGGGAAGGGGGGTTTTGGGGTGTTTGTTGCGGAGGGGAGTGGAAAAATGGAAAAAATGAGGGAAAAAAGGGGTTAAAAAGAAGGTTTTTCGCGCGGGTCACCCGGCGACCCGGTGTGACCCGTCGCGAAATACACTTCATGGTGTCACGGAGGATAACGTGGAGCATGCTCTCCGTGACACGGAGCCATCGCGCAGGTGTTCTGGAATTTGTAAAAATTCCAGAATTACCTTCAACGTGTCACGGAGGGTAACGCGGAGCCCTCCTCCGTGGCACGGAGCCATCGCGTGGGCTCACTGTTTTGCCACTTTTTATTATTTTTTATTACCTCGATTTTTCCTTTGCGATCCTTTGCACATTTATCCTCCATTCAACCTGAAATTCATCTCACAACAAGAAATTGGTTAGAATTTATAGGTTTCACATAAAATACAAATTTTATTTTTATTTTTTTTATTTTTCTCAATTTTTTCTTTTCTCTTTTTTCTATGATATCTAATAAAATATTACAAAAATCTTCACGGGTTGCCTCCCGTGCAGCGCCTGGTTTACCGTCGCGGCTCGACGTCATTAAGCTTAGTCATTCTCTAGGGTGACAGACGTTTTCTCTCGACCACCGTCCTCACCCCAGTAATGCTTACATCGCTCCGGTGGTTTCCCCAATAACTCCCCTGACTCAACGCTCTGGACAACATCAGCTTGATTAATCACGTTGATCACCGAGAGTTCCTCGTACACAGCCGGGAGCTTGGTGGCCTTGTATACATCAAACACCTCTACCTTGTCGTGTGCTCGCATAGTTAGCTGCCCTGCAGCTACATCAATAAGTTCTTTCCCGGTAGCCAAGAAAGGACGTCCCAAAATAAATGGGACTTTTGCGTCTGGCTCGAAGTCCAGCACAACGAAGTCTATCGGGAAGATGAGGGAGCCCACTTGCACCAGCACATCCTCCACAATGCCATCAGGTCTTGCCAAGGAATGATCTGCTAGTTGCAAGATCACTGTTGTTGGTCTAGGACTCCCTAACTCCAACTTCTTGAATACCGATGTTGGCATCAAGTTAATGCTCGCTCCCAAATCAGATAATCTGCGAGCGCGGATACTCTGCCCAATTGTAATTTGTATTGTAAAGCTCCCAGGGTCCTTGAGTTTTGTGGGCAATGTGTTTTGTATCCGAGAAGTGCACTCCTTCGTAAGAGCCACCGTACCGTACTCAGTCAACCTGCTTTTGTTCGCCACGATGTCCTTAATATACTTTGCGTACTTCGGCACTCCCTGCAAAACATCAACAAGAGGTAAGTTAATGTGTACCTGTTTAAGCACCTCCATGAACTTTTTGAAACACGCCTCCTCCTTGTGTTTCTTTAATCGTTGAGGGAACGGGGGTGGTGGTCTTTCTGGTTCAGCATCCTTTTTCTTCCCCCTCTCATCACTTTGCTCCCTCTCAGTTTCTGCTGCTCCCGACTGTTGAGGTGGTCTTTCTAGTTCCACCTCTTTAAGCTGTAAACCACTCCTTGTGGTCACTGCATTCACTTGCTTGGGGTTGGGATCAGTGTCACTCGGAAGTCCTCCTCTAGGCCTGGTGTTTTGGGCTCTAGCAAATTGCCCAAACTGGTACTCCAGCGCCTTCATAGCTAACTGATTGTTCTTTACCTCAGCTGCCAATTTCACGTAGTCAGCCTGCAGTTGAGCTTGGTTAGCTATCATTGTCTTGAACATTTCCTCGACGCTGGGTGATGGTGGTGGAGGAGGTGCATTGTTGCTTCTGTATTGTGACTGATAGTTCTGCTGCCCTCCTTGATTTTTCTTCCCCCCCTGACTCGAACTTTGCCCTTGATGGTTGTTGCTACCCTAAGAGAAATTCGGGTGATTCCTCTAGTTGGAATTGTAGCTGTTGCCATACTGTAGGTGGTTGTTTTTCTGTACATTACCAACAAAGTTCACCGAATCAGGATTTGCTCCACAACACTCAGCTGAGTGTTCACTAATCCCGCACACTTCACACCAAATCTGCTGCAGTACATTCACTGGGGCTTGAGACTGGTTCATGCTCATGTTACTGAAGTGGGTGTTGAGTTGATTCTGTAATGCAACTATCTGTGCAACAATAACTGTAAAACCATCCACTTCAAAGAGTCCTGCTGCTTTCCTTGTTCCTCCTATTGACGAATCCGCATTCCACTCCGAATTTCCCTGTGAAATACGATTTAACAAGGTATACAACTCCTCATAAGTTTTCTCCAATGCTTGTCCCCCAGTTGCTGAGTCTAGCAAGATTTTTGTGTGGGGTTCCAAACCCTCTATGAAAGTATGCACCAGCACATCATTGGATTGGTGATGATGAGGACAATCCCGCAACATAGATTTGAATCTCTCCCAGGCTTGATACAGATTCTCTCCCTCTCTCTGTTTAAAACATAGAATTTCACTTCTAAGTCTTGCTGTTTTACCGGATGGGAAGAACCGTATCAAGAATTTCTTTGCAAGATCATCCCACGTGGTGATGGAATTAGGTGGCTCAGCTTTCAACCACCTCTTAGCTTCTCCCAAAAGTGAGAATGGGAACAATGTAAGCCTGACATAATCTGATGTCACTCCAGCGGGGATGTAAGTGTCACTTATCTCCAAAATTTTTTGAAGATGTTGCTGTGGATCCTCATGAGGGAGACCTTTGAATTGCCTGCTGGTGTGCAACAATTGCACCATGTTATGTTTAAGCTCGAACCTCCCTCCTGGCTCAGGTTTGCGGATGCTAGATGTGACATTGTTAGCATGTGGGATTGCCACCTCGCGAATCGGCCTAGCTGCCATGTCCTCGGGCACTAACATTTCCCTAACAACTGGTGGATTCTGTTGTTGCTCCAGGATTGTTTGTTTGAGCAACTGCAGTTTTTTCTCTAGAGCTTCTCTCCTTTGACGATGAAATTGTCTTTCCGGCTCTAAATATGAGTCCACCAGCTCCTTGTCTCTTGCCAGTTTTCAACAGAAATTAGTATCTGCAAAATACAGGCTAAGACCAAGTTGTCAACACTAAGAAGAAATAGTAAACTAACTCTTAAGAAAAATTTACTAATTGCCAGTCCCCCACAACGGCGCCAAAAACTTGTTCGGGTTGTTGGGTATAACTACACGCAAGTGCACGTGGTCGAACAAGTAGTAAAGTGGCTCAAGTAAGCCAAGTATCGATCCCACAGAGACTAGTCTAAGGTAACAATCTACTCAAGTGTCAATAAACTTTAACTCTAAATTGCAGACAACAGTGTGAAGAAGAAGTTGATATTTTGTTTCCTAATTTTATACTAAGTCTAAAACGAATATATAATTTGAGTCTGAACTATAAGTATGAGCATGCTGAGGCTAAAATGAACATGTAGAGAAATAAATTATCGATACAATTTGGTAATCTTTCCTCCGGTTGCTAGTCAAGAATTATTGCCTATGGATTAAAACTCTCGCATTTAACCCAACTTAAGAATCATGAACCTTCCACCTATATCTCTATGATAAAAAGAAATTCCTGTTCTATCCATACAAAACCGATTCCTTAATTGACTAATATGACTTTCAGGTATATCTCTATCCTGAAGGTAAATCAATTCTCAATTTTCCCAAACTAAGAAAAGATCATATCCTATCAATTCACAACTTTCAAATTTCTTGCTCTCTCGAGTGAAACCGGACTTTTTAGATGTACATTAACGTTGGCCACACATTAATGCAGTAAGAACAAGAATCAATAGAACAACCATGGAAGAAAAGATGAAAACCCAATTTATCAATAATCACATTTCAATACAAATGTTCTTAACCTTAGCAAGAAGGGGATTTAGCCACTCATTTATGGATTAAACATCGTTAAATGAGTGTTAATCATACAAGCAATTGAAATAAAGAAGAAGGAGATAGAGAAAAACCCTGAGATTTTCGTCCCCTCAACTGCTTGTAACCCACGTTCTTGCTCCACCAAGTCAGAATTATTAAAAATGAACCTAACTGTTCTATTTATACTAGTTGGAATTTTTCCCGGAATAACAAGAAACGTGTCACAGAGTGCATCACGGAGCACTGCCTCCGTGACACGCCCCCAACGCGGACCCTTACTGGAATCCGGTCGTCCAGGTATTAAGGCCCAACGTGGCACGACGTGCAACGCAGGGCTAGGCCAATGTGCCACGGCCCCAACGCGCACCTTCACTGGACTTTGGCATATTTTAAGCATCCAGGCAGAATGCATCCGCAATGGCAGCGTGACACGTCTCCATCACGGAGCCCCTTTAATTCGTGCTTTCCTTGTGCTTTTTCCCTTGCTAGCTTCCGAGTCCAATCCCGATCTCTCCCAACATGCATCTTAGCTTCATAACTTTATATTTTTCCTGCCAAACAACGCTAATCATATTGGTTAGTATAAATTCACATTTTATTACAATTCACATGAGAATGTACAAACATCGATAGATAAACAAGGAAAAATGACACATATGAGTATCACTTGGGCATATAAATTTGCCCAAGATCAATTACCGCTCTGTTATCCTTTGTTTCCGCTACACGAACAACAAAACTAGCTAACTGGTGTATTTCTCAGGCCAATTCCCGCTGCTCGGGATGCAAGTACGCCAAACTCCCCATAGATTTGCGACTAAGGGCATCTGCTACCACGTTGGCTCTTTCTGGGTGGTATAGAATATTTACATCATAATCTTTCAGCAACTCCAACCAGTGGCGCTGCCGCAAATTCAACTCTCTCTGAGTGAAGATATACTGTAGGCTCTTATGATCAGTGAAAATATCCACATGAATGCCATACAAGTAATGTCCCCATATCTTTAGGGCGTGGATCACTGCGGCTAGTTTCAGGTCGTGGGTAGGATAATTCTTTTCGTGTTTCCTTAGCTGTCTAGAAGCATAAGCAATTACTTTACCATGCTGTATCAACACACATCCTAACCCAATACCCGAAGCGTCACAATAAACTGCATAACCTTTTGTGCCTTTTGGTCATGCTAATACCGGGGCGGAGGTCAACCTGTCTTTCAATTCCTGGAAACTCCGCAAACATAACTCCGTCCACTGAAACTTTACTGCTTTTTACATCAGCTTAGTCAGAGGTGCCGTTATGTTGGAGAATCCCTCAACAAATCTTCTATAGTACCCTGCTAATCCCAGAAAACTGCGGACTTCGGTTGGAGTGGTAGGCTTGGCTATGTTTTTACTGCTTCTATTTTTTGTGTGTCCACCTGTATACCAGCATCCGACACAATATGACCCAAGAAAGCTACTGAGTTCAGCAAAAATCCTCATTTAGAGAACTTGACATACAACTGACGGTCCCTGAGAGTTTGGAGCACTGTCCGCAAATGATCCTGGTGGTCTGCCTCAAAGCGAGAATACACCAGAATGTCATCAATAAACACTATCATGAACAGGTCCAGGTATGGTCTGAAGATGCTGTTCATCAGGTCCATGAATACTGCTAGGGCATTTGTCAGCCCAAAGGACATGACTAGGAATTCAAAATGGCCGTATCTGGTCCCGAAGGCAGTCTTTGGAATGTCCCTTTCGTGAACACGAACCTGATGGTATTCGGACCGTAAGTCAATCTTGGAGAAATATCTGCCCCCCTGTAACTGATCAAACAAATAATCTATTCTGGGATTCTATATACTTGAACACTTTATGAGAACTGGCTAGGGTACTGGTCCGTCACTGGCTACTGTTGTGGACCCTTCCTTGGGGTACTCATGGTTTTGTCTGGCTGGGATGGCTGGCTAGCTTGCGGGGTGTTCTAAATGATAACTGCTAGGTCGACTAAAGCTGACTCTCACCTACAAGGATGGAAAAATGATGTACGACCACTTAACATACTGGAGAGTTCTGGGGTTGCTAACCTCTGGAATATGCTTAGTCGGTCTCTATTTCTGGTTCTGGCACAAGCGATAATGTTACTGGTCTTTAGGGATGCTTCCCTGCTAGTACAGGCGCCAGCTGGTTGTTAGACCGTCTAACTGCGCTCGTATCGTCATCCACCTGATTCAGGCTACTAACTCTTGTCAGCTTCTGAAGTTTAGATCTAGCAACAAGCATATAAGTCCATTAACTCAATAAACTGAGAACTGAGAAAGTTTCTATGGCTTCATACATGAATCACACTTAACCTGCCCCTTCTCCCTTTTTTTTGGCGAGGGGTCCTGCAGTACAATCTGTATATACTTCTTAGCAGCTAACCAAAATCTGTGTAACTGTAACCCCTATTGGCAGCTACTCATAACATATCTCATATCTGTATATATGTATCAACAACTACGTACAATACATACTGAATTTTGTAGTGATATGTAATCTCTGACATGCTTTATTGAATTTCATACTGCACATGATATACTACTTTTACATTCTAATGATATCTCCTGTCTTCTCATACTATTTTATTAGATTTTCGTCCCATTCTGGAAGAAACAAACACATGCACTTTAGCTATGATCTGCTAGTTGAAATTTTGCCACTCTTACAGCATGGGGTCAACCTCCGGACCTTGTAGCTTTACTTGTCATTATATTGAGGGCCCGTGACTATCTGCTGAACCTTGCCTCTAGGCCACACTAGATTAGAGTCTCCGGGTCGGCACCCTCTTACCTTCTCCTTAGGCGGACATATCACAAGATTCTAGACTACAATCTTAGTGTCTCTTAACTATTAGTCCGAGGCTTAGTCCTTAATACACGATATTCTCCCAATCTGGAGGTGATTCTAATTTCCCCTCAAAATCTGGTATTCCTGTTTCTTCCCTTTATCTTGCTTAAGCTGAGCTCTGGGGTTCAAGGTACCTGCCTTACATTGTTAATAAGATTACTGGCAAAGTCTCAGCTTATACCTTTTCTAGCTTGCAGTCAGACTCATCTGATTCATATGACCTCCCTACCTTTTGATATCACAACTGAAATCATAACCATTATCTTGCATGTATATCCTATCGTCATTAGCGTGTTATGGCAGACTTGGCCTTTTTCTGACTTGAACTTAACTATTACTGGGAGTTCATCACTGACAGGTCTTTTACACCCACTTCGAGTAACCTAACGGTCTTACTCTTTCTTTTGACTTGTTACCATGAAGGTATGCATAACTTACGTAATCATAGGGCTCCTTACTCTTTCTAACACTTTATGGAATCAACCAATTCGTCTTCACTTACTGCTTACTTTGGGCAACATCGCCTCAATCCTTATGCCCTCTACTGTACTGGAATCAAAACTAAGAGATATGAATAGCCTTTTCTTACTGCAACCAAACGAGGACATGGAACTGTACCACATCTGAGAGGATGGAGGCAGGAGTCCTGCATTTCCCCCTCTTTCTCACATCTATCTGATAATCTAATATTACTTATCATATTAATTAGATCTTATATATCTAACAAATAAATCAACTCGTATATATGCTATGATTCTGACTTCCTACTCTGAAGTTATAGAAATATACTGGGGATAGTACCGATAGAGGTATCACATTGGGAGGTCCCCGATACCTCCTCCTCCAGCTGTAGTTACCCTGCAACTAGCTGGTGCCCTCTTCTGCTACTTTACCCAATCTTCTGCCTGTAATAGGGTGTCGCTGATCTGACTTTGTATCTGTAATCAAAGAGTATGATAAGTTTTAGGGACTCAACCCTATACAGTACCGCTCTATAGCACGACTAAATAAGAAGAAAGGGTAACCATCCTATCATGCCTTGCAGCCTCCTGTCTATAGTATGTGGTGAACAACACATCCATAGAAAAGACTCTACTTAGCACGGCTTGCAGACTCCCTGGGATACAACCTGACTCTGATACCAAGTTTGTCATGCCCCGCCTTGGGAGGCATGACTAGCACCTGGTGCCCTACTATTACCTGGACTGCTAGACTAGCTGAGCCTAAGCACTTCTGGTGCCAGGATGGCTCTAACTCTGGATTCATGAAAACGACGGGCTATATAACGGTTGTAAATACAGCCTCCGGCCGACTAGGCCTATTTCCACCTGTAAGACAACAATAGCTAACCAAAATAACAGTAGTATAAAGGAACCTATGCGGGCCGACAAGGCCACTATGCTGTCTAGTTACTTCTGAATCAAGAAAACAGGTGTTAAACTGCTACGTGATCGACAAGGTCACCACTACCAACTGAATAAGGCCCCACACGTCCATCATAAACAAGCTAAAACATACACATGGCCTCACACGACTGGTACACCTAACCACAGTGAATATACAATTCGCAAGCCTCTAAGAATACTGATAAGATGGTCGGGACAGGGCCCCGGCCTACCCATACTGTACAACAAAGAAAAAAAATAAACCTCTAGCTGTTTAGCTCCGGATGACAGGAGCTGGTGACTCTGTGGGCTGGCTGGAATTACGAGGGATCGGCTCCTCGTCTATGAGTACCTGCAGGCAAGTAATGCAGCGCCCCCAAACGGGCGTCAGTACCACTTGTACTGAGTATGCAAAGCAACAACTGAACATGATTGAAAATAGATAGTAATACTGATAGTTATTGAATAACAGAATATGGCTAATACTGTCAGGGATGGCAGAATCTGTTCCGAGCTTAATTGTACTAAAAAGAAGATAAGAATCATACCTGTCGATGTGGCGTCCTGCTATTTATCAACTTAATAAGTAACACACATATATATAAAGATAGCATACAAGAACCTATACCAGCCCCCATAAGCCGGAAGGTGCAAATAAACACGCAATCTATATACCCCCACCCGAGTCAAACCATCCAAAACTAAATTCACTCCATTCACCTAATAACTACGAGAATCCCCCCGGCCCCCTCGGTATGCAGCTTGGGCTCTTTGGGCCCCTGACTATAACTGTATCTGAGTCCGGAGTACTCTTGTAACTGTAATTTGAGATCTATATCTGTAATCTATAATTTGTGCCTTGGGTGCAAGCGCTCGACAGGGTATGCTATAATGCTGATCAGCCTGCTATGGGGAATGCTACATCCCATCTTCGTCCTACTACGGACGACATGCCACTCCTTGGAAATTAAATTGTGTGAAATGAATTTTAAAAATATGTGGAGCTTTATATAGTTGGGCCTGGACACCCCCCTCCGTGGCACATTGGCCATCGCGGAGGGGCTTCCTCCGTGGCATGTTGCCATCGCGGAGGGGGTTTTCCCGGCCTCCTCTTGCAATGGTTCGATATGGCGCTTGTCCGGTCTTCCCCTGGGACTTTTTCTAGCATGTATGACATTCTAAAACTCTTAACCAACATGCGAATAGGCCATTTAAATGTCAAGAATTTAAGGGGTGTAATAGTGGCCATCATGTTTTGTGTGTCTGACATGAAGGGGCACCACAGTAAAGAGGTTTGACTTGGTGGGGCTGCGCGGTGACCTTCCCAACATCATTATTCAGTTTACAGACATACAAAGGCATACTTTACCCAATCCTCTCCCAGACTATTATCTAATCTTGGTGCTGGAGTTCTAGGCTTCTTATAAGGCTAGGCAGGAAAGCATGAACCATAGAGGCAAAGTCGATGAATTCCCCTGCCTACCTTCAATCATGGTGCGAGGGATGGAGGTGGATCACTCTTGCAGCCATCAACTATTTATTCTGGGAGGACGATATTGACACTGGCTCAGAGTACATGGCCAGGATTGCTTACATGAAGAACCAATTAACTTGGATAGCTCCTATTATTGCGATAGACACACCTTTCTGGGCTACTATGGGCCGCGAAATTTATCACCATGATCTAAAATTTGAGGCCAAGTTGTGGCTAGATTTCATCTGTTACAACTTCATACCTTCTAAAAATGAGCAACGACTCAGATTGGAAGCAGCTATTCTTATAGCTTGCATCATGAAAGGGGTCCCCATAAACTTTGGGGAGATTGTGGCTCCGCAAATAAAAAGGAAAGCAAGATAGGCCAGCACTTCCATGCCATATTGCATCCTCATTTCCCAACTGTGCTTGCAAGCTGGAGTGCCACTGTTCCGGGATGAGACCCCTATTCCTTCTTCAGGTGTAATCATATTAGACCGAAAGAGAGACACTGAGGCACCCACAGTCAAGCGGAAGTGGATGCAGGCTTTTGATTTGCTCGAGGGTTCTCATGGTTTTGAGCAGCCTCCCTAAGCCTCAGATTTGAATATGCATCACCAAGCTTCAGGCCATACCTGCAGCGACATACCTATGCCGGCCCTCCAACACCTTCCCGGTCAAGCGGTCTCCACAAGCTGGTGGAAATGACCAACTCTCATGAGATTCAGCTGCAGAAGTTGTCTAGGAGCCTCCCTGCCCTCATCACCCGAACGGTAATATGGGAGATGAAATCTATGTATGAATTTTTGACCATATAGTACAAATGGGTGGATGCCATGGAGGGGGCTATCACCTCTCTCCGAACTAAAGTAAGGGAGTGGAAAAGTCATACATCTGTGGAGGTGCCTAATTTGAGTGCTCTCGACGTTGCAATGTCTTCCCCTTCTATAGTTCGAGGTCGTCTAGATGATTTGTTCGATGGCTTGGGAGATGACATCGAAGATCCACGTGATGTAGGCTTTGATGGTGAGGCAGGAGCAGGTGCAGACTATGGCATGGATGATGAAGAGTGACCCACTTAGGGAGTCTCTCGCCCCTTTATTTTGCATTCCTACATTGGGGATAATGTAGCCTTTAAGTTAGGGGTGGGATGAGTGTCTTATCTAGGAGGTCATTTATGTCTTATTTTATTGATGTTTTGATGTAGTCCTTGTTGGGATTTTGTCCTTGATTATCCAATGAAGTGTGGTGAGTCTTTGTCGGGCTCACAAGTTTTTTAGTATTGTTGATGATTGCCCTTGCTAGGCCGGTTGTGTTGATGAAATTTTGAATGAATGAAATGACTGATGTTAATGTGTTAGTACTGGAAAATGGGTCCCTACTTTGAATCGTCAAATGTTGCCTATGTAAATAGTAGAATAGTAATCAAACTCCAAAGATTTTCTTCATAGCACGATTCATTCTCAAGGAGAATTTTTTTTCTTTTTCTTTTCCTTTATTTTCAAATCGGGTTGGCACTTCCTGATGATAGATTGTGATGTGACTCTCTTAAGGGAAAATGACATGTCTTTCTTGAGTCTTTAGTGGAGTTTTTTTGAGAGGTATCAAAAAAATTTTAAAATGTGACATGAAATTGAGAAATGAAAAAAATGGGCATTTGAAATGAGAAATGTAGCAATCTTTTGTCATACATTGTAGATTCCTTGTTTGGCTTACAAATTTGCATACTCTAATGCCTTGAATCAATATCTTGTGATGATAATGACTTTTGTGGAATATTTGGGTATGATTTCTTGTGTGGAAAGGACATTTGTGAATCTCATTCACAGCTTCTTATCTAGAACTTACCCTAAGTGTGACTCAAGGCAAAATCCTAGAGGTAGCTACACTTAGAACATGATTTTAGGCTTTCATTTGACCAGTCACTCTACCCAAAATGGTCTCCGAAAATGTCTTCTGTTGCTAGCTAATTTGAGCCTTTTCAACTATTTATTGTTGGAAACCGCATTACAAGTTGGTGTCCCCTCTTGATTCCCTCTTCCTGACACCCATCCTCCCTAATTGCTAGTGGTGATCAAATGAAAAAAATGTGGGCTCAAACGCCTAGGGAGAGATAAGGAAATCTGTGATAAGAGGCAAAGAGCCTAAGTTTGGAGGTCTTCAAGAAAGGGGGATAAATAAGATACATAAATCTAAGGTAGCACCAATTTATGGGAAAAAGAATGAAAAGATGAGCTAAGGAACTTTAAGATACCAAAAAAGAAAAGAGAAGTGGAATGGTGTTACCTCTTGATTAGACAAGGCTTAATGTGATATCCAAAGGAGCTTTAAGGAAGATCTTTGAACAATAAAAGAGAAAAATGGTTATGAACGGAGGAATAAGGTGGACCGATATTAAAAAGTTAGAAGGGAAGGGTTGAAGTGTTCACATAAAGGCATTAGGGAGGATCATCCTAGAGCCAAACCATTTTTTTACCATTCCTTCATCTTGACCTACAAGTCCTAATTGATTCTTAGTGTAGCTGCTCTACATTAGTGGTGAATTACATGAAGGAAAAGCCTATGGGTAGAGTTGTGTGCATGAAGATTTCTTTTGAGAGAGTGAGTGCGACTATCTTTTTCTAAAATCCCCTGTATGTGTGCTAATTCAAGATAGAAAAAGGGATTCTCTCCTTGGTGAGTGGCATCATTCCTTTTGAGGACACACTTAAATTAAGGTAAATGTATGATTGAGGCATGAGTACTTCAAGTTCTAAGGCAAGCTTTGAACGTGCAGTGATTATGAATTGAGATGCTATGTGTATTTCTTCGGATAAGCCATGCCTTTGTTTTGCAAAATGAAAGTATTTGTGAACTATGCCCTTGAATTGTGGAGGTCTCTTGAAATGTTTCCAGATATTTTTTTCTGATTTCTTTGGGGAATTTTCTTCTCTTTTTCAGTAAGTCATCGAGTAATTTTTGGGTTGTCATGGATTAAGTGGTCATAGGTGTCTAAACCCTTGTGGAGTGGCATATTTTTTAACTGATGAGAATTGCATTACTTGAGGAAAAGCAATGGTTCAAGTTTGAGGGGTTTGATGAGTTGGTAATTTACCAACTCAGTAGTCTCTTGAGCATGAGCTTTAGCTTAGTTTTCAAGTCATTTAGATGAATTTTATGCCCTTTTTGCCTTTTTATGTGCAGGTACCTGAGTTGAAGAGAAAGAGGAGGAGGTGGAGTAAAAATGATGAAATCAGGTGAAAACCGGCGTTACACCAGAGGACACCAGTGAAACGCCAGTCTAACGCAGCTAACCACTGACTTGAAGACAGTGTGCAACCAGCGGTTGGAGACATTAACCGGTGACTCGTCGGTCAAATCGCCTGTGATGCCTGCACTTTCTAGACCAAGGAGTAAATGGATCAGCCGATCGCGGATGAAGGCCAGTGAACCACCGAAGATGTCGCTGAATGGTCCTGGAGAATCACTATATGTGCAGTAGATGATGGATGGCAGTTCGTGGAATGCAACTGGTGAACTGCCGGCGCCCCTGCAAGTGACAAAATGCCTGAACAGAGGCAATTACGTCCAACACTGGAAAAAGAGGAGATTGGTTGCCCTATTTTTGTATATAGTCTAGAAGAAAGTACTCTGTACAGAACTTTTATACTTTTTAGCTTTTTGAACATTCCTTTTGCCTTGGAAAGAGAAGAACTCCATCGGAAGTACTTTGTACAGAACTTTTATACTTTTTAGCTTTTTGAACATTCCTTTTGCCTTGGAAAGAGAATAACTCCATTGGAGGAGATTGTTGAATATTGCATTTCTTATTTTCTTCTTCTTACATTAGCAAGGTATAACCATTGTTGCAGACATATTTTGAGTTTGATTTTTCTTGTTCTTACTAATGAAATCATTGAGTTTATTGATGAATATACTCTTTAGTTTCTTAATCACGAGTAGCTAAATCATCAACTAGAGGTGTGTGATATGAGTGCTTAATTAGATTGGGTATTGCTAGATTCATCTTAATATTACTTAATAAGTGTAAATCGGTTGAGTTCTCTTGAATTTATAATTGATGATCCTTAGTTGCAAATGTGGGTTTACTTTTCGTACTTGATTTAGCTTGAAAAAGAAGAACTCAAGTATTGGGAGAGAATTTGATAGTGGGAATGGATGTGATTGTGTGGAGTTGGGCTAGAAATAGCCAAAAACGATGTTCATAATCCTAATTAGTAGTTGATGGTTAGAAATAGCTCAGCTATTAACCCAAACTTTATTGGGCTAGTTGAATTCTGTCTTGAAGTTTGACAGGACTCGAGGAAAAGGCATCTATGAGGTTGAAAAATATAGGATTCCATGTTTCCCAAAGTTATTCACAAATATTCGCAATGATTTGATGAGCTAGCATATCCTTATTTGATTAGCACCCGATCTACACTACACCTCTAGTCTTCTCTCATTATTGTCTACCAATTTTGGTTATTTTGCTATTTTGGCAAGCTGGTTTGAAATCCATAATATTGTTAACTCTATTTTTCCTCCAAAGTTTTTCTATTTTATTTTCCTTAATTAATTTCCTAAAATAATGCTTGTGCAAATCATTCAATAGTCTCTGTGGCTCGACATTCATCGGAAATATTTGTTTTGGTACAATATCGCTTACAGTTTCTCTAATGAGGAGTATATTTGAGCATTATCATACACTAAGCGCAAAACACATGTAAATGTCATAACCAACAAGCAAAACATAAAATACCAAATAGAAAAATAAAAATCCTAACCAACAAATGATTAATCAATCTTCAAGTCCCCGACAACGACACAAAAACTTCAGGTTGCCCAAGCGCACACAAGTGCACGTGGTCATCAAGTAATATAGGGTTGTCAGGTTAATTGCTTAAGGTTAACTCTTTATTTCACTATTCTAAAAAACAAAGATAAAAATAGGGAATGGTTTGAAGATTAAACTACTAAACTTGAAATGTAAATTAACTACTAAACTAAAATTGTTGCAAACGTGTTTTTACTTCAAATGATGATGAAAATCTATGGAATGGCACTCTTGCTTCAGGTTGAGTTTTCAAGACTTGATTAACTAGATTGATTCTTCCTAAGGTTGCTAGTTGCAAGTTACATTCCCATTCTTACCCCTCTCCCTAGCATCCAAGAACTATCTAATGAATCCTAACACCTATATCCCTATGGTCGCAGGAGAAGCATGAGACAACAGTTGTGGCTACTTGTATATCAATTAAACAAGGTTAAAGGGTATATCCCTATCCTCATCAACAACTTCTAACATTCAACCAATCATCCAAGGATCTTTAAATCACTCTTTTATATTTACTTTTAACCCTCTTAGTTCCCTCTCCTGAGTTCAACCAAAAGTTGAATTTATTTTAAAGGTGATCAATCTAACAAATAAGCAATTAACATAGGTAAATATATGAAACCTTTAACAAAGAATCACTACTAGCATAATCAATCTATCAAACTTCAACCATAGCTATGGCCAAAACCCTAGAATGGAGTTTAGCCACTAATGTTCAAGAGGAAAACCAAAGACATCATCATTCGAAGCATAAAAATGATAGAGAAAAGATGAAACCTAAGTTATGAACTTGTCTCTCCTACAAAGATATGTTACAACCTTAATATGATCAAACAAAATGATGTAAGATAACTAACAAATAACCTAGATGTTGTATTTATAAGTGAGCCCTCAAATGATGCTTTGCCCTTAATAATTAGTTTCAAAATCAGCAAAATCTATCCTAGGACAGGTCTGGTGCGCCGCGCCCTCCAGTGAACCAAGTTTGGCTTAATTTTCCTCTGAAGTTTTGCTCTGGGCACCCCACGCCAGCCAAAACACCAGGGTATAAGTGAAACTTCTGAACCTTTTGATCTTTCTTGGCATCAAAGCACTAAAGTGTTAGTCAAATGTCTGAGCATTTGTACCTTTCTGGCGCGCCACTCCATCCAAAGCACTAGAGTGTTGGAAAAATTCCTAAGTCTAGGATGCTTCTGGCGCACCATGCCTCTCTTCTCGCCAAGGTGTTGATCAAATTCTCCTCTGATGTTGGAGACTTGACATACCATGCCACTGATAGAACCATCTCTGGTGCATATTTCTTTGAAGGTTAGGGGTTGGCACACCACGCCAGCCATACCCCTAGGCTAACTTTCACGAACACTTCTTTCTTCACACCTTGGGTAATTTTTGGGTCCTTTTTCCTCAGTTTCCCACTCCAAACATCTAAAATATTTGTTAGCTCAAAAGACACATGAAAACGTGAATTCATGCATTTCATAAGGATTATTAAATCAAAACAAGGCAACACATGGGTAAAAGCATGGAAAATGGGCATAAGAATATGCCAAACATCACACATCATTGTAGTGCAGTCATGGCTAGTAACCTTACTCTGAAAAGAGATGATCCTGGAGCATCCACTATTCGTTGCACCATCGGTTTGTATGTGTTCAACAAAGCTCTTTACAATCTAGGGGCAAGTATCAACTTGATGCCCTTTGTGATCTTCAAAAGTTTAGGATTAGGAAGTCTATAGCCTACCACAATGAGGTTGCTCATGGTAGACGGGTCTATCAATCGCCCCGTTGGAATACTTGTTGATGTATTGGTCAAAGTAGATAAGATTCATCCTTCCATCCGGCTTCATTGTGTTGGATTGTTATGTAGACTTGGAGGTGCCCATTATCATAGGGTGGCCATTCTTGGCCACAAGGCGAGCTCTAGTGGATATTGAGCTCGGTGAGCTAAAATTTTTAGTTGATAGTGACAAAGTGACATCAAATGTATGCCAACCAATGGAACCACTCCATGAGTGCAAGGTGATAGTTTTGATGGATAATGGAGCTGAGCAGGGGAATGATCTTGGTGTATAGGACAAACCTCCAGATGATTGCTAAAATTGGGAGGTACAACCGTCGTGTCGCAATGTTAAATCAAGAGCTTCTTGGGAGGTAACTCAAATTCCTTTAATTACCTTTTTGCTTCACATTTTTGTTGTTTTGTTATGTAGGATGATTGGATTGTGGAAAAAATGGAAGGAAATAGAGGAAGAATACCTATGTGGGACCTGCAAAATGCATGTACCAACATGCAGAGTGTAGGTCCAGTGCACATTTGACCCAAAATACCTGGGGAAAAAGAGATGAGACCTGTGCCTTACCAGTACAATGTAGTCACAAACTTGTGGAATGCAGGTGTAGCGCAGATTCAAACTAGTGCACTTATGAGGAATCATGAAAAAAAGATGAGACCTGTGTTCCACCTGTGAAATATAGGTGCAGATCTGCGAGATGTAGGTGTACCATACCTCCAAGACAGTGCACTGGACAAAATGAGGTCCCTCAGTATTTGACTGACAGCTCGCAGATCCAAATTTGCTGGTCCAGGTCTAGCGTAAGTACATGTATGAGGTAAACTTTAAAATTTTTGACTGCCCATTGACCAATCTGACCCAAATCCGATCCGTGAATCTTCATCGTCTTCCCCCACATCCTAAAACCACTAATTTTCTACACCACACAGTTTTCTTAACACCTCAACCACTATTTCAACTTCCCACATTCCTAAATTAACTCCCCTATAAATTCCACCAAAACTTTCACCTTCTTCCCTCCTATAAATTCCACCCTTCCTTCCCTTCTTCTACCATCACACACCATTTCAAACACCAAACAATGCAAAAAAGCTTGGGTCGGTTTCATCTTTGAAAAAGCGTCGAGTTTCATTTAATGTTTCAAATTTCATTTCTCTACTCACTCCATTTCGTATGTCTTTTAATTTTCATATTTGTTTCTTTGAGCTTGATGATACGTGTAGCAAAAAATGCATGATAGTTGTGTACCACCCCAAAAGTTTCTAAGATCAAACCCGAGGGTTGAACTTGAGAAAAGAAGAAAAATTTCACCAAAGTCAAGGAACGACTCAAGGGATGAGTCATTGTAGGGAACAATGACCCATTGTGTCCCTCATTGTAAGTACCCAGTCTGGATTTTCAGTACACAACGAGCCTAGTAATAACTCATTGGAAGATCCAATGGGTTGCTTAATGAATTGGTAATTCACCAACTCATTAGGCTCCTAAACATGAGTTTTTTTATTTAGTTTTGAAGTCATTTAGGTGTATTTTATACCCTTTCTCCTTGATACTTGTAGGTACTTAACTTGAGTAGAGGAAGCATGAAAATGAGAAAAAAAATGAAATTTGAGATGAGGACTGCTGCTCCACCGAAGGACATCGATAAAACGCTGGCTGACTGCAGATGCTCACTGTGCTGAACAGGATCGTCTACCAGCATATCTTTGATCAGCACTGATGAACTGCCGGTGCCAACACCGAACAACTTCAGAGCTCACTGGCCACCAGATATGTCAAATTGGTGCACCATGGATCAACACAAGTAAAAAGCTGGTGACTCGCAAGTGATGGCTATCAGAAAAGGGAAAAAGCATCCAACTTAGGAAAAAAGGAGCACTTGTACCCTACTTTTGTAACTTTATATAAAGGGGAGAGACTAAACATTCCATTTCATAGAAAGTATAAAATAGAGAGTGGTAGAGGGAGTTTTTGGAATTGGATTATCAAGAGAGAAGTCTTCATCTTCTTCTTTGAAAAGGTAGAAAAAAATCCATTGGAGACCAGAACCTTGTGTTATAATTTCTTACTCATTTTGTTGAATGGATATTGAAGGATTACTTATTGAAATGTTTTCTTCTACTTACATGAGTGGCTAAATACTCTTACTTGCAAATGTGGGTTGTCTTTACTTACTCTAAATTTTCTCGAAAAAGTGATTTAGAGTATGGGTGAGGAAACATTAGTGGGTAATTGGGTTTTGATCATGTTTAGTTGGGACAGATAGACAAAACCCATTGTCATAAACCCATTGAGAATCGAAGCTAGAAATAGTTTGATTCTTACCCAAGTTGTTGTGGTTGTTGTGGAAAGGACTTTGGGATTTGAGAAAACCTAAGGATAAGGCACCTAATTGGTTGAAAAACATCGAGTGCCAACTCGTGCACAACTAATTATGCTATTGAGTAATGGTAGGAGCTATTAGTAATTCAAATCCGATGATGCCCTATTAATATCAGACCCCTAGTATTCTCTCCTTTGGTATTTTCTATTCTTAGTCCCTATTTTCGTGTGCAAATTTGCAGTTCAATTGACATGTTATGATTCCCCCAGTCATTACATTATAGTTTTTGAGACATTGATGCAAGTTACTTCAATTTGATAAACAACTCTTGCTTGATCAACTACTATTCCCTACGGGATTCGACCTCGGCACTCGTTGTAATACCCCCAAAACACTAAGATCAGACCCGAGAGTTGAAATTGAGAAAACAGAATTTTCTGCACCAGGTCATAGGATGAGTTGTCCAATGACCCACGGGGTGCACCATGAGTCATTGAGTGAGTCGTCGGGAGAAGTTTGGATTTGGCTGAGATTTTGAAGTTTGAGGCTGACCACGGATGGGACCATGAGTCGTGGTCACCACCAGGAGTCATCAGGTGGTCCATGGTCAAGTATTGAATGAAGGATGAAGGATTTGGGTAGTGTACCTAATGACCAGTCGCCATGAGTCGTCAGGTATATCATGGGTCGTGGTGTCCTTCGTGGTGACCAGTGAAGGTGAAAATTCCTATGCAGGTGACGGAAAGAGACCACGAATCGTGGTCAGGGATGACGAGTCGTCCATTCCCTCCTTGGGACTGGCAGTGTGTTTTTCCTTGTGAATTTATTAAGGACTTTTTCGTAATTCCTATGTTCCTAAGGCCTAAACTACGCCGTTTTAAGCTCAAAATAAAATTTATTAAGAGGGGTAAGTTCATTACATGCTTATTCATTTCCATGCATGCAAGTCTAGAAGCTCCTAAAGGTTATCAAGCCTACATTCCTCAAGTTCTTTCCCAAATTCTCATTGGGCAATCAAGGAAGTCATGAAATCAGATTTCTATAGGTGTGTAAGGCAATGAATGGGTGCAATTGTCCACACCCATGCCCAATCCCTTCTAAATTCATGAAATTCTAATTGATGAATCTATGAGGTTTTTATCCAACATGTGAATTCTCTGAGTTTCAATCATGGGTATGATATAAGCATGTTTCTAATGTTTAATAATGATTGATGGGCAGATTTTGTAATGTTTTCAACTATAAATTATGTTTTCAAGTTTTATAAATTATGATTTCCATCCATGAAATTTCATGAAAGTTGAAATCTATGAAATATGTGTTCAAGCATGATGAGATATTTATGAAGGAAGCTTGATTTCGAATTACCCATGTCTATGTTCAAGTTTTCAAATGATCAAGTCTATATCAAGCATGTTTCAGTATTAGGCAAGCCTATATGATCATGTATATTTCATGATTTACCTAAATTTCATGTTATTAGCTTAGCACATAGATTTTGGAGTCTAGACTCTCACTATTTTCAGGTTGTGGTATGGTTTGAGCCAAAGCTTTTGATTTTAGATAGATGTATGTATGTGATGAGTCATCTTCATCACTAGACGATGGTTCAGTTTAGTTGAAACATGATGGAGAGCATATGCATATTTTTTAGAATAGTGTCTAGCATCGAGTAGGCTAAGGGTCAGTCAACTCTATGCCTTCGAACTACGCACCAACGTAGGTATGTTTAGATTATCTAGGACCTCCCTTGTGATATTCCCCTACTCCCAAGGGGCCTCCAGCTTGATATCGATATCATGGTATCATCCTTAGCCCTGGCAAAGCTTTCGATGGCTTTACCCACTTAAGTATGATAGTTGGGACCACGTAAGCTCTATCGTGGTAACGTCGGTTATAAGACGAGTCTCCCATTGTTCCTCAAATTTTAGTTATGCATGTTCATCAGTCATGATATTATGCTTTCAGCAGGTTTGACTCATTCTTCAGTTTTATTTATGATTATCAGTTTTCAACTTTGGGTCATTCAATTTGGTTATGATATTCAGTTATGTTCTGTTCATGATTTTATAAAATAGCATGCAAGCCCTACCCTCAGAATCATATCTTGATTATGTTTTCATGATATGCATGATTTATTATTTTAATTACTTAGAGGTTTTACTTACCTTGCATACTAAATATATTCCACATACTGACCGCATACTCTATGCTATATCATTTCATGATATAGGCTCAGATATTCAAGCTCAGTCCCTTCATTAGCCAGACCTGTAGCTTTAGCACTTATCAGCCAAAGTGGTGATTCCTCAACATGTGAGGGCCTTTCCTTTTAGTTGTATTTAGCACTTTAAATTTCAAACTTTAGTAATTTAGTTCGGTTCTTATCCCATCAACTCGTTGGTAGTAGAGGCTTTCCAGACATAGCATGTAATCAACTCCGGTTTTGAGTTGTGTATTTCAATGTTATGAGATTATCAGACTTCCGCTATATTAATTATGTTAATCTTCCTCTTTATTATGAATGAGTTAGATGTTATGTTCATGCCATGAGTCAACTTGGAGCCTCTCTGTAATACCCCAGAAGTGCCTAAGACTAGACCCGATATTTAAAAATGGAAGTTGGCAGAAATCTGGAATACCATCAAAGAATGGGCCTTGTAACAGATCTTAGTTCCACAAACAATCTGTAGCAGGCGTCCCTGGTGAGGTACAGAAGGGTCAAAGTAGGGAGTAATGGGTCAAGGAACGACTCCTGGATCAATTTCACGAGTCGTGGTTGGTGGTCGTGGTGAGAATGGTCCATAGTCCAGGAGAGAGTAACGGGTCATGGGACAACTCATTGTGACAAGCAACGAATCATCGTGAGAAATCATGGGAGGGAGTAGGAAAATTCCATTCAAAGTGACGGATGGAGACCACGTCTCTTTGGACGTAGGTACAAGTCATGGTGTGGCTCGTGGGAAGGCCCAGGTGCAGGACATTAGGGGAAATAACGGGGGATAGAATGAACCATCGTCTGATGTAATGTCTCGTCCTGTCGAGTCGTGGTGTTTGAATCTGAGAAGTGAAGTTTGGATAGTGGATGCTACGGATGGATACCACAACTCATGGTATCCAGGCACGACCCGTTGGATTGGTCGTTGTCACTGCCAGTGCTGATTTTTCAAGAAATTCATTAAGGGTGTTTTCGTCATTCTAAGTCCTAGGGTCCTAAACAGCCTGGTTTAAGACTCGAAATACAGTATTTTATGAGGGGAAAATCTATCATAAGCTCATTCACGTCCATGCATGCATATTGAATGGTTTAGGAGGTGATTAAGTTAGAGTTCTTCAAGTTTTTCTTCAATCTCTCATTGGGCTTTCAAGGGTTTGTAAAACCATATATTCCCCAGGTATGTAGGGTTATGAATGGGTGAATCCGTTCACACCCATGCCCAATCGCTTTTTAAATCATGGAAATTCCTGTGTTGATTCTATGGGGTTTTATCCCAATGCATGAAATTCCAAAATTCCCTACATGGGTATGATATAAATGAGTTTTTCTTATTGAATTATGAATCACGGGCAAGTTTTACGTTGTTTTCCATTAAAATTATGTTTTAAGCTTTATAAATCTTACTGCCCATTCATGAGAAGTTTATGAAAGTTGAGATTTATGAAGAATGTTCATGTATGATGAGCTGATGATGATGAAAAACATTTTTCAAGTTACCCATGTTTATAATCATGTTTTCAAGTGAATTATGTATTTTCAAGCATGTTAAAGAATTGGGCAATGCCCACAAGTTCAAATATGATTTATGACTTATGATATGGATTTCATGATTGATTGATTTATGATATTGCCTGATTTACGGGCCCTTGATTCATGGCTAAACATGTATGTAAATAGGGATCAATGATGTTAAATGTTATTTGGCCATTACTCTCATGAATGATGTATATGATTTATGTACGAGCCTAATGTGCATGTTTTTTTTGGAGCTAGTGTCTAGCACTGAGTAGCCCGACATTCAAAGGACTATGCCGGTGTCTCATCACTACGTGCCACCGTAGGTTCATATTGATACATTATAATATTAATGGATCCCCTCTTTCGTGATATCACATAATGCACATCCCTTGTTTGGAAAGCCTAGGATCGACTCTGCCTATTTGAGTGAGATAGTTGGGGCATCATGTAAGGCTCTACCATGATGGTGTCGATTATGATGAGTCCTCCTATTATTCTGCATGTTTTTATGAATTATTATGTTTATGTTACATTAGCTCAAGTTATTATTTATAAAGTTTGCTCTTATGACTATGATGATGAATGGATTACGAATGTTTGAAAACCTTTAGACTTATGTTACATTATGATATATATAATTATGAGCATATTGTTCTACTCTTATGATCTCTTATGAACTTTTATGTATTTTAAATGTCCATTTTTACTTACCTTGCATACTCGGTAAATTCAACATACTGACCGTATACTTTATAGTGTATCGTTTCATGATACAGGCTCCGATCTACAGATCCATCACTGTCATTAGCTCATTTTCGGAGTTAGCATCCAGTCCATTTGTGAGTCCTCATCCCCCGAGGATCAGTTGATATCAATTATCTCTTTATGTTCAGTTTTCTAGACTTGTTAGGCTAGTTGGTGGTGTTGTCCCATCAGCCCATCAGATATGTTAGAGGCTTTCAGACTATGTGTAGTATTTAGCTATCATGTATGAAGTGCATTTCGCTTTCCATGTTATGTTATGATTATACATTCGCTATGTTTTCATGTGAGTATTCCGCTTTATTAGATTGAGATAGATGTATGTTCATGTCATGGGTCGACTTGGAGCCTTTCGGGGATCCTTGTCCCGTCTCTTGATCCGGGTCTACGTTCGGGTCGTGACAAACTTGGTATAAGAGTAATAGGTTTGAAGTGTGCTTGGGTGTATGAAAGCCGCGTTAAGTAGAGTCTTTTGCATGGGTGTGAAGCGCACCACACTTATGACGAAGAGGCTACGAGACATTTAGGAAATGTTTCCTTTTTTCATGATCTATGTCGTGTGCTGAAATGCCTCCCTATCCTTCTAACTCGTGCTATTCGCGATTGCAGAATCATGGCTCCCCGCAAAGTTAACGATAGGAGGAATGGAAATGGAAACAACCATGAGGATGGTAACGGACAGGAACCAACAAGCCCCACCAGTCCAGGAGCACCATGCATCGGAGCCAGTTGCCCCAGCTGAATTCGGGGCAGCTATTTCAAATGCTAACGTAGGCCTTGACTGCTCAAGCCAACCAGCAGGCAGTGGCGCGTATTCCACAAAAAGGGAATGCGGAGACCGCACGTGTAAGATATTTCTTAAGGATGAACCCGCCAGAGTTTCTTGGATCAAAAGTAGATAAGGACCCGCATGAGTTCATTGATGAGATTTTGAAGATCACTCAGGTCATGGGGGTGAGTGGAGTTGAGTATGCCGAGTTGGCCTAAGATCAGTTGAAAGGGTTCGCACACATCCGGTTTCGATAATGGAAAGATAGTAGGGCCACCGGGGCAGGCCCTATCACTTGGGAGGAGTTGTTCCATGTTGCGCTCCTAGATTGGTTCTTCCCTTGTGAGATGAGGGAGTTGAAGGCAGCCGAGTTCGTGAATATTAAGCAGGGGAAGATGATGGTACAAGAGTACGCCCTTGAGTTCACTTGCTTATCAAAGTACGCCCCAAAGTTAGTGCTTGATCAGAGGGCGTGAGTGAGAAGGTTTTTGAATGGGGTGGTAAACTATTTGGACAAAGATTGCAGGACCGCTATGCTCCACCTGGATATGGATTTACCTTAGGTAGTCTTATATGCCCAGTAGATGGAGGCAACACATCTAAGGGATAGAGAGGCCAAAAGGGCTTGAACAGACAGCTTTGGGTTCACTCAGCAGAGGTCTGGTAGTGGTCACCGGCCTTAGATTCAGCAGAGGTCACTAGCTCCAGCACCATCATCATCTAGTGTTCAATCCAGACCCAAGGGTGATTAGAGAAGCAGGACCTTAGGTTTTAGAGACCAGAGGGGCATGCAGGTAGAGCACACCTTTCCAGCCTGTGGAAAGTGAGTCAAGAGTCATGTCGGGGAGTGCTTTCTCGACTTAGATATCTGTTATGGGTGCGGTTGATCAGGCCATATGCGCCAAGTGTGTCCATTTGGTAGATAGTATGATGAAAGAGGTCGTGCACAAACTACCAGGTCAGCAGTAGCTTCAGCACGCTCAGCTCTACTGGGGCATCCACTAGTGGGGGTGGCGGGCAGCGCCAAAATAGATTTTATGCCCTCGCCTCGCGTCAGGAGCAGGAGACTTCACCGGATGTTGTTACTGGTATGTTACGAGTGTTTCACCTTGATGCTTATGCTTTCTTAGATCCAAGGGCTACTTTTTCTTTTATGATGCCTTATATTGCTAGTAGTTTCGGAGTCAGTCCCGAAATTTTGTCAAAACCATTCTCAGTCTCTACTCTCGTTGGTGATTCAATTGTAGCTAGGCGAGTGTATAGAAATTGCTTGATCATAGTACTACAGAAAGTCACCTCCACAGACCTAGTAGAGTTAGCCATGACTGACTTTGATATGATTCTCAACATGGATTGGTTGTATGCATGTTATGCTTCTATTTATTGTAGAAATCGTGCAGTAGAGTTCCTTTTTCCTGGTGAGCCGGTCTTATATTAGAAGGGTAGTTCAATCGTGCCTGTGGGTTGTTTCACTTCCTATCTTAAGGCCAGGAAGATGATTTCTATGGGTTGCATATACTATCTATCTAGGGTTAAGGATGTTGACTATGAGACCTCGACTATTCAGTCAGTTCCTATGGTATGTGAGTATCCAGAAGTGTTCCCTAATGATTTATCGGGTATTCCTCCCGAGAGATAAATCGATTTTAGTATTGACCTCCTTCCCACAGCCAATATCTATTCCTTCCTACAGAATGGCTCCATCTGAGCTAAAAGAGTTGAAGGAGCAGTTGAAGGATCTTTTGGATATAGGTTTCATTAGACCAAGCAAATCTCTATGCGGTGCACCAGTTCTCTTCGTCCAAAAGAAAGATGGTTCTCTTCGTGTGTATATTCATTATCGGCAATTGAACAAGGTCACCATCAAGAACAGGTATCCTCTACCCAGGATCTATGATTTATTCGACCAGCTTCAGGGTGCCAAGTCTTTTTCAAAGATAGAGCTCAGATCCGGGTACCATCAGCTTAGAGTTTAGGAGAGCAACATCCCAAAGACAACCTTCAGGATGCGGTATGGTCATTATGAGTTTGTAGTTATGTATTTTTGACTAACGACTGCTCCCGCAACTTTTATGGACTTAATGAACAGGGTGTTCAAGAGATACCTAGATATGTTCGTGATTGTGTTTATTGATGGCATCCTGATATACTCTCAGAGTGTGGAGGAGCATGTCGTTCATTTGAGGGTGGTGCTACAGACTCTCAAGGATTGCCAGCTATATGCTAAATTCAGCAAGTGCGAGTTTTGGTTGAACTCAAAGGTGTTTCTTGGCTATGTGATATCAAGTGAAGGCATACAAGTGGACTCTCAAAAATTAGAAGCAGTAAAGAATTAGCCTAGACTGGTGAATCCTTCAGATATCTGGAGCTTTTTTGGGCTTAGCTAGCTACTATCGGAGATTTGTTGAGGGCTTTTCATCTATTGCAGTGCCATTGACCAAATTGACTCAAAAGAAAGTGAAATTCCAATGGTCAGAGGCTTTTGAGAGAAGCTTCCAGGAGTTGAAGACTCGACTTACCTCAGCCTCAGCACCGGTATTAACTCTACGGGATGGTATTGACGGGTTTGTGGTGTATTGCAATGCTTCAAGGATCGGCCTTGGTTGTGCTTTGATGCAGCATGACAAAGTTATAGCATATGCCTCCAGACAATTGAAAATTTATGATAAGAATTACCCAACCCATGATCTTGAGTTGGCTTCGGTGGTATTCGCCTTGAAGATATGGAGACATTATTTGTATGGGGTCTATGTGGATGTGTTTGTGGATCATAAGAGACTATAATATGTGTTTACCTAGAAGGATCTCAATCTTCGACAAAGAAGGTGGTTGGAGCTACTTAAGGACTACGATATAAGTGTGCTTTACCATCTGGGAAAGGCTAATGTAGTAGCGGACACACTTAGTAGACTCTCCATGGAAAGTGTGTCCCATATGGATGAGGTAAAGAAGGAGCTAGTGAAAGATGCGCATCGACTTGCAAGGTTGGGAGTTCGTTTGGCTGATTCGATCAATGGCGGTGTTATTGTTTAGAGCGGATCAGGGTCGTCTTTGGTGACTGATGTAAAAGCTAGACAAGACGAGGACCCTATTTTGGTAAAGTTAAAGGAAGCCGTTCAAAATCAGAAGGTATAGGTCTTCTCAAAAGGGGGAGATGGTGTGCTTTGATACCAGGTCACTTATGTGTCCCGGATGTCGATGGTTTGAGAAATTGGATGTTGGTCGAGGCTCATGGATCTAGATATTCAATCCATCCAAGTGCCACCAAGATGTATCATTACTTACAGGAAGTCTAGTGGTGGAATGGCATGAAGAAAGACATTGCAGAATTTGTAGCTAAGGGCCCAAACTGTCAGTAAGTGAAACTCGAGCATCAGAGACTAGGAGGTGTGCTCCAAGATATTAGAATTCCTACTTGGAAGTGGGAAGAAATCAATATGGACTTCATCACGGGTTTGCCTCACACGTGTTGCCAGTATGACTCCATTTGGGTTGTTGTAGACAGGCAGACCAAAGCCACTCATTTTTTACCCGTCAAAACCATGGATTTGGTGGAGGATTATGCCAAACTATACATCCGAGAGCTAGTTCGGTTGCATGGAGTTCCCTTGTCCATCACATCAGACAGAGGTATCTAATTTACCTCATAGTTTTTGAGGTCGTTTCAAAAAGGTCTTGGTATTTAGGTTAAGCTCGGCACAGCATTTCACCCGCAAATGGATGGTCAAGCAGAGCAGAAAATTCAGACTCTCCAAGACATGTTGAGAGCATGCGTGATTGACTTCAAAGGTAGTTGGGATGATCATTTGCGTCTTATCAAATTTGCATACAATAACAACTACCATTCCAGTATTCAGTTGGCTCCGTTTGAGGCTCTCTATGGGCGGATATGTAAATCGCCTATTGGTTGGTTTGAAGTTTTGGAAGCTGCGATGACCAGACCAAATTCAGTCCATGAGGCCATGAAGAAGGTTCAGCTAATACGGGATAGGTTGAAAATGGCTCAAAGTCGCCAAAAATCCTATGCCGATGTGAGGAGGAGAGAACTCAAGTTTGAAGTGGATGAGTGGGTGTTGCTGAAGGTGTCTCCCACGAAGGGAGTGATGCAATCTGGAAAGAAAGAAAAACTCATCCGTCATTATGTTGGCCCCTACGTATTGTGAAACAGGTTGGCAAAGTGGCATATGAATTGGAGTTGCCCTCAGAATTAGCTTCATTCATCCCGTTTTCCATGTATCTCTCTTAAAGAAGTGTTTGGGTTATCTAGCTCTCATTTTTCGATGGAGAATGTTGGTGTGGAACACAACCTTAGTTATGAGGAGGTTCCGGTGGAAATACTGGATCGTCAGGTTCGAAGGCTAAGGAACAAGGAAGTAGCTTCAGTCAAAGTTTTATGGAGGAATCAGCATGTTGAGGGAGCTACATGGGAAGCCGAAGTAGACATGATGGCTAGATACCCATATCTATTCTCTACCGACTTAGTTCCAGCCTGAGGTATCAGTTTTTGCCCTAGTACTTTTTTTAGTTTTCATGTTCGGTTCATGTGCCCCAGTTTCTTTCATGAATGTGGATGTGTATATGATTTATGAATTCAGTTCATCCATGTAGTTTGAATCAGATTTAGTCATTTCATCATTTTTCAGCTTAAATGATCAGTATTTGAATATGATGGTTGTATTTCTCTATTTTCTGTATGTTTTTCCATTGAGAATGGATGTTCCCAAGGGGGAGATATTGTAATACCCCGTAAGTGCCTAAGACTAGATCCGGGATTTAAAAATGGAAGTTGGCAGAAATCTAGAAAACCATCACAAAATGGGCCATGTAATGGATCGTTGGTTCCACCAATGATTCGCATGAGGTGTTCTTGGTGAGGTACAGAAGGGTCGAAGAGGGAGTAACGGGTCAAGGCACCACTCGTGGATTGATGTCACGAGTCATTATTGGTGGTCATGGTGAGACTGGTCCATAGTCCAGGAGGGAGTAACGGGTCATGGGATGACTCATTGTGAGCAGCATCGGGTCATAGTGAGCAATCATGGGAGGGAGTAGGAAAATTCCCAGTCGAAGTGACGGATGGAGACCACGACTTGTTGGTAGTAGGTGTGAGTCGTGGTGTGGCTCGTGGGAAGGCCCAGGTGCAGGACGTTAGGGGAAATAAAGGGGGACACAACGGACCGTCGTCTGATGTAACGATTTGTCCTGTCGAATCGTGGCGTTCGAATACGAGAAGTGAAGTTTGGACAGTGGATGCAACGGATGG
Source organism: Datura wrightii (assembly GCA_035772735.1). Lineage (NCBI taxonomy): Eukaryota > Viridiplantae > Streptophyta > Magnoliopsida > Solanales > Solanaceae > Datura > Datura wrightii. Next base: position 36,740,268 of record JASDFA010000023.1, on the reverse strand, counting down.
ATACCACGAGTCGTGGTATCCAGGCACGGCCTATTGGATTGGTTGTTATCACTGTCAGTGCTGATTTTTTAGGAAATTCATTAAGGGTGTTTTCAGCATTCCTAAGTCCAAGGATCCTAAACTACACCGTTTATGGTTCGAAATGCTGTATTTTATGAGGGGAAAAACTATCCTAAGCTCATTCACATGTAGTCATGCATATTGAAGCAGTTTAGGAGGTGATCAAGTTAGAGTTTTTCAAGTGTTCCTTCAATCTCTCATTGGGCTTTCAAGGGTTGGTAAAATCAAATCTTTCCCAGGTATGTTGGGTTATGAATGGGTGAATCCGTTCACACCCATGCCCAATCTCTCTTTAAATCATGGAAAATCCTATATTGATTGATGGGGTTTTAACCCAATGTATGAAATTCCTAAATTCCCTACATGGGTATGATCTAAACAAGTTTTTATTATTAAATTATGAATCACGGACAAGTTTTGTGTTGTTTTCCATTAAAATTATGTTTCAAGCTTTATAAATCTAAATGCCCATTCATGAGATGTTTATAAAAGCTGAGATTGATGAAGAATGTTCATGTATGATGAGGTAATGATGATGAAAAGCATGTTTTCAAGTGAATTATGCATTTTCAAGCATGTTAAAGTATTGGGCAATGCCCATATGTTAAAGTATGATTTATGACTTATGATATGGATTTCATGATCGATTGATTTTTGAAATTGGCCAATTTACGGGCCCTTGATTCATGGCTAAACATGTATGTAAATGGGGATCAACGATGTTAAATGTTATGGTGGCCATAAATCTCATGAATGATGTTTATGATTTATGTATGATCCTAATGTGCATGTTTTTTTAGGAGCAGTGTCTAGCACCGAGTAGCCCAACGTTCAATGGACTACGCTGGTGTCTTGTATCTACATGCCACCATAGGGTCATATTGACACATTACAATGTTAATGGATCCCCTCTTTCGTGATATCACATAATTCATGTCCCTTGTCTGCAAGCCTGGGACGACTTTACCCACTTGAGTGAGATAGTTGGGGAATCATGTAAGGATCTACCATGATGGTGTCAGTTATGAAGAGTCCTTCCATTGTTTCCATTGTTTTTATGCATTGTTATGTTTATGTTACTTTGGCTCAAGTTATGATTTATAAAGTATCCTCTTATGACTATGATGATGAATGAATTACGAATGTTTTGAAAAACCTTGAGCCTTATGTTATATTATGATAATTATGATTATGGGCATGTTGTTCTACTCTTATGATCTCTTATGAACTTTTATGTATTTTAAATGTTTGTTTTTACTTACCTTGCATAACCGGTACATTCCACGTACTGACCGCATACTTTATCTTGTATCCTTTAATGATACAGGCTCCGATCTTCAGATTCAACACAATCATTAGCTCATTTCTGGAGTTAACATCCAGTCCAACGGTGAGTCCTCATCCCCCGAGGACAAGTTGATATCCATTATCTCTTTATGTTCAGTTTTCTAGACTTATCGGTCTAGTTGGGGGTATTGTCCCATCAACCCATTAGATATGTTAGAGGCTTTCAGACTATGTGTGGTATTCAACTGTCATGTATGAAGTGCGTTTTGCTTTCCATGTTATGTTATGATTATGCTTTCGCTATGTTGTCATGTTGAATATTCCTCTTTATTGGATTGAGATAGATGTATGTTCATGCCATGGGTCGACTTGGAGTCTTTCGGGGCTCCTTGTCCCATGCCTCGATCCGGATCTACATTCTGGTCGTGACACTCTCGGTGTTCTTTGTCCCGTTTTTCTATTCGGGCCTATGTTCGGGTAGCGAAACTCATCGTGTGTATCTGTTTTTCCAACGACTGTTTACACTCCATCCTTACAAGGAGTGAATTTGGAAGTTATCAAAAATGGAGTTGTTGCCGGGGAATATAGTTTTATAGCCTTTAGTTGTTTGTTATTTTGAATTGGTTTTGCATCTTGGTTGGTTTTACTTTACTATTGTGGTCGGTACCGTCTAGGTTAATCTTTATATGAGCCAACACTCACAAGAAGGAGAGGGTTCGGTGGACGGGCACATGGATCACGAGGATGATGATCCCTTGATGCCCAATGTTGTAGGTGCCATTCACCTATCTCCTACAGTAGGGAATATAATTTTTCTTGTGACGCAGTACAATGCTGCACTTACTTCAAATGAAGGGGCTCTTCGGAGGAAGCCGAGTGAAGATGCAAATAGGCATCTCCGCAACTTCCTTGAGATTTTCCAACCCTTAAATATCACAAATATAATCTAAGAGTTGATCAGATTGAGGCTCTTCCCATTTTCACTAACGGGGGAAGCCACCGCTTTGTTGGAGGAGTTTCCTCCCGGGTCCATTACCTCTTGAAATGAGCTTACGGAAGCATTTTTGGACAAGTTCTTCCCTCCCGCGAGGATGCTAGAGTTGAGGGATAACATTACGAATTTTTGATAACTTGTGGGGGAACAACTCCTTAAAGCATGGTTGAGGTTTATGAAAAAGATTGTCCTTTGCCCAAACCATGTGTTGCCTAATGGGGTTCTACTTCAGCGCTTCTATCATTCATTGGATTCTATCAACAAGTTTGTAGCAAATAATTTGGTGGGGGGATCCATCATGGATCAGCCCTATGGAGTGGTCAGAGCACTTCTAGATAGAATGACTAAGACAAATCAAGCATGGCATACTAGAGAAGGGGAGTTATCTTCGGTTGGTGTTGCCCCTAACCTTGTAAATGTTGAGATAAGGAAAAGAGACAAGGCTAGAGATGAAACTCTTGCTAAGATGATGACTGATAACACCTAAAAATACTTCTAACTAAAGTATGAAGCGGACATTGTCAATAAAGAACCCAACTTAGGTTTGGATCGATCCCACAGGGAATATGGAAGATCTAGATTACAGCCGGTAAGTGAACTTGTATGATAGTTACTTCACAATTGGGGGAATTCTAATAATAATCAATAGTAAAAACAAAGCAACTGCCAACATTACGGTTGTGAATCAATAATTAAAGAATAACTAGGGTTTGTGTTTCCCATGGATTCATAACAGCTTTAGGTATACCCTCGTGATCTTCACCAATACTTACTTATAGTACTGATAACTTAGGTTCATTCAAACGATCGACCAATCCCTATAGAATGACTATACTCAATTACTCGACCAAGTCTTATGAGCGTTTCCAGATAACCGTTATCACTAAGTTCCAGATATTACTATCCTGCGACCACAGCTCAAGTTAATACAATGATGATCAAGATCAAGGCTTCCCTTTTCCTAAACTCACCTCTTTGACAAAAGCAAGTAAAGAATTCGAGCACTTCCTAACGCTGAACACCGCTAAGAATCATTAAAGAATGAAGAGAATATAATATAAGTAATTAGTATTGGTTTTAGACTCACTTTGTGCAACCCTAGCTTGTTAATCCACCATGGTTCCCACAACCCTAGCTATGGAGGTTCTAGCCTCTCATAGTTGCAAGTTTGTGAAGTGTGTTCATGATTAAAGGCATAAAAACAATACTTACAAATATGATTGAGAAAAAATCTTCCTTTAATTAATCCACGAAATCTTGAAGAACAAGTAGCAAAAACAATATGAATTCAAGAAAAGGTTGATCACAAGGTTGAACCAACTCAATTCTTTCTTTCAAAGACGTAAAATAGTCTACTCCAATGTTTTCCAACTAAAACTAATTCTACTTAATGTAACTTATTAAAAATAAAACATAAAACGTATTTATATAGATATAAGAATCCTTTTCCTAGTCTAATAGGGCGATTTTCCATATCTAGTGCGGACCTCATCACAGATCATCCTACAACTCGTAGGAGCATCCTACGGCCTGTGGCAGCTTCTTGTGGTTTGGATGGTTGGCTGATTTTTGGCTAAGTGTCGAGCCAAGTTAAGATTTGTACCTCCTTCCTACGACTCGTACCAGGATCCCGTGGCTTGATTCTAAATCTTTGCAATTTGTCTGAAGTTCACCATGACAGGTATGTACGACTCGTACCAAGCTCTTACGGGTCGTGATCTCCTCTCGTACTGAGAATCAGCCTCTTGCGCAATCCTTCTGGAGTTCATCACGACTGCCTTACCATGACTTGTACAAGCTTGGTACAATCCGTGGCAAGACTCATAGGTTCATTCTTCCAGCTTCTGCTTTCTGCTTCTTATCATGGCCATCAGTACGATTCGTAGGTCCATCCTACATATCGTACCATGGACTGCATTTTTTGCCCTTTTTTGCACACTTTTAGCTTTCTTTTTCAAATTTATGCTCCAACACCCATTTATCCTAAAATCAAAGGAAAAGTGCCTCATATCCACATAAATACACCTAAGTCCATGCTATTTTCTTAGTTTTGAGCGTCAATAGTGCTGTAAATCCACAACACATCAACACCCTCAACATAAGACTTTTGTATATCCTCAGACAAAGAAAAAGAAAGACTAAACACGACACTCTACTAGAAAATACACTTAAGATACTACAACCAATACTCAAACAAATTTTTGCACTTTCGATATACACTCTATTGATCCTTTCTCATATAACATCATCAGCTAATGCATTACAAGCAACATAAAAACATCATATATAGGGATCAAGACATGTCATCTAGCCATCAATAGGCAATCAAGTCATCACCAATGATTTTCACACATACAAATGTTAAAAGCAAACATAACCTATGTACCCTCACACAAATGAAGTCCCCACTCAGATATAAAGTATCGAACACAACATGGGACTAGGCAAGTGAAGCACTAACCCTCACAAGGAAGTTTGCAAGTATAATGCATCAGATACCATAGGCTTGTCCTTATTTTCTCTACTTTTGTTTGTCAGATGGTCAAGTTAGGATCACTATAGGACTTGATATGGCTTCTAATGTAGATTTAGGGATGGACATGATAGAGATGAGAGATTGTATGAGTGACTATCCCTTCCTTGGCACTACATACATTGGCTACATCATTTACCTATTTCACCCTTCACTCTTTCATTTTCGTTTTTTCCCTTTTTACCCCATTTTAAGAATATTTGCATGGGTGAGGTGATTTTTTGCATTTTTCATACAACTTGATCTTTTGAATTTCTCTTTTAAAGGATTCTAAAGATTTTTAGCTCTTTTACTTTTTCACCTCACCATACCTCATTTTTACCATGTTTTCTCTTTTCTCTTCTTTTCTTTTCTTTTCTCCGGCTCCCACAATTTATGCACCCCTACTCTAGCCACCCCCAACTTAAGCATTTTGCTTATGTTGAGGTTCACAATATCCAAGAAGGAGCAGGGCCAAAACAGGTGCATTATAAACAAATGGGTACGGTAAATAGGTGAATCAAAGAAATATGGTCTATTAAGGCTCAAACTTGGGATCAAGGGATTCATGAAACTTTGGTAGGGCAAAATAGGCTAAAAGTGAGCTAAAACAAAAATGGTCTATGATGATATGCTAACCAACCATCCTTAACCTATGTAGAGACCAACCAGGCAAGTTCAAAATCCTCAACAGCATACTGCAATGAATACTAAAATCTCACTCACACATGGTACATGAACTATTTTTACCTCACTTGTCTAGTTCATACATGGCTTAACAAGAATAACTACTATTAATAACCAAATGACATAAAAAGATCCACATAAATCATGCATGTTGTCATAAATACATAGCAAAAATTTTTAACAGGGTCAATTTTTCAAAAAAAAAAACAAAACTAGTGCATTTCTATTGGTTGAGTATTCCTAAGCTACTTTCTAATCAAACAAAAAGAATCACAACTAAAAAAAATCCTAACATATGCCGGTTCTACTAGATAGCATGCTTGAGGGAAAAGAAGCACGACAATAAAAACCCTCAGATGACCAAAATTCCCAAAAATAAAAGTACACCTCCTCCCCCTTTTGAAAAAGTGAGCTTCGTCCCTGAAGCATAAGCTATAAGCATGTAGGGAAGAGAATATACCTGTGGCTACTCAGACTTCGCCTTTCATGGGTTGCCTCCCAAGCAGCGCCTGATTTAGCGTCATGACATGACGTGACTTTTGTAACTTCTCAAAAATCATCAAGGTATACTTCCTCCACTCTTTTTCATTCGTCTTCATCTCCCAAATACACTTTTATTCTTTGCCCATTTACTTTGAGTCTTTTTCCCTCTTTGTTCTCAAGTTCCACTGCACCATATGGAGACACTTGCACTACTCTGTAAGGTCCCATCCATCTAGATTTCAACTTCCCAGGATGCAGCCGGAGTCTTGAGTTAAACAATAATACCAAGTCGCCTGGGCTAAAATCCCTTCTTGTAATATTTTTTTCATGATAAATATTCATTCTTTCTTTATAAATGGCTGTACTCTCCTAAGCCTTAAGTTGTAATTCATCCAACTCATTAAGTTGATTCAATCTTAGCTTGGCAGCTTCGTTCCAATTCATATTTAGCTTTTTCAGTTCCCATAATGCCTTGTGCTCTAATTCAACTTATAAGTGGCATGCTTTACCATAAACTAGCTAGTAAGGTGATTAACCAGTGGGAGACTTATATGTTGTTCGGTAAGCCCACATTGCATCATTGAGCTTCCATTCCCAATCTATCCAGCTCGTGTTTACTGTCTTGGCTAGAATGGTCTTGACTCTGTTAGAAACTACTATCTGCCCACTCGACTGAGGGTGGTAAGGTGTGGCTACCTTATGCTTGACACCATGTTTCTCCAATAATGTTTTGAAGAGGCGATTGCAGAAGTGCTATCCACCATCACTAACTATAGCTCTGGGAGTGCCAAACCTGGAAAAGATATGCTTTCGGATGAATGTTGTAACACTCTTGCCTTAATTTTTCGGTAATGCCACATCCTCCACCCACTTGGAGATATAATCCACAGCCACCAGAATGTACTTCACCCAATATAAGCTAATGAATGGCCCCATGAAGTCAATTCCCCACACATCAAATAGTTCGACCTCCAAAATTGGGGTTAGTGGTAGCTCATGTTTACGGGTAATATTGCCTTGCCTTTGGCATTGATCGCACGACTTAGCTTGGTCATATGCATCTTGATGAATACTTGGCCAGTAATACCCGCATTGCAAAATTTTATGTGCTGTTCTAGTGCCACTGTGAGGACCACCTACGGGAGATGAATGACATGCCTCCATAATGCTCAGCATCTCTACTTCTAGGACACACCTAAGAATGATCCCATCTGTGTAAATGTGGAATAAATATGGCTCATCCCTGTAATATCGTTGGACATCAAATAAGAACTTCTTCTTCTAGTGAGGAGTCAGGTCTGCTGGCATTATAATGATAACCAAGCAGTTAGCTATCTTGGCAAACCAAGGGATCAAGTCCTGTGATGCTGCTAATACCTGCTCATCTGGGAATGGATCATTGATCTCAACCTCCATCTGCTCCTTTGCTTTAGCTCCATGGTAGCCAAATAGTTAGCATAGAACTCCTGGATGATGTCTTTTGTGTACTGTGTTGGAGTATTTGCCATCCACTCAAACCCATAGAAACTAAAAATCCGCTTCATCTTCTCAACTTCATTTAGTGAGTTTGTGAGGATCCGCGGCTCTTCTTGTATTCTCCACCTTGGCTTATTTTTGGTGGTGACAGAGATGCCCTGACATATATTTCTTTTTCTCCCAGTACTCTCCACCGAATTGTAAGATTTTCTCTGGGTGGGGTCTGCTCTTGTGCCCGTGCTTCATTCGGAGCCTCCTCCTCTAACTCATCACTACCACTTTCTTCATCGCTTTGGGTCTCCCCTGACCCTTCTTCAGCATTGGAGTCGGTCCCCGACTTTTGTTGTTCTTATCTAACTCCCTCTTCAGACTGGGGAGCGTGAGAGGATGTGGCAGTGGTTGCTTCGGCTTGGGCCTTTGCTCTTGCCCCAATGGTTCTGGTTCCATCGGTGTCTGAGGTGTCTACTTGATAATCCTCAAGTGAACCACTAGGTGAATCTCCAGCCTTTTCAGACCTCATTCACGATTCTTTGTTCCATGTGTAGGTGTTTGTTTTGCACATTTTTGGGTACTCAGATTCCCCTAGGTCTAGGCATATCATAGACTCCATTTTAACAATACCCAAACCTCCCCCTTTTTCGACCATTACCCGTAACTTCATTTAAGTGTTCCAAGGCCATAGTTCAATAATTTTTGTAGTGGGGTTTCTAGTCAAACTCCACTACATTAACCCTTTTCATTTGTTTTTGCTTTAAAGATTGGTTTTCAGGCATAATCAGTGATTCTCATGGGTTTTGATGCCATTAAGTTCACTTCCAAAGTATTTAGAATCTGGAATGCAAAACATTTACTTGATTGCGGCTTTGTTCGACTGGGTATCATTGTGTAGGGTTGGCCGAAATTGGATTGAGCAAACACTTGCTCGATTCCTTGTTGTTTGTTGAGTTACGACTTGTAGGGGAGTGAGTTTAACGTTGTGAGCTTGAGTGTTTAGCGTGGGAGAGGGGTGGATTTTATTTAAATATATTAGGGCCAAATGAAACATATTTGGGCCGAGTCGGGTATAACATGGTGTTTTTGACCCATCACGACTCGTGCAACGAGTTGTTGGATGTACCTACGACTCGTCCCCTGACCCGTACTAACTTTAACAGAAAAAACTTACCTGGTGACCTACGAGTCAATCCTACGACTCGTAAAATTGAGGTACGACTCGTAGGATGAACTATATGCCTGACTTTTGCTTTGAGCTTTCTATGCTTCTCACCATGCCTGCTGCTATGGCTCGTAGACCTTATCACGGGTCGTACTGAGAGTTTGTAGTAGCTGATTTTTAGACACCTATTTTTGTTTCCCTGCACACTGAGCACACATTAGTTGAATAACTTGGGTTGCCTCCCAAGAAGCGCTTGATTTAACGTCGCGGCACGATGCAGGTGGTCTGGTTACTCAAATTTCACCAAACCACCACTTGGGTTTCCTCCCAAGAATCGCTTGATTGAACATCGCGACACGACGCAAGTCTCTTGACTACCCAGAATTGGTCAAGTGACTCATACTCATGCTCTAGTGCTGAGATCACACTAAATTCCTTTGGTTGCTTCATGGTCTGACAGATATTGAAAGTGACCTCTTATTTGTTTAGTCTGAACTTCAGTAGACCTGCTTCAATATCTACTAGAGCTCTCCCAATGGAAAGGAATGGTCGCCCCAAAATGATTGGGACCTCATAATCGACCTCGCAATCAAAATCACGAACTCTGATGGGAATATGAACTTGTCAACCTTGACGAGCACATCAACCAAGATGCCCACTGGTTTCTTAACTGTTCTTTCGGCCATCAGTATCCATATGTTAGTCGGTGTGAGGGCTCTCAATCCTAGCTTCTTGAAAACCGCCAAGAGCATTAAATTAATGCTAGCTCCCAGATCACAGAGTGCCCTTGCGAACTCGATATTACCAATGGTGCAAGGTATTGTGAAGGCGCCTGGGTCTTCCTTTTTCTGAGCTAAGACCCTTTTATCTATGGCACTACAATGATGGACATTATCAATTGGCTCATAGCTCACAAATCTCTTTTTTATTACCAGTTCCTTCATGAATTTTGCATACCCTGGCATTTGCTCTAGTGCTTCGACCAACGGTATGTTCACCGATAGTTGTTTAAGCATTGAAAGGAATTTTTGGAACTTACTGTTATCCGCCGTTTTCTTCATCCTCTGATGGAATGGTGGCGGTGGTCGCGGAATATCCTTATGCACTTGGGCTGCCCCTTGATCAATGTCACCTTCCTTCTTACCTTTAAGGGCCTCTTGCAACTCACCATTTTGTGTCTCAGCTCTCATCTCTTCTTCCTCAATCATGCTCTCTTTTATCCTTTCAACTTCAACTGGGAACGAGGGATCAATTGTGGTCTTACCACTCCTAGTCATCACTGCCATGCAATGAGCATCATTCTTTGGATTTTGGACAGTGTTGCTAGGGAGTGTACCCTTTTGCCTAGGGTTCATTGAAGCTGACAGTTGCCCAAGTTAGTGTTCTATCTGCTTGATGGCGGTGTCATGAGATTCCACTTTCTGACCCATGCTTGATAAGTGACTTCGAATTTCTTTTAATTGATCATCAGTGGACCTCACCTTTTTCAGTATCTCAGCCATCATGCTCTCCAACTTTGACTGTCCAGCCTCCCCTTCTTGTACGTTGGAAGGCACATAGACTCTAGCCCGGTCATTGCTATATCCATCATTCTTGCTCCATTCTCCCTCGTGCTCATGACCCCGGCTCTTGTCTCTGAACCCGTTCCTATTGCAGTTGTCTCTAAATTGGTTTTGACCTTAATTTCCAGAACCTTGGCACCAATTGTCTTGTCCAGATGCTTGGGCATTGGCTCGAAAACCCGCCACTTGGCCATCTAGGAAGTTTGCCTCCTCCTCAGAATCAGAGTGATCAGCTCCTTGATCCCTTCCTTGAGTTCCCACTGCTTTTACCTTTTTGGCTCTGATTCCCATGACTTGCTTTGTCAGAAAATTCAATGATGTGCGCATGTGAGCCAACTCCTGATCGCGTTCTTATTCCTTCCTTCGTTGGTCCGCAGTCAAATGAACAACATATGTGCTTGCCACTGCATTAGCCTCTCTCATATGCCAGACCATGTTTTTCTTAGTCACCTTGTCAAGGATAGTGGCTACTTCCTCCCAAGTGTGACTCATCAATGCTCCTCTAGCCACCGTATCTGCTACAACTTTGGTGCTATTATTCAGAGACCTGTAAAAAATTTCCAACAAACTGTCATCTGGAATTTTGTGGTTCGGGCACTTAGTCAACTTCTTTTTAAACCTCAGTCAGGTTTCATGAAGTGCCTCCGTCTTAATTTGTCGAAAATTAGAGATATCATCTTTTAGCTGTAACATCCTTGATGGGGGAAAGAATCTCTCCAAAAAAGCCTTTTTAAGCTCCCTCCAGTTGGTTATGGAGTCGTTGGACAACTCCGATAACCACAAAGTAGCTTCCTCTAATAGAGAAAAAAGGAAGAGTTGGAGCCATATGGCATCCTGGCTTACTCCAGGAAGCCTATATGCCTTGCATATTCCTATGAAGTTCATTAAGTACAGGTTGGCGTCATCTACTGCATGGCTACTGAACACCCCTTGATGTTTAACAATTGAATCATGGTGCTCGTAATATCAAATTTGGCCCCAACGGGCAGTGGTGGTAGCACAATTGCTCCAGTTGACCCAACTTCATCAATATCTGGGTCCTCATCATAGAAGAACTGAGGGGCAAATCTCTGAGCTCGATTTCCCCTCCCATGTTGACCAATATTTACCACCTTATCTCTGTCATAATCAGCTTACTGAAGTGCATTTAACCGAGGTAGCTCATCTTGCCTAGCTTCTTCAGCTAAGCAGGCTTCTCTTTGCTCTCCATTCTATGCAGTGCTCGTTCGATTTCGGGATTTAGTGGAACAAGGGGGTCTCCTCCACTCCGAGTGCTTGGCATTCATCGGAGGATAGCCTGTGGGTATCAAAAACAAAAAAATAAACGTAATTAAGGAAATAACTACCAAAAAGTCAACTACAAGCAAATAACCTAGTCTTAGCCACACTCCCCGACAACGGCGCCACTTTTTGATAACGCTCAAACCAGACTTCTAACTGAAGTATGAAGCGGATGTTGTCAATAAGGAACCTAACTTAGAAGTTGGGGTCGATCCCATAGGGAATATGGAAGATCTAGATTACAACCGGTAAGTGAACCTGTATGATAGTTACTTCACAATTGGGGGAATTCAAATAATAATTGATCTTGGGCAGATTTATATGCCCAAGTGATACTCAAAAGTATCATTTTCGCCTTGTTTATCTAGCAATGTGTATACATTTTCATGTAACTGGTAATAAAATGTGAATTTATACTAACCAACATGATTAGCATTGTTTTGCAGGTAAAATGTGATTTCAGGAAGCTAAAATGCATGTTGGATGATATCGGAGTTGGACTTGGATGCGAGCAAGGGAAAAGGCATTGGACATCATGAATTAAAGGGGCTCCGCGATGGAGCCGTGTCACGCTGCATCGCGGAGGCATTCTGCCTGGATGGGGAAAATTCACCTAATTTCCAGTGGAGGTCCGCATTTGCTCCGTGGCACGGAGCCAGTGCTCCGTGATGCACGCCGTGCCACGTTGAGCTTGAATTCCCGGACCCCCAGTTCCAGTGAGGGTCCGCGCTCATGGCGTGTCACGGAGGCAGTGCTCCGCGATGCACTCCGTGACACGTTGCTCATTATTCCGGGAAAAATTCCCAGCAGTATAAATAGAACACTTAAGTTCATTTTTCAAAATTTCAGACTTGGTGGAGCAAGGACGTGGGTTACAGGCAGTTGAGGGACGAAAAGTTCAGGGTTTTTTCTCTCTTTCTTTCTTCTCTAATTCAATTGCTTGTATGATTAACACTCATTTTATGATGATTAATACACAAATGAGTGGCTAATTCCTCTCCTTGCTGAGGTTATGAACACTTGTGATGAAATTTGATTATTGATTATATGATTTTTCATCTTTTTCTTCCATGTTGTTCTATTAATTCTTGTTCTTACTGCATTGGTGTGTGGCCTACATTAATGTACATCTAAAAAGTCCAATTTCACTCGAGAGAGCACGAAATTGGAAAGTTGTGAATTAATAGGATATTGTTCTTTACTTGGTTTGGGAAAATTGAGTTTTGATGTGATTTCAGGATAGAAATATACCTGAAAGTCGTATTAGTCAATTTAGGAACCGGAATTGTATGGCTAGAACGTGAATTGCATTTGATCACAGAAATGTAGACGGATGGTTCATGATTCTTAAGTGAGATTAAATACGAGAGTTTTAATCTCTTGGCAAATGTTCTTGGCTAGCAACATGAAGAAAAGATTAACCAATTTATGATGATAATCAGTTTCATTACATGTTCGGTTAACCTTAGCATGCTCTTATCCATAGTTCAGATTCAAAGTAGATAATTGTTCTTAGTTTTAGTATAAAATTTATCAAACAAACTATCAACTTTTTGGTTACGTTGTTGTCAACATAGTTAGAGGTAAAATATAGTATACTTGAGCAAATTGCACTTAACCCAAGTCTCTGTAGGATCGATACTTGGCTTACTAAAGCCACTTACTACTTGTTCGACTACGTGCAGTTGCGTGTTGTTTTATATACCCATATAACACACCGAACAAGTTTTTGGCGCCGTTGCCGGGGACTTGGCAATTGGTGAATTTGTTTTAAGTGTTAATTTACTGTATTTTAATTTTTTTTCTTAAGTGTTGACAACTTGGTCTTAGCCTGTATTTTGCAGACTTAATTGCTGTGAACACTGGCAAGAGACAAAGAGCTGGTGGAATCTTATATAGAGCCTGAAAGAATATTTCACAGTAAGAGAAGAGAAGCTCTACAAAGAAAGCTGCAGTTGCTCAGACAGACGATCATGGAGCAACAACAGAATCCACCGGTTGTAAGGGCAGTGTTAGTGCCCGAAGAAGCAGCAGCAAGGCCGGTTCGCGAGGTGGCAATCCCACATGCCAATAATGTTACATCAAGTATCCGCAAACCAGAGCCTGGAGGGAGATTTGAACTGAAACAAAATATGGTGCAGTTGTTGCACACAAGCGGGCAATTTACTGGTCTCCCTCATGAAGATCCACAACAACATCTCCAAAATTTTTTGGAGATAAGTGACACTTATATACCCGCTGGAGTGTCACCAGACTATGTTCGGCTTACATTATTTCCGTTGACATTACTAGGAGAAGCCAAGAGGTGGTTGAAAGCTGAGCCACCAAATTCTATCTCAACGTGGGATGATCTTGCACGGAAGTTCTTGATAAGGTTTTTTCCCTCTGGTAAAACAGCAAGACTTAGAAGTCAAATTCTAAGTTTCAAATAGAGGGAGGGAGAAAATTTATATCAAGCCTGGGAGAGATTTAAATCCATGTTGCGGGACTGTCCTCATCATCATCAGTCCAATGAGGTGTTGGTGCACACATTTATTGAGGGTTTGGAACCCCACACCAAAATATTGCTAGATTCAGCAGCTGGAGGGCAAGCGATGGAAAAGACTTATGAGGAGCTGTATACCTTGTTGAACCGGATTTCACAGGGCAATCCAGAATGGAATGCTGATTCATCACGAGGTGGGACAAGGAAAGCAGCAGGAGTGCTTGAAGTGGATGGGTTTACAGCTATCGCTGTACAGATAGCTGCATTGCAAAATCAGTTGAACAACCACTTCAGCAACATGACTTTGAACCAGCCTTCAGCTCCAGTTAATGCAGTCCAGCAGATGTGGTGTGAAGTGTGTGGAAGCAGCGAGCACTCAGCTGAGTGCTGTGGAGCCAATCCTGACTCGGTAAACTTTGTGGGTAATGCACAAACAAATCACCAGCCGTATGGTAGTAGCTACAATTCAAATTGGAGGAATCATCCTAATTTCTCATGGGGTAGCAACAACCATCAAGGCCAAAGTTCGGGTCAGGGTGTGCAAAGGAATCAAGGAGGGCAACAGAACTACCAAGCTCAATTCAGAAACAACAATGCACCTCCTCCACCACCATCACCCAGCATTGAGGAGATGTTCAAGACCATGATAGCTAACCAAGCTCAATTGCAGACTGACTATGTGAAATTGGCAGCCGAAGTGAAAAACAATCAGTTAGCTACCAAGGCTCTTGAGTATCAATTTGGGCAATTTGCTAATGCCCAAAATACAAGGCCTAGAGGAGGACTGCCAAGCGACACAGATCTGAATCCCAAGCAGGTAAATGCAGTGACCACAAGGAGTGGTTTGCAGCTGAAAGAGGTGGAACCAGAAAGACCACCTCAACACTCGGGAGCAGCGGAAGTTGAGGGGAAGCAAAGTTCGGAAAGGGGGAAGACCAAAGAAGCTGAATCAGAAAGACCTCCACCCCCGTTCCCTCAACGACTCAAGAAACACAAGGAGGAGCCGTGTGTCAAGAAATTCATGGAGGTGCTTAAACAGGTACATGTTAATTTACCTCTTGTTGATGTCTTGCAGGGAGTGCCTAAATATGCCAAGTACATAAAGGACATTGTGGCCAAAAAAGTTGGTTGACTGAGTATGCTACGGTGGCTTTAACGGAATAGTGCACTTCCCGGATCAAAAATAGACTGCCCACAAAGCTAAAAGAACCTGGAAGTTTTACTATCCAACTTACTATTGGGCAGAGCATCCGAGCTCGTGGATTGTGTGACCTGGGGGCGAGCATAAATTTGATGCCATCTTCGGTATTCAGAAAGTTAGGTTTAGGGAGTCCTAGACCCATAAGGGTAATCTTGCAGTTGGTGGATCGATCCTTAGCTAGACCGGATGGCATTGTTGAGGATGTTCTGGTGCAAGTTGGCTCCCTAATTTTCCCGGTAGATTTTGTCGTTCTGGATTTTGAACCAGACGCGGAAGTCCCATTTATTTTGGGACGTCCCTTCTTGGCAACCAGGAAAGCATTAATCGACGTAGCTGCGGGGCAACTCACAATGCGAGCACATGACAAGGTAGAGGTGTTCGATGTATACAAAGCACCCAAGCTCCTGATGGTGCATGAAGAACTCTTGGTGATCAATGTGATTGATCATGGTAATGACAAGCAGATGAAGGATTCTCGAGAGTTAATGGGAAGACCACTGGATAGGTGTAAGAACTACTGGGGGGAGGACGGTGATGGAGAGAAATCATCCATCACCCTAGCGGACAATTGAGCTTAATTGACGTCGAGCCGCGACGGTAAACCAGGCACTGCACGGGAGGCAACCCGTGAAAATTTTTTTCTTTCTTTTTGTAAAGTGTAAATAGATTTTTTTTTTCTTTTTCTTAATTTACTACAAAAATTTTCATTTTAGTTATTGTTTTTAATTTTAGTTAGGTGAAACCTATAATTCTAACCAATTTTGTTTAGTGAGATGATTTTCAGGTCAAACGGAGGAAAATGTGCACGGAATCGTGAAGGAAAAGTCGAGGTATGAAAAATTAATAAAATGTAGAAACAGTGAGCTGGGGCGATAGCTCCGTGTCACGGAGGAGGACCTCCACGTTACCCTCCGTGACATGTTGAGGTACAACCCGGAAATATTAAAAATTTCTAGAATGCTATCGCGATGGCTCTGTGTCACGGAGGCAGTGCACCGCGATGCACTCCGTGACACGTTGCTGTGTATATAGCGACGGGTCACACCGAGTTGCCAGGTGACCCGCGTGTTTTTCTACCCTTTTAACCCCAAAACCTCCCCTTTTCCCCTCATTTTCTAATTCTTCCGCGACCAAACATCCCAAAACCCCTCCCCCATCAACGTTCCATGGCTTAAGGCAACAAATTACCAACTTTTCTTCAATTCTTCAACTTCAAGGTATGTTTTCCGATTCCCTCTCAAGTTTTTGTCGATTTTCTTTGATTTTAAGCATGGGAGGTGAGCTAAATCGCCCTATGTAGTAACTAATCATGAATTCGAGTTATTTGTTGATTGATAAATGTTCAGATTGTCGTTATGATCATTTGAACTTGTCGATTGCATAAATTATTCGAATTTGATTGAAAATCTCAATTCTAGGGCTTGTTGTTAAATGTGAAGTTAGAAATGTGTTGAAATTGTGAATTCTATGCCGGGGTGTACGTGTTGAATGAGATGAGTCGTTGTACAAGTTGTTGGGATGTTAATAGACGACGAATTCTCGGGTTTGGGATAAGATGTTGAAATTTGTTTGAATTTGGTTGCTTGGATAAGTTCATGTATATAAATTTTTGTGGTAATTTTTGTTTCTTTGTTTTTCTTTGCTAAGTGCGATAGTTAAAATGTTAGCGATGGTAGTGATTGTGATTAGCTGTACGAAGTCTGAGTAGTACGCAGAAGTTATACCGTCGAATTTTCTTTTGAATGCACTAAGCATGATTGTATAGCTGGTTGTTTTGTGTGATAAAGATATTCTTGCCGTAGTGTTGTAACTGTAGCTAAGGACTAAGTGTGGGGTAACCTAGCGTAACCCGACCTTAGCCGAAGTTAATATTTATTTAGCTTAACATTGAGCTTGTTTACTTGGGTTGACAGGTAAAATGGCAAGCCGGCAAAATAAAGGGAAAGGTGCATCAACTTCAGGCACCGGAAGGAAGAGACTCAGACTGGGCACAGCAGTCCCAGCTGCACCAGCAGTTCCACGCGGCCAGCGCCGCCAATATGGAACAAGATGGGTGACGGACGAGGGGAAAAAGTGGTACGCAAAGCACAAAGAGAACAAATATTTCCCCGAGGAGCATATAGCACGGGAACCATTGGAACAGGAGTTCCCCAGGATGGTTCACCGGATTGAGGTAGCTGGGCTCAAGTTCATCTTTGAGGAGCCCAAGGAATGCAATTTGCACCTGGTTCGGGAGTTCTATGCCAATTGGAACCCGTCAATCAGAAGCCACACCATCAAAATCAGAGGGCAGATAGTCACTCTGGAGCCCCACCAACTCAATGCCATCATAGGAGCGCGGGACACAGACGCCCACATCCTCCGACAGCTAAACATTACCCCACTGTATGCTGACATCAGACGCACATTGTGTGGGGCCGGATCTACAGCTAGATGGAGCAGGCACAAAGAAAGGGGCTACCACCAAACTCTGCCCTATTCACAGATGAACAGGGAAGCCCGAATCTGGCTTAAGATAGTCTGCTCATGCCTCATCCCGGGGGTATATATGACTGATGTAACCCGGGATCGTGTTTGCCTGGTGTACGCCCTGATGAAAGGGCTGGAGATCAATATCGGGGCGGTTATTATATCCACCATGAAGAGAGCCTGATTGCACCAGGGGCACAGGTATGGTTTCGGTGGACTACTCACCACCTTTCTCAGGGGCCTCGATGTTGAGGAGGAGGCCCTCGATTATATCCCGCAGTTGGAGCGGCGGGCCTTAGATGTTACCAAAACTAAGGCTCCCGACACCACCCACGGGCCAGTGCTGATACTTGGTGAGCGACACGCTCATGATGACCAGTATATGGCGCGGATGTACGGGATGCAGATGCTCCAGCTAAGGATAGGTGGGAGGCCAGTGACGGAGGAGGAGCTATGGCAGCTCGAGTTAGACTACCCATTTGGCGAAAATGCCAGGGCTCTATGCCGAGTAGGGCCAGCCTTTGTAGAGCCCACAGATGATGACGTCCCCACGGACGAGAAGACGCGTCGGGAGGAATCCGATGTGGAGTCTGATGATGACGACGGAGGCGACTCGCACATGGGAGATGAGGCAGCAGCACCCGACAAAGAAGCGGAATACTTTGATTGATCAGGGAGTTCCACCACCCAATTTTGTGCTATTTAATTTTTGTGAACACTGGGGATAGTGTTCGGACTAAGTGTGGGGTGGGAGTAGTTAGGTGCTGGGCTGGGCTGTTTTGTTTGTATGTTCTCCTCTGTTATTTTGTATGTTGTGTGTCCCTGTGTTTGTGAATTTTCAAATTGTTCTGTATTTGTAAATAATTGTAAAATTGTTGTGTGTTGTTGAATGTTGCCAGCTGATTCTGTAAATATTTTTTTGTTTATCGAAATGATCGATATTTTTAAAAAATTTCTTTAAAATATTGTGTACATAAATTATTTTTTTTCTTTTTATATCGAAATGATCGATCTTTTGCAAAATTTTCAATTATAATTTTGGGTTTCTCGGCGTTTGTTTTCGGTTCTTTTACCGAGATTAGTCCCATTGAACCGAAGTCATAGCTAGTGACTGTTCCCTATGATGGATGGATGATGACCGTCTTAAGGGAAATGTAGTCGTTAGGAGTAGTTTTTTTCGAGTAATTTTCAGTTTTTTTCTCTTTGGTGGATTTCATCCCCGAACCTGTAGTTACTATATGGTTGCGAAATTTTGGTTGCGTGTTGTACATGATATTGAAAATGCAAAGGTGATTTGTATGAAAGCATGCAAATTTTGTAAATATGTTGAGATACCTAGGCTGTAGAGTTTGATTCAGTGTGATTGAGGCTTAATGTTTGAATTCATGTAATTAGCTGATTGAAGAGTCTGTGAATACATCTTGAATCGAGCATGTGCATAAAGTGTGAAGTGAGGTGTTGATATTCCATGCTATTGTGAAGTGTCTAGAACTTGCCTGGTGTGTGTACAAAATGAAATGAAGGAGGTGTATTGTAGGAAAGGATGTAGGCATTTCTTTGTTTTAACCGAGAGTTTCTACTTTTTTGTTGTCATGTCCCCCTTTATGTGATTGTATACCCTAGTCAGCCCTTTGAGCCTTTAGCCGATTGTTTTCTTTCTTTTTGTCCAAAAAGTGTAAACCGAGCTTAATTCCTTCTTTTCATTAGCCGTAAAGTCTATACAAAACTCTTAAGCGATTAAGAAGAGAAAATCATTTTCCCAAAAGGTCAAAGAGTGAGAAAGGTTAAAAGAAAAAGAAAAGCAGAGTGAGGGAAGAAAAGAAAAGGTTGAAGGTGCACTTGTTATAAATAAACAATAATGAATGTGCATGAATAATCTTTGTTGTTGTATCAAGTGTGCTTAATGAAATGGGCCATACTAAAGTAAACAATCAAGAATGGGATGATGAAAAAAATAATAGAGAGAAACAATGTCCATGAGTGATGGGATGTGTTGAAAAGGCGCTTAAGGATGCTAGTGGCTATTATTGGCTAATCCAATATTTACTAGTTCATAGATTCCATTACAACCCATTAAAGTCCTACGTGATCTTGCATTGCATTTCTTTATATTAGTGGAGTAGTACACTAAGGGCAAGCTTATGGGTCACGACATGATGCATGTGAATTCTTTTGGGAGAGAGAGTGAAATTGTGTGTACATGCCCCTGTTTGAATGTTTATGACTCACATGAGCAAAAAGGGGAAGATTCTCTTGTGTTGTGAGGGCACATGCTTGATGAAAGATTAATTTTTGTGTCGGATATCTTGATCAGCTGATTTGCATGAGTTTGCCGATATCAAGAGTCGATTCTTAAAGTCTACGAGGTCTTAAGGTATTGAAGGTCATTGCATAGTTAAGACCATGCATGGTTTCTTGATGATTTGTTGTATTGAGTAATCGGTATGACTGTAGCTTAAATTGTCGTACCATAGTAGCGAGGTTGGGATGTAAATTGCATGAATTGTATGTTTGTTGTTCGAGGACGAACAAAGATTTAAGTGTGGGGTAAGTGATCTTGGGCAGATTTACATGCCCAAGTGATACTCAAAAGTATCATTTTCGCATTGTTTATCTAGCAATGTGTATACATTTTCATGTAACTGGTAATAAAATGTGAATTTATACTAACCAACATGATTAGCATTGTTTTGCAGGTAAAATGTGATTTGAGGAAGCTAAAATGCATGTTGGATGATATCGGAGTTGGACTTGGATGCGAGCAAGGGAAAAGGCATTGGACAACATGAATTAAAGGGGCTCCGCGATGGAGCTGTGTCACGCTACCATCGCGGAGGCATTCTGCCTGGATGGGAAAATTCACCTAATTTCTAGTGGAGGTCTGCGTTTGCTCCGTGGCACAGAGCCAGTGCTCCGCGATGCACGTCGTGCCACGTTGAGTTTGAATTCCCGAACCCCCAGTTCCAGTGAGGGTCCGCGTTCATGGCGTGTCACGGAGGCAGTGCTCCGCGATGCACTCCGTGACACGTTGCTCATTATTCCGGGAAAAATTCCCAGCAGTATAAATAGAACACTTAAGTTCATTTTTCAAAATTTCAGACTTGGTGGAGTAAGGATGTGGGTTACAGGCAGTTGAGGGACGAAAAGTTTAGGGTTTTTTCTCTCTTTCTTTCTTCTCTAATTCAATTGCTTGTATGATTAACACTCGTTTTATGATGATTAATCCACAAATGAGTGGCTAATTCCTCTCCTTGCTGAGGTTATGAACACTTGTGATGAAATTTGATTATTGATTATATGGTTTTTCATCTTTTTCTTCCATGTTGTTCTATTAATTCTTGTTCTTACTGCATTGGTGTGTGGCCTACATTAATGTACATCTAAAAAGTCCGATTTCACTCGAGAGAGCACAAAATTGGAAAGTTGTGAATTAATAGGATATTGTTCTTTACTTGGTTTGGGAAAATTGAGTTTTGATGTGCTTTCAGGATAGAAATATACCTGAAAGTCGTATTAGTCAATTTAGGAACAGGAATTGTATGGCTAGAACATGAATTGCATTTGATCACAAAAATGTAGACGGATGGTTCATGATTCTTAAGTGAGATTAAATACGAGAGTTTTAATCTCTTGGCAAATGTTCTTGGCTAGCAACAGGAAGAAAAGATTAACCAATTTGTGATGATAATTAGTTTCATTACATGTTCGGTTAACCTTAGCATGCTCTTATCCATAGTTCAGATTCAAAGTAGATAATTGTTCTTAGTTTTAGTATAAAATTTATCAAACAAACCATCAACTTTTTGGTTATGTTGTTGTCAGCATAGTTAGAGGTAAAATATAGTATACTTGAGCAAATTGCACTTAACCCAAGTCTCTGTGGGATCGATACTTGGCTTACTAAAGCCACTTACTACTTGTTCGACCATGTGCAGTTGCGTGTTGTTTTATATACCCATATAACACACCGAACAATAATCAATAGTAAAACCAAAGCAGCTGTCAAGATTCTGGTTGTGAATCAACAATTAAACAATAACTAGTGTTTGTGTTCACTATGTATTCATAACAACTTTAGGTATACACTCTTGATCTTCACCAATACTTATAGAACTGATAACTTAGGTTCATTCAAACGATCGACCAATCCCTATTGAATGACTATACTCAATTACTCGACCAAGTCTCTTGAGCGTTTCCAAACTAACCGTTATCACTAAGTTCCAAATATAACTATCATGCGACTACAACTCAAGTTAATACAATGATCATCAAGATCAAGGCTCCGTTGTAATTCTCTTTTCCTAATCTCTACCTCTTTGACCAAAGCAAGTAAAAATTTGGGCACTTCCTAACGTTGTACACTACTAAGAATCATTAAAGCATGAAGAGAATACAATATAAGTAATTAGTATTAGTTTTAGACTAACTTTGTGCAACCCTAGCTTGTTAATCCACCATGGTTCCCACAACCCTAGCTATGGAGGTTTTAGTCTCTCATAGTTGAAAGGTTGTGAAGTGTGTTCATAATTAAAGGCATAAAAACAATACTTACAAATATGATTGAGAAAAATGCTTCCTTTAATTAATCCACAAAATCTTGAAGAACAATTAGCAAAAACAATATGAATTCAAGAAAAGGTTGATCACAAGGTTGAACCAACTCAATTCATTTTTTCAAACAGGAAAAATTGTCTACTCCAATGTTTTCCAACTAAAACTAATTCTACTTAATGTCACTTATTAAAAATAAAACATAAAACATATTTATATAGACATAAGAATCCATTTCCTAGGCTAACAGGGTGATTTTCCATATCAGGTGCCAACCTTATCATGGATCATCCTACAACTCGTAGGAGCATCTTACGGTCCGTGGCAACTTCTCGTGGTTTTGATTGTTGGCTGATTTGTGGCTAAGTGTCAAGCCAAGGTACGATTTGTACCTCCTTCATACGACTAGTACCAGGCTCCCGTGGCTTGATTCTAAATCTTTTAAATTTTTCTGAAGTTCACCACGACCGGTATGGTATGACTCGTACCAAGCTCTCACAGGTCGTGGTCTCCTCTCGTACTGAGAATCAGCCTTTTGTGCAATTCCTATGGAGTTCATCAGGAATGCCATACCACGAATCGTACAAGCTTGGTCGATCTGTAGCAAGATTCGTAGGTTCATTCTTCCAGCTTCAGCCTTCTACTTCTTATCACGACCATCAATATGACTCGTAGGTCCATCCTACATATCATACTGTGGAATGCATTTTTTGCCCTTTTTTGCACACTTTTAGATTCCTTTTACAAATTTATGCTCCAACACCCATTTATCCTAAAATTAAAGGAAAAGTTCCTCATATCCATATAAATACACCTAAGTCCATGCTATTTTCTTAGTTTTGAGTGTCAATAGTGTTATAAATCCATAGCACATCAACGGCCCAACTGGAGTTGATGAAGAAACATGTGATGGGAGCTAGCGCAAAGAGTGTGAATGTTGCGGGTGCACAAGGCCATACTCAATTTGATTATGACACTTCTCCACCGAGATATGATGAAGAGTGTCAATACATGGCAGGGTCATGTAGGGGGTTCTCGCCCTAGATATGAAGGTGCCAATCAAGGCCCTTAACACCCAAGGGATGAGAATCAAGGTTGGAGAAATTGCGACAATCAAGGATTGGGGAAAGAAATGATCGGTGGGGGAATAGAGATCAAAATTATGAAGGAGAGCGATATTACCAAAGTTCTAACCCTTATGTGCCTTCCCCAAAAATGGATGCATCTCAAGGGAAGCCCAAAGTGAGTGATGCAACAAAGTCAATGATTGAATGTGCTCTCGGGTGTTAAAGAAGGTAGAATCCATCGACAGTGAAGTTAAAGAGTTAAAAGGGGAGGTGTCTAAATCGTGAGTTCCCACTCGGCTTCGATCATGAACCTTGAAACGCAAATGAACCACTTGTCTTCACAAATGAACCTCGTATGAAAGGCGCACTCCCTAGTGACACTGTTCCCAATCCAAAGAAAAATGGCCATAGTATGGCAATCATGACTAGGAGTGGAAAGATGCTGAATAATGTGGGTGTGAAGCACAAAGATGTTTTTTTCCCAAGGCAAAATATGATGAAGAGTTGGAAGAGGTGCCAAAAACACGAAGTGTTTGTGATGATGAAGAAGGGAAGGATGAGGGAGGAGTTGATTTGAGTCCCTCAAATGATGTGAATGTGAATGAGGTTAGAAGGCCCCCCAATGACGAAGATCAAGAAGCAAGAGTCCCACCTACATATCCACATTGGCTAAGTAAGAAAAAGGAGGATAATTGATTTTGCAAGTTTATAGAAATGTTCAGTAAATTATCCATTAATATACTACGTATGGATGCCTTGCTTCAAATGCAGGGCTATGAAAACTTTATGAAGTAACTTTTGAAGAAAAAGAAGGTGGTGAATACAAGCACCGAGGAGGTGACCCATCATTGTAGTGTTGTTATCTCCAGCAACCTTGCTCCTAAACGTAAAGATCCTGGGTTATTTACTATTCCTTGCACAATTGGCTTGTGCATGCTCAATAAAGATCTTTGTGACCTGGGTGCTAGTATTAATTTAATTCCTCTAGTGATTTTCAAGAAACTACGATTGGGAAATCTCAAACCCACATCTATGAGGTTTTGATGGCGGATAGGTTGATTCAATGACCCGTTGGAGTGTTAATTGATGTCCTTGTGAGGGTGGACGAATTCATACTCCTAGTTGATTTTGTTGTGCTAGATTATGAGATGGACATCGAGGTGCTCACTAGTAGCAATAGGAAGAGCTTTGATTGATGTGGAGCATGGGGAGCTTGAGTTCCGAGTAGGTCATGACGAGGTCACCTTCAACATGTGCCAGCCTACCAATCCCCCAAATGAGTGTATGGTTATAGCAGTGCTTGATGGTGAAATGAAGCATGATGAACCAATTGATGATGAGATTGAATCAATGGATGACTGATCATGGGAAAAATGGCATGCCCAAATGATACTTTATAACTTAGTTTCATCTTGTTTATTTACTTATTTATATACATTCTCATGTAATTTTATGTAAATGTGAAGATATATACTAACCAACATGATTAGTTCTTGTTTGTGTAGGTTTAAAATGAATTTGAGGAACTAATCCATGAGTTGGTGAAGTGGAGACATGGAATCGGTAGTAAAACGTGAACGTCGGCAAGGAGGATGCGCGAAACAGCCCACCTGTGTGTTGGCAACAGTCCACGGTAGGCAGGCTGCGCGACAAGGGCCGTGACATGCCCTCAAACGTGTTGCACAAGCAGCTTGACACGCTTCCAACGCGACCAACTTCTGCTTAGCGACTGTTTTGATTTCTAGTGTGCCTACGCGATGCCTCTGTGTCGCGAAGGAAAATTGGCACGATAACCTCCGTGACACGAAGCTATTCCATGCCGGGCATAATTTTACATACCTCACATTTACTATAAATAGGTCCCTTAGCTCCTAAAATCATTTGGTCACGATTTATTTACGAAAAATTTCCAAGGAGTGAAGGGAGAAGTGGGAGAACTCACCTAGGGTTCATCAATTTCATCTTCTCTTCTACCAATTCTTGTATGTATGTTACTTTAATTATGTTTTCTTGTAATTATACGAACTTGAGTAGCTAGAACCCTTCCTTTAGGGTTGAAGCCACAAGGTATGATTATGAATATGTGAATTTGTTTTGGTTTTAAGTTATTGATTGTGTTTTGTCTTAACTTCTTAATTATGGTTGTTTTTATGATTGATCACAATGAAAACACACATGTTACACCTAGGTAAAATATTGAGAAAGTAAACCTAGGCAAGAACAAAGAATGTAGGGAGCAAGTTGGTATCTTACGATATAATTCGCGGTTAGGATAAGAAATTATACCTAATTTGTCTTGCTTGGTTACTAAAACGGGATGAGATAGACACAAACTTGGAATTATCACATCACAACTCGTAGAAGTTGTTGTGAAGCAAGATTGATTAAATGATTAGTGGTACGAAAGTCCCTAATCAAGAGCATAAACCCTATAAACCACATCCACGTAATTGAATTGCCCACGAACTAGAATGTCACATCCCTGCTCAACGATGTTGTTGTGAGGCTAGTTTGTCGTGTTTAGAGGCGCGAAAGACCATGGACATGCAATTGTAATTATGTGAGACGATAATTGATAATTCCATACTTAAACCATTACAAAGCGTAGTATAGCAAGATTATCTAGCCTTAGCTCTAGTTGCTCCTTGAATGTTTTCAGAGTATTTCTGTGACCACCCCTAGACTTAATTAAACTTTATCGAAAAAGTCTATAATCAACACTTGTGAAAGTTTATATCACACTTGAACTTTACAATTAGCTGAATTGGTCCAATCCTTGTGGGTTCGACATCTGGCTCTTAAAAAGGGCCACTGTGTTACTTGTAAGACCACGTACACTTGCGTGTGCACTCAGGCAGTCGTCAACAAGTTTTTGGTGCCGCTTCTGCATAGTCTCAACAAGCCAAAAACATGGTGAGACTGTGCTGTAACGGCACCAAAAACTTGTTGACGACTGCCTGAGTGCACACGCAAGTGTACATGGTCTTACAAGTAACACAGTGGCCCTTTTTAAGAGCCTGATGTCGAACCCACAGGGACTGGACCAATTCAGCTAATTATCAAGTTCAAGTGTGATATTAACTTTCGCAAGTGTTGATTATAGACTTTTTCGATGAAGTTTAATTAAGTCTACGGGTGGTCATCGAAACACTCTGAAAACATTCAAGAAGAAACTAGGGCTAACGTCGGATAGTCATGCGATGCTACGCTTTGTAATGCTTTAAGTATGGAATTATCAATTTTCATCTCACAAAATTACAATTGCGTGTTCATGGTCTTTCGAGCCTCTAAACACGACAAACTAGTCTCAAAACTACATCATTGAGCGAGGATGTGACATTCTAGTTCGTGGGCAATTCAATTACGTGGATGTGGTTTACGGGGTTTATGCTCTTGATTAGGGACTTTCGTACCTCTAATCATTTACCGAACTTAGCTTCACAACTACTTCTACGAGTGGTGATGTGAATATTTCTAAGTTGGTGTCTAGCTCATCCAGTTTTAGTAACCAAGCAAGGCAAATTAGGTATAATTTCTTATCCTAACCGCGAATTATATCGTAAGATACAAACTTGCTCCCTACATTCTTTGTTTTTGCCTAGGTTTACTTTCTCAAGCTTTTACCTAGGTGTAACGTGTGTGTTTTCATGGTGATCAATCATAAAAACAACCATAATTAAGAATGTAAGACAAAACAACAATTAATAAATTAAAACCAAAACAAAATCATGTATTCACAATCATACCTTGTGGCTTCAACCCTAGAGGAAGGGTTCTAGCCACTCAAGTTCGTATAATTACAAGAAAACATAATTAAAGTAACATACTTACAAGAATTGGCAGAAGAGAAGATGAAATTGATGAACCCTAGGTGAGTTCTCCCACTTCTCCCTTCACTCCTTGGTAGTTTTTCAGAAATAAATCGTGAAAAAATGATTTTAGGAGCTAAGGGACCTATTTATAGCAAATGTGAGGTGTTTAAAATTATGCCCGGCATGGAATAGCTCCGTGTGACGGAGGTTATCGCGCCAATTTTCCTCCATGAGACGGAGGCATCGTGTAGGCACACTGGAAATCAAAACAGTCGCCAAGCAGAAGCTAGCCGCGTTGGCAGCGTGTCATGCTGCTTGTGCAGCGCGTTTGAGGGCGTCTCACGGCCCTTGTCGCGCAGCCTGCCTGCCATGGCACGTTGCCAACGCGTAGGTGGGCTGTTTCGCGCATCCTCCTTGCCGATGTTCATGTTTTACTTCCGATTCCATGCCTCCACTTCACCAACTCATGGATTAGTTCCTCAAATTCATTTTGAACCTACAAAAACAAGAACTAATCATGTTGGTTAGTATATATCTTCACATTTACATAAAATTACATGAGAATGTATATAAATAAGTAAATAAACAAGACGAAACTAAGTTATAAAGTATCACTTGGGCATGCCATTTATCCCAAGATCACCTACCCCACACTTAGAGCCTTGTTCGTCCTCGAACAACCGTTTTACATCTCATGTAAATGAAGACTCACACATAGTTAAGTTAACAAGAAAATTCAAGCTACAGCTATAATGATTATTTAAGATAACAAGTTAAAAATAGAGCATGGACGATTTAATCATTAAAATGATATATAACTACGTTAAGACTTCCTAACCTCAAGAATCGACTCTCAATCTTAGCAAACTCATGCAAATCAACTGATCAAGAAATGCGACATGAATGTTATCTTTCATTAAACATGTGCCCTCACAACAACAGATTTACCCATTTTTACTCACAAATTTTCAAATCACAGCATGTATGGGTATATGAATAAAATTACGCTCGCTTTCTCAAAGAATTCGCATGCATCATGTAGTGACCCATAAGCTTGCCCTTAGTGTTTTACTTAAGGATGTGTGAACGTAAGATCGAGTAGGAATTAATGGGTTGTAATGTAAGCTAAGGGACGGGTAGGTAATATTATGGATAATAACAGTGGCTATCTTCCCCAAGCTCTTTTAATAACTTCAACCTTCATTAATGACATCTCTTTTCTTACTCCCTCCTCAATCTTTTCACTCTTGAATTTTCTCTTCTTGTTCCCATTTCTTTAAGCACACTCAGCTTATTAGTGAGAGGTACTTAAGCAACTTTTTCATTCATTTATTTCTTACTCCCTACCAATACTCAGGCATTTTCGAACAAGTGCACCCTTGATCTTTCTCAACTTTTACAACTGCTACTTTTCCTTCTTTTTCATGCTTCTCACTCCTTCACTCTTTCAGATTTTTCCTTTAAGCGCTTAGGAGTTTTGGATCAAATTCAAGTCTAATGAAAGAAAAAAGATTAAGCTTATTTTGTAGCTATCAAAGAATAGGCTTAAGGCTCAATGGGGCTCACTAGGATTCAACATTCATGGTAGGTAAAGTGAGGGATAAAAATTAGGTTCATTCAAAGAAATGCCTAAATCATCTCCTACAGTCCACATCCTTCATTTCGTTTTACATACACACCAGGAATGTTCTAGACATTCCACAAAAGCACGGAATATTCGAAAAACTTACACTCACAGCACATGCTCAATTCAAGATACATTCCGCAGACTCTTACTCAGCTAATTACAAGAATTCAAAATTAAGCTTCAATCATATTGAGTCAAATTCAAAAGCCTAAGTGTCTCAAACAAAGTTATACACTTCTTACATGCTTCAACACTAACCCTACTTGTATCTTACAATCATGTATAGCACATAACAAGAACATCAAGCCATCCATTAGCTACGGGTTCAAAAACCAAAACCTATTGACTAATTTTCCTCGAGACAGTCGTCATCCATCCATCGTCGAAAATAGTCTCTAACTATGACTAGAAAAATTATATACAGACAAAAAAAAATATTATTTTTCAGTTCAAAGACCCCCCGTCGAAAAAGAACCGAAAAGGAAAACCAACGGGTGGTGAAGTCATGCTTAGCTCAAAATTGTTTTTTTCAAATATGTATCAAGCACTACATTCACCAAAATCATTAAGCACCACAAAAATTTTAAAATTTCCCTCACCCCACACTTTAATCATGTTATGTCCCCATAGCATCAAATTAAAATTCAAAAGGGTAAGAAATACTCCCTGGCCTCTATGCCTAGCTAATAGCATGCTTTTCTTCAAATTTGCACTAGTGGGTGTTTGACCCCACACTTTTTCTTTTCCATGCTTGTTAGCTTCCTCCTCCATGGGTACTCAGACTTCCCCTCTATCTGTGCTTAACTTTCCACCAAAACAACACAAGATGAAAAATAAATAAAATCAACTCAAATGAACGAAATTAACATGGTACCCATGGGTTGCCTCCCAAGCAGCGCCTAATTTTACATCGCGACACGACGTATCAAGTGTCACCACTTTTTCCTCCACCTTGAGGATATGAATCTCACCCCTAATTTCTTCTCTAGTATCCTCTTATGCTGCAAGGGTGGTGGTGAAAAAATGAAAGGACCAAGCAGTAGATGTCGTCTTTTGCACTTATTGGCCCTTAAGTAAGCGAAGTTATTTTTTCTCTCCGAGTCAGCAAATTTCAGATTATACGGGGCTTGTTCCTCCTCTAGACATTTCTCTATAAGCTTGGAAGACTATTTCTAGGTTGTCAACCAAACTTAATGTCGAAAAATGCTTCGAGTGGGGTACAATACACCTCAACTCTGAAACTGCATTGTGCTTTACCTCCTTACTTGTATACACCTTCTCCGCATCAACATCTACCTCTCCATTAATGTCAAATGGGGGATAGTCTATCTCTTCTTCCATTAATGGATTTTCCATATGTGTGAGACCATCATGGGGACTCTCAAGAGCTTCTAATTGTTGAGCTTCTTCCAAGAACTCACCCTTTTCTTCTCCTTGTAATCCCTCTTGAGGATTGCATAAAACCGTTACTTGCAAATCAGCGCAAGCTTCAGCCTCAACCATCATCTCCGTGATCTTGGAGCTTATCATTTCTAAGGCCTCTCCATTTTCCTAATACTTCCATCTGCTCCTCGTTGCATCTGTCTGCTCAAGGACCTGTTTCAACATGTTTTCTATTTGAGCTTGGTGTTCCAAGTCTCATTTTCATCATTCCTGTACTCATCAAAACTAACAGAAGGATCATAGTAGGGGCTTGGGGGAGGGGAGTATGCATTCGGAAAGCCATCCCAATGGCCATCTTGACCACCACATATATTGCAAGTGTTATAGTTTTTCCACCAGTGGGGTCCTCCACAATTCAGACAGAACACACCAAAATATGAGTATCCACCATTCAACCCATTTGTGTTCCATGATGTCATGTCAAGAAAGGTATCAGAATAAAACTAAAAATAAAATAAATTTAAAAATAATAAATTATTTTTTCAACACTTAAGGAAATTTAAAGTCACACAAAAATAGAAAAATTTACTAAACTTCGCCAAGTCCCCGGCAACGGCACCAAAAACTTGTTTACACTACACAGCAGCGACGCCAAAAACTTGTTGACGACTACATGAGCGCACACGCAAGTGCACGTGGTCTTAAAAGTAATACAGTGGCCCTTTTTAAGAGCCGAATGTCGAACCCACAGGGACTGGACCAATTCAGCTAATTATAAAGTTGAAGTGTGATATTAACTTTTGCAAGTGTTGATTATAGACTTTTTCAATAAAGTTTAATTAAGTCTAGGGGTGGTCATCGAAATACACTGAAAACATTCAAGAACCAACTACGGCTAATGCCGGATAATCATGCGATACTACGCTTTGTAATGGTTTAAGTATGGAATTATCAATTGTCGTCTCACATAATTACAATTGCATGTTCATGGTCTTTCGAGCCTCTAAATATGACAAACTAGCCTCACAACTCATACTTAAGCGGGGATGTGACATTCTAGTTCGTGGGCAATTCAATTACGTGGATGTGGTTTACGGGGTTTATGCTCTTGATTAGGGACTTTCATACCTCTAATCATTTAACCGAACTTAGCTTCACAACTACTTCTACGAGTGGTGATGTGAATATTTCTAAGTTGGTGTCTAGCTCATCCTGTTTTAGTAACAAAGCAAGGCAAAATAGGTATAATTTCTTATCCTAACTGCGAATTATATCGTAAGATACAAATTTGCTCCTACATTATTTGTTCTTTCCTAGGTTTACTTTCTCAAGCTTTTACCTAGGTGTATCAACCATAATTAAGAATGTAAGACAAAACAACAATTAATAACTTAAAACCAAAACAAAATCATGTATTCACAATCATACCTTGTGGCTTCAACCCTAGAGGAAGGGTTATAGCCACTCAAGTTCATATAATTACAAGAAAACACAATTAAAGTAACATACTTGCAAGAATTGGTAGAAGAGAAGATGAAATTGATGAACCCTAGTAGAGTTCTCCCACTTCCCCCTTCACTCCTTGGCAGGTTTTCAGAAATAAATCATGACAAAATGATTTTAGGAGCTAAGAGACTATTTATAGTAAATGTGAGGTGTGTAAAATTATGCCCGACATGGAATAGCTCCGTGTCACGGAGGTTATCACGCCAATTTGCCTCCGTGACATGGAGGAATCGCGTAGGCACACTGGAAATCAAAACAGTTGCCAAGCATAAGCTGGCCGCGTTGGCAGCGTGTCACGCTGCTTGTGCAGCGCGTTTGAGGGCGTGTTATGGCCCTTGTCGTGCAGCCTGCCTGCTGTGGCACATTTCCAACGTGCAGGTGTGCTGTTTCGTGCATCCTCCTTGCCGACGTTCACGTTTTACTTCCGATTCCATGCCTCCACTTCACCAACTCGTGGATTAGTTCCTCAAATTCATTTTAAACCTACAAATGCAGGAACTAATCCTGTTGGTTAGTCTATATCTTCACATTTACATAAAATTACATGAGAATGTATATAAATAAGTAAATAAACAAGACAAAACTAAGTTATAAAGTATCACTTAGGCATGCCATTTTTCCCAAGATCAGTGACCCTTCGGATTGTTGAAGATTGCGAAGGTATCCTTTGTGCCACGATGTTAACTAACGCACTTCTTGAGAGGCAAGCCACGCATTTTTACTTTGGGTATTTTGATGTTTTTGTTGATTTTATTTTGTAGGATTGAGTGGATATGCAACAAAGAATATGAAAAAAGAAACAGGGTAGGCACTGCGCTTGACCGGTGAACTATTGGTCTACATGTGCGCAGCGCTGCTCCAACATGAGCTAAGGTGCAAAAAGTTGGAGAAAAAAGAGAGGAAACTAATGACCCATTGGTGGAAGATTGGTGAAAATCCGCGAACCGCCGTCTCAAACTAGTACACGTGTAGGTCGAGGTATAATTAGCAACCCAACTGATGGAATGCCGATATCAATCCGCGAACCGCCTATCAACTGCCGCATATAGAGCAGTAAATTAAAGAGGGTGACGGTCACCTGCGTTAAAGCGGTTAAACATTAGTTAGGCACAGGTAGAGGCACATAGTTCATTTAAAATATTTACCGACCCTAACCCATGGATTTAAAATTCCGATCAAATCTTTCCAACTCCTCGAAAACCCTTCTCTTCACCTTTTCATCCGTCCCATTAAAATTTTTAACTTCCCAATAAACCACCTTCCCAACTTCTCACCATCAAACCTACCTTCTCACATACCACTCATCTCCACTCTTCTTCTATAAATCCCCTATTCCTATTCCCCTCATATCATCATTTCTAACTCATTTTTTAACTAAGCTAAAGCAATTGTTCTTGTGGAAACTCCATTGTTGGTCAATACAAAGCTTCTATCTCTCGTTGCACTTTGTTCTCAACCTCATTTGGTATGTGTGTTACACTCTGATTTGCTAGCGTGTATTGGCAACCTCACCGCTGTTCTGCCTGTATTGCCAGCGTTTCACTTTCTAACCCTTAAATTTGTTTGACGTCCAATCTTTATAATTTATTTCCTTAGCTTAGAATAGATGTTTATTTTTCTTTTCCATTATCAAAAAAATTCAAAAAGAAATATTATTCCGTGGTACTAACATGGCTTTGCAGATTATGTCTTCATCCAGAAAAACAAGCAAAGGGAAGACCCTAATCACATCAAAAAGCAAGGGCAAGTGGAAAGAAAAGGCAACCCTAGATCCCACCAATACCAAAGAAGCCAATATCTTTTGTGTGTCCAACATGAAGGGGCACTATGCTATTTACGAGGGGCGCTCTATCATAGTAGAGAAATGCTTCGACTTGGTAGGGATGGAGGGTGAAATCCTAAACATCATGGTCCAATTCACTTACCGCCAGTGGCATGTCTTTGCCAATCCTCTTCTAGACATCTACACTATTCTAGTACCCAAATTCTATGCATCATACCAGGTCTGGCAGGAGGGCATGAAGCATAAAGGAAACGTTGACGAATTCCCCTGCCTTCCCTCAGTTATAGTGAGGGGTGTGGAAGTTGACATCACTCCGAAGAAATTAATTATTTATATTGTGAAAATGAGATTGACTCCGAAACTGAGTTTGTAGCTAGAATCGCCAGTAAAGAGGATCAATTCAATTGGATAGCTCCCATTATTGCTGCCGACACACCTTTCTGGGCTACTATAGGTGGGGAGATGTCCAGGCATGAATTGAAGTGTGATGCCAAGTTGTGGCTTGATTTCATTTGCGACCGCATCATGCCCTCTAAGAATGAGCAGCGAGTAATTCTAGAGGCATCCATCCTCATCACTTGTATCATGACAAGTGTCCCCATAAACTTTTAGGAAATAGTGGCTATTAAAATGAAAAGAAAGGAGAGGAAAGCTTGAACTTCAATGCCCTATGTTGTGCTTATATCCCAGCTTTTCCTTTGAGCAAGAGTGCCACTTTTCCTAGATGAGGCCCCCAGCTCCTCTACAAATGTTATCACTATTGATAGAAAGAGGGATACAGATGCTCCCAAAAGCAAGTGGAAGTAGATACAAGACTTTAAGGTCCCCGAGGAATCTATCTCCCATGGTTTAGAGCAGGCCCCCATTTCCCTCAATCTCACATGCCACACCCTGAGGAATTAGGCCAGGCTTCCGGAGAAGCACATGTTGGGGGAGCCTCACCTCCTCCCATATCTTCTCGCCCAAGCGGCCTCCATAAGCTGACGGAGATGACATAGTCCCACGAGAACCAACTACAGAAATTGGCTAATAGTCTCCCTGCTCTGATTGCTAAGACTATGAAAAAGGAGATGAAGTCGATGTATGATAGCTTGAGCAAGTTTTGCTCTCGCATGGACGTTGTGGAGGGGGCTGCCACATCTCTCTAGGTTGAAGTGAGGGAATGGAAAGGTTAGGAGTTAATGGAGGTTCCGAACATCAGCGCGCTTGGCACAGCTATGGAAGTCCCATTTATAGCAGGAGGACCCATCGATGACTTGTTCAAGGGCTTAGGGGATGATGATGAGGATCTGGGAGATGATGACCATGATGCGGATGTTTCAGCTGAGGATGATGATGATGATGAGAGACCACTTAGGGAGTTCTTACCCTGACTTGCTTTGCATGCATACATTGGGGACAATGTATTATTTTAGTTGGGGGTGGGATGAGTGTATCTCTCGTGTGATTATTGATTTTGATTTTTTGCCATTGTCGGGCTTTTATTAATGATGTTGATGTTGCCCTTGTCAGGCTGTTGTTTTGAAATTGTTATTGGTTGTTGAGCCTTTGTCGGGCTCAGGATGAATGAAATGAAAACAAAAATTGTTCTTGATTATTAATGTAAATGATTTGGTCTTTGTTTAAATTGTAAAATTTTTCATGACCCAAGTTTGATTTCACCTTTGTGAATAGTAGTTAGTGAAGAAACTCCAAGGGTTTTCTTTATAAAATGGTTTTTTCCCGAGGAGAGATTTTTTTTCTTTTCTTTTTCTATTGTCTAACCGGGTGACATTTCTCAATGATAGATTGTGTGGTACCACCCAAAATTTTTGTGTGGCATTGAAAAATAAATCTGAAAGAAATTGGGCGTTTGAAATGGAAAATATAGCACTCTCTTGTCATACATTGCACTTTCCTTATTTGGCTTGTTAATTCACATGCTCAATTCTCATAAGTCATAATCTCAATGTGTCGATGAATTGTGTGAACTCCTTTGATGTGATGCCTTGGGTAGTGAGGTTTATTGAATGATTCTCGTACATATATGGTTCTCTAGAACTTTCCCTAAGTGTGACTCAAGGCAAAATCCTAGATGTAGCTGCACTTAGAACATGATTTTTGGTTTTCTAGTGCTAGTCACTTTACCCAAAATGACCTCCTTAAACATCTTTCTTTGCTGGCTAATGTTGAGCCTTTGAACCTTTTTCTTGGAAACCACATTACAAGCCTAATGACCCTTTTTAATCATTTTCTTTGGCACCCATCCTCTCAAGTTGCTAGTGGCGAAAGAATGAGAAATCAGGCCTCAAGCCCAAGAAATAGGGAGAGACAAGGGAATGAATGGAAATGAGGCAAAAACCTATGTTTGGGGGTTTACAAGAAAATGGAGAAATGTGAGAGCTTCGATATGAGGTAGAACCAAATTGTGATTAAATTGAATGAATTGGTTGGTTGAAGAACCTTGAATCATTGAAAAAGAAAGAATAGTTGAAAGGTCTTACCTCTTTCTTAAATGAGGATGAATGTGAAATCCAAAGGAGTTATAAGGGTGACTCTTGCTAAAAAAATAAGGAAAATGATGAATAAGGAGATATAATAAAGTGATTTCAATAGAGGGAGGGAATGTTGCAAGTGTTCGCGAAAAGGCATTAGGGAGGTTCTAACCACTAGAACTCATTGTTTATCCTACCTTAACCCCTAGCCTTCATTATGACCCCCAAGTCCTAACTGATTTTGAGTGTAGCAGCTCTACATTAGTGACGACTTACACGAAGGGAAAGCTTATGAGTCAAGTTGTGTGCATGGAGAATTTCTTTGTGAGAGTGAGCGTTATTGTCTTATTCTATAATCCCTTGTGTGTACATTGCTTGATGATAAAAAGGAATTCTCTTTTCTCATGAGTGGAATCACCTCCTTGGAGAACATACTTGTATTGGTGTAAAGATGTGATTGGGACATAAGTGTTGTGAGCTTCAAGGAAAGAATTAAATGTGAATTTGCAATGATTTGAGATGCTATGTGTGCTTGTTTTGATAAACCATGCCCTTGTTTTGAAGAATGGAAATATTTATGAATCCTGCCTATTTATTATGGTTACCTCTTGAAAATTTTTCATATTTTGTGGAGTCTCTTCTCTTTTTGTTGAGTCAGTGAACGTTTTTGGGTTGTCTTAGTCTTAGTGGTCCTTGGTGCATAGACTCATATGGTATAACATGTTGTTCCATTTTCTCAGTTGTGAAAAATTGCATTACTTGAGGACAAGCAATGGTTCAAGTTTGGGGGTTTGATGAGTTGGTAATGTACCAACTCATTAGGCTCTTAGACATGAGATTTTGTTTAGTTTTCAAGTTATTTAGGTGGATTTTATGCTCTTTATCCTTGAAACTTTTAGGTACTTAACTTGAGTAGAGGAAGCATGAAATTGAGCAAAAAAGCATGAAGTTTGAGATGAGGACCGACACTCCACCGGAGGACAACAGTGGATCGCGGATCAGCACCAACAACTAAACTTCTCCAAAACTCACTAGCCAACAGATGCTATAGATTGGCAGATCACAGATCAACACTGATGAAACACTGGTGACTCGCAAGTGATGGCCGTCAGGAAAGGGACAAAGCATCCAGCTTAGAAAAAAAGGAGCATTGTACCTTACTTTTTTGCCTTTCTAGAATGGGGAGAGACTAAACATTCCATTCCATAGTAAGTAGTAAGTAAAGAATGTTAGAGGGAGATTTTGGAATTGAATTGTAGAGAGAGAAGTCTTTATCTTCTTCTTTGAAAAGGTAGAAAAAACTCCATTGGACCAGAATCTTGTGCTAGAATTTTCTTACTCATTTTGTTCAATGGATATTGAATTATAACTTAATGCAACGTCTTTTCTACTTGCATGAGTGGCTAAATTCCTTGCTAAGGGTGTGTCAATGACGGGGGTTGATTTGGATTGGGTATTGTTTAATTGACCTATGCTTTACTCAATTGATATAATTCTAGTATTTCCTCTGAGTTTTAATCTAAAAACACATAGTTGCTAATGTGGGTTGACTTTACTTACTTTAATTTTGCTTGAAAAGGTAATTTAGAGTATGGGTGAGGAAACACTAGTAGATAATTTGGGTGTTGATCATGTGGGGTTGGGCTAGAGATAGCCAAAACCCATTGTCACACACCCATTAAGAATCGAAGCTAGAAATCGTTTGATTCTTACCTAAGTTGTTGTGGTTGTTGTGAAAAGGACTTTGGGGTTTGAGAAAACCCGAGGTATAAGGCATTTAATTGGTTGGAAAAACGTCGGGTGCCAACTTGTCCACAACTAATTATGCTATTGAGTAATGCTATGAGCTGTTAGTAATTCCAACCCGATGATGCCCTGTTTATATCTGTCACGACCCCATCGTAAACCCGAATTGTAACATAGGAAAAAGGACCCCGAGAGGTCCCAAGTCAACCTATGGCATAAGCATACATCTAAATTCATTCACTTTAAGTGGAAGACTGAGCATAAGACATAACAGAAACATAAACATGATCATAATATATTATAACGTAAGGAAATCTCTAGACATACACGCAAGATGAGTACTATATACTGTCTGAAGCCTCTAATGCATAAGATGGGTTGATGGGACAACACCACCAACTAACCCAGCCAAGTACTGCAACATAAAATAACATAAGGTCTTGTCAAATGGCCCTCAGAACATGAGGACTCACCAATAAGCTGATAGTGAACTCTGAGATGATATATAAATATGAGGATGAGCCTGAGAGCTGGGTGCTGTATCATGAAATGATATAGTATAGAAAGTATACAGTCAGTATGTGAAATGTAATGAGTATGCAAGGTAAGTAAACCAGACATTTAAAATATGTATATAAAATTCATAAGGGATCATAAGAGTAGGGCATCATGCTCAAATCATAATTATCGCAACATAACATGAGGCTCAAAGTTTTTAAAACATTCATAATACATTTGAAAACATAATCATGAGAGAAAAGCCATATTGAACATATCTTGAGCCAATATACATAATCATAGACATAAATAATTCATGAGGAACAGTGGGAGATTCTCTTGACCAACATACCCCAATAAGCACACATAGAGCCCGACTTGTAAACCTAGTCTAGAGGCCATTCGTACCTTGACAGGAATAGAACCATGAATGTGTGATATCACAATGAAAAGTGCTAATTGGGCCGGGGATAGTCACAAAGGATGTCCCAACATACCTATGGCGGCATGTAGTTCATGAGATCCGGGACAGAACCTAGGCCCCAAATCTACTCCTGTGTTCGATACTACTCCCAAAACATATATACTGCTCATGGAATAGCATGCATGAATTCCTGGGCTAGTTAAATCATGATAATCATAAACATATTTGTACATATATGAACTAGCCATGACATAATGCCCATGGGTCGGCCAAAAACATAATTCATGAATCATAGGTTCCATGCATACTTGTAGATCATACATATAACTTGTAAATCGTCAAATCATGATGGGTAATTGAATAAATTCATATTTCGAATCATAGATCATGCTGGACTTGTAAATATCTTGAAGTGAAGATCATAATCAATTCATCATAGATCTTACATATTTAGGCTTAATTTAGAAGGAATCGAGATCAATAATTTGGTAATCAAAATAGTTGTAAAATCTTATCAAAATTTATAAAATATAATTTAAATCAAAATTTAAGACAACCCATGGGTAAATCATTAAAATTCCACAAGATTTGAATTAAAACCTCATGAGATTTTGATAGATTTTCATGAATTAATAGAGAATGGGCATGGGTGAGAATGGAAACACCAATTCGTAACTCCACATACCCGAGGGAGGCTAAATCTTACTCTCCCTTGAATGCCCAATAGAAGTTTAAAAGAAATTGAAGAAGTCTAGTTTGGTCACCCCCTAAAATCTCTTCTACTTTGCATGTATGGATGGAAACTGAGTAATCTGAACTTAACCCCATAAAATACCATTATTCATACCCCAAAACATCGTATTTAAGGCTTTAGGAACCTAGGAATTACGAAAGGGCCCTTACTAAATTCGCAAAAAATAACTGCCAGGTGGCCCTAACGGGTGACCTGACGACTCGTTACTTCGCTCATTAAGTACACTGCCTCATCTATTCTCCAGGGCTCGTAACCTATCACTTGACGACTCTTTATTGGTGACCACGGCTCGTGGTCACCACTCGTGAAGTATACTTCCTATTTTCCTTTTCCCCACTTATTTTCCCTCCCCACGGCTGACCCAACAACTCGTGGGTCTTGACCGTGAGTCGTGGTCTCGCCCATGGGATCTCAACTCTTCCAGGACTCCTCTTAAAACCCAGGCATTCCCCACGAGTCACCTGATGACTCGTGTGCTTTCCTCACGAGTCTTCTCATGACTCGGCCTGAGTCTGCAACAACAATTTTCATATTTTCCCATTCCAACTCCCGGGTCTGACCTTTGGCCTTCCGGGGTATAACAATATCTCCCTCTTGGGAACATTCGTCCTCCAATGTTGGAAAACACACAGGAAAATAGAGATGAAACAATTATCACATTCAAATACTGATCATTTAAACCAAAACTAATGGAATGACTATCTCAGATTCATACCATATAGCTGAACTGATTTCATACTTGTCATACACATCCATACACATAAAAGAAACTTGAACACGTGTTTTGAACATGAATATTACATAGAGTTATATGGAAAAACTAATACCTCAATTCAGAACTAATTTGGTAGAGAATAAGTGTGGGTATTTAGCCATCATATCCACTTCGGCTTCCCACGTAGTTCCTTCAACATGCTGATTTCTCCATAGTACTTTAACCGAAGCTACTTCCTTGTTCCTTAGCTTTCAAATCGGCCGATCTAATATTCCCACCGGAACCTCCTCGTAGCTAAGGATATCTTTTACACCAATGTTGTCTACAGGGACTACTAAAGCTGGATCTTCCAAACATTTCTTCAAAAATGATACATGAAACACAGGATGCACAGAAGAAAACTCTAAGGGCAGTTATAACTCATATGCCACCTAACCACTCTTCTCTTCTCATAATCCGGTAGGGACATACATAATGGGTACTGAGTTTTTCTTTGTTTTCGAACTGCATTAGTCCTTTCATGGGAGATATCTTCAGAAATACCCAATCGCCTACCTCGAACTCCAGCTCTCTCCTCCTCACATCGGCATATGACTTTTGACGACTCTGAGCGATTTTCAGCCTATCCCTTATAAACTGAACCTTCACCACAACCTCATGAACCAAATATGTCCCTATAATAGCTTCCTCACCAACCTCAAACCATCCGATGGGCGATATACATGTTCTCCCATAAAGATCCTCGAACGGTGCCATCTGAATGCTGGAGTGGTAGCTGTTATTATAAGCAAACTTGATCAATGGCAAGTGATCATCCCAACTACCTTTGAAGTCCATCACATATGATCTCAACATGTCCTCGAGATTTTGGATTGTCTGCTCCACTTGACCATCAGTTTGCGGATGAAATGCTGTGCTAAGCTTAACCTGAGTCCCAAGCCCTTTCTGGAAAGACCACTAAAACAAGAGGTAAATTGAGTACCTCGGTCTAAAATAATGGACAAGGGCACTCCATGTAACTGAACTAACTCCCGGATATATAGCTAGGTGTAATCCTCCGCTGAGTACGTGGTTTTCACTGGTAGAAAATGTGCATCCTTGGTCAACCTGTCCACCACCACCCAAATGGAATCATATTGTCGGCGAATATGAGGTAGTCCTGTGATTAAGTCCATATTAATCTCTTCCCACTTCCAAGTAGGAATGCTGATATCCTGAAGTACTCCTCCCGACCTTTGATGCTCAACCTTTACTTGTTGATAGTTCGGGCACTTGGCTACGAATTCTTCAATATCCTTTTTCATGCCATTCCCCCAATAAATTTCTCGAAAATCACGATACATCTTGGTGGCACCCGGATGTATGGAATACTTGGATTTATGGGCCTTATGT
The DNA here is from genome assembly GCA_035772735.1 of Datura wrightii. Lineage (NCBI taxonomy): Eukaryota > Viridiplantae > Streptophyta > Magnoliopsida > Solanales > Solanaceae > Datura > Datura wrightii. The sequence goes on along the minus strand of JASDFA010000023.1, from coordinate 36,698,880 downwards.
AATATCCGACTCTTCAAATCATCAACATATACAACACATAGGTGACCCTGATACCGAAGCACACCATATCCCCCTTGGGAGAAAACCTCCACCTTTTGACTCCGGACGACTCCCTTCAACCTTACCAAAATTGGGTCCTCATCTTGTGTAGATTTTACATCAGTCACAAAGGACAATTTTGATCCTCTTTGAACAACACCACCATCGGTGGAGTCAACTAGCCTAACTCCTAACCTTGAGAGATGATGCACATCTTTCACCAACTCTTTTTTCCCTTCATCCACGTGGGACAAACTCTCTATGGAAAGTCTGCTAAGTGAGTTTGCTACCACATTAGCCTTACCCAGATGGTAAAAGACACTCATATCATAGTCCTTGAGTAGCTCCAACCACCTCCTTTGCCGAAGATTGAGATCTTTCTGCGTGAACACATATTGTAATCTCTTGTGGTCGGTAAACACATCCACATGGACCCCATATAAGTAATGTCGCCATATCTTCAACGCGAACACCATAGTGGCCGATTCAAGATCGTGGGTCGGGTAATTCTTCTCATGGATTTTCAACTATCTTGAGGCATATGCTAACACTTTTCCATGTTGCATCGATACACACCCAAGTCCGATCCTCGAAGCATCACAATACACAACAAAACCATCGGTACCCTCGGGTAGGGTCAACACTGGTGCGGAAGTAAGACGAGTCTTCAACTCCTGGAAGCTTTTCTCACAAGCCTCCGACCATTGGAACTTCACCTTCTTTTGAGTCAACTTGGTCAAAGGTGCCGCAATAGAAGAAAAACCCTCAACAAGTCTCTGGTAATAGCTTGCTAGGCCTAAGAAACTCTGAATATACAAAAGATTCACCGGTCTAGTCCTACTCTTCACAGCCTTAATTTTTTGAGAATCTACTTTTATGCCTTTGTTCGATACCAGATGGCCAAAAAATACTACTGAGTTAAACCAAAACTTGCACTTGCTGAACTTTGCAAACAATTGGTGATCCTCGAGAGTCTGAAGCACTACTCTCAAATGAGCGGCATGCTGCTCCTCGCTCTGACAGTATATAAGGATGTTGTCGATGAACACGATCACGAACATATCCAAATGTGGCTTGAACACCTTTTTCATTAGGTCCATAAAAGCTGAAAGAGCATTCGTTAGTCCAAAAGACATAACTACAAACTTATAATGGACATACTGCATCCTAAAGCTGTCTTCAGGATATCACTCTCTCGAACCCTGAGCTGATGATACCCGGACCTAAGATCTATCTTCGAGAAACACTTGGCACCCTGAATCTGGTCAAACAAATCATCAATCCTGTGTAAAGGATACATGTTCTTCATGGTGACCTTGTTCAATTGCCAATAGTCAAAGCATATCCGAAACGAACTATCCTTCTTCCGAACAAATAAGACTGGTGCACCCCATGGAGACTTGTTCGGTCTAATAAAGATCCTTCAACTCCTTTAGCTTGGTTGGAGCCATGCTGGAAGGAGGAATAGAGATAGGCTGCGTATTGAGTAAAAGGTCAATACAAAAATCAATTTCCCTCTCAAGAGAAACACCTAGCAAATCATCGGGAAATACCTTTGGATACTCACACACCATCGAAAATGACTGGATAGTCGCGGTCTCATACTCAACATCCTTAACCCTAACTAGATGATACATGCAACCCTTATAAATTATCTTCCCAGCCTTAAGATATGAAATAAATTGACCTGCTGATATAGCCGAACAACCCTTCCACTCCAAGGCTGATTCACACGGAAAACGGAATTCCACTACACCAGCTCTATAATTTACAGATGCATAACATGCATACAACCAATCCATTCCAAGAATAATATCAAAATCAATCATGGATAACTCGACAAGGTCTGCGGAGGTGACTTTATGCAATATAGTGATCGGACATCCTCTATACACTCGCCTAGCTACAACCAAATTACAAACAGGAGTAGAAACTAGAAATGGTTCTGACAGAGTCTCGGGACTAACTCCAAAGCTACAAGCAATGTAAGGAGTCACCAAAGACAAAGTAGCCCCCGAATCTAGTAAAGCATAAACATTAATATCAAAAACATGAAACATACCAATGACCACATTCGGGGAGGCCTCCTACTCTTGAGGGTGCTAAAGAATAGAACTTGTTTTGACGCTGACCGCCGGCTGAACTGGTCGAGGTACCCTGCTGAGGGGGACGTGATACTGGAACGGTAGAACTAGCTGCTGGCATACGGGCTCCACCGACCCCTGATCTGGCTGAAGGGTAATTCCTGAGTTTGTGTTTGGTTTTGCCACAACTGAAACAAGCATTCGAGATGACTAGGCACCTCGCGGTGTGATTCTTTCCGCATCCGGCACAAATTGGGAAAGTGCACTCCATCTGCATACTATTCTGGCCTCTTAAATCGGAAGCTCTGCTCCTCCGATCCCAGCGGAATCTCAATGGGGTACTGGCCGATGATGGTGCTGGAGCAATAGACATGTTAGATTGCTGATGTTTTCCACCCCCTAATTTGACCAGAGAAGTCTCATAACTGTTAGTCTTGTCCCTTTTGGCCTCTCTCTGCCTCTGATATACCGACTCCATCTACTGAGCATTCAACACAATGCGGGGAAAGTCTATATCTCAATGCAACATGTCAATCCTGTAATCCTTATCCAGATAGTCCGCCACTCAATGTACAAAATGACTCACCCGAGCCCTCTAGTCCATCACCAACTTTGGCACATACGTGGATAGGCGGTGAACTCCAATGCGTACTCCTGAATGGACATGTCACCCTATTTTAAGTTAATAAAACTCAGCCGCCTTATGCTCCCTCATCTCTCGAGGGAAAAACCGATCCAAGAAGCCCATAGAACTTTTCCCAACCTAAAAGGCCTGCACCCATTGCCCTAGCATCTCTCCACTGCTTGAACCATATGTGTGTAACCCCCTTTAGCTGATAGGAGACCAAATAAACACAATCACCATTGGTCACCCCCATAACCTAGGTGATCTTTAGAATCTCCTCGATGAAATCATGTAGATCCTCATCCACCTTAGACCCAAGGAACTCCGAAGGGTTCATCCTCAAGAAATCTCTAACCTGGTTCGCTTCCATATTACCATTCTATGGGATAATTGCAATAGACTACCGTTTGACCTGAGTGGTCAAGGCCTATGCTAAAATCTACATAGCCGCCCGAAACTCAGCGTGGGAAACTAGCTCTGGTGCTTGGGGCTCCTGAACAGGTAGGGCTTGATGATGCCCATGATCGTTGCCATCTCCTTGGCCTTCACCATTCCCATTTCTTCTTCCGTTCATTCTTCTAGGAGCCATGATTCTGCAATCACGAATAGCACAAATTAGGAGGATAGAAATACATTTCCTCGCATGACATAGATCATGAAAGAACAGAACATTTCCTAAATGTCTCGTAGCCTCTTTTTCATAAGTGTGGAGCACTTCACACCCATGAAAAAGACTCTATTTAATGCGGCTTTCAGACACCCTAGGACACTTCAAACCTATTGCTATGATACCAAGTTTGTCACAACCCGATCGTACACCGGGATTGTAACATGGGACAAGGGACCCCGAGAGGTCCCAAGTCGACCCATGGCATCAGCATACATCTAACTCCATTCACTTAAGTGGAAGACTGAGAATAAGACATAGCGGAAACGTAAACATGATCATAACATATCATAACGTAAGGAAATCTCTATACATACACACAAGCTGAGTACTACATACTATCTGAAATCCTCTAATGTATAAGATGGGTGGATGGGACAATACCCTCAAATAACCCGGCCAAGTACTGAAACATAAAATAACATAAGGTCTAGTCAAATGGCCCTCGGAACATGAGGACTCACCAATAAGCTGATAGTGAACTCTGAGATGATGTATATATGAGGATGAGCTTGAGAGCCGGGTCTTGTATCATGAAATAATACAACATAGAAAGTATGCAGTCAGTACATAGAATGTACTGAGTATGAAAGGTATGTAAAATGGACATTTAAAATATGCATTTAAAATTCATAGGGGATCATAAGAGTAGGACATCAAGCTCAAATAATAATATCGCAACATAACATAAGGCTCAAAGTTTTTAAAACATTTGTAATACATTCGAAACAATAGTCATGAAAGGAAATCCATATTGAACATATCTTGAGCCAATATACATAATCATATACATGCATAAATTATGAGGAACAGTGGAAGATTCTCTTAATCGACATATCCCATATGGGCACACATGGAGCCCGACTTGTAAACCTAGTCCGGAGGCCGTTCATATCTTGCAAAGGGTAGAACCATGAAAGTGTGATATCACAATTAATAGGGACAATTAGGCCGGAGACAGTCAGAAATGAGTTCCCAACAAACCTACAATGGCATGTAGTTCATGAGATCCGGGGCAGAACCTAGGCCCCGAACCTACTCGGTGTTCGATACTACTCCCAAAACATATATAGTGCTCATGGTATAACATGCATGAATTCATGGTCTAGTTAAATCATGATAATCATAAACATATTTAAACATACATGAACTAACCATGACATAAGGCCCGTGGTCGGCCAAAAACATAATTCATGAACAATAGGTTCCATGCATACTTGTACATCATACATATAACTTGTAAATCATCAAATCATGATGAGTAATTGAATATAAATTCATATTTTGAATCATAATTTATATTGGGCTTGTAAATATCAACAATTGAAGTGAAGATCATAAATCAATTCATCATATATCTTACATATTTAGGCTTCATATAGTAGGAATCAAGGTCAATAATTTTGTAATCAAAATAGTTGTAAAATCTGATCAAAGTTCATAAAATATAATTTAAATCACAATTTGAGACAACCTAGGGTAAATCATTAAAATTCCATAAGATTTGAATTAAAACCCCATGAGTTTTTGATAGATTTTAATGAATTAATAGAGAACGGGCATGGCTGTGAACAGAAACACCCATTCGTAACCCAACATAGCTGATGGAGGCTGGATCTTACTCTCCCTTGAATGCCCAAATGAAGTTTGAAAGAAATTGAAGATTTCTAGTTTGGTCATTCTCTAAAATCTCTTCTACTTTGCATGCGTGGATGGAAAATGAGTAATCTGAACTTAACCCCATAAAAGACATTATTCATATCCCAAAACATCGTAGTTTAGGGTTTAGAAACTTAGCAATTACGAAAGGGCCCTTACTAAATTCGCAGAAAATAACTGCCAAGTGGCCCTAACGGATGACTTGACAACTCGTTACTAGAGGGAAGGACTCATTACTTCGCTCATTAAATACACTGCCTCATCTATTTTCTAGGGCTCGTAATGTGTCACTTCATGCCTCGTTATGGGTGACCTGACACATGGTCGTCACTCGTGAAGAACAATGACTATTTTCCTTTTCCCCACTTATTTTCCCTCTCCACGGCTGACCCAACGACTCGTGGGTTCTGACCACAAGTCGTGGTCTCACTTGTGGGGCCTCAACTCTTCCAGGACTCCTCTCAAATCCCAAGCATTCCCCACGAGTCACCTGATGAGTCGTGGGCTGTCCTCACGAGTCATCTCATGACTCTTCCTGAGTCTGCAACAATAATTTTCACATTTTCCCGTTCCAACTCCCAGGTCTGACCATTGGACATTTGGGGTATAATAGTATAACACCACTAGTATTCTCTCCTTTTGTATTTTATACCCTTTATCCATGTTTTTGTGTGCAAATTTGTAGTTTATTTGACAAGTTGTGATTCCCCAATCTTTACTTTATTATTTTTGAGACATTGATGCATGTTACATCAATTTGATAAACAAATTTTGTGTGACCAACTACTATTCCCTATAGGATTTGACCTCGATACTTGTCGGGTATGTTTGTTTTGCCAACAACCATTTACACTCCATCCTTGCGAGGAGTGAATTTGGATGTTATGATCATCCGAGTCAGTGATGGTGAAAGGATATGACGAGTCGTTGTTTCAAGTAACGACTCATTCTGTCTGGTTGTTGGTTGGAGAATCATAACAGTAACACAATTTCTCATCGAAGCAATAGATGGAGTAACAAGCTGTTTTTTTGTACGATGACTCATCCTAATTGATTGTTGGTTAGAACTTTAGAAAAATACCGGAAGTGGTTGAAATACAACAGATGATCCAACGGCCCATGGTTTGCTACAATGACCCATTGGAGTGGTCGTTGTAGCTGGCAGACAAGTTTTTATGCGAATTCCTGGGGGTAGTTTCATAAATTCCCAAGCTCCTAACTTCCTACTGCCATCATTTTAAGCCCAAAAAAGAGTGTTTCAAGAGGGTTTAGTCAATTCTAAATCATTAGGCTCCCATGTATACAAGCTATTGAGATTCCCTTTCAACATCAAGCTAGAATTCTCCCCAATTTCTTCCCCAGTTTTTTTGGGCTTTCAAGGTTAGATTGGTAATAAGCTTACCTAGGTATATAGGGCTATGGATGAGAGTTTCCTTCCACCCTCATGCCCAAGCTTCCTCTCAAATTCGTGAATCCATGTTTTAATCATGTGAATTGTTTCCTAGGGTTTTAACCCAAATTTTATGAAATTACCTATCATATATTTATGAGTCTGATCCCCCATGTTTTAATGTATCTTTTAAGTCTAATGGGCAGATTTTACACTCAATTTGATTATAAATTTATTATTTAAAGTTATTATAAATTATTCCCTATGATGCAAGTTTTATAAACATTCAAGCCTATGATCCATGATTTCAAGAATGATGAGTTATCTATCATGCATGAATGCTTATGAACTCTCAACTTATGATTCCATGATTTTGACTTATGAAGTCTACTTCAAGTATGCAAGATTTTATGATTTGGGCAAGCCTATGCAAGTTAAGTATGCTTATTATGATTTTAGCCAAGACTAACAAGATTAGTTTATAATATGATTTGGAGTCAAGACACCAATGCTCTAATTCAAGCTATGTTTTGAGAATATGATTATATAAGCACTATGCATTATTTGGGAGTAGTGTCTAGCACCGAGTAGCCTTGGGTTTCTGAGGTTGTAGCAACCCAAAAGTTTTGAAGATTTAAAATTAGGATTTGGAGTATGTTCAGCAGAAAAATCTGCTATTTGTGCCTCAAAACGACTCTTCTAATGAGTCATTGGTCGCTCTAACGAGTCGTTAGAGGCAGTCGTTGGAAGGGAATCAGGATCTGGTGCCAGGTATTTTGATGCCACGAGAGGAGGTACGAGTCATTGTGTGAGACAATGACTTGTTGGATGCAATCATGGTAAGATTGTAGGTTGGACTTGTCAGAGGGGACGAGTCATGCGATGACTCATTGGTTGTCGTAACGGGTCGTCATGAGGAGTCGTTTTTTAGAGTGCAGGGTTCTAGGTCAGTGACGACGGATAGTTGCAACGACCCCTGGTGTTGATCGTTGGAAGGGACTCAAGGGTTGGTCCAGTGAGGATGATAGAAGGACTAACAAGTCGTTGGATCAAGTAATGACTATTCATGTCGATTCTTGGATGGATTGCAGGTTGAGGAACCAGTGGAGTCAACTGGAGGTGGTGACGAGTCGTTGGATGAAGTAACGACTCATCCTATTGGTCGTTTGTTGAGGAAGCAGGAAATGTGAAGCGAATCCTAGAAGCAAAGGGTGATCACCATGAGTCTTGGTGAGGACAAACGACTCGTTGTGAGGGTCATGGTCTCAGATAAGGCAGTTTTTATTTTAATTCTAGGGGTAGGTTAGTAAAATCCTATGCTCCCAATTTTGAAACGGTGTCATTTTGGGGGTTGAAAGGGGGTCAAAATATAGGGGTTCTCACTAGCATAAGCCCCTCATTACCGAAAAATCACCAATAGAGTTTCCTTCTCCTTCTCCTTCCCAGTGCAAGGAGCATCTAGGGCTTCATTCACGAAATACAAGATTCAAGATCTATAGGGAGCCTTTAAATAAGGTATGTGGATTTTTCAACTAGAATATCCTTCCATCCTTGTGCCCCAAAATGTTATATCAAAAACCCGATTCCATTATTCTAGAAAAGCATGACCTAGGGTTTCAATTTATGGATGATTTCTTATATGTATTCTATGAATTTTAAGATCCATTAGGATTAAAAGCTAAATATGCTTATGGGATTATTTTAATATATCGAATTATGTGCTAAATGGTGAAAATGCATGATCATAGGATTTCCTTCATGAGATAGCTTAAAACATTGATTAGGATTCTGTTATTGTACACTTGATTATGTCAAGAACTTGTATCCATGCCTAAAATACATGAATATCATAAGAAATCCCTCGAAAACTAGAATATACAATTCGATAAATATGTTGATATGAGATTTAGATTATGGCTTGATTAATGGAAAGTATGTATGTGTTCTCATTATGTTTTCGACGTAAATGTTTTGGGTATGAGATAAACCTATGATAACAACATAATTATCGTATCTTCCTTATGAATAGGAGTAAATTCCGAAATGGGTTCCATGAAATGAATATATACTTCTACTATGATCCCATTGAGTAAATTCCAAAATGGGTTCCATGAAATGAATATATACTTCTACCATGATCCTGTTGTACATGTTTTAGGTATGAGTTAATTACGTGGGCTTTTCCGTAAATTTAGAACATATGAACCAATGTTATATGCTAAAGGGTGAATTAGACCTATGGTCTTACATGGCTCTATGTTATACGTCTTATGTTGTGAATTCGGAACATGAATGTTGTGAAGGTGTGTAAAGTATGATATGAATCTATAGATGTTTCATGAATGCAAAATGTGTGGATTAAAGGGTGATTCAGGACCATACTGATAGGAATTGTGATAATAAATCATGATATTGATCCTTTAGATGTTGAGCTTGTTGCCAATAGAATGTAGCCATAATCAACTATAGATAAACTTAGTATGATGTAATTAGTTGAATGCTCATGTCTCTGATTAGCTACTATAATTTAGACTAGATGAATGACGTCAGATTATCATATTTCATGTTCTACCTTAGTCAGTCGGTTAGGGATTCTCTACAGCGGAGAATGTTTCCCTAGTCAGTCCAGGATCCTCTATAGTAGAGAATGTTTCCCTAATCAATACAGGATTCTCTATCACAGAGATTGTTTCCCTAGTCAGTCCGAGATTCTCCATAGCAGAGAATGTTTCCCTAGTCAGTCAGGGGTTCTCTACAGCAGAGAATGGTTCCCTAGTCAGTCCAGGATTCTCCACAGTAGAGAATGTTTCCCTTAGTCAGTCAATGACTCTCTACATTAGAGAATGCTCTTCCTCAGACAATTAGGGACTCTCCACAGCCGAGAACGTTTCCCTTAAACAGTCAGGGACTCTCTATGATATTAGTCACAACTTCGGTCCTCAATATTTGTTCAGTATATAACCTTTGTGCATTAGTTGATTATCTTTCATTAAATGTTTCATATAAAGTCTTTATTTTAATATGTATATGTGTATATCAGACAGGGTTGTTGTATCTCCTTTCAGTTATATTTCTGTTAATATGTATAGTTTACTTTCTCCGTGTATACTTGCATGTTATAGTTTATTTATGCTTTCCACATACTCAGTAAATTCCAAGTACTGACTGCACGCCTTTATGTGCTATATAATTTTGTGATATAGATTCAAGTTTCAAGACCCAACCTAATGGTTAGATATGCTTCATTCCCCTCTCAGCTTCTTGTGGTGAGTCCTCATCTCTCGGGGACGCAATTTATGTTTACATCATGTTTCAGTTTTCAGATTTTAGGAGTTAGCTGGGGGCTTGTCCTGGCAACTCATCAGTTTAGTAGAGGCTTTCAGACTTGTCTAGATAGATTCAACTTTGTATCAAAGTGTTGTTAGATTTGTTCTTATGGTTTTTAATTAGGCTGTTTCAGTTAGTTATTTCTATTATTAAGTGATATGCTTTGATTATGCCATGGGTTGACTTGGAGCCTCTCGGTTTTCTTGTTCTGTGTCTCAATTCGGGCCTATGTTCGGATCGTGACAAACATAGTATTAGAGCAAAGGTTTAGAGTGTCCTAGGGTTTCTGAAAGCTATGTTATGTAGATTCTTCTTCATGGGTGTGAAACGTGCCACATTTTTATGATTAGGCTATGAGTTGTTTTAGGAATGTTCCCTTTTCTTTAAGATTCTTATCGTGAGTAGAGTATGAAACTCTAAATAGTTCCTCCCATAACTCGCGCCTTACGCGCTCCCAGATAATGCCTCCCTAATGAGCGAATGGAAGAAGGAATGGTAATGGCTGCCAGCGGGCACCACCAGCCCCGACGAACTCGATGGACAATCATGTTACTCATGCCGAGTTTCGAGAAATCCTTAATATATTGGTGCAAGCCGTGACGCCCAAATTAATCAGCAAGCGATGTCTCGTGTTCCCTTGAATGGAAATGTGGCGGAGGCAAGGGTTAGAGACTTTCTTTAAATGAACCCACCCGAGTTCTTAGGTTCAAAGGTGGATGAGGACCCATATGAGCTCTTGGAAGAGATCCAGAAAATTACCCAAATCATAGGAGTGACGGGAACTGAGAGCACAGACTTAGACTCCTACTAGCTAAAAGGAGTCGCATATATATGGTTTTGCCAGTGGAGAGACAGTCGGGGAATTGGAGCAGGCCCCATAGGTTGGGATGAATGTTTGACTGCATTCCTGGATAGCTTTTTCCCTAGGGAGTTGAGAGAAGCAAAGGCACAAGAATTCATCAAATTAAGACAGAATGACATGACCGTCTAGGAGTACGCATTGAAATTCACCCAGTTATCCAAGTATGCATCAGAGATGGTAGTGGACCAGAGGGCCCGAGTGAGCAGGTTCGTGAACAGAGTGTCAGACTCCTTGGTTAATGAGTGAAGGACTGCCATGTTCAATAGGGAAATAGTTTTTCCCCGTTTGGTGATATTCGCTCAACAAATGGAAGTGGTATAGGTGAAGGAAAAAGAGAGAGAGGTTAAGAGGGCCAGGATAGGAGATTTAGAGTTTTCCTCGTAGAGGACGAGTGGTGGACACCGCTCACTTTCTCAGCAGAAATCATCAGCCCCAGCACTTTCGATAGTCAGTGCTTCGTAAAAACCCAACATAAGGGAGATCACGTATCCGTCGTGTACCCGCTGTAGGAAGCACCATTTGGGAGAATGCATGGCCAGTTCGGATGTTTTTTTTTGGTGCGACAAGTTGGGCCATAGGCATCGAGATTGTGCAGTAGCAAAGCGATGCGAGAGTAGATCCTTAGTAGGGTGCATCATCTAGTCCGGGTGGAGGGAGACGTTAAAACCGGTCCTATGGCGTAGCAGCACATCAGGATAAGGGCAAGTCGCCAGTAGTGGGCACAAATATGTTGTGAATTTTGCGTTACTCTTTGCATGTTGCTAGCCCCAGAAACCCAGTATCGGATAAGAAGCTATGTGATGATTGTTGAGAAGAGAGTTGATCTTGGGCAGATTTATATGCCCAAGTGATACTCAAACGTATCATTTTCATCTTGTTTGTGTGCAATATGTATGTATTCTCATGTAGTTGGTAATAAAATGTGAATTTATACTAACCAACATGATTAGCATTTGTTTTGCAGGTAAATATGATTTTTTAGGAGCTAAAATGCATGTTGGAACAATATCGGAGTTGGACTCGGATGCGAGTGTTACACCCCGTAAATTTTAAATAAATAAATAGCCTAATGTCATGTTGGTTAAGGGATTTAGAAAGCAAAAAAAAAATAATATTAAATTAAATAGCAAGGTCGGCCCTTGCTGTTTTCAGCCATAAAAACCAAAGAAAACAGAGGGTAGCCATTGTTAGGCAAACCCACGACAATATATATATATTTCCTTCCAATTACGCGACAAAACGCGGTCTAAACTCCGTTCCGGCTTAGGTACAGGTGTATAAGGCTGTAGAGAGCAATCCTACGGAGTTGGTTTCGTGAAATTTGGCCGGCGAAACGTCGTGCTACCGAGGTAAAGTAAATAGAATTGCTTTAAATTAGTACCAATGTGTTCCTAGCGTTGCAGTGAGCATTTATCCCTCCTTAACTATCGAGAAATAACGAGTTTTCGACCGTTTTCCGAAAGGTTAAAGTTGGGATAAATATATATATCAAAAGTGATAATTTCTCCCGAATATTAATGTATTTAGTTCTAATTGACGTGTATTTGAATGTAGTTCGGAGAAACAGCAGAAGTACCGACGGAAATCACATCGGTTAGTCGGGTACTCAGAAACCAGGTATGTAAAGTTATTCTTTTGGCAAGCCAGGAAGTACAGGGTAGAAAATAAATAGAATAAATGCTATTAGCAGATACCCAGCGTACAAGAATGATTTTAGTACAAATTCCAGCAAGCATGCTAGTATGTTATTACGTATCATGCGATAATCAGAATAATAGATATTCAGGCAATACGTATTTCATCTATTGAGATTGTATCCAGTAATAGATGGTACATTTTATATCATTGAGCTATATCCAGTTATAGATGGCATGTACTATGTTATTGAGTTATATCTAGATATAATTAGAGAGACAGATAAATGTCAGGTAGCAGTAAGTCCAGCAGTCAGAAACAGTGTAAGACAGCATATAGCATCAGTTATTTAATACAGATTAGCCTCGAAACAAAAGAAGAGAATATGATTAGTATTTTTCATTTGAGCATGCTTGTTGTGTATGTGTTTGTATGTTGAGACTTGTTGTGGCATGTGGGCACCCTTTAGCATCCCCACTTCCCCTGGGTTATAGCTGTGTTGATACCAGATTCAGATGCCGCCACCAGCTGAGCGATGCCGTCCGACTAAAGGACGATGATGGCCGACCACCATGATAATACGGTCCAGACCACCCTGCTTGCAGGGGTAGTTCAGTTTACTCTGCGCAGAACTAGCACACCCTGTTTACAGGGGCAGACCACTCTGTGTGCACACTTGTGCCCAGAGGCAGAAGTCTTCGGACTCAGACACAGTTTATTGTCAGAGGCCAAGGCCTGCGCTACGTACCCAAGGGGGCCGGTAGGAGGAGCTCACAGTTATCAGATGAGTGGAGTGACTTGTTTTTGGTTGGTTTAGACCCGGGTAGGAGTAAATAGATTGCTTGCTTGGTTGGCACCTTCCGGCTTATGGGAGTCGGTCAGGTATTATGTGTACTATTATGTATATTGATATGTGTTATTAGATACTGATAGACAGTAGAACGACACGTCATCAGGTACGCTCAGTTAGTTACAGAATGAACAAACTCTCCCCAGTTATCCTCAGCTAGATAGACTCAGCTTCTTCTTGCTTATACGTCATGTTAATGATGCTAATCATTTCAGTTGCATATTTCAGTTTGCTTTACATGCTCGTGGTACTGACGCCCAGCGGGGCGCTGCATTGCTTGCCTGCAGGTACTCACGGACGAGGAGCCGATCCCTCGTGATTCCAGCAAGCCAGTGAGTCATCAGCTCCTGTCATCCGGAGTCTGATTCCCAGAGGTGTAGCTCCTTTTCTTTTGTTGTGCAGCATGGGTAGGTCGGGGCCCTGTCCCGATCATTTCTATTAAATTCTTACGGTATCCGTAGAGGCTTGCAGTCTGTATATATTCCCTGTGGTTACTTGAGCGGTCATGTGGGGCCGTGCAGTCTGCTGTAGCTGTTTAGTATTTCAGTTTATGTTGGCCGTGTGGGGCCTTAGTTTGACAGTAGTGGTGACCTTGCCGGTCACGTAGTTTTATAGCAGTCTTGTGTTGAGTTACAGATAACTGGACAGCATGGTGGCCTTGTCGGCCCGCATAGGTTCCTTGTTACAAGTTTGTTTCTGGTTAGCTGTTGTTACAGGTACAGATGGCTATAGGCCAGTTGGCCGGAGGCTGTATTTACAGCCGTTATATAGCCGGTTTGTTTCTTGAAATAGAGCCAACGCCAGCCAAAGCACCAGATGTGCTCAGGCTGGACCATTTAGCAGTCTAGAGTCTAGCAAGCACCAGGTGCCCGTCATACCCCCCAAGGTGGGGTGTGACTAACTTGGTATCAGAGCAGTTCGTGTCCCAGGGAGTCTGCAAGCCGTGCTAAGTAGAGTCTTGTCTATGGATGTGTTGTGCACCACATACTATAGGCAGGAGGCTGCGAGGCATGTTTGGATTGTCACTCTTCTTTCTAATTCAGTTGTGCTATAGAGCGGTACAGTATAGAGTTGACTTTTGAAACTCACCACCCTCTTTACTTACAGATATTATGGCAGACCAGTGGCACCCAGCTACAGGTAGGAGATTGGATACAGCAGCGGGTGAAGGCACCAGTAGGATGCCTCAGTTACAGCCAGATTCCGCCCGATCTCAGAGCAATACGGAGGCGTCATCTCGGCCCTCCCAGCAGTCTCCGCCTCGCCAGACACCATTTGAGGCGGCACCGCCTCCCACAACTCCTGCACCCACTTCATCTGATCAGGAGCTACGTAGTGCGGTGGTTATGATGACTCAGATGCTAGCTGCTCAGCGCCAGCCAGCACCATCTACAACAGCAGAATCCCTAGGTGGGCCAGGTAGTTCCAGGGTTAGAGAATTCTTGGCGTTGGGACCCCCTCAGTTTACTGGATCGGATTTACCGGAGGACCCTCAAGACTTTTTGGACCAGATGCAGAGGATCTTTAGAGTCGTGCACGTAACCCCAGCAGAATCAGTTGAGTTAGCAGTGTTTCGGTTAAGGGATATTGCTGTTTTGTGGTACGAAAGTTGGGAGAAGTCTCGGGGAAGAGATGCAGCTCCTCCTACTTGGTCCAGCTTTTCAGAGGCCTTCCTGGACCATTATTTACCCCGGGAGGTCAGACAGGCCTGGATGGACCAGTTCTTACATTTAGAGTAGGGGGCTAGGAGCGTCCGTGAATATTCCTTACAATTCGACTCCTTAGCCCGCTATGCTCCAGCATTTGTGGACACCATATCGTCCAGAGTCCACCGCTTTATTATGGGCCTGAATCCAGAGTACATAGAGACGTGCATGACAGCTACTTTGAGAGAGGACATGGACATAGCCAGGGTACAGGCCTTCGCACAGACAATTGAAGGCCTGAGGCAGCGACAGCGGGGTGACAGACAGGCGACTTCAGAGCAGCGACGTAGGAGCAGACCCGCTGAGATTCAGAGGGAAATTCCTAGGGGGCCGAGACCACGGTTTTCAGATAGGCCACCCAGATCTTTACCACCGGTATAGCAGCAGAGGGGCAGGTTTATTCGCCGGAGTCAGTCGGAGTCCGGTAGCAGTTCACGGACAGTAGCCTCACCTCAGCAGCGGAGGGTAGAACAGAGTAGATTTGCATCCACCCCTTGTCCTATATGCCACCGACTATATTCTGGAGCCTGCAGACAAGGCTTCCCAGGGTGTTATTACTGCGGACAGGAAGGGTATTTAATGAGGGATTGTCCATCTAGGGGACAGGGTAGTCAGGATGATCTGGATAGAGCGTCAGCAGGGCCACGAGTTCCAGCAGCCTCAACAGGGCGCAGACCCTCAGGTTCAGCAAACAAGGGACGAGGTAGATCAAGAGCCTCTGGCTCAGGTGCAGGCCCCAGCCCTACCTATGCATTACCAGGGAGGCAGGATTCAGAGGCATCTCCCGACGTGGTCACAGGTATATTGATTATCTGCTCATACCCTGTTTATGTATTGATTGATCCAGGGTCTACCTTGTCATATATTACACCATTTGTGGCCCGAAAGTTGGGCATCGAACCAGAATTGCTTCAGCAGCCCTTTTCAGTGCTTACACCAGTCGGTGACTCGATTACAGCTAAAAGAGTTTACCGAGGGTGTACGGTAGAGGTTGCTGATCGCCAGACCACAGTAGACTTAATAGAACTTGAGATTGTCGACTTCTATGCCATTATGGGTATGGACTGGTTAGTGCCATGCTATGCCAACTTAGAATGCTGGACCAAGACGGTCCGATTTCACTTTCCGGGGGAAGCAGTGCGAGAGTGGAAAGGGAGTACACCTACGCCGAAAGGTAGGTTTATTTCCTACCTTAAGGCAAGAAAATTAATAGCAAAGGGATGTATTTACCACCTAGTTAGAGTCCAGGACGTTCGGGTAGAACCTCCGGCTCTTCAGTCTGTTCCAGTGGTCAATGAATTCCCTGACGTATTTCCAGATGAGTTGCCTGGTATCCCTCCCGAAAGGGAGATAGATTTTGTGATTGACTTGTTGCCAGGGAATCAACCTATATCCATTCCCCCGTATCGCATGGCACCAGCTGAGCTTAGAGAGTTGAAAGAAAAGTTAAAAGATTTGCTCGACAAAGGTTTTATCAGGCCTAGTACTTCCCCGTGGGGTGCGCCAGTTCTGTTTGTAAGAAAGAAAGATGGCTCACTCCGTATGTGTGTGGACTACCGGCAGCTGAATAAGGTAACGATTAAAAACAAATACCCGCTCCCGAGAATAGATGATTTGTTTGACCAGTTGCAGGGGGCCAAATGTTTCTCTAAGATAGATCTAAGGTCCGGATACCACCAGGTCCGGGTTCGGGAGAGGGACATTCCAAAGACTGCTTTCAGGACCAGGTATGGTAACTTTGAATTCCTAGTTATGTCTTTCGGGCTGATGAATGCTCCCGCAGTGTTTATGGACCTGATGAACAGCATATTCAGACCATATTTGGATCTGTTCGTGATAGTATTTATCAATGATATTCTGGTATATTCTCGTTCAGAGACAGATCACCAGAATAATTTACGAACAGTACTCCAGATCCTTAGAGAACGTCAGTTGTACGCCAAGTTCTCTAAGTGTGAGTTCTGGCTGAACTCAGTTGCCTTTTTGGGGCATATCGTGTCAGATGCTGGTATACAGGTAGACACATAGAAAATAGAGGCGGTCAAGACATGGCCCAGACCTACCACTCCGACCGAGGTCCGCAGTTTCTTGGGTTTAGCAGGATATTATCAGAGATTTGTTGAAGGATTCTCCACTATAGCAGCACCTCTGACAAAGCTAACACAGAAAGCAGCGAAATTTCAGTGGACGGAGGCCTGCGAGCAGAGTTTTCAAGAATTGAAAAACAGATTGACCTCCGCCCCAGTACTAGCATTGCCAGAGGGAACAGATGGGTATGCGGTGTATTGCGACGCTTCAGGTTTGGGACTGGGTTGTGTGTTAATGCAACATGGTAAGGTGATTGCTTATGCTTCCAGACAGCTGAGGAAACACGAAAAGAACTATCCGACCCATGACCTGGAACTGGCTGCAGTGATCCACGCTCTGAAAATTTGGAGGCATTATCTGTATGGCGTCCATGTAGACATTTTTACAGATCATAAAAGTCTACAATACATTTTCACACAGAGGGAGTTAAATCTGCGGCAGCGTCGCTGGTTAGAATTGTTGAAAGACTATGATGTAAATATTCTCTATCACCCAGGAAAAGCTAATGTAGTAGCAGATGCCCTAAGCCGTAAGTCAATGGGGAGTTTGGCGTATTTGCGGCCTGAGAAGCGGGAATTAGCCAAGGAAATTCATCAACTAGCTGGTTTAGCCGTTCGAGTAGTGGAGACAGAAAATAACAGAGCGGTAATTCAAAATTCTGCCGAGTCATCACTAGTTACAGAGGTAAAAGAACGGCAGTACGAGGACCCTGACTTAGTCCGGCACAGAGATAGAATTCAGAAGGGTAAGGAGTCAGATTTCCAAGTGACTGAAAATGAAGTGCTACGTTGTAAGGGCCATCTGTGTGTCCCGAACGTACCAGGGCTTCGCCAGCAGATCATGCATGAGGTACATTACGCTCGTTATTCCCTCCATCCAGGAGCATCGAAAATGTACCACGATATCGGAGACATCTACTAGTGGCCAGGTATGAAATCTGAAATAGCTGAATTTGTATCTAGATGTCCTAACTGCCAGCAGGAGAAAGCGGAGCACCAGAAATCGGGCGGTCTGACGCAGGATATAACTGTGCCTATGTGGAAATGGGAAGCGATAAATATGGATTTCGTAACAGGATTACCCCGTACCAGACGCAGAAATGATTCTATTTGGGTAATAGTTGACAGGCTGACAAAATCAGCTCATTTCCTGCCAGTGAAGGCTACCTTCTCAGCCGAGGATTATGCTGAGTTATACATCAGAGAAATAGTTAGACTACATGGAGTGCCGGTATCTATTATTTCAGACAGGGGAGCACAATTCACAGCTAGATTTTGGCAGTCGTTCCAGAGGGGTTTGGGAATGCAGATCAATTTGAGCACAGCATTCCACCCCCAGACAGATGGGCAGGCTGAGCGGACTATCCAAACGCTCGAAGACATGCTACGAGAGTGTGTGCTAGATTTTGGGGGTAGCTGGGATGAGCATCTTTCGTTGATTGAATTTGCCTACAATAATAGCTATCATTCAGCCATCCAGATGGCGCCTTTCGAGGCATTATACGGGCGAAAATGCAGATCTCCAATTGGTTGGTTTGAAGCGGGGGAATCAACGTTGATTGGGCCAGACATCATTCAACAGTCAGAGGAGAAGGTAAAGCTTATCAGAGAACGCCTGCTGACTGCTCAGAGCCACCAGAAGTCGTATGCAGATATACGGCGTAGAAATTTAGAATTTGCGGTAAATGACTGGGTATACCTGAAGGTGTCTCCGATGAAAGGGGTGATGAGATTTGGCAAGAAAGGCAAGCTTAGCCCGAGATTCATTGGGCCATATCAGATTCGGCGGAGAATGGGCTGAGTTGCATACGAATTGAACTTGCCTCCGGAGTTAGCATCTGTTCACCTAGTATTCCATGTATCTATGTTGAGGAAGTTCGTAGGAGACCCTTCCACAGTTGTTCCAGTTCAGGATGTCCAGGTCACCGAAGAGTTAGCATATGAGGAGGTTCCAGTAGCTATCTTAGACAGACAGATCCGTAGATTGAGAACTAAAGATATTGCGTCTGTCAAAGTATTGTGGCATAACAGGAACCGAGAAGAAATGACCTGGGAAGCTGAGGAGGACATGAAAGCCAGATATCCCCACTTATTCCAGGCATAGGCAAATGGGAGGTATGTTAGAACTATTTTCCTTATTAATGCTTATACTTCATATATGAAAGCAGGCGATTGATTATAGACAATTTTTTACATGAATGTTATTATATCGTGTAGAGTACCTGTATTGGGCTTTTCTGCTTTTCAGGAATTTTGAGATAGTCCATAATACAGAAGGAACTCTGCCAAAATTTTTTCTAGAAACAAGTTGAGTAAGTTGAGAAAGTCCTCTAGACAGAATGTCATTCGAGGATGAATGTTCTTAAGGGGGGGAGGATGTTACACCCCGAAAATTTTAAATAAATAAATAGCCTAATGTCATGTTGGTTAAGGGATTTAGAAAGCAAAAAAAAATAATATTAAATTAAATAGCAAGGTCGGCCCTTGCTGTTTTCAGCCATAAAAACTAAAGAAAACAGAGGGTAGCCATTGTTAGGCAAACCCACGACAATATATATATATTTCCTTCCAATTACGCGACAAAACGCGGTCTAAACTCCGTTCCGGCTTAGGTACAGGTGTATAAAGCTGCAGAGAGCAATCCTACGGAGTTGGTTTCGTGAAATTTGGCCGGCGAAACGTCGTGCTACCGAGGTAAAGTAAATAGAATTGCTTTAAATTAGTACCAATGTGTTCCAGCGTTGCAGTGAGCATTTATCCCTTCTGAACTATCGAGAAATAACGAGTTTTCGACCGTTTTTCGAAAGGTTAAAGTTGGGATAAATATATATATCAAAAGTGATAAATTCTCCCGAATATTAATGTATTTAGTTCTAATTGACGTGTATATGAATGTAGTTGGGAGAAACAGCAGAAGTACCGATGGAAATCACATCGGTCAGTCGGGTACTCAGAAACCAGGTATGTAAAGTTATTCTTTCGGCAAGCCAGGAAGTACAGGGTAGAAAATAAATAGAATAAACGCTATTAGCAGATACCCAGCGTACATGAATGATTTTAGTACAAATTCCAGCAAGTATGCTAGTATGTTATTACGTATCATGCGATAATCAGAATAATAGATATTCAGGCAATACGTATTTCATCTATTGAGATTGTATCCAGTAATAGATGGTACATTTTATATCATTGAGCTATATCCAGTTATAGATGGCATGTACTATGTTATTGAGTTATATCTAGATATAATTAGAGAGACAGATAAATGTCAGGTAGCAGTAAGTCCAGCAGTCAGAAACAGTGTAAGACAGCATATAGCATCAGTTATTTAATACAGATTAGCCTCGAAACAAAAGAAGAGAATATGATTAGTATTTTTCATTTGAGCATGCTTGCTGTGTATGTGTTTGTATGTTGAGACTTGTTGTGGCATGTGGGCACCCTTTAGCATCCCCACCGCCCCTGGGTTATAGCTGTGTCGATACCAGATTCAGATGCCGCCACCAGCTGGGCGATGTCGTCCGACTAAAGGACGATGATGGCCGACCACCATGATAATACGGTCCAGACCACCCTGCTTGCAGGGGTAGTTCAGTTTACTCTGCGCAGAACTAGCACACCCTGTTTACAGGGGCAGACCACTCTGTGTGCACACTTGTGCCTAGAGGCAGAAGTCTTCGGACTCAGACACAGTTTATTGTCAGAGGCCAAGGCCTGCGCTACGTACCCAAGGGGGCCGGTAGGAGGAGCTCACAGTTATCAGATGAGTGGAGTGACTTGTTTTTGGTTGGTTTAGACCCGGGTAGGGGTCAATAGATTGCTTGCTTGGTTGGCACCTTGCGGCTTATGGGAGTCGGTCAGGTATTATGTGTACTATTATGTATATTGATATGTGTTATTAGATACTGATAGACAGTAGAACGACACGTCATCAGGTACGCTCAGTTAGTTACAGAATGAACAAACTCTCCCTAGTTATCCTTAGCTAGATAGACTCAGCTTCTTCTTGCTTATACGTCATGTTAATGTTGCTAATCATTTCAGTTGCATATTTCAGTTTGCTTTACATGCTCAGTACCTGTGGTACTGACGCCCAGCGGGGCGCTGTATTGCTTGCCTGCAGGTACTCACAGACGAGGAGTCGATCCCTCATGATTCCAGCCAGCCAGTGAGTCATCATCTCCTGTCATCCGGAGTCTGATTCCTAGAGGTGTAGCTCCTTTTCTTTTGTTGTGCAGCATGGGTAGGTCGGGGCCTTGTCCCGATCATTTCTATTAAATTCTTACGGTATCCGTAGAGGCTTGCAGTCTGTATATATTCCCTGTGGTTACTTGAGCGGTCGTGTGGAGTCGTGCAGTCTGCTGTAGCTGTTTAGTATTTCAGTTTATGTTGGCCGTGTGGGGCCTTAGTTTGACAGTAGTGGTGACCTTGCCGGTCACATAGTTTTACAGCAGTCTTGTGTTGAGTTACAGATAACTACACAGCATGGTGGCCTTGTCGGCCCGCATAGGTTCCTTGTTACAAGTCTGTTTCTGGTTAGCTGTTGTTACAGGTACAGATGGCTACAGGCCAGTTGGCCGGAGGCTGTATTTACAGCCGTTATATAGCCGGTTTGTTTCTTGAAATAGAGCCAACGCCAGCCAAAGCACCAGATGTGCTCAGGCTGGACCATTTAGCAGTTTAGAGTCTAGCAGGCACCAGGTGCCCGTCATACCCCCCAAGGTGGGGTGTGACAGCGAGCGTGGAAAAGACATTGGAATGCACAAAGTATAGGGGCTCCGCGATGGAGCCGTGCCACGCTACCATCGCGGAGGCACACTGCCTGGAGAGGAAATAAAATGGCAAATTCCAGTGTGGCCTCGCGACAGCTCCGTGGCACGGAGATAGGCCTCCGCGTTGGCCTCCGTGCCATGTCGAGGCTATTTTACCAGACCCTGGATTTCAAGTGAAGGTCCGCGTCCACGCCGTGTCACGGAGGCAGTGCTCCGCAATGGCCTCCGTGACACGTTGCTTGTTATTCCGGGAAAAATTTCCCACTAGTATAAATAGCACATTTAGGTTTATTTTAATTAGTTCAGACTTGGTGGAGCAAGGACGTGGGTTAGGAGCAGTTGAGGGACGAAAAAGCTAAGAGATTTCTTCTCTTCCTTTCTTCTTTCTATCAATTGTATGCATGATTTACACTTGTTTTAGGATGATCAATCCACAAATGAGTGGCTAATTCTCTTCCTTGCTGAGGTTATGAACATTTGTGATGAATTTTGATTATTAATTTTATGGTTTTCTTCTTCTTCTTCTATGTTGTTCTATTAATTCTTGTTTCTACTGCATTAGTGTGTGGCCGACATTAATGTACATCCAAAGTCCAATTTCACTCGAGAGAGCAAGAAATTGGAAAGTTGTGAATTAATAGGGTATTGTTCTTAACTTGATTTGGGAAAATTGGGTTTTAATGTGCTTTCCTGATAGAAATATACTTGAAAGCCGTATTAGTCAGTTTAGGAACCGGAATTGTATTGCTAGGTCATAAATTGCATTTGATCACAGAAATGTAGACGGATGGTTTATGATTCTAAAGTGAAATTAAATACGAGAGTTTTAATTTCTAGGCTACTGTTCTTGGCTAGCAACATGAAGAAGAGATTAACCAAATTACTATTATAATCGAATTCATTACTTGTTCTTAACCTTGGCATGCTCATATCCATAGTTTAAATTCACAGTAAATAATTGTTAATAGTTTTAGTATATATATATTTTACAAACAAAAACTTATTTAACTGTTGGTTACGCTGTTGTTAGCATAATTAGAAGTAAGATAAGAATATAGTGTACTTAGGCAAGTTTACTTATCCTGAGTCTCCTTGGATCGATACTTGGCTTACTTAGCCACTTTATTACTTGTTTGACCACGTGCACTTGCGTGTCGGTTTTAACCCCTACCAAAGCACCGAACAAGTTTTTGGCGCCGTTGCCGGGGAGACAAGGCAATTGGTGAAATTGTGATAAGTGTAAATTTACTGTATTGTTGTTTTATTTTCTTAAGTGTTAACAACTTGGTCTTAGCCTGTATTTTGTAGATTTGATTTCTGTGAACACTGGCAAGGGACAAAGAGATGGTGGAATCTTACTTAGAGCCTGAACGTGAATTTCATAGTCAACGTAGAGAAGCTCTACAAAAGAAGCTACAGTTGCTCAGACAATCTATTATGGAGCAACAAAATCCACCAGTTGTGCGGGCAGTGTTAGTGCCCGATGAAGCAGCAGCAAGGCCGGTTCGCGAGGTGGCAATCCCACATGCCAACAATGTACATTCTAGTATCCGCAAACCAGAGCCTGGAGGGAGGTTTGAATTAAAGAAGAACATGGTGCAACTTTTGCACACAAGCGGGCAATTTACCGGTCTCCCTCATGAAGACCCACAACAACATCTCCAAAACTTTTTGGAGATAAGTGACACTTATATACCCGCTGGAGTGTCATCTGATTATGTTCGGCTCACCTTATTTCCATTTTCCTTACTTGGTGAAGCCAAGAGGTGGTTAAAAGCTGAACCACCAAATTCTATATCAACGTGGGATGATCTAGCACGGAAGTTTTTGATTAGATTTTTCCCTTCTGGTAAAACAGCCAGACTTAGAAGTCAAATTCTAAGTTTTAAACAGAGGGAGGGGGAAAATCTATATCAAGCCTGGGAAATATTTAAATCCATGTTGCGGGACTGTCCTCAGCATCATCAGTCCAATGAGGTGTTGGTACACACATTTATTGAGGGTTTGGAACCCCATACTAAAATTCTGTTAGATTCAGCAGCTGGAGGGCAAGCGCTGGAAAAGACCTATGAGGAGCTGTACACTTTGCTCAACCGAATTTCACAGGGCAATCCAGAATGGAATGCAGATTCATCAAGAGGTGGAGCAAGGAAAGCAGCAGGAGTGCTTGAAGTGGATGGATTTACAGCTATCGCTGCACAGATAGCTGCCTTGCAAAATCAGTTAAATAATCACTTCAGCAATATGAACTTGAACCAGCCTTCAGCTTCAGTCAATGCGGTCCAACAGATGTGGTGTGAAGTGTGTGGTAGTAGTGAGCATTCAGCCGAGTGCTGTGGTGCAAATCCTGATTCTGTTAACTTTGTGGGCAATGCACAGAGAAATCAACAGCAGTTTGGTAGTGGCTACAACTCAAATTGGAGGAACCATCCGAATTTTTCGTAGGGTAGCAACAACCAACAAGGCCAAAGTTCTGGTCAGGGTATGCAGAGAAATCAAGGAGGGCAACAAAACTATCAAGCTCAATTCAGAAATCACAATGCCCCTCCTCCACCACCATCACCGAGCATTGAGGAGATGTTCAAAACCATGATCACTAATCAGGCACAATTGCAGGCTGACTATGTTAAATTGGCAGCCGAAGTGAAGAATAATCAATTGGCGACCAAGGCTCTTGAATATCAGTTTGGGCAATTTTCTAGTGCCCAAAATACAAGACCTAGAGGAGGACTACCTAGCAACACGGATCCTAATCAAAAGCAGGTGAATGCAGTGACCACGAGGAGTGGTTTACAGTTGAAGGAGGTGGAACCGGAAAGACCGCCTCAAAAGTTAGGAGCAGCAGAAGTTGAGGAGGAACAAAGTTCGGATAGGGGGAAGACCAAAGAAGCAGAAGCAGAAAGACCTCCACCCCGTTCCCTCAACGACTCAAGAAACACAAGGAGGAGGCGTGTTTCAAGAAATTTATGGAGGTGCTTAAACAGGTACATGTTAATTTACCTCTTGTTGATGTCTTGCAGGGAGTGCCCAAATATGCAAAATATATTAAAGACATCGTGGCCAACAAAAGTCGTCTGACTGAGTATGCCACGGTAGCTTTGATGGAGGAATGCACTTCCCGGATTCAAAACAGACTGCCCACAAAGCTGAAAGATCCTGGAAGTTTTACTATCCAGCTGACTATTGGGCAGAGTATCTGAGCTCGTGGATTATGCGACTTGGGAGCAAGCATAAATCTGATGCCATCTTCGGTATTCAGAAAGTTAGGTCTAGGGAGTCCTAGACCTACAACTGTAATCTTGCAATTAGCAGACAGGTCCTTGGCTAAGCCGGATGGCATTGTTGAGGATGTTCTAGTGCAAGTGGGCTCCCTTATTTTTTCGGTCGATTTTATTGTTCTGGACTTTGAACCAGATGCTGAAATCCCATTTATTTTGGGACGACCCTTTTTGGCAACCGGAAAAGCATTAATTGACGTAGCTGCGGGTCAACTTACAATGCGAGCACATGACAAGGTCGAAGTGTTCGATGTGTACAAAGCACCTAAGCTCCCGATGGTGAATGAAGAACTCTCGGTGATCAAT
Organism: Datura wrightii; assembly: GCA_035772735.1. Taxonomy (NCBI): domain Eukaryota; kingdom Viridiplantae; phylum Streptophyta; class Magnoliopsida; order Solanales; family Solanaceae; genus Datura; species Datura wrightii. Next base: position 36,673,593 of record JASDFA010000023.1, on the reverse strand, counting down.
GTGATTGATCATGGGAACGCTAATCAAATAAATGATTCCCGAGAGGTAATAGGAAGGCCACCTGATAAGGTTGAGAACTACTGGGGGGGAGGACAATGATTGTGAAAAATCGTCCATAACCCTAGTAGATAATTGAGCATAAAGGACGTCGAGCCGCGATGGTAAACCTGGCGCTGCACGGGAGGCAACCCGTGAAAAATATTTTCTTTCTTTTTTTAGTGTAAATAATTTTTTTATTTTTATTTTTCTTTGCTTGATTAGGTTTAGATTTTTGTTTTAGTTAATATTTTTCATTTTAGTTAGGGAAATCTATTAATCTAACCAAGTTTGCTTAGTGAGGTGATTTTTCAGGTCTAACGGAGAAAAATATACATTGAATCGGGAAGGAAAAGGCAAGGTATGAAAAAATAATTTAATTGAAGAAACAGTGCACTGGCGCGTTGGCTCCGTGTCACGAAGGAAGGGCTCCGCGTTACCCTCCGTGACACGTTGAAGGCAAAATCCGGATTTTTAAAAAAAAATTCCAGTAAGCCAACGCGTTGGCTCCGTGTCATGGAGGAGGGGCTCCGCGTTACCCTCCATGACACGTTGCCTTACACCGGGTTGCCGGGTGACCCGCGTGTTTTTCTTTAAATTAACCCCAATTTTTGCCCCTTTCTCCCCATTTCTTTTCCTCTCCGCGACCAAACACCCAAATCCCCCTCCCCAACCAACGTGCCACGCTACTAGGCAAAGAAATCGTCAAGTTTCTTCGGTTCTCCAACTCAAAGGTATGTTTTCCTCGTTTCACTCAAATTTTTGGCAATTTTAGTCGAATTTGGGTATGTGAGGTGAGATATATCACCCTAAGTAGAAATTTAACATGATGTTGAGTTATTTGTGATTGATATATGTTCGGATTGTTGTAATTAGCGTTTGAACTTGTAGATTATCTAAATAATTTGAATTTGATTGTAAAATTGTATTCTAGGGCATGGGTTGTTGAAATTGACTTGGGTTATTTGATAAGTTGATGAATTAGATGCCGGGGTGTGGTTGTAAATTGAGATAAGTCGTGTAAATATTGTGTGAATGTTAACAGACGACGAATTCTCGAATTGTTGGGGAAAACGCGAAAATTGTGCAAATTGGTTTGATTATTTGGATTCGATTGTATATAGAATGTTTTGTCTTTGTTTTTTTTTATTTTTTTATTTGTTGTTTTTGTTGCTAAGTGTGATGGTTGAATTGTTAGCGATAGTAGGATTGGGATTAGCTGTATGAAGTCTGAGTAGTACGCTAACCGTTATGCTGTCGAAATTTTTTGTGAACGCACTAAGCATAAATTGTATAGTTGATTGTTTTGGTGTAAATTGAGTTATCCTTGCCATAGTTTGTAAAAGTAGCTAAGGACTAAGTGTTGGGTAAACGTTGTGTAACCCTACCTTAGCCGGAGTTAACATGTATTTAGCTTAACGTTGTGCTTGTTTGTGTATATTGACAGGTACAATGGCTAGTAGGTAGGATAAGGGCAAAGGTGCTTCTACCTCAGGCGCCGGAAGAAAAAGAATGAGATTGGGCACCGCAGTCCCAGCTGCACCAGCTGTTCCGCATGGCCAACGCCGCCAATACGGAACAAGGTGGGTAACCGAGGAAGGGAAGAAGTGGTATGCTAAGCATAAGGAAAGCAAATACTTCTCGGAGGAACATATTGCACGGGAACCACTAGCACAGGAGTTCCCTCGTATTGTGCAGAGGATTGAAGCAGCTGGGCTCAGCTTTATATTCCAGGAGCCCAAGGAGTGCAACCTACATTTGGTCCGGGAGTTCTACGCAAATTGCAACCCGGCCATCAGAAGCCACACAATAAAAATCAGAGGGCAGATTGTCACTCTGGAACCCCAGCAATTTAATGCCATCGTTGGAGCGCGGGACACAGATGCCCACATTCTCCGCCAGCTAAACATCACCCCACCGTACGCCGACATCAGACGTACATTGTGTGGGGCTCGATCCATAGCTCGATGGAGTAGACATAAGGAGAGGGGTTACCACCAGACTCTGCCTTATTCGCAGATGAACAGGGAGGCCAGAATATGGCTGAAAATTGTGTGTTGTTGCTTAATCCCGGGAGTTCACAAGACGGATGTGACTCGGGACCGTGTCTGCTTAGTGTATGCCCTTATGAAAGGGCTAGAGATTAATGTTGGGGCGGTCATTATATCCGCCATGAAGAGAGCCAGACTACACCAGGGCCACAGATACGGGTTCGGCGGACTCATCACCACCTTCCTCCGAGGCCTCGATGTCGAGGAAGAGGCTTTGGATTACATCCCGTAGTTGGAGCGGAGGGCCCTCGATGTGACAAAAACTAAGGCCCCCGACACCACACACGGGCCAGTGCTGACTTTGGGCGAGCGACATGCTCGTGACGATTAGTACATGGCACGTATGTTCGGCATGCAGATGCTTCAGCTACGGATTGGTGGGAGACCAGCCACCGAGGAAGAATTATGGCAGTTGGAGCTGGATTACCCATTTGGCGAGAACGCCAGAGCTTTATGCCGGGTGGGACCAGCCTTCGTGGAGCCTATTGATGACGATGTCCCTACTGACGAGGAGACACGTCGGGAGGACTCCGATGTGGAGTCCGATGACGACGATGGAGCTGACTCAGACATGGGCGACGAGGCAGCAGCACTGGATGAAGAAGTCGAATATTTTGACTGAGCAGGGAGTTCCACCACCCGAAATTTTGTGCTTTGTATTTTTGTGAAAGCTGGGGACAGTGTTCGATTTAAGTGTGGGGTGGGAAGTAGCTAGGTGCTGGGGCTGGGCTAATCTGTTGTATGCTTTTTCCTTGGTTTGTATGTATGTTTATGTTTCCCCGTTGTGAACTGATTTGTGTTGTAGCTGTATATTTTTTGTGGTTAATGATGTGTGTTGTGAAAATTTATGGTTGCCAAGGTAAATATTTTTTAAATATTTCTGTATATCGAAATGATCGATATTTTTTTCAAAATTTTTGCGAAAATATTTTGCACTTATCAAAATCTTTTGTAAATATTTTTCTATCGAAATGATCGATGTGTTGCAAAATTTTTTCGGTCTTTATTTTGGGTTTCTAGGAGTTTGTTTTCGGTTCTTTTACCGAGAATAGTCCCATTGAACCGATGTCATAGTTAGTGACCGTTCCCTATGATGGATGGATGACGACCGTCTTAAGGGAAATGTAGTCGATAGGAGTAGGATTTTAATTTGTTTTCAGTTTTTCTTTGGTGGATTGCATCAATGAACCTGCAGTTGATTTATGGTTGCAAAATTTCATTGCATGTTGTAACTGATGTTCAAAATGTGAAAGTGATTCATTTGAAAGCATGCAATTTTGTAAATATGTTGAGTTACCTAGGCTGTAGAATTTGATTCGGTATGATTGAGGCTTAATTTTTGAATTCATGCAATTGGCTAATTAAAGAGTCTGTGAATGCATCTTGATTCGAGCATGTGTATGTAGGGTGAAGTGAGGTATTGTTATTCCATGCTATTGTGAAGTGTCTAGAACTTGCCTGGTGTGTATACGAAAGGAAATGAAGGAGGTGTAGTGTTGGAAAGGATGTAGGCATTTGTTTGTTTTAACCGAGAGTCTCTATTTTTTTCTTGTCATACTCTACCTTTTTATGTGATTGTATACCCTAGTCAGCCCATTGAGCCTTTAGCCGATTTGTTCTTTCTTTTGTCCAAAATTGTATAAACTAAGCTTTATTCCTTCTTTTCATTAGCCGTAAGGTCTATACAAAAATCTTAAGCGCTTAAGAAGAACAGAAAATTCTTTTCCCGAAGTGTCAAAGAGTGAGAAGAGTGGAAAGAAAAGAAAAGCAGAGTGAAGAAAGAAAAGAAGATGTTGAAGAGGCACTTGGTATAATGAAGTGATAATAAAGGTGCATGAAAACCCTTTGTTGTTGTGTCAAGTGTGTTTGAGGAAATGGGCCATACAAAAGTAAACAAGCATGAATGGGATGATGAAAAAGAGAAAAAGAAGAACAATATCCATGAGTCGATGGGAATGTGTTGAAAAGGCGCTTAAGGATGCTAGCAACTATTATTGGCTAATCCAATATACATACTAGTTCCATAGCTTCCATTACAACCCATTAAAGTCCTACGTGATCTTACATTGCATTTCTTTATATTAGTGGAGTAATACACTAAGGGCAAGCCTATGGGTCATGACATGATGCATGTGAATTCTTTTGGGAGAGAGAGTGAAATTAATTTTTATATGCCCCTACTTCAATGTTTGTGTGTTGCATGAACATAAAGGGGAAGCTTCTCTTGAGTTGTGAGGGCACATGCTTGATGAAAGATTGATTTTCGTGTCGGATATCTTGACTAGATGATTTGCATGAGTTTGCCGATATTGAGAGTCGATTCTTAAAGTCTAGGAAGTCTTGATGTATTAAAGGTCATTGCATTGTTAAGACCATGCATGTTTTCTTGATGATTTACAATATTGAATGATCGGTATGACCGTAGTGTAAATTGTCGCACCATAGTGACAAAGGTTGGGATGTAATTTGCATGAGTTGTGTATGTGTTGTTCGAGGACGAACAAGGATTTAAGTGTGGGGTAGGTGATCTTGGGCAGATTTATATGCCCAAGTGATACTCAAACGTATCATTTTCGTCTTGTTTGTGTGCAATATGTATGTATTCTCATGTAGTTGGTAATAAAATGTGAATTTATACTAACCAACATGATTAGCATTTGTTTTGCAGGTAAATATGATTTTTTAGGAGCTAAAATGCGTGTTGGAACAATATCGGAGTTGGACTCGGATGCGAGCGTGGAAAAGACATTGGAATGCACAAAGTATAGGGGCTCCGCGATGGAGCCGTGCCACGCTACCATCGCGGAGGCACACTGCCTGGAGAGGAAATTAAATGGCAAATTCCAGTGTGGCCTCGCGATAGCTCCGTGGCACGGAGATAGGCCTGCACGTTGGCCTCCGTGCCATGCTGAGGCTATTTTGCCGGACCCTGGATTTCCAGTGAAGGTCCGCGTCCACGCCGTGTCACGGAGGCAGTGCTCCGCGATGGCCTCCGTGACACGTTGCTTGTTATTCCGGGAAAAATTTCCCACCAGTATAAATAGCACACTTAGGTTTATTTTAATTAGTTTAGACTTGGTGGAGCAAGGACGTGGGTTAGGAGCAGTTGAGGGACGAAAAAGCTAAGAGATTTCTTCTCTTCCTTTCTTCTTTCTATCAATTGTATGCATGATTTACACTTGTTTTAGGATGATCAATCCACAAATGAGTGGCTAATTCTCTTCCTTGCTGAGGTTATGAACATTTGTGATGAATTTTGATTATTAATTTTATGGTTTTCTTCTTCTTCTTCTATGTTGTTCTATTAATTCTTGTTTCTACTGCATTAGAGTGTGGCCGACATTAATGTACATCCAAAAAGTCCAATTTCACTCGAGAGAGCAAGACATTGGAAAGTTGTGAATTAATAGGGTATTGTTCTTAACTTGATTTGGGAAAATTGGGTTTTGATGTGCTTTCCTGATAGAAATATACTTGAAAGCCGTATTAGTCAGTTTAGGAACCGGAATTGTATTGCTAGGTCATAAATTGCATTTGATCACAGAAATGTAGACGGATGGTTTATGATTCTAAAGTGAAATTAAATACGAGAGTTTTAATTTCTAGGCTACTGTTCTTGGCTAGCAACATGAAGAAGAGATTAACCAAATTACTATTATAATCGAATTCATTACTTGTTCTTAACCTTGGCATGCTCATATCCATAGTTTAAATTCACAGTAAATAATTGTTAATAGTTTTAGTATATATATTTTTTATAAACAAAAAACTTATTTAACTGTTGGTTACGCTGTTGTTAGCATAATTAGAAGTAAGATAAGAATATAGTGTACTTAGGCAAGTTTACTTATCCTGAGTCTCCTTGGATCGATACTTGGCTTACATAGCAACTTTATTACTTGTTTGACCACGTGCACTTGCGTGTCGGTTTTAACCCCTACCAAAGCACCGAACAAGAGTATCGATGGGTGATGTGAATACATGTGAGCGTAAGGCTTGCAGTAAAGGTTTGAGGTGAAAGATAAGCTAGGAGTTAGTTAATTATCCTTGACCTTAAGAAAGATTCAGGAGCCTTAGAATGATGACTTTAAGCTAAGGGGGAGATGGTAAGTATGTGCGGCAAGTCGGATCTTGAGAATGCTAATAGGGGAGTTCCAACCCTAGCATTTGTGGTGTGTCGATCCCATTAAGTTCAGAAAATTTTTTTGTATTTTAATTGAAGCTAAGTTATACCCATCCCTGGGTGAAGATTCCCAGGATTTCTAGATAACCACTTCAGACAGCGATGCCAGTCTATCTCTACAAACCCTTAAGGTTCATCCTCATGTTATGAATCAGCTATGTGTGTTAACCATGTGTTCCAGTATGATCACCTCAAACTCAGTCTTTACAAGTTGCTTTATTAGCTCGTTAGAATAAGGTTAACTCATGCATGTGCTCAGTTATAGATGTCATGAGTGATTCGTGCTCACGAGTCCTTTACTCTAAGTTAGACCAAATATCATGAATTCTAAGCCCGTAATAGAAAGCAATTTGAACAAGGGCCTAGTCTGTATCAGCTCACTACCGGTTAGAGGGAAAGAATCCTTCTCAGTACTCTATCTAGATCCATGATAGTTTCATGTCTTTCAGTCCCTCTTATGCCCTAACATGCATGTATGATTTGGATGTTCAGTTCATAGATGTAAGATCAACTAGAGTTAGATACTTCATTGTTTTCAGCTGTAGTTGATCAATTTTGGGATTTCAGTTCGGTCCCTATCCTTTCAGTATGTTTAGCCAACATTCGAGGAAGAATGTTCCCAAGGGGAAGATATTTTAACACCCAAAAAGTTCCCAAGATTTAAAACCAGGGTTTTGAGTGTGTTCAACAGAAAAATCTGCAATTTATGCCTCAGAATGACTCGTCTAACGAGTCGTTGGTCGCTCTAACGAGTCATTAGAGGCAGTCGTTGGAAGGGATTCAGGATCTGGTGCCAGGTGTTTTGATGCCAACAAAGGAGGTATTAGTTGTTGTGTGAGATAATGACCCGTTGTATGCAATCATGGTAAGCTTGCAGGTTGGACTTCTTGGAGGGGACAAGTCATGCGATGACTCATTGGTTACAATGGACCGTTGAAGCTAGCAATGACCCGTGGTGTCCATCGTTGGAAGGGACTCAAGGGTTTGTCCAGTGGAGATGACGGAAGGACTGACAAGTCATTGGAACAAGTAACGACTCATCATGTTGGTTGTTGGATGGATTGTAGGTTGAGGAACTAGTGGAGTCAACAGGAGGTGGTGACGATTCATTGGATGAAGTAACGACTCATCCTGTTGGTCGTTGGTCATTGGTGAAGCAGACCCCAAAACAAATGGATGGTCACCACGAGTCGTGGTGAGGACCAACGAATCGTGGTGAGGGTCGTGGTCTCAGATCGGGCAGTTTTTATTTTAATTCTGGGGGTAATTCAGTAAAATCCTATGCTCCCAGTTTTGAAATAGTGTCATTTTGGGGGTTGAAATGGGGTCGAAATATAGGGGTTCTCACTAGCATAAGCCCCTCATTACCCAAAAATCACCGATAGAGTTTCCTTCGCCTTATTCTCCCAAGTGCAAGGAGCATTTAGGGCTTCATTCACGAGCTGCAAGCTTCAAGATCTGTAGGGAGCTGTTAAATCAGGTATGTGGGTTTTTCAACAAGGATATCCTTTCCATCCTTGTGCCCCAAAATGTTATATCAAAAACCCTATTCCATTATTCTAGAAAAGCATGACCTAGGGTTTCGATTTATGGATGGTTTCTTCTATGACATTTATGAATTTTAAGACCCATTAGGATTAAAAGTTAATTATGCTTATGGGATTATTTTAATATCTTAAATTATGTGCTAAATGGTGAAAATTCATGATTACAGGATTTTCTTCATGAGATAGCTTAAAACTTTGATTGGGATTCTGTTATTGTTCACTTGATTATGTCAAGAACTTGTATCCATGCCTAAAATACGTGAAGATCGTAAGAATTCCATCAAAAACTAGAATATATGATTTGATAAATATGTTGAGATGAGCTTTGAATTAAAGCCAATGTAAAGTATGTATGTGTTGTCATCATCTTTCGATGCAAATATTTTGGGTATGAGGTAAACCTATCATAACGGCATAATTATCATATATTCCTTATAAATTAGAGTAAATTCTGAAATTGGTTCCATAAAATGAATATATATACTTCTACCATGATCTCGTTGCACATGTTTATGTTATGAGTTAATTACATGGGATTTTCTGTAAATCTAGAATATATGAGTCAATGTATATATGCTAAAGGGTGAATTGTACATATGGATCTTACATGACTCTATGTTATGCATTGTATGTTGTGAATTCAGAACTTGAATGTTGTGGAGGTGTGTGAAGTATGATATGAATCTATATATGTTTCATGAATGTAAAATGTGTGTATGATTAATGTAAAATATATCCCTAATCAACTCTAAATAAACTTAGTATGATTAATTAGTTGAATGCTCATGTCTCTGATTAGCTACAGTAATTTATACTAGACGAATGACATCAAATTATCGTATTCCATGTTCTACCTTAGTTAGTCGGCCAAGGATTCTCCACAATAGAGAATGTTTCCCTAGTCAGTCCGAGATTCTCTATAGTAGAGAATGTTTCCCTAGTCATTCTCGAATTCTCTATAGTAGGGAATGTTTCCCTAGTCAGTTTAGGATTCTCCACAGTAGAGAATGTTTCCCCTAGTTAGTCAAGGATTGTCTACAGTAGAGAATGTTTTCCTAGTCAGTTCGGGATTCTCCACATCAGAGAGTGCTTCCCTTAGCCAGTTAGTGACTCTGTATATCAAAGAATGCTCTTCCTCAGACAGTCAGGGACTCACCATAGCCGAGAACATTTCCCTTCGATAGTCAGGGACTCTCTATGATAACAGTCATGGGTTTGGTCCTCAGCATTTGTTCAATATATAACCTTTGAGCATTAGTTGATTATCTTTCAGTAAATGTTTCATATAAAGTCGTTATGTTAATATGTATATGTGTATCTCAAATAGGGTTGTTATATCTCCTTTCAATTATTTCATTAATATGTATAGTTTACTTTCTCCTTGTATACTTGTATTTTTTAGTTTATTTATGCTTCCCGCATACTCAGTACATTCCAAGTACTGACCGCGTGCCTTTATGTGCTATATCATTTAATGATATAAATTCATGTTTCAAGACCCAGTGTCGTGGTAAGATACGCTTCATTCCCCTCTCAGCTTCTTGTGGTGAGTCCTCATCTCTCGAGGATGCAATTTTTATTTACATCGTGTTTCAGTTTTTAGATTTTAGGAGTTAGCTGGGGGCTTGTCTGACAACTCATCAGTTTATTTGTCGCTTTCAAACTTGTCTAGATAGATTCAGCTTTATATCAAAGTGTTGTTACATTTGTTCTTACGGTTTTTAATTAGACTCTTTCAGTTAGCTTCCGCTTAGTATGTTCTGTTAGTTGTTTCTATTATTAAGTGATATGCTATGATTATTCCATGGGTCGACTTGGAGCCTCTCAGGGTTCTTTATCCTGTGTCTCGATCCAGGCCTATGTTCGGGTCGTGACAGAGTTTCCTCGATCTCAGAAACTACGTGACAACGTAGGTATATATATAGGACCTCTCAATAGAGTGCTTCCCCCGCCTGAGGGCACACGACCTTTGCCTGGCAAGGCTTATGATGGCTCTCCTCCACGTGGGAAAGATGTGGGATCATCATATGCCCATACATTGTGGTTTTTGGTTATGGCGAGTCTCCTATTATTCCTTATGATTTTAGTTATTCATGTTCATGACTTATGAGATTATGTTTTACAGCAGATTGGACCCAACAATTAGTTTATGAGTTTTTACTTACAATTTCAGTTATGACAGGTCATATGATTTCTATTTCAAAATCGTGGGTCACTATGTTCTGTTTTCATAGCAAGTTTATGATTATGTATGTCTCAGATACAGTTTTCAGCATGCAGTTCTTACTCTCATGATATTTTGATTTATGCCTTAGTTCATTGTTAAACCCATACAGTAGAGTTTTGATTTTTGGGTGAACAATTCTAGAGTGGAAGGGTAGTTCAGCTATGCCTATAGGTCGCTTAGTTTCCTATCTCAAGGCCTGGAAGATGATCTTTAAGGGTTATAAGTATCTTCTAGTTCTGGTCAAATATTCAACATCCGAGGCCCCAACTCTTCAGTCAGTTCCTATAGTATGTGAATACCCGTAGGTATTTCCAGGCGAACTACCAGGGGTTCCTTCCGAATGGGAGAATTACTTTTGTATTGAGCTTCTCCCTAATATACAACCTATATGCATTCCTCCTTACATAATGGCTCAAGCCGAGTTAAAGGAGTTGAAAGAATAGCTGAAAGATCTCCTAGATAAGGATTTTATGAGGCCTAGTAAATCCTTATTGGGTGGTCCAGTTCCCTTTGTTCGAAAGAAAGATGGTTCCCTTAAAATGTGCATTGATTATCGGTAGTTGAACAAGGTCATAATAAAGAATAAGTATCCCCTCCCCATGATCGATGACTTGTATGACCAGCTTTAGGGTGCTAAGTGCTTCTCAAAGGTAGACCTCCGATCTAGCTATCATCTACTCAGAGTTAGAGAGAGTTACATCTCGAAGACAACCTTCAGGACTCGATATGGTTACTATGAGTTCGTAGTTATTCCTTTTGGACTAATAAATGCTCATGCAGCTTTTATGAATTTGATGAACAGGGTGTTCAAGTACTATATGGATATGTTCGTCATTGTCTTCATAGAAGATATTCTCATATATGCTAGGAGCAAGGAGGAGCATGCTGCTCATTTGAGGATTGTGTCACAAATTCTCAAGGATCGCCTGCTATTTGCTAATTTCAGCATGTACCAGTTTTGGCTTAACTCCATAGCATTTTTGGGCCATGTGGTGTCTAGAGAGGCTGTGCAGGTGGACTCTTAAAAGATAGTAGTGTTACAGAATTGGCCTAGACCAGTTATTCCTTCGGATTTTAGGAGCTTCTTTGGTTTAGCTGGCTACTACAGGAGATTTGTTGAGGGATTTTCATCCATTGCAGCACCGTTGACTAAGTTGACCTTGAAGAAGGTCAAATTTCAGTGGTCGGATGCTTGTGAGAAGAGTTTCCAAGAGTTAAAGGCTCGACTCACTTCAGCTCCAATATTAACCCTACCGGAGGGCACAGATGGTTTCGTTGTTTATTGTGATGCCTTTAGGATTGATCTTGGTTGTGTGATGATATATCATGGTAAGGTCATTGCGTATGCCTCTAGACAGCTTAAAACTAATGAGAAGAACTATCCGGCGTATGATCTAGAGTTGGCAGCTGTAGTGTTTGCATTGAAGATTTGGAGGCACTACTTGTATGGGGTGCATGTGGATGTTTTCACGGATCAAAAGTGCCTTCAGTATGTGTTCACTCAGAAGGACTTGAATTTGCAATAAATGAGGTGGCTAGAACTTCTCAAGAACTATGAAATGAGTGTCCTTAATCTTCCAGGCAAGGCCAATGTAGTGGCGGATGCTCTTAGTAGGCTATCCATTAAGAGTGTGTCTCATGTTTAAGATGGAAGGAAGGAGTTAGCAAAGGATGTCCACAGGCTTGCTCATTTAGGAGTTCACCTTGTTGACTCGGCAGATGGTAGTGTCTTTGTTCAGAACGGGTCAAAATTGTCATTGGTGACAGAGGTCAAGGCTAGGCAAGGTGAGGATCCTATTCTAGCAAAGTTAAAGGAAACTGTACTGAATCAGAACGTGGAGGTTTTCTCCCAAGGGGTAGATGGTGTACTACGATATCAGGGCCAATTGTGTGTGCTAGTTGTTGATGACTTGTGAGGCTCATCGCTCTCAATATTCTATCCACCCAAGTGTTACCAAGTTGTACCATGATCCATGGGAAGTCATATGTGGAATGGCATGAAGAAGGACATAGTGGAGTTTCTGGCTAAGTGCTCAAATTACTAGTAGGTTAAATTTGAGCATCAAAGGCCTAGGGGTATGCTTCAGGATATTAGCATTCCAACTTGGAAGTGGGAAGAAATTAATATGGACTTCATTATAGGTTTACCTCGTACACATCGACAGTGTGACTCTATATGGGTGATTATGGAAAGGTTAAGCAAATCAACCCATTTCTTACCGGTTAAAACTACCAATTTAGTTTAGGATTATGCTAGATTGTACATTCGGGAGTTAGATCGGTTGCATGGAGTTTGTTTATCCACAATCTCAGATAGGGGTACTCAGTTCACATCACATTTTTAGAGATCGTTTCAGAAAGGACTTGGTACTTAAGTAAAGTGTAGCACAACTTTTCACCCACAGACAAATGGTTAGGCTGAGCAGACCATTCAAACTCTTGAGGACATGTTGAGAGTGTGTGTGATTCATTTCAAGGGTAGTTGGGATGAACACTTGCCTTTCATCGAATTTTCTTACAATAACAGTTACCACTCCAGCATTCAGATGGATCCATTTAAGGCTCTTTATGGATGGAGGTGTAGGTCACCTATTGGATGTTTTGAGGTAGGTGAGGCTACATTGATAGGGCAAGATTCAGTTTATGAGGCCATGAAGAAAGTTTGGCTTATTAGGGAAAGGCTGAAAATAGCTCAGAGTAATCAGAAATCCTATGCGGATGTGAGAAGGAGAGAGCTTGAGTTTGAGGTTGATGATTGGGTATTTCTAAAGTTGTCTTCCATGAAAGGAGTGTTGAGGTTTGAGAAGAAAGGAGTGATGGGTATTTCCACTAAAGTTTAGTGACAGTTCTTATAGGATTTTGAGGCAAGTCGGTAAAGTGGCATATGAGTTAGAGCTACCTACGGAGTTAGCTTCAGTACATCGATTTTTCCATGTATCTCTATTGAAGAAGTGCATTGGTGACTTAGCCTTAGTTGTTCTTATAGAGAGCATAGGTGTGAAAGATAGCCTTATCTATGAGGAGGTTCCAGTTGAGATCCTCGCCCATCGGGTCCAGAAGTTGAGAAATAAAGAAGTAGTTTTGGTGAAGGTGTTGTGGAGGAATCAACTTGTTGAACGGGCTACGTGGGAAACCAAAGCAGATATGATGGGTAAATACCCGCATCTTTTCCCTTCCGGCTTAGTTCCAACATGAGGTATAAGTTTCCTCCTTAGTGCTCTCTTCATTTTCATGTCAAGTTCATGTCTCTAAGTTTCATTCATGTCATAGCATGTATGTATGTTTGATGAATTCAGTTCAGTTATGTGTATCAGTCTGGAGTCTGTCACTCCGTTAGTTTTCAGCTTCAGTTGTTCAATTTTGGGATTTCATTTCTTTCCCTAGCCTTTCAGTATGCTTAATATACATTCGAGGACGAGTGTTCCCAAGGGGAAGATAATGTAACATCCCAAAAGTTTCTAAGATCAAACCCGAGGGTTAAACTAGAGAAAAGCAGGAAAATTTCACTGGAATCATAGTACGCCTCAAGGGACAATTCATTAAAGAGAGACAACAACCCGTTATTCCATCATGGTAAGTCCCCAGTCAGAATTTTCAGTGAACAATGAGCCTAGCAATGACTCGCTAGAAGATCTGGTGGGTCATCCTAAGTGGTCATTGAGTGGGGTTCTGTAAAGGCCGAGACCCGAGTTAGTGACGATGAGAGGTTATGAAGAGTCATTGTTTCAAGTAATGACTCGTCCTATCTTGTCATTGGTTGGAGAAGTAGAAGAGTAATACAATTTTCCCTGGAAGCAATGGATGGAGTAACAAGTCATTATTTCATACAATTACTCATCTTGATTGGTCATTGGTCAGAACTTTTGCAGAGTAGATACAATCGGATGATCCAATGGCCAGTGGTATGCTACGATGGCCTGTTGGAGTGGTCGTTGTAGTCGGCAGACAGTTTTTTATGCGAATTCATAGGGTAGTTTCATAAATTTTCAAGCTCCTAATTTCCTAATGATGTCGTTTTAAGCCTTGAAAGTAGTGTTTTAAGAGGGTTTAGTATATTCTAAGTCATTAGACTCCCAAGTATTCAAGGTATTGCTGATAGTGTTAACAAATCTTTTGGGGAAGTCTAAGTACCCATTAGATAGTGATATTGCTAATACTTGTTGAAAATTTTGAACTGAAAGCATGAAAGTTGAAGTGTAGACTCTGTTGAGCAGCTGCATGCCATAGATTTTACTCTGCAGAATGCAGGCTATAATGCAGGTCTGGTTGTTGGGCTTCAAGCTCACTGCCCTAAACCTATGTTAGACCTACGTACTGCAGATCCCCATATGCGAAACCCAGATGTAATGCAGGTGCTAAGGACATTTTGCAGTGATTCTGCCTACACCTACGACACACCTGGGGGTCGCAGGTCCGCACATGTGAAACATAGGTGCAGCGCAGGTGCTGATAGTGATTTTAATGGCTGCTTTATTTTTTGGCAATCCAATTTCATTTCTTTAGCTTAATTTTAGTTGTTTTCTCTTATTTTCCTTAAATAAAAATACAAAAAAGAGTGTGGTTCATGTTATGGAACTCACATTGTCTTACAGGGAAATGTCATCATCCAGGCAATAAGATAGGAGAAAGGCTTTGGCCTCCGTCAGAAGCAAAGGAAAGAAAAAAGCCCACGAACATCAAATCTTGGCCAACAATTCAAATGCCATTCTATTTTCTATAGACGGAATGAAGGAATACTACATCAAGTTTTAGAACAAGTCCATTACTTTCGGAAATATGCATCAATCTAGCAGGGCTGGGTAGGAGTTCCCGAACATCACCAAGCAATTTGTTGAGAGAGAATGGCACCCATTTTTAGATGCTCTACCTGGCTACTACCCTAACATGGTGGTAGAGTTTTATGCCTCCTATCAAGCAATGGAAGACTCGATGAAACACATAGGGAAGGTAGATGAGTTTTGAAACCTCCCACTAGTCAGGGTCTATGGAGTAGATGTGGACATCACCCCGGATGCAATAATTTATATCTATTAGGGTAAGGAAATTAAAACAGGGATCGAGTTTGCACAAAAAGGTGGCTACTAAGGGTGACCAACTCCAATGGGTAGCCTAAACTATCCACCATGGGGGTGAAATTCCAAGGAAAGACCTCTAATTCAAATCCAAGCTATAGTTGGAATTAGTGTGTTGTTGACTCATGCCATCTAAGGATGACCTGCAGATACACATTGAGGCTGCCATCTTGATTGCGTGCATCATGTATGGGGTGAATGTCAACTTTGGCAAAAGAGCCACCACACAAATGAAAAGAAAAGCCAGGCAGCAAGGTCTCTCCATTCTTTTTCCCGTTCTCATCATCTAATTCTGCGCCCGAGCAAGGGTCCCATACTTTCTCGAATGAGCAGCCTAGATCCACCATCGGGGTAATTGATATTGATAGAAAGAGGGATGCAGATGCTCCCAAGAGCAAGCAAAAAAGAATGCAAACCTAGGATGTCCCAGACAGCTCCATAGCCCATGACATTAATTAGGGCCCATCAGCTCCTAACCTTAATGATCCCACTCCCAAAATATCGGGTCATGCTTTCGAGGAGGTGCCACCTTGAGGATCTTCACCACCTTCTTCCTCCATGCCGAGTGGGCTTCAAAAGCTGGGCGATATGACCCACTCCCACGAGAATCAACTTGTAAAATTGGCCATGAATCTGCTAGCCCTTATTCATAAATAGGTGAAGAGTGTAATGATGGAGGTCTTTAACAGCTTCAACAAGTTGCGCTCCCAAGTCGATATGATTGAGGGAGCAATTTTCACTCTCAAGTCTGATGTATGAGAATTGAAAGGTCGAGCCCCCCTATCTGGTCCTGAGATGAGCTTCTTGGATAAAGAAATAGCTGCCTCACACAAAGCTTAGGGCCCGATTAATGAATTTCTGGGTGACTTGGAGGTGGATGATGAGGCAGAGGATGGAGTTGATGGTGGTGATGCTGAGGCTGATGATAATGGAGAGGAATAGCTGGTTTAGAGAGTTCTTACCCCTCCTTATTTTTCATCTATACATTGGGGACAATGTATAATTTTTAGATAGGGGTGGGGTGTGCTCTTTTTCTATAGGTCATTGACTGTTATTGCCATTGTTGGGCTTGTTTGTTGATATTTTTTTAGTATTTTTCATTGTTGCTTTGATGAATGGATGCCCTCGTCGGGCTTATCTTGAATTGGTTACATTGTTCGACTGATTTTTCTTGTTGTGATGATATGAGTTTCCATTGACTGTTATTATTACATGTTAATCAATACTTGACCCCTTCTCTACAATCGCCTATTTGTAGATAGTAGATAGTAATAAACGAGCATAGGCTCGGATCGAGACACGAGATAACGAACCCCGAGGGACTCCAAGTCGACCCATGACATGAACATATTTCAAACTCAATAATAAAAGCGGAAGATTAAACATGATAAAGTTAGCGGAAGTCTGAAATAAGCATAACATTAGAAATACACATGAATCTGAAATTGATTACATCCTTTTTTCTGAAAAGCCTCTAATTCTGATGAGTTGATGGGATAGGCCCCCAACTAACTTGCTAAAGCTGAAAACTGAAAGTACATCAAGAAAACTCAATATGCACGGTCCTAGGAAGATGAGGACTCACCAACAGATGTGGGATGCTAACTCTGAAAGGCTGGCTAAGGACGGGGCTGAGTCTTAGTGCTGGGGTCTATATCATAAAATGATACAGCATAGAGTATGTAGTCAATACGTGGAATTTACCGAGTATACAAGGTAAGTAAAACCGCTTAAATTAGTAAAATCATTTGAAACATGCATAATATAAAAACATAAACTAAAATAAGAATATGAGAGTAAGGCTTGAATGCTATTTTTCTGAAAACATGATCTCAACATAACATAAAATCATAACTAAATTGATTGACCCAAAGCTGAAATCTGATAGTCACAAGTAAAGCTGACCGTTGGGTCAAACTTGGTTTAGAACATATGTAGATATATATGTGTGTGTGTATATATATATACATATTGTATATATACACAAACCCATATATATATATCATGAATGATAATCATGCATAACTTAAATCATGAGGAACAATAGGAGACTTGTCTTTTAACCGACATACCATGATAGAGCTTACGTGGTTCCAATTACCACACTTAACTGGGTAGAGTCGTCCAAAGCCTTGCTAGTGCTAAGGACGATATAATGATATCGATATCAAGCTCGTGGCCCAAACGGGGCGGGGGATAGCTCACATAGTAGGTCTCAATATAACCTGATTATACCTACATTGGCGCGTAGTTCTAAGGAAGAGGGTCGACTAACCCATAGCCTTCTCGGTGCTAGAAACTACTCCCAAATCATGCATATGCTCTCCTAAATTTTTCAATGAAGCTAACCATCGTCTAATGACGAAGCTAAACGATCATCAAATACATAAATCTGAATCATACATGAGGAGCCTTGACTCAAACCATACCACAAGCTGAACATAAATGGGGTTCTTTGCTCCAAGGCCATGTGGTAAGCTTAAGTTTGTAAAATCAAAATCATACTTGAACATATGGACATTGCTCGATACTTTAACATGCTTGAAAATACATAATTCACTTGAAAACATGATCTTAAACATGGGTAACTTGAAAACATCCTTTTTATCATAAATATCTCATCATACTTGAACATTCATCATAAATCTCAACTTTCATGAACTTCTCATAATTGGGCATTTTGATTTATGAAGCATGAAACATGATTTTTAATTGAAAACAATATAAAACTTGCCCATGAATCACAATTCAATAATACAAACATCTTTAAATCATAGAGATTGGGCATAGGTGTGAAGGGATTCATCCATTAATAACCCTACATACCTGAAAAGGTTTGATTCTAGCACTTCTCTGATTTCCCAATGAAGGTTTGAAGAAGAACCTTGAAGGATTAGCCTTGATCACCTCTCTAGACCCTTACTCTTGCATGCATGAATAGGAATGACATAGAATAGATTTTACCCTCTTAAAACCCACTATTCAATGCTTAAAATGACGTAGTTTAGGCCTTAAGATTATAGGAATTATAGAAAAGCCCTTACTAAATTCGCAGGAAATAACTGACTACCAGTCCCAATGAGGGACTGGACGACTTGTTACTCAAGGCCACGACTCGTGGCATTAGTCGTCGAGTACAGTACCTAACTGTTCATCTGGCCTCGTCACGGGGGACCTTACGGGTCATTACAGGTGACCACGACTCGCGGTCACAACTCGTCACCTTTACTGCCTGAGTTTTCAAATTACTTCAAATATGTTGACCACGATCCCTCCCATGAATCGTGGTGACTGACCACAACTTGTGGGGACCTTCCGTAAGGTACACTTCCAGGTCTCCTTCACCTGCCCAAAATGCTTTCCCACGACTAACTCAACAAGTCGTAGGGTCTGACCACGACTCGTGGTCACATCCGTGGGGACCTCAAATCCCAAAATTCCAACTAACACACGAACCTCACCACGAGTCACCTCACAACTCGTGGTCTACAGTCATTCGGTGAACTGGTGCTATATTTTTAGTTTTTCTTTGTTTCAACTCTCTAGTCTGATCTTAAGGCTTTCGGGGTATTACAATATCTCCCCCTTGGGAACATTCATCCTCGAATGTTGGAAAACATACAAAAAAGCAGAGAAATGTAATCATCACATTCAAATACTGATCATTAAAGCTGAAAACTGCCAGAATGACTACCTGCGAACTGAACTACATGACTGAACTGAATTCACAAACCATATTTACATACTTTGACATAAAAGAAACTTGGGCAGATGAACTGAACAGGAAAACTAATTAGAGTACTGGGGCAAAATGGTACATCAAGCCGGAACCGAGCCAGTAGAGAATAAATGTGGGTATCTCGCCATCATGTCTGCTTCGGGTTCCAACATAGCTTCCTCAATATGCTGATTCCTCGATAGGAGTTTAACTGAAGCTACTTCCTTGTTCCATAGCCTTTGAACCTGATGGTCCAGTATTTCCACCAGAACCTCTTCATAACTAATGCTATCTTTCACACACACAATGTCCATCGGAACAACTAGAGCTGGATCACCCAAACACTTTTTAAAGAGAGATACATGGAAAATAGGATGCACGGAAGCTAATTCTGAGGGCAACTCCAATTCATATGCCACCTTGCCAACCCATTTCACAATCCGGTAGGGGCCAACATAATGAGGGCAGAGTTTTCCTTTCATCCCAAACTGCATCACCCCCTTCATGGGAGAAACCTTCAGAAATAAACCAATCATCCACTTCGAACTCGAGTTCTCTCCTTCTCACATTGGCATAGGACTTTTGGCGACTTTGAGCTGTTTTAAACCTATCCGGCATGAGCTAAACCTTCTCCATAGCCTTATGGACCGAATCTGGTCCTATCATCATGGCTTCCCCAACTTCGAACCAACAAATAGGAGATCTACATGTCCACCCATAGAGAGCCTCAAACGGAGCCATCTGAATACTGGAATGGTAGTTGTTATTGTATGCAACCTCGATAAGAGGAAAATGTTCATCCCAACTACCTTTGAAGTCAATCATGCATGCTCTCAATATGTCTTCGAGATTCTGAATTGTCCGCTACGCTTGACCATCTGTTTGCGGGTGAAATGCTGTGCTGAGCTTAACCTTAATACCAAGTGCTTTTTAAAACGACCTTCAAAACAGAGAGGTAATTGGGTATCTCTGTCTGATATGATGGACAAGGGCACTCCATGAAACCGAACTAGCTCTCGGATGTATAGTTTGGCATAATACTCCTCTGAATTCGTGGTTTTTACCAGTAGAAAATCAGTGACTTTGGTCAACCTGTCTACAACAACTCAAATGGTTTCATACTGGCGACGAATGCGAGGCAAACCTATTATGAAGTCCATATTGATTTCTTCGCACTTCCAAGTAGGAATGCTAATATCATGGAGCACACTTCCTAGTCTTTGATTCTCTATCACTTGCTGACGTTTTGGACACTTACGCACAAATTCTTCCATGTCCTTCTTCATGGCATTCCACCAGTAGACCTCTCGTAGGTCACGGTACATCCTGGTGGCACCTCAATGTATTGAATATCTAGAACCGTGAGCCTCATGCAACATCCAATTTCGCAAATCATCAACGTCCAGAACACACAAGCGACACTGATATCGAAGCACCCCATCTCCCTCTTTGGAGAAGACCTCTACCTTATGATTTTGGACGGCTTCCTTTAACTTTAACAAAGTAGGGTCCTCATCTTGTCTATCTTTTACATCAGTCACCAAGGACGATTTTGATCCATTCTGAACAATAAAACCACCATCAGTTGAGTCAACCAGCCAAACTCCCATTCTTGCAAGTCGATGCACATCCTTCACTAGCTCCTTCCTTCCCTCGTCTATATGGGAAACACTCTCCATCGAGAGTCTACTAAGTGCGTCTGCTACTACATTCGCTATGCCAAATGGTAAAGGAAACTCATATCATAGTCCTTGAGTAGCTCCAACCACCTCCTCTAATGAAGGTTGAGATCCTTCTGGGTAAACACATATTTTAAACTCTTATGGTTCGTAAACACATCCACATGGACCCCATACAAACAATGTCTCCATATCTTCAAGGTGAATACCACCGCGGTCAATTCAAGATCATGGGTCGGGTAATTCTTCACATGAACATTCAGTTTTCTTGAGGCATATGCTATAAATTTTCTGTGTTACATCAATACACACCCAAGTCCGATCCTTGAAGCATCACAATGCACCACAAATCCATTTGTACGCTCGAGTAGAGTTAACACCAATACTGAGGTAAGTCGAGCCTTCAGCTCTTGGAAACTCTTCTCACCATCCTCCGACATTGGAATTTCACCTTCTTTTGGGTCAATTTGGTCAAGGGTGCTGCAATGGATGAGAAACCTTCAACAAATCTTCGATAGTACCCAGCTAAGCCCCAAAAGCTCTAGATATCTAAAGGATTCACCGGTCTAGGCAGGTTCTTCACCGCTTCTATTTTTTGAGAGTCCACTTGTATGCCCTTGCTTGATACCACATGGCTCTAAAATGCCATTGAGTTCAACAAAAACTCACACTTGCTAAATTTACATATAGTTGGTGATCCCTGAGAGACTCTAGCACCATCCTCAAATGAGCGGCATGCTCCTCCTCGCTCCGAGAGTATATCAGGATGTCATCAATAAACACAATCACGAACATATATAGGTATGGCATGAACACCCTGTTCATCAGGTACATAAAAGCTGCAGGAGCATTTGTTAATCCAAAATACATAACTACAAACTCATAATGACCATACCGCATCCTGAAGGCTATCTTTGGGATGTCGCTATCCCGAACCCTGAGCTGATGGTACCTGGATCTGAGATCTATCTTGGAAAAATACTTGGAACCCTAAAGCTTGTCAAACAAATCATCAATCGTTGGTAGAGGATACCTATTCTTGACGGTGACCTTGTTTTATTGCCGATAATCAATACACATACGAAGAGAACTATCTTTCTTTCGGAAAAAGAGAACCGGTGCACCCCATGGGGACTTGGTCGGTTCGAATGAAACCCTTATCCAAAAGATCCTTTAACTATTCCTTCAACTCTTTTAGCTCGGCCGGGCCATTATGTAGGGAGGAATAGATATAGGCTTGGTGTCGAGAAGAAGGTCAAAACAAATATCAATCTCCCCCTCAGGAGGGTTTCTTGGTAGATCATTTGGGAAGACTTCTGGATACTCATATACTACTGGGACTGACTGGATAGTCGGGGTCTCGGACGTTGCATCCTTAACCCTAACTAAATGGTACACACAACCTTTGGAGATCTCCTTTTTGGCCTTAAGGTAGGAAATGAAACAACCTACAAGCACTGTTGAACTACCTTTCCGCTCTAAGGATGACTCACCTAAAAATTTTAACTCTACTACCCAGATTCTACAATTAACTAAGGCATAACTTGCAAATAGCCAATCTATGCCGAGGATAACATCAAAATTGGTCATGGATAACTCTACCAGATCTGTTGAGGTGACTTTCTGAAGGACTGTGACTGGGCAACTTCTATACACCCGTCTTGCTACAACTGAATCACCTACTGGATTAGAGATTGAGAAGGATTCTGACAAGATTTCGAGACTGACTTCGAAACTACTAGCCACGTAAGGTTTCACAAAAGAGAAGGTAGCCCCTAGATCTAACAAAGCATATACATCAAGATGGAAAACTCATAACATACCAGTGACTACATCTAGGGAGACCTTCTGCTCCTGGTGGGATGCTAAGGCATAGAATCTATTTAGGCACTGACTGCCACCTGTGCTAGTAGATGCCCCCTGCTGGGCTGAGAGTGCGGGTGTAGCTATTGAACTGGAAGGTCGGCCTCGACACCTATCATGGCCCTGTCTAGCTTCTGGGAAATCTCTAAGCATATGTTCGGGCTTCCCACACTCGAAGCTAGCACCTGTACCTGCCAAGCACTGACTCGTGTTCCCCCGACCACACATGTCGCAAACGGGATGCTAGAATCTGCGGGTCTACTGCTCTGACCCCTAGAGCCTGATACTCACCCCCTATGATTGTGCCTAGGACTGGATGGCACACTCAACGTTGAAGACGTTGGGGATGAAGATTCCTGGTGGGTTTGCTTTCGATGCCCACCACCTGACCTTGACTGAGAGAATTTTAGCTACCAGTCCTGGCCCTCTAGGTCTCTCTTTCCCTCACATGCGCCGCCTCCATTTTCTAGGTGTATAAGACTATCCGAGGAAAATCCATGTCCTAGTGGATCATAGCGGTCCTGCAATCCTTCTCCAAATAGCCCGTCCCCCATGAATGAATCTGCTCACTCGTGCCCACTGATCAACCGCTAACTTTGGGGCACACTTTGATAGATGAGTGAACTCTAGGGCATATTCTTGCACCATCATCTTTCCCTTCTTGAGATTTACAAACTCAGCTGCCTTCAACTCCCTCATCTCACAAGGGAAGAGCCAATCTAGAAATGCAACATGGAATTCCTCCCAACTGATAGGGCCTGCTCTGGCTGCCCTACTATCTCTCCACTATCTGAACCATATATGTGCGACCCCCTTCAACTAATATGAGGCCAACTCAGCACACTCAACTTAATTCACCCCCATAACCTGGGTGATCTTCCCAATCTCATCGACAAACTCATGTGGATCCTCATCCATATTCGACCCAAGGAATTCTAGCAGGTTCATTCGTAGGAAATTACTGACTCGAGTTGCTGCCGCATTTTCATTTTACGGGACATACGCGACTGCTTTCTGGTTGACCTGAGTGGTCAAGGCTTGTGCTAACATATGCATAGTTTCCCTAAATTCCACATGGGCAACCAGCTTCGGTGCATGGTGCTCCTGGACTGGTGGGGCTTGTTGGTGCCCGTCCCCATTGTCATCCTCGTGGCCGATTCCATTCCGATTCCTCCTACCATTAACTCTATGGGGAGCCATGATTCTGCAATCGTGAATAGCACGAGTTAGAAGGATATGGAGACATTTCATCGCATGACATAAATCATGAATGAAGGGAACATTTCTTAAACGGCTCATAGCCTCTTCGTCATAAGTGTGGCGCGCTTCACACCCATGAAAAAGACTCTACTCAATGGATCTTTCTGACACCCTAGGACACTTCAAACCTATTGCTCTGATACCAAGTTTGTCACGACCCGAACATAGGCCCGAATTGAGACAAAGGACAAGGAACCCCGAGGGACTCCAAGTAGACCCATGGCATGAACATACATCTAACTCAATCAATAAAAGCAGAAGATTTGACATGATAAACTTAGTGGAAGTCTGAAATAAGAATAACATCAGAAATACACAAGAATCCGAAGTTGATTAAATCCTTTTGTCTGAAAAGCCTCTAAGTCTTATGAGTTGATAGGATAGGCCCACAACTATCTCGCTAAAGCTGAAAACAGAAAGTACATAAAGAAACTGAATATGAATGGTCCGCGGAAGATGAGAATTCACCAACAGATATGGGATGCTAACTCTGAGAGGTCAGCTAAATACGGGGCTGAGTCTGAGTGCCAGAGCCTGTATCATAAAATGATACAACATAGAATATGCGGTCAATACATGGAATTTATCGAGTATGCAAGGCAATTAAAACCTCTTAAATAAGTAAAATAATTTTAAATATGCATAATATAAAAACATAAACAAAAATAAGAATATGAGAGTAGGGCTTGCGTGCTATTTTGTTTAAAACACGATCTCAACATAACATAACATCATAACTAAATCGATTGACCCAAAGCTGAAATTATATAGTTATAAGCAAAGCTGAACATTGGGTCAAACCCGCTTTAGAACATATGTAGATATATATATCATGAACGATAAACCTGCATAATTGAAATCATGAGGAACAATGGGAGACTCGTCTTTTAACCGACATACCACGATAGAGCTTACGTGGTCCCAACTATCACACTCAAGTGGGTAGAGCCTTCCAAAGCCTTGCCAGGGCTAAGGACTATACCATGACATCTATATCAAGCTCGTGGCCCAATGGGGTAGGGGATAATTCACATAGGAGGTCCCAATATAATTTTTTCATACCTATGTTGGCGCATAGTTCTTAGGCATCGGGTTGTCTGACCCATAGCCTACTCGGTGCTAGACACTACTCCAGAAACATGCATATGCTCTCCAACATTTTTCAACAAAGTTGACTATCGTCTAATGACGAAGCTAATGATCATGAATGCATAAATATAAATCATACATGAGGAGCCTTGGCTCAAACCATACCACAAGCTGAACATTAACGGGAGTCTTCGCTCCAAAGCCATGTGGTAAGCTTAAGTTTGTAAAATCATAGTCATACTTGAAGATATGGGCATTGCCCGATACTTTAACATGCTTGAAAATACATAATTCACTTCAAAACATGATCTTAAACGTGGATAACATGAAAACATACTTTTCATCGTAAATATCTCATCATACTTGAACATTCATCATAAATCTCAACTTTCATGAACTTCTCATAATTGGACATTTTGATTTATAAAGCATGAAACATGATTTTTAATTGAAAACAATATAAAACTTTCC
Organism: Datura wrightii; assembly: GCA_035772735.1. Classification (NCBI taxonomy): domain Eukaryota; kingdom Viridiplantae; phylum Streptophyta; class Magnoliopsida; order Solanales; family Solanaceae; genus Datura; species Datura wrightii. The sequence continues at coordinate 36,648,397 of JASDFA010000023.1, read as the reverse complement.
CATGAATCACAATTCAATAATACAAACATCTTTAAATCATCTCCATGTGGTAAATTAGCAATCTCATGCATTGGGTTGAAACCCCATAGAATCAACATAAGAATTTCATGATTTATAGAGAGATTGGGCATGTGTGTGAACGGATTCACCCATTCATAACCCTACATACCTGAAGGGTTTGATTCTACCACTTCTCTGATTGTCCAAGGAAGGTTTGAAGAAGAACATTGAAGGATTAGCCTAGATCACCTCTCTAGACCCTTACTCTTGCATGCATGAATAGGAATACCTAGAATTGATTTTACCCTCTTAAAACCCACTACTCATAGCTTAAAATGATGTAGTTTAGGCCTTAGGATCATAAGAATTATGTATAAGCCCTTACTAAATTTGCAAGAAATAACTGACTACCAGTCCCAATTAGGGACTAGACGACTCGTTACTCTAGGCCATGACTCATGGCATCAGTCGTTGAGTACACTGCCTAACAGTTTATCTGGCTCGTCATGGGGGACCTCACGAGTCGTTACTGGTGACCACGACTCATGGTCACCACTCGTCAACTTCACTGCCTAAGTTTTGAAATTACTTCCAATATGTTGACCACGACCCCTCCCACAAATCGTGGTGACTGACCACGATTCATTGGGAATTTTTGTAGGGTACACTGCCAGGTCTCCTTCACTTGCCCAAAATCCTTGCCCATGACTGACTAAACAAGTTGTGTCATCTGACCACGACTCGTGGTCACGTCCGTGGGGACCTCAAATCCCAAAATTTCAACTCTCACCCAGAACCTCACTATGAGTCACCTCATGACTTGTGGTCTACCCCATGGGTAACAAAACGATTCGTTCTATGACCTGGTTCTAGATTTCTAGTTTTTCTCCGTTTAAAATCCTGAGTCTGATCTTAGGGATTACGGGGTATTACACTTACAAATGGTTCATAGAAAGATTCTCCTTTATTTCCTCCCGTATGACTAGGATGACTCAGAAGAAAGTGAAGTTCCAGTGGTCCGAGGCATGTGAAAAGAGTGTTTAGAAGTTGAATACTTGACTTATTATAACCTAAGATTTGTCTATACCAGAAGGTTCAGATGGGTTTGCAATTTACTGTGATGCCTCCCGAGTTGGTCTAGGTTATGTATTGATGCAGCGTGGTAAAGTTTTAGCTTATGCCTCCAGATAGCTCAAGGCTCATGAGAAGAACCATCCAACTCACAATCTTGTGCTGGCACCAATAGTATTTGCCTTGAAGATTAGGAGGCACTACCTTTATGGGATTCATGTGGATGTTTTTGCTGACCACAAAAGCCTACGGGATGTGTTCAATCAAAAGGACTGTAATCTATGCAAGAGAAGGTGATTGAAGCTACTGAAAGATTGTGAGATGAGTGTTTTGCATCACCTAGGTAAATAAAATATTGTGGCAGACGACCTTAGCCTGATGTCGATGGATAATGCCTCTCATATTGAGGATGACAAGAAGAAGACATTTAAAGATGTTCACAGATTAGCCTGGTTAGGATTTCATTTGGTTGACTCAGCAGAAAGTGGAGTTGTAGTCTACAGTGGTCAGAGTCCTCTCTTATAGTGGAGGTTAAGACAAGGCAAGGTAAGATGATGATCTAATATTACTTAAGCTAAAGAAAATATTCCTAAGGAAAGAGGTGAAAGCATTCTCCAAATGGGAGATGGTGTACTCCGTTAGTAGGGCAGGTTGTGTGCTACAGATGTAGATTATTTGAGGCAGTGTATATTAACGGAAGATCAATGCTCTAGGTATTCTATACATCCAGGTGCTACCAAGATGTACCATGATATACGGAAAGTATACTGGTGGAATGGCATGAAGAAGGACATCACAAAATATGTGACTAAGTGTCCTAACTATCAACAGGTGAAGGTTGAACACCAGAGACCGGGAGGTATAACTCTGGACATTAACATCCCCACTTGGAAATTGGAAGAGATCAACATGGACTTCTTTACAGGTCTACCTCCTACACACAGACATTATGATTCAATTTGGGTAGTTGAAGATCAGATGACTAAGGCAATGCATTTCCTACCAGTTAAGACCACAGATTTAGCAGAGGATTATGTACATCTGAGAGTTGGTGACTGCATGGAGTTCCTTTGTCTATCATTTTGGATAGGGGTACTTAGTTCACCTTGCACTTCTGAAAATCATTCAAAAGGGACTTGGTACTCAAGTTAAGCTTAGCAAGACTTTCTATCCACACAGATGGCCAAGTTGAGCAAACCATTTAGACCCAAGAGGATATGTTTAGGGCTAGCATGATCGATTTCAAGGGCAACTGGGATGATCACCTATCTCTCATTAAGTTTGCATATAACAACAACTACCACTCTAGCATTCAGATGGCCCAATTTGTGGCATTATATGGTAGAATGTGTGTCACGACCCAAATATAGGTCTGGACCAAAACATGGAACCAAGAACCACAAATGGCTCCAAGTCGACCCATGACATGAACATAGCGGATAAAGAGCATACATTAAATGGAAACTGATAAACTAAATATGAATAAGTTGAAGCCTTCATACATAATCATCATAAATAGAGTTGACACTAACAAAGCGGAAATTCTATATATCGTCTGAGAAGCCTCTAATATAACTAAAGTGCTGATGGGACAACATCCCCTACTAGCTCAATAAAATTCTAAAAACTTAAAGTAGCAGAACTCAACAATCTAAAGGTCCTTGAAGGTTTAGGACTCTCCAACGAGAGAACTAGACTAAGCTCTGGAGACTGGCTAATGGCGGGATTGAGTCTGAACGTCTAAACTTATATCATAAAACAATACAACAAAGAGTATACAGTCAGTATTTGGAATGTACTGAGTACGTAAATTAAGTAAAACCGGTTGAAGAAGTATAACTGAAATCATGCATATAACATAAATCATAAGATCACAAGGGTAAGGCTCCATGCTGATATCTGAAAACATGTATAGTTGTAAGTTGAATCTCATATCTAAATTGAATGATCCAAAGCTAAAAATAGAATCATATGACTTGCCATAACTGAAATCATATGTAAAAGCTTATAAATTGATCATTGGTTCAAACCTGATGAACACATAATATCATATGTCATAAACATTCGTAACTGAAATCATGAGGAATAATGGGAGACTCATCTTAATCGACAACCACTATGTATGAGCGCATGATGATCCCATGTCTTTCCCACGTGGAGGATGGTCATCCTGAGCCTTGGCAAGGAAAATTATAAGTAAGGTGTGATATGACGGTGTGCCCTTGGGCAGGAGGAAATGCTCTCTTGAGAGGCCCTAAAATATACAAACATTTGCGCATAGTTTATGAGACCAAGAAACCTTAGAACCCTAGCCTACACTATGCTAGCACTACGCAAAACATGTATAATTCTCATATATTCATATTCTAGAATATAACGTGAATCAATAAATTTGAGGAGTCTTCACTCCAAAGCATAAATCCATCATTTCATGTTGTTAGCCTTGGCTAGATCGTAAAACTTGTTGGTCTTGTGTGGGCTTGCCCAAATCTTAGAACAATCATTCATACTTGAAATAGACTTCATTATTATAAATCATAGATTCATACATGGAAAATTTGTAAAATTCATACGTACTAGATATCTCATCATACTTGAAATCATAAATCATAAACTTGACATATTCATGAAATTGTGTAATTGGGAATAATTTTCTAAACATGAAATAACCAATTTAAGATCATAATAGATATAAAATTTTCCCATGAATCTTAAAATTTATACTTTGAAACATGAAGGGAATTGATCCATAAGTAAATTATAGAGAATTTCATAAAATTAGAAATAAACCCCATAAGATTATAAACTTGATCTAGAACTTGAATTCATGTAATTGAGGAGAATTCTGAGTATGAGAGTTAAAGAAGCCCTCATTCGTGGCCTCACATACTTGGGTAAATTGAATCTACTATTGTGTTTAAAAGCCCAAGAGATTTCGAGAAGAACTTGGAGAATTCTAGGCTTGATCTTCAATGGGAATTTCCAAATCTAGCATGGATAGGAGGGGAATGATTTAGAATAGGTTAAACTCCCTTAAAACCCTCTTTTCAGATCTTAAAATGACATTCTTTAGGGCTTAGGAACTTAGGATTTACAAAAGTTCCCTTAATGAATTCATAGGAAAACTGTTCTGTCAACTGTCATGAATCGTACCACGAGTTGTACAATCCTCTTAAGATTCATGGTATCCTCCCGTACTTACCAAGTCCAAAACCTCCAATCCTTTGAACATTCCCATGAATATTACTATGACCTGTAACACCATCCTATGAGTCGTACCATCACCTGTACAATCAATCATTGGATAACTTCAAAACTTGCTATGACTCCTGATCACGGGTAGTACCCACATACTATTACTCATAGTAGAGACTCGTGGTTTGGGGAACAAAATCTCTAACCTGTTCCACGGGTTTTCCTACGACCTATACTGCCAACCTATGACTCGTAGGTTGAGTCATACGAAGGCAAATTTTCCAAAATTTCCTGCTGTCACATTTCAAAATCTCGATACTAGTCTTATGAACTTTTAGGGAATTATAATATCTCCCCCTTGGGAATATTCATCCTCGAATATAGGGTAAACCTAGTAAAAGGCTAGGAAAAGGAACTGCAATCTCACTAAACATCTGCAGTTGAAATCTAATAGAGTGACTGACTCCGAACTGATAGCACGACTGATATGAATTCATAAATAATACATACATACTAGAACCTAAAAGGAACTGAGAGACATGCACTTGACATGAAAGTGAATAGAGTATTAGAGAGAAAACTGATACCTCAAGTTGAGATGGAGCTGGAAGGAAATAAACGTGTGTATTTAGAAATCATATCTACTTTGGCTTCCTATGTAGCTCCCTCAACAAGAAGTTTCCTTTAGAAGACTTTCACTGAAGCTACTTCCTTGTTCCTTAACCATCAAACCTGACTATTAAGGATCTTAACGGGTACCTCCTCATAAGTAAGGCTATCCTTCATGCCTATGCTCTCCACCGGAACAACCAAAGCTAGGTCACCAATGTACTTCTTCATTAGCAAAACAAGGAAAATTGGATGCACTGATGCTAACTCCGTAGGTGGCTCCAACTCATAGGCCACCTTGCCAATATGTCTCAAAATCCTGTATAGGCCTACATATCGGGGACTAAGTTTCCCTTTATTTCCGAACCTCATCACTCCCTTCTTGGGAGACACCTTCAAGAACACCCAATCATCAACTTCAAACTCAAGTTCTCTCCACCTGACATCCGCATATGATTTTTGATGACTCTGAGCTGTTTTAAGCCTTTCCCTTATAAGCTGAACTTTTTCCATGGCCTCATGAATTGAATCTGGTCCTATCAACGTAGCTTAACCTATTTAAAACCAACCAATAGGTGATCTACACCTCCGCCTATAGAGAGCCTCAAATAGAGCCATCTGAATGCTAGAATGGTAACTATTGTTATAAGAAAACTCGACCTGACCATCTGTCTGTGGGTGAAAACCAACATTGAGCTTGACCTGAGTACAAAGTCCTTTCTGACACGATTTCCAAAACTACAAGGTAAACTGAGTACCTCGGTTTGAAATGATGGACCAGGGAACTCCATGTAACTGAACTAACTCTCAAATATATAATCTAGCATAGTCCTCAGCTGAATAGGTAGTTTTGACTAGTAGAAAATGAGCTGCCTTGGTCAACCTGTCTACCACCACCCATATAGAGTCATACTATTAGCTAGTGCGAGGCAATCCTATGATAAAGTTCATATTGATCTCTTCCCACTTCCAAGTGGGGATACTGTTGTCTTGTATCATACCTTTAGGTCTTTGATGCTCCACTTTCACTTATTTATAGTTCGGACACTTAGCCACAAACTCTGCTATTTCCCTCTTCAAGTCATTCCACCAATAGACTTCCCATAGGCCATGGTACATCTTGGTGGAACCTAGATGTATAGAATATCAAGAACCATGAGCCTCATGCAATATCCGTTATTTTAAATCATCGACATCTAGAACATATAAATGACCTTGATATTGAAGTACACCATCTCCCCCGTGGAAGAAGACCTCCACCTTCTGATTTTGAATTGCTTTTTTCAACTTCCCCAATTGCCTAGCCTTGAACTTAGTCACAAAAGAAGATTATGACCCAATTTTCACAATCACACCACCATCTATCGAGTCAACAAGGAGAACCCCTAATGAGTTGTTCATTCACCAACTTATTAGGCTTTTAAGCCTAAGTTTTTTCTTAGTTTTCAAGTTGTTTATGTTGATTTTATGCCCTTTTTGCTTTTGTTGTGTGCAGATGACTAGTGTGAAGAAAAGAGCAAGAAATTGAGAAAAAAAAAGGAAGTGGGATGAAATTCAACGCATCACCAAATAAGACCGGTGAAACGCCGATCAAAAGTCGATAACCACTGGCTCTGGGAAAGAAAGACACCAGTGAATATGAGCTTCCACCGGTGACTTTTCGATCAAGTCGTCGTATGACACCTGAACTTGCTGGATTGAAGAGCAAAGAATCGATGGTGCACAGATGCAGATCGGCGAAATGACGAATGAATTGCCGAAGGTCACTAGAATCCATTGAAAATGTAGATAGAGCCGATGGTCCGTGGATTGCAATCGATAAATTGCCGGTAAATCCACCGGGGCCAAAACAGTAATCAGGGGCAAAATCCCGCATGGAAAAAGAGAGAGAACATACCCTAGTTTTTGGATATATTTTAGAAAAAGCACTGTGTACTCATCAACTTTCAATTTTTCTAGCTTTTAGAATATTCTCTTGGCAGAGAAGAAAGGGAGAATTTGATTGGTGGAATTTGAAAAGAACCATTCTCTTTTTCTTCTTCTTCTTGATAGCAAGGTACTTCTGTTCGGTCTGTTTCGCAACTACACGCAAGTGCACGTGGTTGAACAAGTAGTAAAATGGCTAAAGTAAAGCCAAGTATCGATCCCACAAGGACTGAGCCAAGGTAATAATCGAATTAAGCGTTAATGAACTCTAACTCTAAAAATGCAAACAACAATTTAAAAAGGATTTTTGAGAGTTTGTTTCATAAGTTATACTAATCTAAGACAAAATTATAAAGTGAGTCTGAACTATAGTAATGAGAATGCTGAGGCCAAAATGAACATGCAGGGAAATAATTTATCGATATAATTCGGTTAATCTTTCCTTAGGTTGCTAGTCAAGAATTATTGCCTATGGAGAGAAACTTTCGTATTCTACCCAACTTAAGAATCATGAACCTTCAACCTACATTTCTGTGATAAAAGAATTTAATGTTCTAGCCATACGAAACCGATTTCTTAATGGACTAATATGACTTTCAGATATATTTCTATTCTGAAGGTAAATCAATTCTCAATTTTCCCAAACTAAGAAGAGATCATATCCTACCAATTCACAACTTTCCAATTTCTTTCTTTTTCAAGATAAAATTGGATTTTTTAGATATACATTAACATTGGCCAGACATTAATGCAGTAAGAACAAGAATTGATAGAACAACCATGGAAGAAAAGATGAAAAACAAAAATGATCAATAATTACCTTCCACTACAATTGTTCTTAACCTCAGCAAGAAGTGAATTTAGCCACTCATTTGTGGATTAAACATCATCAAATGAGTATAAATCATACAAATAATTGAAATAAAGGAGAAAGAGTTAGAGAAGAACCCTAAGATTTTCGTCTCCTCAACTCCCTGTAACCCACGTTCTTGCTCAACTAAGTCAAAATTATTAAAAATAAACCTAAGTGTACTATTTATACTAGTGGAAATTTTTCCCGGAATAACAAGCAACGTGTCACGGAGTGCATCGTGGAGCACTACCTCCGTGACACGATGCAAACGCGGACCCTCACAGGAATTTTATGATCCAGGTAAATATGGGCAACGTGCCAAGGCATGTAATGCGGGGCTTGGCCAACGTGCCACGGCACCGACGCACACCTTCACTGGATTTTGACAAAATAACTCATCCGGGGCAGACTGCCTCCACAATGGTAGCGTGACACGGCTCCATCGCGGAGCCCCTTTGTTTGCTGCTTTTCCTTGACCTTTTCCACTGCTCGCTTCCGATTCCATTCCTGATTTTCACCAACATGCAACTTATCTTCCTAAAATTACATTTTTCTTGCAAAACAACAATAATCATGTTCGTTAGCATAAATTCACAATTTAACTAGAAATCACATGAGAATATACCAATAACGATAGATAAACAAGACGAAATAGAGAATTTGAGCATCACTTGGGCATATAATTCTGCCCAAGATCACTTACCCCACACTTAAAACCTTGTTCATCCTCGAACAATACTCTCATATCTCATGCAATTGACTACCACGTATAGCTACTTTGGCTCGGCAATTCAAGCTACGGTTATACCGATTATTTAATATAGTTAATCATCAAGAAAACATGCATAGTCTCATAAACACACTGACATTCACCACATTAAGACCTCCTAGACTCAAGAATCGACTCTCAATCTCGGCAAACTCATGCAAATCAGCTGATCTAGACATCCAACAAGAAATTCAATCTCTCGTCAAGCATGTGCCCTCACAACACAAGAGAATTACCCCTTTTCCAATCATATGATTTCCAAAGCATTACACGTAGGGGTATATAAACACGATTTTGCTCTCTCTCCCAAAGAATTCACATGCATCATGTCATGAACCATAGGCTTGCCTCTAGTGTATTACTCCACTAATATAAGGACGCGTGATGTAAGATCAGTACGACTTAACGGGTTGTAATGTAAGCTAAGGAACTAGTAAATACTGGGCTAACCAATAATAGCAACTAGCCTCCTTAGTCGCTTTTTCAATACATCCCACTATCATTATGGGCATTGTTTCTTCCTTCATCCTCCCATTCTTGAAGTCTTTCTTTATTTTTGTTCCCATTTCTTTAAGCACACTCGACTTAATACAAAGATTAGTTATACATCCTCATTTTATTTATATTGGGAAAGTGCACCTTTGACCTTATCTTTACTTTCACGACTTCTGCTTTTCCTTTCTTTTCCACACTTTTCACTCCTTGACACTGTGGGAAAATTATTTTTCTTGAGCGCTTAAGAGTTTTGGATCAAATTCATGGCTAAAGAAAAAAAGGGATTAAGCTCGGTTTCTACCTCTTCAGTGAATGAAAAAAAAAATAGGGATTTATCAAAGAAATGCCTACATCCTTTCCTACACTACACATCCTTCATTTCGTTTCATACACACACCAGACAAGTTCTAGACACTTCACAATAGCATGGAAGAATCGAAACCTCACCTCACACTCATTGCACATGCTCAACTCAAGACTTATGCACAGACTCTTCAATCAGCTAATTACAAGAATTCAGTATTAAGCCTCAATCACACCGAATCGAACTCTATGTCCTAGGTATCTCAACATGTTTCACATTTGCATGCTTTCATACGAATCATATTTGTATTTCAATATCATCTACAACACGCAACAAGAGTTCCGAACCATGAACTAGCAACACGTTTGGGAAACAACCAAAAGAAAGAAAATAAAAGAAAGAAAAAGAACTACTCCTATCGACTACATTTCCCTTAAGATGGTCGTCATCCATCAAACAGTCACTATTTACGACTTCGGTTCAATGGGACTATTCTCGGTAAACGCACCGAAAATAAAGGCCGAGAAACCCAATCATAAAAATTTCAACAAAAAAATTAATTTTTTTTTTAAAATATCGATAATTTCGATAGAAAACTAAAATATTGACACAACCAGCTAACAACAGCTTAACACAACACACAACAACTTATCATTCATTACACACCGAATTACAATACAAAACATACGCACAAAGTCACAGGTTCACAATTTTTTTCACAGAAACAACGACAAGACATGAACATAAACAAAAACAAAGCAACTGGCACCTAACTACTCCCACCCCACACTTAAACCGAACATTGTCCCCAGTGTTCATCAAATTCAACATAGCACATAAGTAGGTGTGAAACTCCCTGATCAATTGAAGTATTCAACTTCTTCGTCAGGTGCCGTTGCCTCGTCCCCCATATCTGAATCGCCCCCGCTATCCTCATCTAACTCAACATATGAGTCATCGCGGCATGTCTCCTCATCAATGTGGACATCATCATCAACGGGCTCCACAAAAATTGGCCCCACTTGGCATAGAGCCCTAGCATTTTTGCCAAATGGGTAATCTAGCTCGAGCTGCCATAGCTCATCTTCTATTGCTGGCCTCCCGCCTATTCTTAACTGCAGAATCTGCATCCCGTACATGTGGGCCATATATTGATCATCCCGAGCATGTCGCTCGACTAGTGTGAGAACTGGCCTGTGAGTGGTGTCGGGTGCCTTGGTTTTGGTGACGTTCAAAGCACGCCTATCCATCTTCAGGATGTAGTCTAGGGCCTCCTCCTCGATGTCAAGGACCCTCAGAAATGTGGTCAGCAAACCACCAAACCCGTACCTATGCCCTTGATGCAAACAGGCTCTCTTCATGGCGGAGATGATCACCGCCTCAACATTAATCTCCAGCCCTTTCATCAAGGCATAAACCAAGAACACACGATCCCGGGTGACATCTGTCATGTGCACCCCCGGGATCAGGAAGGAACACACGATCTTAAGCCAAATCCTGGCTTCCCTGTTCTTTTGAGAGTAAGGCAGTGTCTGATGATAGCCCCTCTCCTTGTGCCTGCTCCACCGTGCTGTTGAACGGGCTCCACACAGAGTGCGTCTGATATCGCATAGGGTGGAGTTATGTTCAGTTGCTGGAGTACATGGGCGTCTATGTCCTGCGCCCCTAATATGGCATTTAAGTGATGAGGCTCAAAGGTGAAAACCTGCCCCCTTATCTTGACGGTGTGACTGCGGAGTGTCGGATTCCAGTTTGCGTTGAACTCCCGAATAAAGTGGAATTGCACTTCTTGGGCCTTCGAAGATGAAGTTCAGCCCTGCAGCATCAATTCGGTGTACTATTCTGGGGAATTCCTGTGCAAGTGGCTCCCTTGCAATGTGCTCCTCAGGGAAGTATTTGGTCTCCTTATGTTTGGCATACCATTTCTTCCCTTCATCCATCACCCATCGGGTTCCGTATTGACGGCGTTGGCCGCAAGGAACCGCTGGTGCTGCTGGGACTGCCGTTCCCAGTCTAATCCTATTTCTCCCGGCGCCTGATGTAGATGCGCCCTTTCCTTTGTCTTGCCTGCTTGACATCGTTCCTGTCAAATCAAACAGACAGTCCCAATGTTATTCAAGTCAAAAGTTTTCTTCGATTAAGGTTGGGTTGAGTTAGGCCACCCCACACTTAAACTTTAGCCACAATGAAAACAATTCGTCAAGACAATCATTCTTTTCCACTTTTCATCAATCAACATGCCTCGTGCGTTCAGATAAGTCGATGGAATAATGACTAAGTACTACTCAGACTTCGTACAACTAATCACAATTTCACCATCAATTCCATTACATCACATAACACTTAGCCAAACCTTTTCTCAACAACAACAACCTATGCAATTTACCAATTTCATTTTCCCAAAAATTCCCTTGTTTATTTAGCATATTCATCCATATTCACAACATCATTTAAATCACCCAACATGCACAACCCAATCATTTTCAAATTTTCAATGAAATTTAGTTTCTTCCTATTCAAATTCCAACCCTAGCTACCAATTTCGCACAAATTCAATCAAACATGTATTTATCGAGTTCCTATAATCATAACGATACTACGAACATCAATCAACAATAACTTAAATGAATTCATGCTCAATTTACACTTAGGGCAAAATTTAGTCACCTCACATGCTCAAAAATTGAAAATTTTGGCAAAAATTGAGGTTAAGTTCAAGAACATACCTTTAATTCGATGAACTTGAAGAAAAGTGGAAGAAACTTTGATCCTAGGTCTGTGTCACGTTGGGGGAGGGGGGATTTTGGGGAGTTTTTCGCGGAGGGGAGTGAGAAATGGGAAAAATGGGGTGTTTTCGAGGTTTAAAAAGAAGATTTTTCGCGCGGGTCACCCGGCGACCCGGTGTGACCCGTCGCGAATAACACTCCAACGTGTCACGGAGGGTAACGCGGAGCACCCCCTCCGTGATACGGAGCCATCGCGCAGGGGTGCTGGAATTTGTAAAAATTCCAAAACACCTTCAACGTGTCATGGAGGGTAACGTGGAGGCCCTCCTCCGTGACACGGAGCCATCGCGCAGGCTCACTGTTTTGCCACTTTTTAATTTTTTTCTCTCCTTGATTTTTTCCTTTGCGATCCTTTGCATTTTTGCCCTCCATTCAACCTGAAAATCATCTCATAACAAGAAATTGGTTAGAATTTATAGGTTTCAAACACGAACACAAATAATTTTTTTTGTTTTTATTTTTTATTTTTTATTTTTTTTAAAACTAATTCTACTAATCTATTACAACAATTTCACGGGTTCCCTCCCGTGCAGCGCTTGGTTTACCGTCGCAGCTCGACGTCATTAAAGCTCAATCATCGACTAGAGTGACAAATGTTTTCTCTCGAATAGCGTCCTCACCGCAATAATGCTTACACCGCTGCCCATTAACCAAGAACGTGGCACTTCGATCTTCTTGCCACAACTCGACTTCCCCGTGCGGGGTGTTCTCAATCGGTGGTTTTCCCACTGGATCTCGAGAATCAACAATCTGAACAATATCTGCTTGATTTAGCACGTTCATTGCTAAAAGCTCCTCATATATGGTCTAAATCTTCATGACCTTGTACACGTCAAATACCTCCACCTTGTCATGTGCCCGCATGGTTAGCTGCCCTGCGGCTACATCAATCAAAGCTTTCCCGGTTGCCAAGAAAGGACGTTCCAAAATAAATGGGACTTCCGCATCCAGCTCAAAATCCAGCACAATAAAATCTACTGGGAAGATAAGGGAGCCCACTTGCACCAGCACGTCCTCCACAATGCCATCTGGTCTGGCCAAAGAAGGATCCGCTAACTGCAAGATCACTGTAGTTGGTCTAGGACTGCCCAGCCCCAACTTCTTGAATATCGATGTCGGCATCAAGTTAATGCTCGCTCCGAAATCGCATAGCCCACGAGCTCGGATATTTTGCCCAATTGTGATTTGAATTGTAAAGCTCCTAGGGTCCTTGAGCTTTGTTGGCAACCTGTTCTGTATCCGGGAAGTGCACTCCTCCGTAAGTGCCACCGTAGCATACTCCGTCAATTTGCTTTTGTTCGCTACGATGTCCTTGATATATTTTGCATACTTCAGCACTCCCTGCAAAACATCAACAAGAGGTAAATTAATGTGCACCTGTTTAAGCACCTCCATGAACTTTTTGAAACATGCGTCCTCCTTGTGTTTGTTTAATATTTGAGGGAATGGGGGTGGTGGTCTTTCTGGTTCAGCTTCCTTCTTCTTCCCCCTCTCATCATCGTGTTCCCTTTCTTTCTCCACTACTCCTTATTGCTGAGGTGGTCTTTCTGGTTCCACCTCCTTGAGTTGTAAACCACTCCTTGTGGTCACTGCATTTACTTGCTCGGGATTCGGGTCAGTGTCACTCGGTAGTCCTCCTCTTGGCCTGGTGTTTTGAGCTCCAGCTAGTTGGCCAAACTGGTACTCCAACGCCTTTGTAGCTAACTGATTGTTCTTTACATCTGCCTCCAACTTCACATAGTCAGCCTGCAATTGAGCTTGATTAGCTATCATTGATTTAAACATTTCCTCAATGCTGGGTGGTGGTGGTGGAGGAGGTGCATTGTTGCTTCTGTATTGAGTCTGATAGTTCTATTACCCTCCTTGATTTCTCTGTGCACCCTGATTCGAACTCTGCCCTTGATGGCTATTACTACCCCAGGAGAAATTCGGATGATTCCTCCAATTAGAGTTGTAGTTGTTGCCATACTGTTGGTGATTATTTCTCTGTACATTACCAACAAAGTTCACTGAATCTGGATTTGCACCACAACACTCAGCTGAGTGTTCATTACTACCGCATACTTCACACAAAATCTGTTGCACTACATTAACTAGGGCTTGAGATTGATTTAAGCTCATGTTGCTGAAGTGGGTGTTGAGTTGATTTTGCAATGCAGCTATCTATGCAGCGATAGCTGTAAAACCATCCACTTCCAAAACTCCTGCCGCTTTCCTTGTTCATCCTCTAGAAGAGTCTACATTCCACTCTGGATTTCGCTGCAAAATATGATTTAACAAAGTATACAGCTCCTCATAAGTCTTTTCTAATGCTTGTCCCCCAGCTGCTGAGTCTAGCAAAATTTTTATGTGGGGTTCCAAACCCTCTATGAAAGTATGCACCAGCACATCATTGGACTGGTGATGGTGAGGACAATCCCGTAACATGGATTTGAATCTTTCCCAAGCTTGATACAGATTTTCCCCCTCTCTTTGTTTAAAACTTAGAATCTGACTTCTAAGTCTTGCTGTTTTCCCGGATGGAAAGAACCGTATCAAGAATTTTCTTGCAAGATCATCCCAAGTGGTGATGGAATTAGGTGGCTCAACTTTCAACCACCTCTTTGCTTCTCCCAATAGTGAAAATGGGAACAATGTAAGCCTTACGTAATAAGATAACACTCCAGCGGGGATGTAAGTGTCACTTATCTCCAAAAACATTTGGAGATGTTATTGTGGATCCTCGTGAGGGAGACATGTGAATTGCCCGCTGGTGTGCAGCAATTGCACCATATTCTATTTCAGCTCAAACCTCCCTCCTGGCTCGGGTTTGCAAATGCTTGATGTAACATTGTTAGCATGTGGGATTGCCAGTTCGCGAACCGGCCTAGCTGCCATTTCCTCGGGCACTAACACTGCCCTTACAAGTGGTGGATTCTGTTGTTGCTCCAGGATTGTTTGTCTGAGCAACTGAAGCTTCTTTTCTAGAGCTTCTCTTCTTTGACGATGAAATTGTCTTTCGGGCTCTAAGTATGAGTCCACCAGCTCCTTGTCTCTTGCCAGTGTTCAACGGAATTCAATATCTGCAAAAGACAGGCTAAGATCATGTTGTCAGCACAATATAGAAATCGTAAACTAACACTTAAGCAAACAATTTTACCAATTGCCAGTCCCCGGCAACGGCGCCAAAAACTTGTTCAGTCTATTTGCAACTACACGCAAGTCAACGTGGTCGAACAAGTTGTAAAATGGCTAAAGTAAAGCCAAGTATCGATCCCACAGGGACTGAGCCAAGGTAATAATTGAATTAAGCGTTAATGAACTCTAACTCTAAAAATGCAGACAACAATTTAAAAAGGATTTTTGAGAGTTTGTTTCCTTAGTTATACTAATCTAAGACAAAATTATAAAGTGAGTCTGAACTATAGTAATGAGCAAGATGAGGCCAAAACGAACATGCAGGGGAGTAATTTATCAATACAATTCGGTTAATCTTTCCTTCGGTTGCTAGTCAAGAATTATTGCCTATGGAGAGAAACTTTCATATTCTACCCAACATAAGAATCACGAACCTTCAACCTATATTTCTGTGATAAAAGAATTTCATGTTCTAGCCGTACGAAACCGATTCCTTAATTGACTAATACGACTTTCAGATATATTTCTATTCTGAAGGTAAATCAATTCTCAATTTTTCCAAACTAAGAAGAGATCATATCCTATCAATTCACAACTTTCCAATTTCTTTCTTTTTTAAGATAAAATTGGATTTTTTAGATATACATTAACATTGGCCAGACATTAATGCAGTAAGAACAAGAATTGATAGAACAACCATGGAAGAAAGGATGAAAAAAAAAAGATCAATAATTACATTCCACTACAATTGTTCTTAACCTCAGCAAGAAGTGAATTTAGCCACTCATTTGTGGATTAAACATCATCAAATGAGTATAAATCATACAAACAATTGAAATAGAGGAGAAAGAGTTGGAGAAGAACCCTAAGATTTTCGTCTCCTCAACTTCCTGTAACCCACGTTCTGGCTCAACTAAGTCAAAATTATTAAAAATAAACCTAAGTGTGCTATTTATACTAGTGGAAATTTTTCCCGGAATAACAAGCAACGTGTCACGTAGTGCATCGTTGAGCACTGCCTCCGTGACACGGTGCAAACGCGGACCCTCACAGGAATTTTATGTTCCAGGTATATAGGGGCAACGTGCCACAGCATGTAACGCGGGGCTTGGCCAATGTGCCATGGCACCGACGCGCACCTTTACTGGATTTTGACAAAATAACTCATCCGGGGCAGACTGCCTCCTCAATGGCAGCGTGACACGGCTCCATCGCGGAGCCCCTTTGTTTGCTGTTTTTCCTTGACCTTTTCCACTGCTCGCTTCCGAGTCCATTCCCGATTTTCACCAATATGCAACTTAGCTTCCTAAAATTACATTTTTCTTGCAAAACAACACTAATCATGTTCGTTAGTATAAATTCACAATTTAACTACAAATCACATGAGAATGTACAAATAACGATAGATAAACAAGACAAAATAGAGCATTTGAGCATCACTTGGGCATATAATTCTGCCCAAGATCAACTTCCACTATTGAAGACTACTTATTGAACTTGATTTTGCTACTCTTATTGTTAAATTCAATGAGTTTATTGTTATTGTGCTTTTGAATTTCTTAATTATGAGTAGCTAAATCATTTACTAGAGGTGTGTGATGATGAATGCTTAATTAGAGCGGGTATTGCTATAGTAATCTCAATATTGTTTAACTAAGTGTAAATCTGTTAGATTCTCTCCAATCTATAATTGAAGATCCATTGGTATCAATGTGGGTCTAATTTTTCTTACTTGATTATTGCTTGCAAAAGAGGAATTAAGTATTTGGGAGAAAATTTCATGGTGGGTATGGATGAGAGATTGTGAAATTGGGTTAGAAATAGCCAAAATTACAATTCTCACTCCTCATTAATAGCTATTAGCTAGAAATTAGTGCAACTATTAATCCAAATCTGATCGGGTTGAGTTAATGGTGTCTAGAGGTTTGAAAGAACTCTAGCAAGAGTATTTATAAGGTTTAAAAGAATGAAATACCCATTTTTTTGAGATTATTTACACTAATTGAACTTATGAGATGACCTAGCACGACCTTATTTAGTTAGCATATCATTTACACCACACCTCCAGTCTTTCACATTCTTGTCAACAACCTTGGTAATTTTGCTATCATAGTCATCCAAGTTAGAAGTTATATCCTATTATAAATTTCATTCTCCCCAAACTTTTTTATTTCTATGTTATTCCTTAGTGGTGCAAGCTAAATTCAATTTCTCAACCGACACTCATAATTATCATTCACTAATGCCTGTGGGATTTGACCCTTACATCCATCGGGATATTTCTTTTGGTATAGTGATCATTTATACTCTTTGCATGAGGAGTATATTTTGGACGTTATAAAAAATGGTGCCATTGCCGGGGACTAGAGCTTGATATTCTTGTGTTGATTGTTAATTTAAATTAGTTTCACACCACGGTTGTTGCTATTAACCTATTGTTGTTGGGATCATGAGCAATTTCGGAGGGTGGTCACGAGACCCTGAGGGGGTGCCTTGTGTGGAGACTATAAAGCTAGTAGACAAGATGTGGCATAGAGGAGGGAAGAAAGACGCAATGTTGTTGGTCATGAGGAAGTAGATGGAGTTGTTGACGAACTATATGAAGGGTTTCCATGCAAGATACAACCAAGCCAACCACAACTATGAGTATGCTTATCATAGCAATCAAGGTCAGAACAATGTTTGGTCAGTTGATACGAGTATCCAAGAGAGCAATGAGTCTGTCCCACCCCACATGGAAAGTACTCTCGAAGTGGTTCTTTAAAAGGTCCTTTCAACTGAAGAAGGAATTAAGGATTTGCGGAGTAAATTATTGGACCTTACGACCATCGTGAAGAGTCATTATGTAATAATCCAATAATTGGAGGATAGGATGAACAAGTTAGCATCTCAAGTGGAAGCTCAAACAACAGAAACCAACACTTCCTCACCTCAGGCCATCATGGACGATGATATATTTGAGTGGGAAATCGAGGAAGAGGTCGTAGGAAAAATAATTGCTGATGTCTTTTTGAAAGGTGAAGAACTCTAGGAGGTTCATCAAGTGCATAGGGAGATAAGAAATTATCCTATCCCACCAAGGAAGCTTGAACTCGATTTAAAAAATCGTACAACTCTTTCGTCATAGCCATTTATTATGGTTCCCCCAAAGCTGGAGCTCAAACCCTTGCCCACTCACTTATAATATACATATCTGGGAGAGAATGCAACGTTCCCGGTCATCATTTCAGCAAAACTGATCCCTTCTCAAGTAGAAAAGCTCATCGTGGTATTGAAGAGGCACATTCGAGCTATAGGATGGTCAATAACTGATATCATCAGTATTTCTCTGGGGATTTGCACTCACAAGATTAATTTTCAAGAAAATTGCAGCCCATTAGTTGAGCATCAAAGGCGTTTGAACCCACCTATGTACGAGGTGGTCAAAAGGAGATTACTAAATGGCTAGATGCAGGTGTGATATATCTTATCATAGACAGTAGTTGGGTAAGCCCTGTGCAGTGTGTGCCAAAGAAAGGAGGCATTACGGTAGTCCTGAATGAAAATATGAATTAATAGCCACTCACCCAGTCACTAGATGGAGAGTTTGCATGGATTACCGTAAGTTAAACACCTGGACAAAGCATGATCATTTCATGGTGCCCTTCATTGACCAAATGTTAGACTGACTGGCCTGTAAGGAGTACTATAATTTCTTGGTTGGGTACTCGGGATATAATTAAATTTTGATTGCACCTGAGGATCAAGAAAAAACTACGTTTACATGCCCCTATGGTGCGTTCAACAGGATTCCTTTTGGTCTTTGCAATTCCCCCGCCACTTTTCAAAGATGCATGATGTCCATCTTTTAGATATGATGGAAGATACTATGGAAGTCTTCATAGATGACTTTTCAATTGTAGGGGACCACTTGACTACTATTTAACACAGTTAGAGAAGGTATTAAAGAGATGTAAAGTAAAAAATTTAGTCCTTAATTGGGAAAAATGTCATATTATGGTAAAAGATGGGATTTGTTGGGACATAATATTTCCGAAAAAGGAATTGAGATGGACCAAGCCAAAGTCAAAGCCATTGCTCAGTTACCTCCACCGTGCATCGTGAAGCATTTTAGGAGTTTCATCGGACATGCGGGTTTCTACCACAGATTTATCAAAGACTTCTCTAAGATAGCCTATCCTCTATTTTTGTTGCTGGAGAAAGAAGCAATGTTCAAGTTTGATGAGGAGTGCCTGAAGGCCTTTCTGGAGTTGAAGGAAAAGTTGATTTCCTCTCCAATCATTATATCACCTAATTGGTCAAAACCCTATGAGCTCATGTGCGATGCCATTGGGGTGGCATTAGGAGCAGTCTTTGGTCAGTGGAGAGACTTGATATTTTACCCAATCTACTATGCTAGCAAGGCCCTAAACGATGCACAAACATACTATACAATAACAGAGCAGGAGTTACTCGCTGCTGTGTTTGCGTTTGAAAAGTTTCAGGCATATTTGTTAGGAACGAAAGTGGTGGTGCACACCGACCATGCAACGCTTAGGTATTTAATGTCCAAGAAAGATGCTAAATCGAGACTAATCAGGTGGATTCTGTTGTTGCAGGAATTTGACTATGAGGTGAAGAATCGTAAGGGATGTGAGAATCAAGTGGCCGACCATCTATCACGCCTAGAAACAATTGGGCGGCCAGAAGAACATGAGGAGATCAATGATGTCTTTCTGGATGACCGTATTCTTGACACAACCCACGATCTAACACCGTGGTTTTCCAATTTTGCTAACTACCTGGCCAACAACATTTACCAGAAGGCTTGAACTTCCAACAAAAGAAGAAATTCATGCATGATATCTGGAAATTTTATTGGGATGAACCTTACCTCTTCTAGAGTTGTGTAGATGGTTTAATACGATGGTGTGTTATAGAAGTAAAGATGGTCCCAATTCTGGAGGCTTGTCATTCTTCACTTTTTGGGGGTCATTATGGGAGTGTGCGGAGAGCAGCTAAGGTGTTACAATCTGGTTTTTATTTTTCTACACTACATCAGGATGCCCAAGACTTTGTGAAGCAATGTGATCGATGTCAAAGGACAGGTAGTATTTCAGGGAGGGATGAACTTTTGTGAACACCGATCTTAGAGGTTGAGTTGTTCGATGTATGAGAGATCGACTTCATGGGCCCTTTTGTGAGTTCTTACGGAAACACATACATCTTGGTAGCAATTGATTATGTCTCCAAATGGGTACAAGCTGTTGCACTACCCAATAATGAAGGGAGGAGCGTCACAACCTTTTTGAAGAAATATATTTTCTCACGATTCGGTACTCCCAAAGCTATCATTAGCGATGGAGGATCCCATTTTTGCAATCGAGTATTCAGCACATTGTTAGCTAAATATGGTGTGAAACACAAAGTGGCCACCCCTTATCACTCCCAATCCAACGTCCAAGTGGAAGTTTCAAATCGGGAAATAAAATCTATCTTGACTAAAACAGTCAATGTAAACAAAACCAATTGGGTGCAGAAGTTAGATGATGCCTTGTGGGCATATCGGACAACATTTAAAACACCGATAGGGATGTCTCCATATTATCTAGTGTTTTGGAAAATCATGTTACCTCCATGTTGAGTTAGAACACAAAGCCTTTTGGGCATTGAAAAGCTTAAATCTTGAATAGAGAAGAGTTGTCCAAGGATAAGTTCATAATCTGCATGAGTTAGATTGTCAAGAACCTAACATAGGCCCAGATCGAGACACGAGACTCGGAACCGCAAGGACTCCAAGTCGACCAATAACATGAACATACATCTAATTCACTCAACAAAAGCGGAAGATCTACATAAATAACATAACGGTAGTCCAAACATAATATGAAATCTGAGATACATCACATGAGTTTAAAGCTGAAAAAAAACTATGTCCGAGAAAGCCTCTAACACTGAAAAGTTAATGGGACAAGACCCCCAAATAAATCCATAAAACTGAAACTAAAAATACAAGATAGCGGATAGGAGATGGTCCCCGGGAGATGAGGACTCACCAACTGAGCCAGGCCGCTAACTCCGGAAAGGCTGGCTAGGGATAAGGCTAAGTCTGAGTACGGAGCCTGTATCATGAAACGATACAACATAGAGTATGCGGTCAGTACGTGGAATGTACCGAGTATGCAAGGTAGTAAAACGGGCAATTTAAAATATGCAAAAGTTCATAAGAGTAGGACATCATGATCGTAATGTAAATACCGTAATGTAAACATAAGGCTCCAGGTTTTCAAGACATTCGCAAATTAACCATAATCATTTACATAAGAGAAAATATTTATTGCACATGACTTGAGACAAAGTGCATAATCATAAAAAATTCATAAATCATGAGGAACAATGGGAGATTCTTATAACCGACATACCCCATATGAGCACACATGGAGCCCGACCTGTAATTCCCTAGTCGGGAGGGTGTTCATACCTTGACAAGGGTAGAACCATGAAAAATATATGATATCACTCATGAATGGTCCATTCGGGAAAAAGGGACAGTCTCAAGGGAGGTCCCATCATGACTTACAGTGGCACGTAGTTCTGAGACTCGGGGCAAAACCTACTCCTCGAACCTACTCGGTGTTAAATACTTCTCCCAAAACATATACAGTGCTCATAGGATAATAAACATGAAATTCATGCACTAGTTAAATCATGATAATCATGAGCATGCTTGAAAATACTTGAATTAGCCATGAAATAAGACCCATAAGTTGGTCATAATCATAAATCATGAGGTTCATGCATACTGGTAAAACGTGTATATACTTGATATTCATAAATTCATGATGAGCATTTGAGAGAAATCATATTATAAGTCATAAATCATATTGGGTTAATGAACATTAACATCGATGTAGAGTCATAACTTGAACTTCCATAAACCGTGCATAATTGGGAATAGTATTGTAGAGAATTAAATCCATAAGTTTATAACTGAAATAGTTGTAAAGTCTTCCCATAATTCGTAAAACGTGAATTGTTACATGAGAGGAATTAACCCATAGGGATTTCATAAGAATTGGGATAAAACCCCATAGAATTATCAAAACAATTTCATGAATTAGGGAGAGATTGGGCATGGGTGTGAACAAATTCATTCATTCATAACCCTACATACCTGAAGGGATCTGATTTCACCACTCCCTTGGTTGCCCAAAGAATAATTAAGGAAAACCATGAGGGAATTAAGCTTGATCACCTCCTTAGCTCTCTAGGTTTGCATGCATGAGTAGGAATAGTCTAGAATGAACTTGACCATCTTAATCCTCACTGTTAATAGCTTAAAACGACGTAGTTTAGACCTTAGGATCATAGGAATTATGGATAATCCCTTACTAAATTTGTAGAAAATAACTAACTACCAGTCCCCACGAGGGACTAGACGAGTCGTCGTCCAAGGCCACAGCTCATGGCCACCAATCATCGAGTATACTACCAACATTTCCCCAGGGCTCATCAGGGGACACTGCACGAGTCATTACTATTGACCACGACTCGTGGTCTTTATTGCCTAAAAATCATCAACTCTTAGCCAATCCTGATCCCAAATACCAAATTTCCACACTCAAATCCAGCACCTCACCAGAGTCACCTCATGACTCGTGGTCTACCCCCCAGGTCACAGAGCGACTTTTTCTGTGACTTGGTGCAAAATTCCTAGTTCTCTCTGTTTCAACTCCCGGGTCTGATCTTAGGGTTTCTGGGGCATTACAATATCTCCCACTTAGAAACATTCATCCTCGAATGTTGGAAATCATATAGAAAAGCAGAGAAAGAAATGCAATCACCTTATTCAAATACTGATCATATGAGCTGAAAACTGACGGAATGACTATCTTTTATTCAAACTACATGGTTGAACTAAATTTGTGAATCATACATACATACATAGACATGAAACAAATTGGGGCACATGAACTGAACATGAAACTTAATAGAGTTTTAGGGAGAAAACTAATACCTCAAGCTGGAACTAAGCCGATAGCGAATAAATGTGGATATTTAGCCATCATATCTATTTCGTCTTCCCACGTAGCTCCCTCAATGTGATGATTCCTTCATAACACTTTAACTGAAGCTACTTCATTGTTTCTTAGCCTTCGAACCTAACGATCCAATATTTCCACCAGAACTTCCTTATAACTAAGGTTGTCTTTCACACCTACACTCTCCACCGGAAAAACTAGAGCTGGATCCCCCCAATACTTCTTTAAGAGCGATACATGAAAAACAGGATGAAAGGAAGCTAATTCTGAGGGAAACTCCTATTCATATGCTACCTGTCCAACTCGCTTCACAATTCGGTACGGGCCAACATAATGGGGACTAAGTTTTCCTTTCTTTTTGAACCTCATTACTCCCTTCATGGGAGACACCATCAGAAACACCCAATCATCAACTTCAAACTCAAGTTCCCTCTTTCTCACATCAACATAGGACTTTTGGCGAATTTGAGCTATTTTCATCCTGTCCTGTGTGAGTTGAACTTTTCCATGGCCTCGTAGACCGAATCCGATTCTATCATTGCAACTTCACCGACTTCAAACCAACCAATAGGAGGTCTACATCTCCACCCATAGAGAGCCTCAAATAGTGCCATCTAAATGCTGGAATGGTTGCTGTTATTATACGAAAACTCAATAAAAGGCAAATGATCATCCCAACTACCCTTGAAGTCTATCACACATGCTCTCAACATGTCCTCAAGAGTCTAAATAGTCCGCTCTGCCTGACCATCGATTTGCAGATGAAATGTTGTATTGAGCTTGACCTGAGTACCAAGTCCTTTTAGAAACGATCTCCAAAACTAAGAGGCAAACTACGTAGCTCTGTCTGATATGATGGACAAGGACCCTCCATGCAATTGAACTAGCTCTCGAATGTACAATTTGACATAATCGTCTACTGAATCAGTGGTTCTGACCGGTAGAAAATGAGCAGCTTTGTTCAACCTGTCCATGACTACCCAAATGGAGTAATACTATTGATGAGTGCTAGGCAACCCTGTTATGAAGTCCATATTAATTTCTTCCCACTTCCAAGTGGGAATACTGATATCCTGAAGCACACCTCCCGGTCTATGGTGCTCAACCTTCAGTTGCTGACAATTCGAACATTTTGCTACAAATTCTACAATGTCCTTCTTTATGCCATTCCACCAATAGACTTCCTGTAGGTAACGGTACATCTTTGTAGCTCCTGGATGTATCAAATATTTTGAACCGTGAGCCTCATGCAACCTCTGACTTCTCAAATCATAAATGTCCAGGTCACACAAGCAACCTTGATATCGAAGCACACCATCTGCCCCTTTGGAGAAGACCTTTACCTTCTAATCCTGAATGGATTCCTTTAACTTTACCAAAATAGGGTCTTCGTCTTGTCTAGCTTTCACATCAGTCACCAAGGATGATTCTAACCCGTTTTGAACTATAACCCCACCATCGACCGAGTAAACCAAACAAACTCCCAACCGTGCAAGTTGGCGCACATCCTTCACCAGCTCCTTTTTCCGCTCATCTACATGGGACACACTCTCCTTAGAGAGTCTACTAAGTGTATCTGCCACCACATTGGCCTTACCCAGATGGTAAAGGACACACATATCATAATCCTTTAGTAGCTCCAACCACCTCCTTTGGCGTAGATTTAGATCCTTCTAGGTAAACACATATTGTAGGCTTTTATGGTCCATAAACACATCTACATGGACCCCATACAAATAATGTCTCCATATCTTTAAGGAAAATAACACCGCTGCCAATTCAACATCAAGGGTCCGGTACTTCCTTTCATGAACCTTCAGTAGCCTGGAAGCATATGCTATGACTTTACCATGCTGCATCAATACACAACCAAGGCCGATCCTAGAAGCATCACAATACACCACAAACCCATTGGTACTCTCGGGTACGTTTAACACCGGTGCTGAGGTAAGTCAAGTCTTCAACTCTTGAAAGCTTCTTTCATAAGCATCTAACCGTTGGAATTTCACTTTATTTTGGGTCAATTTTTTTAATGGCACTGCAATATATGAAAATCCTTAAACAAACCTCCAATAGTAGCCAACTAAACCCAAGAAACTCCTGATATCCGATTGATTGTTCTAGGCTAATTCTTCACTTTTGACAGTCCACCTGAACACCCTCACTAGATACCACGTGGACCAAAAATGCCACTAAGTTCAACCAAAACTCGCATTTACTGAATTTAGCATATAATGGGCGATCCTTGAGAGTCTGTAATACCACCCTCAAATGAGCGGCATGCTCCTCCTCGCTCCGAGAGTATATCAGAATGTCATCAATAAATACGATCACGAACATATCCAAGTATAGCTTGAAAACCCTATTCTTCAAGTCCATAAAGGCTTTTGGAGCATTCGTTAGTTTAAAAGACATAACTACAAACTCATAATGATCATACCGTGTTCTAAAGGTTGTTTTCAAGATATCACTCTCCCGAATCCTGAGCTGATGGTATCCGGATGGGATCTATCTTCAAAAAGCACTTGGCATCCTAAAGTTGGTAAAACAAATCATCAATCTTGTGAAAAGGATACGTATTCTTGATGGTGACTTTTTTCAATTTTCGATAATCAATACATATACGAAAAGAACCATCTTTCTTTCAAACAAAGAGCACTGGTGCACCCCATGGGGATTTTCTTGATCTGATGAATTCTGTATCTAAAAGGTCTTTCAATTGCTCCTTCAACTCGTTTAGCTCAGCTGGAGCCATTCTATAAGGAGGAATAGATATAGGCTGTGTGTTGGGAAGGAGGTTAATACAAAAATTGATTTTCCTCTCGGGAGGAATACTCGGTGGATCATTAGGGAACACTTCTTGACACTCACATACTACTAGAATTGACTGGATAGTCGGGCTTTCGGATGTAGCATCATTAATCCTAACTAAATGGTACACACAACCTTTGGAAATCATCTTTCCGGCCTTAAGGTAGGAAATTAAATGACCTACAGGCACAGCTAAACTACCCTTCCACTCTAGGACTGGCTCACCCAAAAATTTAAACTCTACAACACAGGTTCTACAATTTACTTAGGTATAACATGCATGTAGAAAATCCATGCCAAAGATAACGTCAAAATCTATCATGGCTAACTCTACTAGGTTTGCTGAGGTGATTTTCTGAAGGACTGAGATGGGGCAATTTCTATATTCCTGTTGGGCTATAACTGAATCACCAACTAGATTAGAGACTGAGAAAGGTTCTGATAGGATTTCGGGAATGCCTCCGAAACTACTAGCAACATAAGGCGTCACAAAAGACAAGGTAGCCCCTGGATCTAACATAGCATAAAAATCAAGGTGGAAAACTCATAACATACCAGTAACCACGTCTAGGGAAGTCTCCTGCTTCTGTCGTGATGCAAGGGCATAAATTTCATTATGACGCTGACCGCCAACTGAACTAGTCGATACACTTTGCTGGGAGGAACATGCTGCTGGAGCTGCTGAACTAGCGGCTGGTATACAGACTCTACCACCCCCTGAGTATGTGTCTAGGTTTTACACACCCAAAACTAGCATCTGAGCCAACTAAACACCTCCCTGGGTGATTCTTTCCACACTTACCATAGGCTGGAAAAGTGCGCTCTATCTGCACGCTACTCTAGCCCTTCGAATATAAGGCCCTACTTCTCTGGTCACCTCGTGGTCTGGATGGTATACTAGTTGATGATGGTGTAGGAGAAAAAGACCTTTGATGAAACTATTGGCAATGTCCGCCCCCCGATCTAGGCTGAGAAGTCCCATAATTTTCTGTTCTATCCCTTTTTCCCTCTCTCGCCCTTTGATACACCACCTCCATCTGGTAGGCATGTAGAATTATGCTGGGAAAATCCATGTCCTAATGCAGCATGGAGACCTAGGTAGTGCACCACTCCATGTACAAACCTGCTCACCCAAGCTCTCTGATCTGCCACTAACTCTGGCCCATACTTGGATAAACAGGTGAACTCAAAAGCGTACTCCTAAACTACCATGTTACCCTACTTTAGATTCACAAAATCGACGGCTTTCATCTCCCTCATCTCACGAGGGAAGAACCGATCTACATAGGCGGCATGAAACTCATCCCAACTGATAGGGCCTACCCCACTGCCCTTTTATATTTCCACTGTTTGAACAAGATATACACAACCCTTTTCAGCTGATAAGAGGCCAAGTTGATGCACTCCGTATTTGTCACCCCATGAACTAGGTAATCTTTGGAATATGATCAATAAACTCATATGGATTATCCTCATAAAATCCCTGACTCGAGTCACTACCGTGTTCCCGTTCTGAGGGATATGCGCCACCTCCTGTTGATTGACTTGGGCGGTCAAGGCCTGTGCTAGCATCTGTGTGGATTCACTAAATTCAGCATGGGAAGCTGACTCTGGTGTATGCTCCTCATGGGCTAATGGGGCCAGAGGGTACCCCTCTCCATTTCTGTTCTCATGGCCGTTTCCATTTTTCCATCGGTTCACTCAACATGGACGCATGATTCTGCAAACGTGTATTGCACGAGTTAGAAGGATAGAGAGAAATTTCATTGCACATCATGAGATCGTGAAAGAAGGGAATATTTCGTAATGTCTCATAGCCTCTTCATCAAAAGTATGGCGCGCTTCACACCCATGAAAAAGACTCTACTTAACGCGGCTTTCGAACAACCTATGACACTTAAAACCTATTTTTCCGATACAAAGTTTGTCACGATCCGAACATAGGCCCGGATCGAGACATGGGACAAGGAACCTCGAGGGCCTCCAAGTCGACCCATGGTATGAACATACACCTAACTCGATCAACAAAAGTGGATGATCAACATGAATAACATAAAGGTAGTGCAAACATAATATGAAATTTGAGATATGTCCCATGATTCTAAAGCTGAATATAGACTCTGTCCGAAAAAGCTTCTAACACTGATGGGTTGATGGGACAAGAACCCCAACTAACTTACTAAAACTAAAATTGAAAATACAAGATAGCCAATAAGAGATGGTCCTCCGGAGATGAGGACTCACCAACTGAGATAGGTTGCTAACTACGAAAAGGCTGGGTAGGGCCGAGGCTGAGTCTGAGTACTGGAGCCTGTATCGTGAGCATGGAATGTATCGAGTATGCAAGGTAAGTAAAATGACTAATTTAAAATACGCAAAAGTTCACAAGAGTAGGACAGCATGATCGTAATGTAAACATAGGCTCAAGGTTTTCAAAAAATTCATAAATTAACCATAATCATTGTCATAAGAGAAAGTCTTTCTTGAACATGACTTGAGCCAAAGTGCATAATATTAAACATGCATAAATCATGAGGAACAGGAGGAGATTTTTATAACCGACATACCCCATATGAGCACACATGGAGCCCGACCTAGAAACCCTAGTCGGGAGGGTGTACATACCTTGACAAGGGTAGAATCATGAAAAAGATGTGATATCACTCATGAAAGGACCATTTGGGCAAAGGGGACAGTCTCAAGGAAGGTCCCATCGTGACCTACGGTGGCACATAGTTATGAGACTCAGGGCAAAACCTGGGTCCCGAACCTACTCGGTGTTAAATACTATTCCCAAAACATATATAGTGCTCATAGGATAATATACATGAAAATCATGGACTATTTAAATCATGATAATCATAAGCATTCTTGAAAATACGTGAACTAGCCATGAAATAAGGCTCATAAGTCGGCCATAATCATAAATGATAAATCATGAGGTTCATGCATACTTTTAAAACATGTATATACTTGATATTAATAAATTCATGATGAACATTTGAGACAAATCATATCATAGATGATAAATCAAAATGTGTTAATGAATATCAACATTAACGTAGAATCATAACTTGAACTTCCATAAAACGTGCATAATTGGGCATAGTTTTGTAGAGATTTAAATCCATATGTTTATAATTGAAATAGTTGTAAAGTCTTCCCATGATTTGTAAAACGTGAATTTATACATGAGACAAATTAACACATAAGTAGATCATAAGGATTTCGTAAGAATTGGGATAAAACCCCATAGAATTATCAATAGAATTTCGTGAATTTTGGAGAGGTTGGGCATGGGTATGAACAAATTCACCTATTCATTACCCTACACACCTTAAGGGATTTGATTTTACCACTCCCTTGATTGTCCAATGAAGAATTAACGAAAAACATGAAGGAATTAAGCTTGATCACCTCCTTAGTTCTGTAAGTTTGCATGCATGAGTAGGAATAGTCTGGAATGAACTTGACCCTCTTAATACTCACTGTTCATGCTTAAAAGGATGTAGTTTAGGCCTTTGGATCATAGAAATTACAGATAATTCGGTACTAAATTCATAAAAAATAACTGACTGGAAGTCCCCACGAGAGACTAGATGAGTCGTCGTCCAAGGCCATGACTCGTGGCCACCAATTGTCGAGTACACTTCCAACATTTCCCTGGGGCCACCAATTGTTGAGTCATGCCCGTGGTGATCCCAAATAACAAATTTCCAAACTCGAATCCAGCACCTCACCACTAGTCACTTCATGACTCATGCTCTATCCCTACAGGTCACAAAATGACTCGTTTTGTGACCTAGTGCCGAATTCCCAGTTCTCTCTGTTTCAACACCCGGGTTTAATCTTAGGGTTTCTGTGGCATTAGATAGATGAATCGAGAATGAGGGCATATGAGAATGCAACTATTTATGAAGCTAGAATGAAACATTATCATGACCAAAATGTGTTGCAGCGCAGTTTTGCTCCAGGGGACTGGGTGTTGTTGTTTAAATAACGGCTACAGCTATTCCCCGAGAAATTAGAATCCAAATGGTCAGGTGCATTTAAGGTATCTCAGGTGTATGAGAATGGAGCTATAGAACTCCATGAATGGGTGAAATTTCCAAGTGAATGGCCAATGAGTTAAAAGATATCTGGGGGTGTTGGAAGAAGTTGGTCGAATAGAGGTTGTATATCTAGATGAACCGGAGATCTTGAAAGATGTTTGTTGTGCCACGACATTAACTAAGGTGCTTCTAGGGAGGCAACCCAAGTATTTTTATTTTCTAACTCTTCTTATATTTATTGTTGTTTTTGATTTTTCAAAGTTAGGTTGGTGAAATTCAAAAAAAAATAAGGACAGGGCTGGCTGGCGCTAGACCGGCGAACCGCAGGCAGTATTCCTAGAACTTCTGATGGGGCGCCGACTTTTTTCAGTGCACTGAAGGATCAAGGCTTTTCGGCGACCCATCCAGCGAAGCGCTGCTTAAAAGCGCAAACCGTCGATCAGTTTCCGATGTCAACCAATATACCTGGGAGTAGACCTGTCATTCATTTTTCATCTGGTGAAATGTCGGTCACATTCCGCGATATGCCAGTCAGTGGCTGATCTGGTTTCCAGAATATTGCTCAGCTAATATCAGCGGCGGCCACATCGATGAATTGCCAGTCCACTTCAGCGATCACCGGTGCACCCCAAGTTGGAGTATTTCAGAAGTTTGACTGACCTTCCCACTTCCCCATTTTTCATTTCTCTATTTTCCCCCATTTTTTCATTCTCCAAAAAAACCCCATTCTTTCCACCTATCCTTCATTAAAGACTACCATCTCTCCACCCAATTAAATTCTCCTCCTTTCTCATTTAAATACCCCTAACCACTCTCATTCACCCATCTCTTTCACTCCACTATAATCTCAACATACCAGTTGTAAGAATAGGCTGTCAGTTGTGGATATTCACCTAATTGTTAAAGTATTTGTCACTCACTCTCTAAGGTTTTGAGCAGTATTGGTGATATTTTGTTTCTTGTGTATTTATCTTATGCTTTTCTTTGCTATACGTGGGTAGATTTTGTTTTGTTTTACTTTCACATGGGTGTCACACGGTGTTCAGGTGTAGTATGAGCGGGACACCCTCTCAAGTTGCTCAATGATAGATCGATTGACTCCTTTCTTAAGGGCGAGTTGTCATTTTATTGGTTTAGGTCAATATTGGTGTACATCTATGTGGGGGTGGCCTATGGTTTTTTTACATACTAGCCAGCCACCGGCGGACCACTGGTTGTGCTTCGGGAATTGTCGATTATCTCGTAGATATACTTGCCCAATATTGCATGTTGACATCAATTTGCAGAGCACTATCGCTTCATAGATCAAGATCGGCGTTTCGTCAGTAGGGAGCCAAAGTATGATGTTCATCCCAGGTCACTTCCTCACATTGGCGGTTCATCGGCAGTTCACAGATCTGCATCGGCGTTTCCCCGATATATCTGAAGACTATAATCGTTGCACCTAAATTCTTTCCTTTTTCTTTGATAAGTTTAAAAATTTATGCACAATTCTAACCTCAGTTTGCAGCATTATGTCTGTTTCCCAACAATCTCATAAAGGCCAAGCATCACTGCACACCAGCAACACACAAGTTCGATTTGGTTGGAAAGAATTGAGGATTATTACGTTGCTTTCAAGGAGAAGAGATCCATTCATGATGAAGCCCAGTTTGAAGTGGACTCTTTCAAAAATGCTTTCCTAAATATCTAAGACCAGAATGGGATGCACAATTGGGGTCCATTCACTATACCGATTGACCTATATTTTCCAAAATTGGTGTGGGAATTCTATGCATCACACAGGGAAAGGCAATGGCTCCTAAAGCACAAGGGCCATACAGAAACATTATCGTACCTACAGTTTGTATGGGTGTGTGGGCAAGAGGTGCCTATAACTCCAGTGGCAATCAATTTGCTTTATTGGGTTGAGTCGATCAAATCAAACTCAACATTCCACAAGAAGGTGGAAGATAAAGTGAACCAGTTCCAATGGGTAGCCATCATGATTGCAATCGGCCAACCACAATGGGCCATCTCCCGGGATCTAATTCATCATCGTGATTTGAAATTTGAATCCTGCATGTGGTTAGACTTGGTTTGTGCAAGGTTAATACCTTCTCAGAATACAACGGATGTCCCAATTGATGTTTCCATTCTTATTTCTTGCATCACGAATCATGTGCACATCAATGTTGTGGAGCTTAGTGTTGGTCAATTCAAACGAAGGGCCAAGTAGTAGGCCACGGTGTTGCGATTCCCTAGCCTCGTGAGTATGTCATATGTGCGGGCTGCATGCCCTTTTTTCTGACAATTGGATAGGACTATCTAGGCCGACATTGTGATTACATTGGCTACAAAAACTTACAAAGATGCTCCAGATATGAAGCAAGCAAAGTGACACAGAAAAGGACTCCACCACCACCTTCTGCGTCTTCTCACACATTGGTCGTCCAACTCTATACAACTGCCATTCCCAACCTTCCACACCTCCTTATTTGATCAAA
This sequence comes from Datura wrightii, assembly GCA_035772735.1. Classification (NCBI taxonomy): domain Eukaryota; kingdom Viridiplantae; phylum Streptophyta; class Magnoliopsida; order Solanales; family Solanaceae; genus Datura; species Datura wrightii. The sequence continues at coordinate 36,615,902 of JASDFA010000023.1, read as the reverse complement.
GTAGCACAACAGGCCCAAGTACATGAAAGGTATCTTGTGAAGCTAGCTAAGGCTATCCCATCCATGATACAATTTGCCATCAAGAAGGCCATGCAGCCTGCTATAGATAAGTTGAAAATCCTATGCTCTACTATTGAGGTCCTCGAGAGCGAAGTGAGTACTTTCAGGAATGAGGTGGCTGCACTCAGTGGACCTCCATCTACCATAAACCCTGCCCGCGCCAGAGGCACCTAGGAGTCCACCGAATGATTGGTGGGTGGCGTATGACAACACGTCAGAAGTAGTGTCAGATGAGGAGTTATATCATAGCCGGCCGCCACCACCTCCAATGCTCTTAGTGTATGACATAGACCCATCCTGGACACCTGGAGGAGTGGCAACAACTTCTTACCATGAGATTCATACTCTGTTGGACAAATAGGTTATGCCAGGACCCGGGGAACCAGTGGAACTCCCACTTGATCCACTGCGACGGACTGCTGGAAGAAATGGCTTCTTGGAAATTTGATGTAGCCACATATTCTTGGAGGCCTCATCCCAACCACTAATTCAATCAGGAAGCCTCCTTCACCTTATTGTCTGTTATTTGTTATACATTGGGGGCAATGTCTGGTTTTAAGTAAGGGGTATGTATGTGTCACGCCCCGCCTTGGGAGGCATGACTGGCACCTGGTGCCCTACTAAGACTAGGACTACTGGACTATTGAGCCTAAGCACTTCTGGTGCCAAGATGGCTCTAACTCTGGGTTCATGGAACCAAGGGGCTATATAACAGCTGTAAATACAGCCTCCGACCGACTAGGCCTATAGCCACCTGTAAGACAACTACAGCTATATAGAACAACAGTAGTATAAAGGAACCTATGTGGGCCGACAAGGCCACTATGCTGACTAGTTTCACTGAAACGCTGAATCAAAGGCTAAACTACTCTTTCACCTGCAAGGTCACCAACTATTAACTGAATAAGGCCCCACATGGCCATCAAAAACAAACTAAAATATAGACACGACCTCACACGACCGGTACAACTAACCACAGGGAATATACAATCTACAAGCCTCTAAGAATACTGATAAGATGGTCGGGACAGGGCCCCAACCTACCCGTACTGTACAACAAAAGAAAAGGAATAAACCTCTAGCTGTCAAGCTTCGAATGACAGGAGTTGATGACTCTGTGTGCTGGATGGAATTACAAGGGATCGGCTCCTCATCTATGAGTACCTACAGGCAAGTAATGTAGCACCCCCAAACAGGCGTCAGTACCACTGGTACCGAGTATGCAAGGCAATAACTAAACATAACTGAAAATAGTCAGTAATACTGATAGTTACTGAATAACAGAAGATGGCTAAGACTGTATGGGATGGCAGAATCTAAACTAAGCTTAACTGTACTGGAGAGAAGGAGAGAATCATACCTGTCAATGTGGCGTCCTGCTATCTATCAATTTAATAAATAACACTTATAGCATACAAGAACCTATACCAGCCCCCAGAAGTAGGAAGGCACCAATCAACATGCAATCTATATACCCCTACCCGGGTCGCCATTGATCTTGGGCAGATTTATATGCCCAAGTGATACTCAAACGTATCATTTTTGCCTTGTTTATCTAGAAATGTGTATACATTTTCATGTAATTGGTAATAAAATGTGAATTTATACTAACCAACATGATTAGCATTGTTTTGTAGGTAAAATGTGATTTTGAAGAGCTAAAATGCATGTTGGAACAATATCGGAGTTGGACTTGGAAGCGAGCACGAAAAAGGCATTGAACTGCACAATATAAAGGGGCTCTGCGATGGAGCCGTGTCACGCTACCATCGCGGAGGTACTCTGCCTGGAGGGTGAAATATTAGTCAAATTCCAGTGGAGCCTCGCGACAGCTCCGTGGCACGGAGGCAAGCCTCCGCGTTCCATGCCGTGCCACGTTGAAGCTTTATTTCCGGACCCCAAATTTGCAGAGAGGGTCCGCGTCCACGCCGTGTCACGGAGGCAACGCTCCGCGATGCACTCCATGACACGTTGCTTGTTATTCCGGGAAAAATTCCCACTAGTATAAATAGAACACTTAGGCTTATTTTTAATTAATTCAGACTTGGTGGAGCAAGGACGTGGGTTACAGGCAGTTGAGGGATGAAAAAGCTCAGGGTTTTTCTCTCCTTCTTTCTTCTTTCAATCAATTGTTTGTATGATTAACACTTGTTTTAGGATGATTAATCCACAAATGAGTGGCTAATTCCCTTCCTTGATGAGGTTATGAACATTTGTGATGAAGTTTGATTATTGAATTATATGGTTTTTCATCTTCTTCTTCCATGTTGTTCTATTAATTCTTGTTTCTACTGCATTGGTGTGTGGCCGACATTAATGTATATCTAAAAAGTCCGATTTCACTCGAGAGAGCACGAAATTGGAAAGTTGTGAATTAATAGGGTATTGTTCTTAACTTGATTTGGGAAAATTGGGTTTTGATGTGCTTTCCTGATAGAAATATACTTGAAAGCCGTATTAGTCAATTTAGGAATCGGAATTGTACTGCTAGGTCATGAATTGCATTTGATCACAGAAATGTAGACGGATTGTTTATGATTCTTAAGTGAGATTAAATACGAGAGTTTTAATCTCTTGGCTAATGTTCTTGGCTAGCAACTGGAAGAGAAAGATTAACCAATTTATGATTATAATCAAGTTCATTACATGTTCTTAACCTTGGCATGCTCATAACCATAGTTTAAATTCAAAGTAGATAATTGTTAGTAGTTTTAGTACATAATTTATAAAACAACTTTTCAGTTGTTGGTTACGTTGTTGTCAGCATATACAGAAGTGAGATAGAATATAGTATACTTAAGCAATTTTTACTTATCCAGAGTCTCCTTGGATCGATACTTGGCTTACTTAAGCCACTTACTACTTATTTGACCACGTGCACTTGCGTGTCGGTTTTTTAACACCCAACAAATGCACCGAACAGCCATCCAAAAATAACAATTCACTCCACTCATCTAGTAACTATGAGCATCCCACCGACCCCTTGGGTATGCAACTTGGGCTCTCTGGGCCCCTGACTATAGTTGGATCTGAGTCTGGAGGACTCCTGTAAACTGTAATATGAGATCTGTGATCTGTAATCTATAATCTATGCCTTGGGCGCAAGCGCTCGACAGGGGTATGCTATAATGCTGATCAGTCTGGTATGGGGAATGCTGCATCCCATCTTCATCCTCTTGCGGACAGCATGCCACTCCTTGGAGTGACGTATCCTCACCCTCTAGCGGGCGAGTCGACATAGCTATTAACCCTGGGGTGGCAAGAAAGCTCTAAGGGTGCCCAACATAGAACAATCATGTCTCTACAAACAACAATAATCACATATAACATATATATTAAATCTGATAATACTGTCCATGTTCTGATATTCTATTCTGAATCCCTTGCTGAATTATACTGAATCTGATATTAAGTTATACTTAGTCTGGAATAATATCTCGTTGTCTGATACTAATTTACTGACTTTTATTCTGAATATTACATAATAATTATTCAAGCATGCTTACTGAATTCCCACTGGGCATAATACTCGTCTTTGAAACGTTCTTATGGAATTTATTCTATTTTACTATACTAGAATTACTATCTTGCCAAAGAAACTGGTTTTACATAACTCAGTTGCCGACTTCTTGACTAACTGGCGTAACTCGGCCAATATCTAGCTATTTCTTCCGATTGCATTCATATGCTTAGGAAATAAAACTAAATTCATCAATATTCTGGAAGAAAACACTACTTTGAATATATATACTGCCCAAACTTTGACTTATTGAAAAATAGCCGAAAACTCGCTATTTCTCGGAAGTCCAAAAGGGAGAAATACTCACTTTAGGGCTAGGAGTATATTCACACTAATTTGGAGCAATTCCACTTACCTTAGCTCAGTAGTACGACGATTTGCCGGCCGAATTTGATGAAACTAACTCCGTAGGAATGCTCCCTGCAGATTTTTACTTCACTGCCCGAAGTTAATTTGAGTTTGGACCGCGTTTAACAGCGTAAATGAAGGAATTTTAATGGAAACCTTCGTCCTCTCTTTTTCTCTACTATTCTCTGGTTTACTCACTAGAAATATTGATAATTATCACTTAAAAACTGAAGTGGGGGCTTATATACTTGGGGCCTTTAAGTCTCATTTGTCGAATGCGATTTATAAGTTGTATTTGTCAAATGCGACTTATAAGTCGCATTTGCCTTATGACACTCCGACTTGGCACTTGTCCAGTCTATCCCCGAGCCCTTTTTCTAGCACGTATGGCATTCTAAAACTCTTAACCAACTTGTGAATAGGCCATCTAAATTTCAAGAGTTTACGGGGTGTAACATCCTCCCCCCTTAAGAACATTCGTCCTCGAATGTAAACTCCTGCTCACAGGAATCTCAACTTACTCGACTTATTCTCGAAAAATTTTGGCAGAGCTTCCCCTATAATATGGACTACCTCAAAAATCCTGAAACGCAGAAAAGTCCAATACAGGTACTCCACAAAATACTATGGTATTCATCATGCAATAGACTAGAGTCAACTATTTCATTTATACACATAAGTATAAGGCAACTCATAAAACAACAATACTAACGTACCTCTGGCTGATTAAGTCTGAAATAACTGAGGATATCTGACTTTCATATCTTCCACTACTTCCCAAGTCATTTCCTCTCTGTTCTTCTAACGCCATAATACCTTGACAGAAGCAACATCCTCAGTTCTTAATCTGCGAATCTGTCGTTCTAGTATGGCTACTTAAACCTCTTTATAAGCCAGCTCCTCCGACCTGGACATCCTGAACTGGGGCAACTCTGGAGGGGACTTCTATATACTTCCTCATCATGGACATGTGGAAAACTGGGTGAACAGACTCTAATTCTGGAGGTAAGTTCAACTCGTATGCCACTTGGCCTATTCTTTGGTGAATTTGATAAGGCCCAACAAATCTCGGGCTGAGCTTGCCTTTCTTGCCAAATCTCATCACCCCTTTCATTGGAGAGACTTTAAAGAATACCCAGTCATTCATATTAAATTCCAAGTTTCTGCGCCGCACATCAGCATACGATTTCTGGCGGCTCTGAGCAGTCAATAGGCATTCTCTGATAAGCTTTACCTTTTCCTATGACTGATGAATAATATCCGGCCCATTCAGCGCTAACTCTCCTACTTCAAACTAGCCAACAGGCGATCTGCACTTTCTCCCATACAATGCCTCATAAGGCGCCATCTGGATAGCTTAATGGTAACTGTTATTATAAACAAACTCAATAAGTGGTATGTTCGCATCCCAGCTACCTCCAAAGTCCAACACACACACTCGCAACATATCCTCGAGCGCCTGAATAGTGCGTTCTTCCTGCCCATCTGTCTGAGGGTGAAAAGTTGTGCTCAGGTTAATCTGTGTTCCCAGGCCTCTCTGTAATGATTGCCAAAATTTTTGCTGTAAATTGTGCCCCTCTGTCAGAGATAATGGACACTGGAACACCGTGCAGTCTGACTATTTCTCTGATATACAACTCAACATAATCTTCAGCAAAGAAAGTAGCCCTTACTGGCAGAAAATGGGCTGATTTTGTCAGTCTGTCCACAATTACCCAAATCGAGTCATTTCTATGCCTGGTGCGGGGTAATCTTGCTACAAAGTCCATATTCACTGCTTCCCACTTCCAAAGAGGCACAGCTATGTCTTGAGTCAATCCGTTGTTTCTAGTGTTTAGCTTTTACTTACTGGAAGTTAGGACACTTGGCTAGGAATTCTGCAATTTCCCTCTTCATACCTGGCCACCAGTAGATTTATTTGATATCGTAGTACATTTTCATCGCGCCTGGATGGAGAGAATAGAAGGCGTAATGTACCTCGCCCATAATCTGCTGGCGAAACCTTACAACGTCTGGAACACAAAGGCGGTCTTTACATTGCAACACTTCATCCTCAATACCTGAAAATCCGGTGCCTTTCCTTGCTGAACTCTGTCTTTAAGCTGAACAAGGTCAGGATCCTCATACTTTTGTTCCTTTACCTCTACAACTAATGACGACACTGTGGTGTTTTGAATTACCGCTCTGTTGTCCTCTGTTTCTGCTACACGAACGGCTAAACTGGCTAACTGGTGTATTTCTCGGGCCAATTCCCGCTGCTCGGGCTGCAAGTACGCCAAACTCCCCATAGACTTACAGCTAACGGCATTTGCTACTACGTTGGCTCTTTCTGGGTGATATAGGATATTTACATCATAATCTTTCAACAACTCTAACCAGGGACGCTGTCGCAAATTCAACCCTCTCTGAGTGAAGATATACTATAGGCTCTTATGATCAGTGAAAATATCCACATGGACGCCATACAAGTAATGTCTTCACATCTTTATGGCGTGGATCACTACGGCTTGTTCCAGGTCATTGGTAGGATAATTCTTTTTGTGTTTCCTCAGCATTCTAGAAGCATAAGCAATTACATTATCATGCTACATCAACACACATCCTAACCCAACACCCGAAGTGTCACAATAAACTGCATAACCCTCTGTACCTTCTGGCAATGCTAACACTGGGGTGGAGGTTAACTTGTCTTTCAATTCCTGGAAACTCTGCTCACATGCCTCCGTCCACTGAAACTTTACTACTTTTTGCGTCAGCTTAGTCAGAGGTGCCGCTATGGTGGAGAATCCCTCAACAAATCTTCTGTAGTACCTTGCTAATCCCAAAAGACTGCGTACGTCGGTCGGAGTGGTAGGTCTGGGCCATGTTTTTACTGCTTCTATTTTCTGTGTGTCTACTTGTATACCAGCATCCGACATGATATGTGCCAAGAAGGCTACTGAGTTCAGCCAAAATTCACATCTAGAGAACTTGGCATACAACTGACGGTCCCTGAGAATCTGGAGCACTATCCGCAAATGATCCTGGTGGTCTACCTCTGAGCGAGAATACACCAAAATATCGTCAATAAACACTATCATGAATAGGTCCAGGTATGGTCTGAATATGCTGTTCATCAAGTCCATGAATACTGCGGGAGCATTCGTCAGCCCAAAGGACATGATTAGGAATTCAAAATGGCCGTATTTGGTCCTGAAGGCAGTCTTTGAAATGTCCCTTCACGAACTCGAACCCGATGTTATCCGGACCGTAAGTCAATCTTGGAGAAATATCTGGCCCCCTGTAACTGATAAAACAAATCATCTATTCTGGGAAGCGGATACTTATTCTTGACTATAACCTTGTTCAACTGCTGGTAGTCTATACACATGCGGAGGGAGCCATCCTTCTTTCTCACAAACAGAACCGGCACACCCCAAGGTGAAGTAGTCGACCTGATAAAGCCCTTATCTAACAGATCCTTCAGCTGCTCCTTTAGTTCTCTGAGTTCAGGAGGAGCCATATGATACGGAGGGATTGATATGGTCTGAGTTCTTGGTAGCAAATCAATTGCAAAATCTATTTCTCTTTCTGGGGGAATACCAGGTAGCTCATCTGGGAATACGTCAGGGAATTCATTAACCACCGGAATAGACTGGAGAGTCGTAGGCTCTACCCGAACATCCTGGACTCTGACTATGTGTTAAATGCATCCCCTAGCTATCAACTTCCTTGCCTGGAGGTAGGAAATAAACCTACCTTTTGGCATAGCTGTACTTCCCTTCCACTCTCGTACTACCTCCCCTGGAAAGTGGAATCGGACTGTGTTGGTCTAGCATTCTACATTGGCATAGCACGGCGAAAACCAATCCATACCCATAATGGCGTCGAAATCAATCTATCTCTAATTCCACCAGATCTACTGTGGTCTAACGATCAGCAACCTCTACTGTACACCCTCGATAAACTCTTTTGGCTATGATGGAGTCACCGACGGGTGTAGATTCTAAAAAAGGTTGTTGAAGAAACTCTGGTACAATACTGAACTTTCGAGCCATAAATGGGGTGACGTAGGACAAGGTAGATCCTTGATCAATCAATACCTAAGCAGGGTGAGAGCAAATAATCATCATACCTGTTACCACATCTCCAGACGCCTCTGAGGTCTGCCTCCCTGGTAATGCATAGGTACGGCTTGGGCCCGTACTTGAACTCGAGGCCCCTGATCTGCCTCAGCCCCTGCCTGCTGGGACTGAGGGCCTACTCCCTGCCGAGGTTTCTGGAGCTCGCGGCCCTGCTGACACCCTGTCCTGTCTATCTCGATTACCCTGACCCCTGGCTGGACAGTCTCTCATCACATGACCCTCCTGCCCGCATATATAACACCTTATGGAGCCATATCTGCAAGCTCCAGTGTGGGGTCGGCTGCAAATTGGGCAAGGTGGGGGTGTATACCTGCTCTGCTCTGCCCTCCTCTACTGGGGTGAATCTACTATTCGAGAACTCCCGCTGGACTCTGTCTATCCCTGGCGACCAAATCTACCCCTCTGCTGCTGTGATGGAGGCGGGGGTCTAGGTGGCCTATCTGACAACCGTGGCCTAGGCCCTCCCCAAATCTCCCCCTGTATCTCATCTGATCTAATCCTGTGGTGTTGTTCCTGATTTATTCGTTTGCTATCTTGTTGCCACTATCTAAGGCCCTCAATAGTCTGGGCAAAGGCCTGCACCCGAGCAATATCCATATCTTCCCGCAGTGTAGCTGTCATGCATGCCTCAATATATTCTGGGTTCAGACCCATAATAAACTGGTGGACTCTAGATGGCATGGTGTCCACAAAGGCTGGAGCATAGCGGGCCAAGGAATCAAACTGCAGGGCGTATTCCCGTACACTCCTTGCCCCCTGCTCCAAGTGTAAAAACTGGTCCATTCGGGCCTTTCGGATTTCCTATGGCAGATAACGGTCCAGGAAGGCCTCTAAAAAGCTGGACCAGGTCGGAGGGGCAACATCTCTCCCTCGGGACCTTTCCCAACTTTCGTACCACAACACAGCAATATCCCGCAGCCTGAATACCGCTAACTCAACCGACTCTGTAGATGTCACATGCATGACTCAGAAGATTCTCTGCATCTGATCCAGGAAGTCCTGGGGGTCCTTTGCCTGATCCGACCATGTGAACTGCGGGGGACATAGTGCCAAGAATTCTCGGACCCTCGAATTGCCAGGCCCATCTGATGACTCTGCTGTTATTGGTGGCACTAATTGGCGCTGAGTAGCCATTATTCGTGCCAACATAACTACTGCACTTTGAATTTCCTAATCGGATGGTGTGGGTACAGGAACTGTCGGAGGTAATGTCATCCCGAGTGTCTCCTAGTGAGGTGGAGATTGTTGTGAAGGTCGAGATGACGCCTCCGTATCGTCCTCATATCAGGCTGATTCTAAGTGAGGCTGAGGCATCTTGCTAGTGCCTTCTCCTACAGTGGTATCCAGTCTTCTACAAGTGACAGGATGTCGCTGGTCTGCCATTTTATCTATAAACAAAGAGTATGATAAGTTTTAGGAACTCAACCCTATACTGTACTGCTCTATGGCACGACTGATTATGAAGAAAGAGTAACCATCCTATCATGCCTTGCAGCCTCCTTCCTATGGTATGTGGTGCACAACACATCCATAGACAAGACTCTACTTAGCATGGCTTGCAGACTCCATGGGATACGACCTGCTATGATACCAAGTTTGTCACGCCCCACCTTGGGAGGCATGACTGGCAAGTTGTGCCCTACTAAGACCTAGACTGCTGGACTACTATGCCTAAGCACTTCTGGTGCTAGGCTGGCTCTAACTCTGGGTTCATGGAACCAACGGGCTATATAATGCCTGTAAATACAGCCTCCGACTGACTAGGCCTATAGCCACTTGTAAGACAACAATAGCTAACCAGAACAACAGTAGTATAAAGGAACCTATGCGGGCCGACAAGGCCACCATGCTGACTAGTTTCACTGAAACGTTGAATCAAAGGCTAAACTAAACTACTCTTTGACTGGCAAGGTCACCAACTATTAACTTAATAAGGCCCAACACAGCCATCATAAACAAACTAAAACATAGACACGGCCTCACACGACCGGTACAACTAACCATAGGGAATATACAATGTGCAAGCCTCTAAGAATAATGATAAGATGGTCAGACAGGGCCCCGACATACCCATAGTGTAAAACAAAAGAAAAGGAATAAACCTCTAGCTGTTAACCTCTGGATGACAGGAGCTGATGACTCTGTGTGTTGGCTGGAATTACGAGGGATCGGCTCCTCGTCTATGAGTACCTGCAGGCAAGTAATGCAGCGCCCCCAAACGGGCGCCAGTACCACTGGTACTGAGTATGCAAAGAAATAACTAAACATAACTAAAAATAGTCAGTAATACTGATAGTTACTGAATAATAGAAGATGGCTAAGACTGTCTGGGATGGAAGAATTTAAACTAAGCTTAACTGTAACGGAGAGAAGGTGAGAATCATACCTGTCAATGCGGCGTCCTGCTATGTATTAATTTAATAAATAACACTTATAGCATACAAGAATCTATACCATCCCCATAAGCTGGAGGGTACCAATCAACATGCAATCTATATACCCCTACTCGGGTCGCCATCCAAAAATAAAAATTCACTCCACTCATTTAGTAACTATAAGCATCCCGCCGACCCCTTGGGTATGCAACTTGGGCTCTCTGGGCCCCTAACTATAGATGTATCTGAGTCTCGAGGACTCCTGTAAACTGTAATTTAAGATCTGTGATCTATAATCTATAATCTATGCCTTGGGCGCAAGCGCTCGACAGGGGTATGCTATAATGCTGATCAGTCTGGTATGGGGAATGCTGCATCCCATCTTCATCCTCTTGCGAACAGCATGCCACTCCTTGGAGTGACATATTCTCACCCTCTAGCGGGCGAGTCGACATAGCTGTTAACCCTGGGGTGGCAAGGAAGCTCTATGGGTGCCCAACATAGGACAATCAGGTCTCTACAAACAACAATAATAACATATAACATATATATTAAATCTGATAATACTTTCCATGTTCTGATATTCTATTCTGAATCCCTTGCTGAATTATACTGAATCTGATATTAAGTTATACTTAGTCTGGAATAATATCTCGTTGTCTGATACTAATTTACTGACTTTTATTCTGAATATGACATAATAATTATTCAAGCATGCTTACTGAATTCACATTGGGCATAATACTCGGCTTTGAAACATTCTTCTTGAATTTATTCTATTTTACTATACTAGAATTACTATCTTGCTGAAGAAACTAGCTTTACATACCTCAGTTCCCGACTTTTTGACTAACTGGCGTAAGTCGGCCAATATCCAACTGTTTCTTCCAACTGCATTCATATTCATAGCAAATAAAATTAAATTCACCAATATTCTGGAAGAAAACACTACTTTGAATATATATATTGCCCAAACTTTGACTTATCGAAAAACAGCCAAAAACTCGCTATTTCTCGAAAGTCTAGAAGGAGAAATACTCACTTCAGGGCTAGGAGTATATTGACACTAATTTGGAGGAATTCCACTTACCTTAGCTCGATAGGAAGACGATTCGCCGGTCGAATTTCACGCAACTGACTCCATAGGAATGCTCTGTGCAGCTTTATACTTAGCTACCCGAAGTTAATTTAAGTTTGGACCGCGTTTAACAGCGTAAATGGAAGGAATTTTAATGGAAACCTTCATCCTCTCTGTTTCTCTACTGTTCTCTGGTTTACTCACTGGAAATATTGATAATTATCACTTAAAAACCGATGTGGGAGCTTATATACTTGGGGCCTTTAAGTCGCATTTGTCGAATGCGATTTATAAGTCACATTTGCCTTGCGACACTCCGACTTGGCGCTTGTCCGGTCTCTCCCCGGGCCCTTTTTCTAGCACGTATGGTATTCTAAAATTCTTAACCAACATGCAAATAGGCCATTTAAATGTGAATAATATATGGGGTGTAACAGTATGTCTTGCAATTCACAAAAGTTTTTGTGTGCGAAGGATGATAACGGTTGTCTTGAATTGTTTCCCCCCTAAGGGCCCAAGGGTTTTATTTATACCACGGTTCTTTCCCAAGGAGCACTCATTGGTTTTCTTTCTCTTTTCTTTGTCAAACCGGGTCGGCATTTCCCCATGATAGATTGAGTGGCGACTTTCTTAAGGGAAAATGCCATGTTGCTTTTGAGTCTTTTATGGAGCTATTTTGAGAGGCACCACCAAAAAGTTTTTGAAATGGAGTTTCAAAATGGGGCAGAAAAATGAAAATTATAATGACCAGATGTTTGAATCAAGAACATAACACTCTTTGTCATACTTTGTAGATCATTACTTGACTTATGAATTTGCATGTTTTGATGTCTTAAACTAAGATGTTATGTGGATAATGACTTTTTCGGTCTCTTGAGGAGTGATGCCTTGTGTGGTAAGGACTTTAGTGAATCCCTTGCAAATCTTCTTGTCCAGAACTTGCCCCAAGTGTGACTCAAGGCGAAATCGTAGATGTAGTTCAACTTAGTACATTATCTTAGGCCTCCTTTTTGTAGTCACTTCACCCAAAATGACCTCCTTGAGCATTAATCTTTGGTAGCCAATGTTTGAGCCTCAGCCCCTTTCTTTGAAAGCCACATTACAAGCCTAATGACAATTTTTATTCCTTCTATTTGGCACCCATCCTCCCTAATTGCTAGTGATAAAATAACAAGGAAAATGGGAGCTTCAAGCCAATGAATCGGGGAGCAATAAGGAAATGAATGTGAGATGAGCCAAAAGCCTGAGTTTGGGGGTTTGCAAGCGAAAAGGGAAAAATGAGAATCAATGTGAGGTAGCACCCAAAATTGTAATGAAATGCATGAATCACTTCAATTGAAAGTCCTTGAATCAACAAAAGAGAGAAGTTTGGTAAAAGGTTCTATCTCTCGAATACAAAAGGCTAATTGTGGAATTCATGGGTGTTAAAAGGGTGGTTGGTGTTACATAAAGGATTAAAATAATGATCAAGGAGAAATAAGGTGGAGTAATTTCAATCAGATAGCAGGATGTTGCAAGTGATTATAAAGGCATTAAGGAGGCATTAGTCACTAAAGCTAAACATTTACCCTACCTTTAGCCCTAGCCTACATCATGACCCGCAAGTCCTAAGTGATTTTAAGTGTAGTTGCTCTATATTAGTGGCGAGTTACACGAAGGGAAAGCCTATGGGTCGAGTTGGGTGCATGCAAATTTCTTTTGGGAGAGTGAGTGCAATCTTATCTTTGTGAAATCCCTTATGTGAATGCATTAAGTCATGAAGAAATAGGTATTTTCTCTTCAGTAAGTGGCATCACCCCTTTTGAGGGCACAATTGCATTAAAGGAAATTTGTTCATAAGGCATAAGAAATGCAAGCTCTGATGCAAGTTTTGAATGTGCAATGATTAAGAATTGAGATATTATGTGTATTTCATGGATAAGCAGGCCCTCGTTCTACAAAATGGAAACTCATGTTAATCATGTTTGTGAATGGTGGTAGCCTCTTGAATATCTTCATTGTTCTGATTTTTAGGGGAATTTGTTTCTCTATTTTGGTGAGATTGGTGAGCATTTTGGGGTTGTCATAGACCAAGTGGTTGTCACTATTTAAAATTGTGTGGAGTGGCATGTTTTTCAACTGATGAGAATTGCATTACTTGAGGACAAACAATGGTTCAAGTTTGGAGGTTTGATGAGTTAGTAATTCACCAACTCATTAGGCTTTTAAGCATGAGTTTTTGCTTAGTTATGAAGTTGTTTATGTGGATTTTATGCCCTTTTTGTTGTGTGCATATGACTACTGTGAAGAAAAGAGCAAGAAATAGAGCGAAAAGAAGGAAGTGTAATGAAATTCGACACTTCACCGAAGAATACCGGTGAAGCGCCGGTCAACAGTCGATAACCACTGCTTGTGGGAAACAAAGCCACCAGCAAATGTGAGCTTCCACTGGTGACTCGCCCGGTCAAGTCACCAAATGACACCTAAATTTCTGGATTGAAGAGCAAAGAATCGGCGATGCACAGATGGAGATTGGCGAAATGCCAACTGAATTGCCGAAGGTCACTGGAATCTGCTGAAAGTGCAGATAGTGTAGCCAGTGATCTGCGGATTGTAACCAGCGAACGATTGATAAGTCCAGCGGTGCCAGAACGCTGATCAGGGGAAAAATTATCTAGCAAAAAAAAGAGAGAAGATACCATATCTTTTGAATATATTCTAGAAAAAGTATTGTGTACTTATCATCTTTCAATTTTTCTAGATTTTAGAACATTCTCTTGGCAGAGAAGAAAGGGAGAATTTGATTGGTGGAATTTGAAAAGAACCATTCTCTTTTTCTTCTTTTTCTTGATAGCAAGGTATTGCCATTATTAAAGACTACTTGTTGAACTCGATTTTGCTACTCTTATTACTAAATTCAATGAGTTTATTGTTGATTGTGCTTTTGAATTTCTTAATTATGAGTAGCTAAATAATTAACTAGAGGTGTGTGATGATGAATGCATTATTAAAGTTGGTATTGGTAAAGTCATCTTAATGTTGTTTAACTAAGTGTAAATCTGTTATATTCTCTCCATTCTATAATTGAAGATCCATTGATATTAACGTGGGTCTAATTTTTCTTATTTGATTGTTGCTTGCAAAAGAGGAATTAAGTATTTGGAGAGAATTAATGGTGGGTAAGGATGTGAGATTGTGAAATTGGGATAGAAATAGAAAAAAATATATTCTCTCTCCTCATTAATAGCTAATAGCTAGAAATTAGTGTAGCTATTAATCCAAATATGATCGAGTTTAGTTAATGGTGTCTAATAAAGCTGAAAAGCATTAAATACCCATTTTCCCAAGATTATTTACACTAATTGAACATATGAGATGACCTAGCACGACCCTATTTAGTTAGCATATCATCTACACCACACCTCTGGTCTTTCACATTCTTGTCAACAACCTTGGTAATTTTGCTATCGTAGTCAGCCAAATTAGAAGTTATATTCTACTACAAATTTCAATCTCCCCCAACTTGTTTATTTCTATGTTATTCCTATATGGTGCAAGCTAAATTCAGTTTCTCAACCGACACTCATAACTATCATTCACTAGTCCCTGTGGTATTCGACCCCGACATTCATCGAAATATTTGTTTCGATATAGCGACCTTTTATACTCTTTGCATGAGGAGTATATTTTGGACGTTATCAACCCTTAATCGTGCAAGCTGATGCACATCCTTCACCAAATCATTCCTTCCATCTTCCAAATAAGAAACACTCTCCATGGACAGTCTATTATGCCACTACAATGGCCTTACCAAGATGATAAAGGATACTTATGTCATAGTCCTTGAGCAGCTCTAACCATCTTCGTTGTCGCAAATTCAGGTCCTTCTGAGTGAACACATATTGTAGGCTCTTGTGGTCTGTAAATACATCCACATGGACCCTATACAAATAGTGTCTCCGAATCATTAATGTGAACACCACCACTGTCAATTGTGGGTCACGCTTCGGGTAATTCTTCTCATAGGTCTTAAGCTTTATATAGGTATACGCAATGACCTTACCATGATACATCAACACACACCCAAGACCAAACCTAGAGGCATCACAGTACATCACGAATCCATCCATGCCCTCAGGTAGGTCAATACTGGGGCTAAAGTGAATTATGTCTTTAACTCCTGAAAACTGTTCTCACAAGCATTCAACTGCTAGATTTGAATTTCTTCTAGGTCAACTTATCCAATGGGGTTGAAATGGATGAAAATTTTACAACAAACCTCTGGTAATAGCTAGCTAAACCTAAGAAACTCCTAACATCCGAAGGATAAACCGATCTACGCCAATTCTTCACAGCTTCTATCTTTTGAGAGTCCACTTGCACATCCTCACTTGACACCACATGGCCCAAAAATACTATTGAGTCCAACAAAAACTCGCACTTGTTGAATTTAGAAAACAACTGGCGATCCTTGAGTGTCTGTAACAAAATCCTCAAATGAGCGGCATGCTCCTCCACGCTCGGAGAGTATATGAGAATGTCATCTATAAAGACAATAACTAACATGTCCAAATATGGCTTAAATACCCTGTTCATTATAACTATGAAAGATGCAGGAGCATTCGTTAGTCCAAACGACATAACTACAAACTCATAGTGACCATATCGAGTCCAGAAGGCTGTCTTCGGGATGTTACTCACATTCAGCTGGTGATAGCCGAATATGAGGTCTATCTTTGAGAAGCACTTAGCACCCTAAAGTTGGTAAAAAAATTCATCAATTTTGGGGAGGGGATACTTGTTCTTGATTGTAATCTTGTTCAACTGTCGATAGTCAATACATATATGAAGAGACCCGTCCTGCTTTCGAACAAAGAGAACTGGTGGACCCCATAAGGACTTTCTAGGCCTGATGAAGCCCTTATCCAGGAGATCCTTCAACTATTCTATCAACTCCTTTAGATCAGCTGGAGCCATTCTATATGGAGGATAGATATAGGTTGCGTATTGGGAAGAAGTTCAATACTAAAGTCAATCTCACGCTCGGAAGGGACTCCTGGTACGTCATCAGGGAACATCTCTAGATACTCACATACAATAGGGACAGACTGAAGATTCGAGGTCTCGGATGTAGCATCATTAACCCCAACTAGATGGGACACGAAACCCTTGGAAATAATCTTTCTGGCTTTAAGGTAGGAAACAAAACAACCTTTAGACACAGCTGAACCACCCTTCCATTCTAGGACAGGCTTACCCAAAAATCGGAACTCTACGAATTGAGTTCTACAATTCACTAAGGCATAACATGCATGCAACCAATACATGCCAAAGATAATATCGAAATTAGTCATGTCTAACTTTACTAAATCGGCTGAAGTGACTTTCTAAAAAACTATGATAAGGCAATTTCTATATATTCATCTACCTATAACTGAGTCACCAACTGGAGTAGAGACTAAGAAAGATTCTGATAAGATTTTGGGACTGAATCTAAAAATAATAGCAACAAAAGGCATCACAAAAATATAGGGTAGCCCCTGGATCAAACCATGTATACATATAAAACTAAAATACTCATAACATACCAGTGACTGCATCTGGAGAGACCTCCTGATCCTAATGAGATGAGAGGGAATAAAACCTATTTCGACGCTAACCACCACTTGAACTAATGCATGCACCCTGCTGAGCTGAGCATGTTGGGGGAGTTGCTGAACTGGTGGCTGCATCCTAGCCTCTACTATGGCCATTTCTAGCTGAAGGGCAGTCTCTGAGCAGATGTACAGATTTTCCACACCAAAAATATGCACCTAACCCCGCTAAGCACTCCCCGGGATGCTTCCTACCACACTTGCCGCAAATTGGCACACTGAGCACCCTTGACCTGGTACCCCGTCCTCTGATGCCTGATGTATTTTCCCTCTGATCATTCCTAGATCTGGATGGCTCACTGGCTGGTAATGGCATTGGGCCTGATGATCTTTAGTGGGACTGCTGACAATGTCCGCCACCAGACCTCTGTTGGGAAAACCCAAAACTACCTATCTTGTCCCTCTTGGCCTCTTTCTCCCTTTCCTTCATCTAATTCGCCTCTATCTGGTGCGCAAATATAACCAATCGAGAGAAGTCTAGATCACTCTTCAGCATTGCGGCCCTACACTCCTTGACCAGCGAATTTGGCATTCCTTACACAAAGTTGTTCATACGGGCTCTCTGATCCGTGACCATCTCCGGCGCATACTTGGACAACCAGGTGAACTTCAAAGCATACTCTTGCACGGTTATATTGTTCTGCCTCAAGTTGACCAACTCCGTCGCCTTTTCTTCCCTCAAATCCCTATGGAAGAATCTGTCTAAGAATGAAGTCATGAACTTATCCCAGCTCATAAGAATTGTGCCTACTGCTCTACTGTCCCTCCACTAACGGTACAAAATATAAGAAACCCTATTTAGCTGGTAGGAGGCTAAGTTCGCATCCTCTTCTCCCATCACCCCCATAATCTGGGTGATCTTGTGTATCTCCTTAAGAAACTCATGCGGGTCCTCATCCACTCTTGAACCAAGGAACTCAGGTGGATTCATCCTGAGAAAGTCCCAAACTCGAGTTGTTGTTGTGTTCCCATTCTGAGGGACATAGGCCACTGCCTGTGGGTTGACCTGTACGGTTAAAGCCTGGGCCAACATCTGAAATGCCACTATAAGTTGACATTAAATACTTTCTCGAGCAAAGGACATGCTGTTGCTGGCGGAGCTTGTTGGTGCCCATCTCCATTGCCATTTTCGTGGCCATTTCCATTTCTGTTCCTTCTACTATTTACTCGACATGAAGGCATGATTTTGCAAACGCGTATATCATGAGTTAGAAGGATCAAGAGATACTTCATCACACGAAATAGATCATGAGAGAAGGGATATTTCCTAAAATGTCTTGTAGCCTCACCCCCATAAATGTGACACGCTTTACACCCATGGAAAAGACTCTACTCAATCTGACTTTTAGACACCCTAGGATATTCTGAACCTTCTCTCTGATACCATGTTTGTCTTGACCCGAACATAGGTTCGAACTGAGACACGAAACTTAGAACTATGAATGGCTCCAAGTCTATCCATGACATGAATATAGCGGCTAAAGAGCATACATTAAATGGAAACTGATAAACTAAACATGAATAAGTGAAAGTATTCATACATAATGATCATAAACAGAGTCAACACTGACAAAGAAGAAATTCTACATATCGTTTGAGAAGCCTCTAACATAACTGAAGAGCTGATGGGACAACATCCCCAACTAGCTCACTAAAAGTCTAAAAACTGAAAGTAGTACAACTCAAAAATCTGAAGGTCCTCGAAAGATGAGGACTCACCAATAAGAGAAGCAGACTATGCTCTGGCGACTAGCTAACGGTGAGATTGAGTCTGAACGTCTGAATCTATATCATGAAATAATACAACATAGAGTATGAGGTTCGTACTTGGAATGTACAAAGTATGTATGGTAAGTAAAACTGGTTGAGTAAGTATAACTGAAATCATTAACACAACATAAATCATAAGATAATGAGAGTAAGGATTGTATGTTGATATTTGAAAACATGTATAGTCATAAGCTAAATCTTATATCTGAATTATATGACCTAAAGTTGAAAATAGAGTCATATGGCTTTCCATTACTAAAATCATAAGTAAAAGCTTATAAACTGATCAATGTATTAAACCTACTAAAAACATTATATCATATGTCATAAACATGCATAACTGAAATCATGAGGGACAATGGGAGACTCGTCTTAACCAACAACCACCAAGAATGAGCACATGATCATCCCACGTCATACCCATATGGAGGAAGGTCATCCTAAGCCTTTCCAATGTAAATGATAAGTAAGGTGTTATATCATGGTGTATCCTTGGGCAGGGGGAAACGCTCTCTTGAGAGGCCCCAAAATATACCTACGTTAGCGCGTAGTTTATGAGACCGGGGAACCTTGGAACCCCTAGCCTACTTGGTGCTAGACTACTCCCAAGACATGTATAATTCTCACATAATCATAGTATAAAATGTAACTTGAATCTATACATTTGAGGATTCTTGACTCCAAAACATAAATCAATCATTTGATCTTGTTAGCCTTGGCTAGATCATAAAACATGCTTGTCTTGCTTGGGCTTGCCCAAATCTAAAAAAAATCATGCATACTTGAAATAGATTTCATTGATCAAAATCATAGAACCTTACATTGGAAATTTGTAAACGCTCATACATACTAGATATCTCATCATACTTGAAATCATAAATTATAAACTTGACTTATTCATGAACTTGCAAATTGGGCATCACTTTCTAAACATGATATCACCAATTTAAGATCACAATAGATATAAAATATTTCCATGAATCTTAAAATATACTTTGAAATATGATGGGAATGGACCCATAAGTAAGTCATAGAGAAATTCATAAAATTAGGAATAAACCCCATAAGATTATAAACTTGATCTAGAACTGGAATTCATGGAATTGAGAAGAACTTGAGCATGAGGGTGAAAGGAACCCTCATTCATGGTCTCACATACCTAGGTAATCTGAATTTACACTTGTCTTTGAAAGCCCAAGAAATTCAGAGAAGAACTTGGAGAATTCTAGGCTTGATCTTCAATGGGAATTTCCTAATCTTGAATGCATGGGAGGTGAATGATTTATACTAGTTTAATCTCCCTTAATGGCCTCTTTTCATAGGTTAAAACAACATAGTTTAGGAATTAGGAGCTTAGGATTTATTAAAATACCCTTATTGAATTCGTAGGATAACTGTTCTGTCAATTGTCATGAATCTTACCACAAGTCATACAATCCTCTTAAGACTCATGGTATCCTCCCATACTTACCAAGTCCAAAACCTCCAATCCAATGAATATTTCCACGAATGATACTACGATTCGTAACACCATCCTTCGAGTTGTACCATCACTCGTACAATCAATCACTGGATAACTCCAATGACTTGTTATGACTCCTGATCACGGGTCATACCCAAATACTATGACTTGTAATGGGGACTCGTGGTTTGGGCAACAAAATCTCTGACCTGATCTATGGGACATCCTACCACCTATACTACCAACCTACCACTCGTAGGTTAAGTCGTACTGAGGCAAATTTTTCAATTTTTCCTGCTGATCACATTTCAAAATCTCGAGTCAAGTCTTATAAAATTTGGGGGTATTACAAGGTGTAAGTCTCCTATAGGCTATTTTAAGGTTGGTGAAGCTGTCTTGATAGGGCCTGATTCGGTTCATAAGATCATGCAAAAAGTTCGGCTTATCAAGGAAAGGTGGAAAACAACTCAAAGTCGCCAAAATTCATATATGAAGATGTGAGGATAAGAGAGATGGAGTTTTCTGTGGATGATTGGGTATATCTGAAAATTTCACCTATTAGAGCGGTGATGAGGTTTGGGAAGAAAGGAAAGCTCAGTCCTTGATATGTGGGCCCTTACAAGATTCTAAGGTGCATTAGCAATATGGCCTATGAATTGGACTTTCCTCCGGAGTTAGCATCGGTCCATCCAGTCTTCTCTGTGTCTATATTGAAGAAATGCATCAATGATCTGACCTCAGTTATGTCGTTAGAGAGTGTTGGCATAAAAGATAGTCTCTCTTATGAGGAGGTCCCAGATATGAGGGCTAAGTACCTTCACCTTTTGCCTTCTAGCTTAGCTTCAACATTAGTTATTAGTTCCTCCTTAGTACCCTAATCAGTTTCACGTCAGATTCATGCTTTTCAATTCTATTGATCTCTTAGTATGCATCTCAATTCGGATCTAATAATTCCATTAGTTTTTAGCCTATAGTCCTTAGCTACCGGATTGCAGCTCTTTCCTATCTTTCTATCTATTTAGTCTCCATTCGTAGATGAATGATCCTAAGGGAGAGATATTACAACACCCCAAAAACAATCCCTAAAACTAGCCCCAAGATTTAAAACATGACCATGTAGATAACTGGGAAAAAGGTCCTCAGTGCAAGTCACAACATGAATTGTAAGATCATGGTACAAGTTGTACCTGGACTTATAGCAGGACGATCAGAGAAACAACAAGTGTTTCCAAGAAACCACAACTGCATGTTACAATTTGTACCACTATGATATGGATTGTACTGACTAGTCATGAGATTAGTTTCAGAGAAGTGTTCAAGGAATTTTTTGGGAAACCTTGAGCCATGGTATGGCTCTTGGTATGATTTTACAAATCGTGGTAGGATTTCATGGGGTGAACTTCAAAGAATGGTTTTGGGCAGGGTCCCTAACCACGAGTGTCAGTACAAATTGTATGATCCCGGTATGACTTGTTAGTTGGGTCATACAACTAGATGGGGAAAAATTTTAAACGGTTACCCAAAGGAATTTTTGTAAAATTCTAAGTTACGACATTTTAAGGGGAAAATTAGGGGAATTAAGGGGAAGTAGATGGTTTTTGTCATTTCCTAACTCTCATCTTTAGAAAAGAAAAGCATAGAATTTTAGAACTTCCTCTCAAGAACTAGAGATAGGGCTTCCCAAGTCTTCTTAGATTTCAAGGCTTCTTCACAAGGTTTTTGTTTTAGGTATGTGGAGATTAAACAAGGGGATTCCTTTCATCCTTGTGCCCCCAAATAATTTTTAGAAAGCCTTCTCTATTCATAGCTCTGAAGAAGTTAGAAATTAGGGTTTTTTCAGCCAACTCATGAATGTTCCTTAATTTTAGTAGTTTTTGCAAGTTTTTATAATCCTAGCATATGATTATCAAGTACTTGATTTAATATTCACAGTATACCATCTAACCCTAGATTTTAATATAAATTGTGAGTTGAACCTGCATGATTTAAAAGCAGTCCTAAATTGCTATTTTCATTGTTAATTATCTAAGTATAATCCTCAACATGTATGATTTCAATCAAAGTTAGTATTTTTAGATTATGAGTATGCATAATATTTTCCAAAAATGCCAATTTATCAGCTTATTAGTACTTTAAGTATTTTCAGTTATCAGGTCCTTTAGGCTCTTAAGACACTTCTAGATAAATAGTTTTGACTTAGCCTTAGGACACCAGTTTCGAGCTTATCAGTTAAGTTAGCTATAATTAGGATTTCAGTTGGGAGTAGTACTATGCATTGAGTGGGCCAGGGTTCAGCACATCTAGGTTCTCAAAACTATGTGCCAAAGTAGGTTATTATACCAAATAGGCCTCAAAATATGATCATACAGTTCAACCACTATACCTAGAAAGGTGTCGTGGGCTCTCTTCGATGGGGTGTATACATCTAACTCCACATTTAGATCACATCGTTTTATTTGATTAATAGGATCTCCCATAGTCCAGTACAATCCATTCTCAAATTTCAGAATGTGTATATGACCTTTAATCAGTTTCACTAGCTTTGTAGTATTTTCAGACTTCTATCTTTTTATAACACATATATTTTCAGACAAGGTTATTGTATATTATATCAGCATTTTCTTGCAGTTTCTTTATCAGTATGCTTTGTTTTTAATTGCATAACTTCACATACTCAGTACATTCAAAGTATTGACACATACTTCCCATGCTATATCATCTTATGATATAGGCTCAGGAACATAGTCTTAGCAACGTAGTTAGTCTCCATCAGACTTAGTTTAGTAGTATTCCAGTGGTGAGTCATCATCTCCTGAGGATCGGAGCATTTCCTTCTATTTTAGTTGTACTATTTTCAATTTCAGACTTTGGAGTTAGCTGGGGGCTTGTCTTAGCACATATTTAGTAGAGTCTTTCAAATGAGTTGTAGTGTTCAATCAACATCAGTTTGTCCAACTTATTTCAGTATTCATACTCATATGTTATATAATTATTTATGCTTCCACTTAATTTTCATTCTAGGTAGAAGTCATGTTAGAATTATTTTATGACATGGGTTAGATTAGAGTCGTTCATTGTTCTGGGCACCATATTATAGCTAGGGTGTAGACTCGAGTCGTGACATCCTTATATGGTGGTTTGAGATAGGTGAGTGAAGGTTGATTGGACCTAACCTAATAAATCGGTCTGAATAAAAGGCTTAGCTTATTAGGGAGTGACTATTGAATCCCAGAGACATCAAAAGTCATACAATGATGTATGACATAGTGACTTAGATTTCCATGTCGATGATTGTGTATTCCTGAAAGTCCTACCTACAAAGAGTGTTATGATAATTGACAAGAAAGGCAAGATTAGCTCGAGATTCATTGGGTCATTCTAGATCCATTGGAAAGAGAGGTTGAGTGGCTTACGAGCTAGAATTGCCTTCAGTGCTAGAACTTTTTCATCCAATTTTTCATGTATTAATGGTATGAAAGTGTGTGGGAGACCCTTCTCGTGTTATCCTAGTTAAGGATGTTTAAATTATAGAGCAGTTTGTCCTATGAGGAAACTCCAGTTGCCATATTAGATTGGTAGGTTTGAAGATTGAGGACCAAGAATGTGGTTTCAGTAAAAGTCCTATGGAGAAACATGAATATGGAAAAAGTATGTTGGGAAGCAGAGGATGAAATTGGATCTAAGTATCTCACTTATTTCGGACCCCAAGATGATAGCATATCAGCTCAGATCACCACAATTGATGTGATATACTTATTTGAGTTATGTATATTATTAGTTGTTATTATTATTATGTTCTGCTCGCATTATTATTGTGTAGCCATGCTATATAGCTATTTGTGACATTATGTGAGACACCTGGGTTGGACCTTTCTACATTATGGGTTTTCAAATTGTGTTTATTACAAAAGAGACTCTGCCGAAATTTGCTGGCTTCTCCTACATACTTAAATTAGTGAATTAAGTTACATTCGAGAACGAATGTTCCTAAGGGGAAATGACGTAACGTCCCACATAATTTAAGCGATAAACTCATTTTTTTGAGATATGTTCAAGAGTTCTTAATACCACAAGAAGGATATGTTATGAGATATTCAAATCAGTCAATGATTGTACATTAATATTTGAGGTCGAGAAAATGGTCAAACAAAAATTTGCAAAAGTTATCACAAATTACTTAAAGAAATTCTCTAAAATTTTTATCATATGTATCGAACATTTTCTCCTAATATATAGAGAGTTAAGAGACCTACTAACTATAAAAGTAAAGGTGTATAACTGTAGTTTCTAGTGCACTAAATGGTTCATCGATACGACTTCAGAATAGAGAGATATTCACATTATTGCTAGACTGCACAAGTAGGCATGTGGAGGTGAACCATCATATAAGCGAAAAATATATAGATATATCTTGCAAGATATTTTTTCATTTCCAATAGTTCCCAAAAGATCAGGTCGGCTTCCTCCTCTTTAACCTAGGGTTCCAAGGTTCATTATAAGTGATTTCACCACCCAAGATCTCTAAAAATCCATAAAATGTCGGGGTTGTTGTAGAGAGCGACTAGCATGCATTATTTTCATTGATAAATGAGGCAGATTATTGTGGAGGCTGTTTATGATGTGTTTTATCGTTTATATTGTATGTTAAGGGTTCCAACCCCTCCCTCCATTGTTAATTCAAAGGTTATAGGCTGTATATCGAAACAACTATCGACGTTGTAAATTCTTTCTATTTGTTGCATTGTGAATTCTTTTAGGTGTCTATGAAGTTGTATAAAATTAGGATTATTGTTCTATAGTATATATTTGAAGGATTGGTTGAGAATATTTGAGCAATCGAATCTACGAGGTATGTTAAGACTAAACCTCTTTCCGTAAGAATTCTTTATCGTGTAGTTGATACGACATGTTGTTATTATTGTAATACCCGTAGCCATATTAATTATTATTGTTGGCTACGTGAATAGTATATATTGACATGTTTAAGATTCCCTTATTGGAATTGGCCGTGCTAAGATATTTCCTCATGTTAAAAGAGAAATAAGAATCTTTTCATCAAATTCTCATCAATTAATAGGCTATTGATAATTTGTTTTCATATTGAATCCTTAAGGGCCTTGTGGTTAGCTAGCTAGCATTTCATGTTGTTGTAGGAAGCATAAAGATCAATTTGGCATAACAATCATTTGATTAAGATGCCTATAAACTACATAGCTCACCTACGCACCTTTAGCATATCTTGGAACCTATAAAGCTAAAGTATTAGTTTTGTAGTTTAACCTTTGTGTTGATGACATCATGTCTACCTATATAGTTGTTGTGGTGATTTTTTAGGTGTCTCACCTTTTTGTTACAACCTTATTGTTTGATACGACATATAGAATGTCGTTAGGTCGCTTAGAAAGTCACTTTACTTGTTGATAGATTAGAAGATTGTTTGATACCTTCGTTGGCCATCTTATCAACTGTTAGTGCAAGGGCCTATGTCTTTAAGTTATACATGTACATGTTCCCATTAACAGGTTACCTAGAAAGGCTATTGATAAGCGTACCTTGCCTATTTGGCTATACTTTGCTTATAAGAGCTATAAAATTTATAGAAAGACCATACTGAAGTCTAGTTAGTTATGGACTTTCTTTATGCCTAAGTGGGCATTACTGACCATCAGTGGAGCCTTGCATGTTTGAAGTACATCTACAAGAGCCCAAAAATCTCAAGATATAAATATATGAGCCAAGTGTGCTCAAGATATAATTACTCTTTGGTTATGGGGCTATAGTGTTATCAATAGGAATATATAGGTTAAGGTGTACCTGCTAGGGCTTATGGGGGATCAGGTGGGTTATCATTTGTTGTTTGTTCCTTCTAGGCTTATGGGGGCCAGGTTAGGTTTTTGTTTGATTAATTCCTGTTTAGCTTACCGTATCACTTAATAAGATCTTTTAGGTTTTTATCTTACTCTTACAATTGTTTACCTTTAGTTCTTACCATAATTTTAGTTCCAGCTTATTCTAATTGCTTTACATACTCGGTGCATTGTTGAACTAAAACTCGAGCCTGGGGCGCTACACTCTTGCCTGCAGGTTTTAATAAACAGGTTCCGAGACATCCCCAATAATGGTTCAGACTCAGTAGAGTGGTCTACTCCTTTCTTCCAGAGTTACCCTACATCAGAGGTTTGCCTATTTTTTGCTGTATAGTTTTTGGGTAGGACGGGGCCTATTCCAGCCAATGAGTTACTGCTAAAGGCTTGCAGACTATGGGATGTATAGATGTGTGTTGTTGGAGGTTGGCCTAGTCGTTTTGTAAGTTAGAAGCTTTGATGGCTTATATACGTGTATATATATATATATATATATATATATTCTTATCATCAGCTTCAAATATTTTAGACAACATAGTGGTCTTGTTGGCTCACTTAAGATTGTATCATTGTTATGAATTGCTAGGTTAGCTGAATATATTTATAGGTGTGTAGTATGGCCTTGTTGGCCAAGGGATTTCTTTTAAGCCAAGATTTACCTATTTGCATTTTGGTTGTGTTGTGGTATACACCAAAGGTGCATAGATTCTGCTAAGTCAGCTCAAGGTCCAGTGTGACATTAGGTGCAAGTTACGCCTCCCAAGGAGGGGCATGATACAATTGTAGCCACTTTCTTAACAAATAGTTCCAATTAAAGTCAATTATTTTGTGAATTCAAATCAACCTTTAATATTGGACATTCTTGAAATAAAATTGAGATGAATTATTAATTTAACTAATTACTCAAGCTTGTTAACTTGAATAATATGAAAACATCTATTTGAAAACAAATTAGCTAATCATAGTGTGACAACAATAATTATCTAAAAAATTTATATAGCTTTCAAATATTTATTTTTTTCATAAGTTAGTTTTACAAATAATATATATGATATATAATTAATCAAAAAAAAAATCTAAACTATTATAGTATATATAATATTTTTTCAAATGATATGAAAAAATTATCAAAGTATTTTTTTTGAATGTTTTCCAAACTTTATAAAATATTTATTTTACAATATTTGAAATATAGAAGATTAAGCGATTAATTAAAATATGGAGGGCCAAAATTTGGTGTTAACACACTTGCAGTTGTAGAGCTTGGCAGCTTAGGTACATACCTTGTGCTCATATAGTTG
This sequence comes from Datura wrightii, assembly GCA_035772735.1. NCBI lineage: Eukaryota > Viridiplantae > Streptophyta > Magnoliopsida > Solanales > Solanaceae > Datura > Datura wrightii. The sequence continues at coordinate 36,588,367 of JASDFA010000023.1, read as the reverse complement.
TTTCCCTACTTTACAAGCTATATGATCCACTTCATTATTTGGCCAATTGCTACACTAGCAAACCTACCTGAGCACATATGATCATTTTATTTAGCCAATGAACAATATGAATATGTTGCTAACATCTAACAATCTGACAGTAGAACCACTAGAAGTAAAAAAAAGGTCTAAAAGGAAGAGGAAAGTTAGAAAGAAAGAGGCCAATGAAAGAAAAAATAGTAAAATATGATGTCCATCTGCTCCAACTGGTCCATGTCAAACTCCAGAAACTTCTATCCAGTGACATGTGAGTGTATTAGATTCTTGTAGATTTATTTGAATATACACTTATATCTTATATTATAATAACTAAGCCAGAACAAATAATGAAAGAGAGAATAAGTGGAGGATGGAACAAGAATGTGAAGGCACTAGAAAAGGTAGAGGAAAAGGAAGAGTAAAGGGCATAGGAAGAGGGATGCCTCAAGAAAACGAAGAGACTGAAGGCACTAGTAGTGGACATGCTTAAAAACCTTATAAAGGCAAAGAATGGTAGGGGTTGCATTATTATATGTTGATGATGCATTTTCCATATTAGCATTCAATTTCAGTTTTTATGTGCAAAATTTTTCTAACCTATACGATTAATTTATGTAGATAGAAATGTCAAGTAGAAGGTTTTCTAACATAGATACAAGAGTTTTAAGGAGATCTGATAAAGTTATAGAAGATACTGGGCTATCAACCATGCTATGAATTGAAATGAAAAGGTAAATCACCTATTACTTATAATAGACTTGAATAAATAAGCGATGAAAAAGGAATTCATACGAGGTCAACAACTGTTGTTATTATTCAAAGACAAAGAAGTACAATTACAAAGCCCCTTTGTGCCATGGAAATGGTTGATTTCGTTGTTGTATTGGTGTTGTTATTGCTACGATTTTGCTTTGGATTATGTTGGTGGTGTTGCTGCTATATGTTTTTCATTTTAGGTTGATGTATTGGGTATCAAACTCTATCTTGGTATTGCTATTTTTAAATTATTGTAGTAGGTACCAAAAATTGCAGTGTCAAGTTGTTTAGGAAACAAATTTCTTCTTCATGTCAGGTTTTCAAGTTATAGTTCAAATTATATCTTTGAGATAGCATGAAATGAAATTGACATGTTTTCAATTGTCTTCTTTTGATTGCTTCACAATATATGTTCTATTTAGGCAAAAACTTTCATCGATTTACTGTTGGACACATTCCAACTTTGGCCGAGCATGAAACGAGATTGACTTGTTTTAAATGTTCTCAAATGGTCTATAGTATCACACAAAATAGATGAACAATAGCACATGAGATATGTGTTCTAGTAATATAATTCAAAGAGATACAAGCAAAGTTGTATAGACATAATCAACGTGTTACACAAACCAAATAAAGTTCCATTAATATATTCTAACAACATAAATAAAAGCACAAAATAAATAAAAGATGTAAAAATAATGGTAATTGCATGTTCACAGAACTGCATTTGTCATCCTTCACTTAATTCTTAATGCTTAATATCAAGAAAAAAACCACCACACACACGATGATTAGTTTCCAATTGAAGATATAATAATTTTTTTCTTTTTCTTCTTCTTCTTAACTTTTATTTTAATTAAAGACCCAAATGGGCTAAATAATATGATATATTCAAACTTTTGAAACACAAAACAACTTGGCCCAAAAAGAGACTCAACCCTAAAGTAAAAACAAAACAAAACAAAACAAAAATTATGAAAAATGCTGCAAATAGGAAAATAAAGCTACTATACACATTGAGAGACTCTCTAGTGGTTAGCGATTAATCCTCTCTTATATTCATCCTCCAACGGAAGAAGATGGAGTTCACAAGCTCCCAAACACCCTGGTGAGCCTCCAATTCTTGCATTCCTTGATTTCTGTAGATGTTATAAGCTAATCTTAATCCTTGACCTTAAAAATTGTAATACCCCGGAAGCGCGTGAATAGACCTGGGAGTGAAAAGTTGAAAACTGCGGGAATTTGGGAAAAAGGTTGTAGGAAGAGAGGAAAAATGACTCGTGTGTTGTAATCATGAGTTGTTGTAAGAAGCCGTTGTAAGAGGCTAGGCCTGGTGACAGTGTCGACAACAGGCGTCACAACGACCTGTTTTGAGAAAGGATAATTCATTGTCAGGAATCGTGGTAGCGCAGTGGGATTTAGCAGAGGAGATGACAGATGGATATTATAGCCTGTTGTAGGGTACAACAAGTCGTCGTGAGGCTCGTTGTGAAGGAGTTCAGAGTTTTAGAAGAAGGAAACAATGACTGATTGAACGACTTGTTGGTTGATAGGACGAGTCGTCCTGTCTGTCCGTTGGTTGGTTCCGGAAGTAGGCTTTTAGCAGTTCATGCAATGAGCGACAGGACGGGTCGTCTTAGTTTCCAATGACTCGTTAAAGCTGTCTGTGGGTTCCATCCATCCATATTTCAAGGCAGGTTAATTAAGGGTAATTTCTACTTTTTAACGATATGAGGCCCTAACCTACGTCGTTTTGTCTTATGAAGGATGGGTTTTTAAAGAAAATGACCTATTCTAAACTCTGTTTCATGCATCCAAGGATATTGAAAGGTGATATAAGGGGATTTTGAGCTTTTCTCTTCAAATCATCCAATTTCGTTCTTGGGCTTCTAAGGAGAGTTAGAATTTGATAACCCATGTATATTTATGGTCATCAATGGGCGAATTCTTCCACACCCATGCTCCTACTCTATGATTTTACTTAAAATTTATCAAAAACTCACGGGGTTTTGTAATTTATTTATAAAAATCAAATGATTTAATTATGGGTTTTGTGATTTGAAATATTACCATAATCGTTAGATGTTAATCATCTTTCGAGATCTAAATTGATTATAATATTGTTGATTTTGATTTCTAAGAAATTAAGCTTAATTATAGATTACCCATGATGAATTGATTTATGATCTATTCTCTCATTGATGTTCTTTACAAGCCCAACATGAATTATGCATTAAATTATGAATTTATTATGTTATCCATTGTGATTTTATGAAATTCAAGCTATATGCTTGATCTACAAGTATGTATAAATCTTATTAATAATGAATTATGTTTTTGGCCGACTCACGGGCCTCACGTCATGGCAAGTTTTCATATGTTCAAGCATGTTTATAATTATCATGATTTGACTAGTCCATGAACTCATGTATGTGTTATTATGAGCACTATATATGTTTTGGGAGTTGTATCGAACACCGAGTAGGTTTGGTTCTTAGGTTAAGCCCTGGATCTCATGAACTACGTGCCACCGTAGGTATGTTGGCACCTCTTTCATCTTAGTCCATGGCCCAAATGGCCCTTTTCATGGTGATATCACACTTTCATTGTTCTACACTTGGCAAGATACGAACACCCTCCCGACTAGGGTTACAAGTCGAGCTTCATGTGTGCTCATATAGCGTATTTAAGAGAATCTCCCATTATTCCTCATGATTTATTCATGTTATGATTATGTATATTGGCTCAAGTCATGTTAAGTAAAGCTCTTCTATTATGATTATGATTATGTTTATGTACGGATGTTTTGAAAACCTTGAGCCGTATGATATGTTATTATGATGAATGACACGAGCATGAAGCCCTACTCTTATGATCATTTATGAATTTTATACATGCTTAAATGTCCATTTTGCTTACCTTGCATACTCAGTTCATTCCACGTATTGACCGCATACTTTTTATGTTTTATCGTTTCATGATACAGGTCCCAGTTCTCAGGCTCATCCTCACCCATAAATAGTTTCAGATTTTCTCTCAGTGCACTTGGTGAGTCCTCACGTTCCGACGGCTGTATGTTATTACTCTATGTTGTTTCTTTCAGTTTTTGGATGTTGGGTTGGTTGGGGACTTGTCCCATCAACTCGTCCTTCATGTTTAGAGGCTTATCAGACTACAAGTTGTATTCAGCTGTATTGTATAAGTCTTGTACCTTTTTTCCATTATGCTATGTTATGATTACGTTCTTTTATGTTAAGTCTTCCGCTCATGTGATGGAATTAGATGTATGCTCATGTCATGGGTCGTCTTGGGGTCTTTCGGGGCTCCTTGTCTCGTGTCTACAATTCGGGTGTACGTTTGGGTCGTGAAAAACTTTGTGTCAGAGTCATAGGTTTGATGTGTCTTAGGGATTATGAAAGTCGCGTTAAGCAGAGTCTTTTTTCATGGGTGTGAAGCGAGCCACACTAATGATGAAGAGGCTACTAGATGTTTAGGAAATGTTCCCTTCTTTCATGATCTATATCGTGCGATGAACTTCCTTCACTCTTCTAATTTGTGTTATTCGCATTTGCATAATCATGCATCCACATCGAGTAAACACCAGGAGAAATGGAAATGGAAATGACCATGAGGGTTCCCATGATGGTGAGCATCATCCAGCTCCACTCGTTCATGAGGAGCACGTACCAGAGCCTGCTGCCCATGCTCAGTTGAGGGCGGCGATTCAGATGCTGGCATAGGCCATGACAGCTCAGGTTCAAAATCATACCATGGCACATTGCCCGAAGAATGGGAAAGCGACAGCTGCTAGGGTGAGGGATTTCTTGAGGATGAGCACTCCGAAGTTCACGGGGTCGAAAGTAGATGAGGATCCACATGATTTTATTGATGAGATTTTGAAGGTCACCGAGGTTATGGGGATGAACAATAGGGAATGCGTTGACTTGACCTCCTATCATCTAAAGGGGGTATTACATATATGGTTTAAGCATTGGAGAGATGCCAGGGTGGCGGGTGCAGACCCGATAGGTTGGGATCACTTTCACACTGCATTCATGGATCGGTTCTTCCCTCGGGAGATGAGGGAACTCAAGGCAACCGAGTTTGTTAATCTAAAGTAAGGTAATATATCGGTCCAGGAGTATGCATTGGAGTTCACTCAGTTATCTAAATATGCTCCAGAGTTAGTGGCTGATCAGGGGGCTCGGGTAAGACATTTTGTGCATGGAGTAGCAGATTACTTGGACAAGGATTGCCGGATCACCGTGCTTTACAAACATATTAATTTTCCCCGTATTGTATTGCATGCACAATAGATGGAGTCAGTCTACAGGAGGAAGAGAGAGGCCAAGAGCGCCAGGACTGATAGCTATGGGGTTGCTCAGGCCAGGTCAAGGGGTGGACCATGTCAGCAGACCGAGCACAGGTCCATTACTCCAGCTCCATCATCAGCCAGCACGCCATCCAAGTTCAGGACAAGCGGAGCAGGGCTACAGGATCGAGGGATCATGGTAGCATGCAGGTGGAGCGCATTTTTCCAGTTTATGCAAAGTGCGGCAAGATTCATCTCAGGAGGTGCCTGGTCGGCGCGGATGCTTGTTTCGGGTGTGGCGAACTCGGGAACAGGATCAGAGATTGACCTGCAGCCAGTTCTGCCGCTCTAGCAGCACGACCCCCTCAGCAGGGTGCCTCTTCTAGTTCAGTAGGCGGTCAGAGCCAAAACTGATTTTATGCTCTAGTACCCCTCTAGGAGCAGGAGGCGTCGCCAGATGTGGTCATGGGTATGTTGCAAGTCTTCCATATTGATGCTTATGCCTTGTTAGATCCAGGAGCTACTTTGTATTTTGTGACCCCTTATATTTCTTGTAGTTTTGGAGTTAGCCCTGAAATTTTGTCAAAACTGTTCTCCGTATCTACTCCATTCGGTGAAGCAATTGTAGGTAGGCAGGTATATAGAGGTTGCCCCATTACAGTGTTGCATAAGGTTACCTCCGAAGACTTAGTAGAGTTGGCCATGACCGACTTTGATATCATCTTGGGTATGGACTGGTTGTTTGCATGTTATGCTTCGATTAATTGTAGGACCCATGCAGTGGAATTCTGATTTTCGGGTGAGTCTATTCTGAAATGGAGGGGTAATTTCGTTGTACTAGCTGGTCAGCTTATTTTATATCTTAAGTCTAGGAAAATGATCTCTAAGGGTTGCATTTACCACCTAGTTAGGGTTAAGGATGTAGAGTTTGAGACCCTAACTATTCAGTCAATTCCAGTGGTGTATGGGTATTCGGAGGTTTTCCCCGATGAATTGTCGGGTGTTCCTTCGAAAAGAAAAATTGATTTCGGTATTGATTTATTGCCTAATACGCAGCCTATCTCCATTCCTCCTTTGATTGCTCTAGGCGAGCTTAAAGAGTTAAAAGAACAGTTGAAGGACTATTTGGATAAGGGTTTTATTAGACCAAGCAAGTCTCCATGGGGTGCACTGATTCTCTTTGTTTGAAAGAAGGATGAATCACTTCGGATGTGTATTGATTATCGGCAGTTGAATAAGGTCACTATCAAGAACAGGTACCCCTTACCTAGGATTGATGATTTATTTGACCAGCTCAAAGGTGCTTCGTGTTTCTCTAAGATAGATCTCAGGTCTGGGTATCACCAGCTCATAGTTTGGGAGAGTGATATCCCAAAGACAGTCTTCAGAACCCAATATGGCCATTATGAGTTTGTAATTATGTCATTTGGACTAACCAATCTTCTACAACTTTTATGGACCTGATGAACAGGGTGTTCAAGCAATATCTGGACATGTTCGTGATCGTGTTCACAGAGAACATCCTTATATACTCCCGCAGCGAGGAGGAACATGCCGCTCATTTGAGGATACTGCTGCAGACCTCTCAAGTATGGTCGGTTGTATGCAAAGTTTAGCAAGTGTGAATATTGGCCTCACTCGGTGGCATTTCTGGGTCACGTGGTATCAAGTGAGGGAATAAAGGTAGACTCTCAGAAAATCAAAGTGGTGAAGAATTGGCCCAAACCGGTGAATCCTTAAGAAATTCAGAGTTTCTTGGGCCTAGCAGGCTACTACCGAAGATTGGTTGAGGGATTTTCATCAATTGCATCCCCGTTGACCAGGTTGATGCAGAAAAAGATAAAGTTCCAATGGTTGGAGGCTTGTGAGGAAAGCTTGCAAGAATTGAAGGCGCGACTCACTTCAGCACCAATATTGACTTTACCCAAGGGTACGTATGGCTTTGTTGTATATTGTGATGCTTCGAGGGTCGGATATGGATGTGCGTTTATGTAGCATGGGAAAGTAATAGCATACGCCTCTCGACAATTGAATGTTCACTAAAAGAATTACTCGATCCATGATCTTGAGTTGGCTGTGGTGGTGTTTGCATTGAGGATTGGGTGGCATACTTGTATGGGGTCCATGCGGATGTGTTCACGGATCACAAGATCTTGCAATATGTGTTCACACTGAAGTATCTCAATCTTCGGCAAAGGAGGTGGTTGGGGTTATTAAAGGACTTGATATGAGTGTTCTTTACCACCCGGGCAAGGCCAATGTGGTAGCAGATGCAGTTAGTAGGCTCTCTATGGAGAGTGTGTCCCATGTGCATGAGGGAAAGGAGGAGTTGGTGAAAGATTTCCACCAGCTTGCAAGGTTGGGAGTTAGATTGATCGACTAAACCGATGGTGGCGTTGTTCTGCAGAATGGGTCAGAATCGTCCTTGGTGGTTGATGTCAAATATAAGTAAGATGAGGACCCAATTTTGAGGAAGCTGAGGGAAGCAGGATAGAGTCATAAGGTAGGTTTTCTCCCAAGGGGGAGATGGTGTGCTACGATACCAGGGTCGTCTATGTGTCCTAGATGTTGATAATTTGAGAGTTAGGACATTGGTGAGGCACATGGTACCATATATTCTATCCATTCGGGATCCACGAAGGTGTATTGGGACTTGCGAGAAATCTATTGGTGGGATGGTATGAAGAAGGATATTGCAGAGTTCATAGCCAAATGTTCAAACTATCAGCAAATGAAGGTCGAGCACAAAGGCCAGGAGGCGTACTTCAGGATATTAACATTCCACATGAAAGTGGGAACAGATTAATATGGATTTCATTACAGGCCTACCTCGTACTTGATGGCACTATAATTCCATTTAGGTGGTGGTAGACAAGTCAACTAAGGCTGCACACTTCCTACTGGTCAAGACCACAGATTCAACGGATTATTATGACAAATTGTATATTCGAGAGTTGGTTTGAATTCATGGAGTGCCCTTTTCTATTATTTTAGATCGAGGTACTCAGTTTACCTCCCAATTCTGGAGGTCTTTTCAGAAGGGACTTGGGACTCAAGTCAAGCTCAGCACAACCTTTCATCCGCAAACAAATGTCCAAGCCAAACGAACAATCAAGACTTTTGAGTACATGTTGAGGGCATGTGTGATGGATTTTAAATGTAGTTGGGATGATCATTTTCCCTTGATCGAGTTTGCTTAAAATAACAGTTATCACTCTAGTATCTAGATGGCAGCATTTGAGGCCCTTTATGGGCAAAGGTGTAGATCGCACATCAGATGGTTTGAGGTTGGTGAGGCAGCTATGATAGGATGTGATTCGGTTCATGAGGCTATGGTAAATGTCCAATTGATAAGGGACCGGTTGAAAACTGCTCATAGTCGTCAAAAATCATATGCTGGTGTGAGGAGAAGAGATTTGGAGTTTGATGTGGACGACTGAGTATTTCTCAAGGTATCTCCCATGAAGGGAGTCATGCAGTTTGGAAAGAAAGGGAAACTCAGTCCCCGATATTTAGGCCCCTACCGAGTGGTGAGAAGAGTTTGTAAGCTGGCGTATGAGTTGGATTTTCCCTCAGAGTTATATTTCGTACATCCCGTGTTTCTTGTGTCCCTTTTTAAGAAATGTTTTGGAGACCCAGCACTAGTAGTTTCGGTGGACAACGTTGGCGTGAAAGACAGCCTCAACTATGAAGAAGTTCCTGTGGAAATATTAGATCTTCAAGTCTGTAAGATAGGAAACAAGGAAGTAGCCTTAGTAAAGGTTTTATGGAGAAATCTGCATGTTGAGGGAGCTACGTGGGAAGTCAAAGCAGATATGATGGCTAAATACCCACATTTATTTTCTACCGGCTCAGTTCCGACTTGAGATATCAGTTTTTCCATGTGATTCTATTTAGTTTTCATGTTCAGTTCAAGTGTTCAAGTTTCTTTTATGTGTATGAATGTGTATGTGAAGCATGAGATCAGTTCAGCTATGTGTTATGAATCAAAGATAGTCCTTCCGTAAAATTTCTATTAAAATGATTAGTATTTGAGTGTGATAATTGTATGTCTCTGATTTCTTCTTGTTTCTAACATTCGAGGATGAATTTTCCCAAGGGGGAGATGTTGTAATACTCCAGAAGTGCGTAAGAATAGACCCGTAGTGAAAAGTTGAAAACTGTAGAAATTTGGGAAAAAGGTGGCAGGACTAGAGGAACAACGTCTCGTGGTATGTAACCATGAGCTGTTGTAAGCAGCCTTGGTAAGAGGCTAGGCCTGGTGATAGTGTAGACAACGGGCGTCACAATGACCCATTGTGAGAAGGGACGATCCATTGCCAGGGGTCGTGGTAGGGAAGTGGGATTTAGCAGTGGAGATGACGGATGGATACCACGGCCCATTAAAGGGTACAACGAGTCGGGGTGAATCTTGTTGTGAAGGAGTTTAGAGTTTCAGAAGAAGGAAACAACAACTGATTGAACGACCCATTGGTTGATAGGACGAGTCGTCCTTTCTATCCGTTGGTTGGTTCCGAAAGTAGGCTTTCAGCAGTTCATGCTATGAGTGACAGGACGGGTCTCGTTAGTTCCAACGACCCATTAGTGTTGTCTGTGGGTTCCATACGGCCAGATTTTAGGGTAGGTTCATTAAGGGTAATTTCAACTTTTTCATGATATGAGGCCCTAAACTACGTCGGTTTTTCTTGAAAAGGATGGATTTTTAAGAAAATGACCTATTCTGGACTCTCATTCATGCATCCAAGGATATTGAAAGGTGATCTAGGGGGATTTTGAGCTTTTCTCTTCAATTCTTCCAATTTCATTCTTGGGATTCTAAGGAGAGTTAGAATTTGATAATCCCAGGTATGTGAGGTCATCAATGGGTGAATTCTTCTACACCCATGCTCCTACTCTATGATTTTACTTAAAATTTATCAAAAGCTCATGGGGTTTTGTAATTTATTCATAAAAATCGAATGGTTTAATTATGGGTTTTGTTATTTGAAATATTATCATAATCTATGGATTTTGATCATCTTTTGAGATTTAAATTGATAATAATGTTGTTGGTTTGGATTTCTAAGCAATTAAGCTTAATTATGCATGCCCCATGATGAATCGATTTATGATCTATTTTTCCATTGAGGTTCTTTACAAGCCAAGCATGAATTATGCTTGAAATTATGAATTTATTATGTTATCCATTATGATTTTATGAAATTCAAGCTACATGCTTGACCTCCAAGTATGTATGAATCTTATTAATCATGAATTACGTTTTTGGCCGACTCATGGGCCTCATGTCATGGCTAGTTCACATATGTTCAAGCATGTTTATGATTATCATGATTTGACTAGTCCATGAACTCATGTATGTATTATTATGAGCACTATATATGTTCTGGGAGTATTACTGAACATCGAGTAGGTTATGGGCTAAGGTTAAGCCTCGGATCTCATTAACTACGTGCCACCGTAGGTAAGTTGGGACCCCTTTCATGTTAATCCCTAGCCCAAATGGCCCTTTTCATGGTTATATCACACTTTCATGGTTCTACCCTTTTACAAGGTACGAACACCCTCCCGACTAGGGTTACAAGTTGGGCTTCATGTTTTCTCATATGGGGTATGTCGGTTAAGAGAATATTTCATTGTTCCTCATTATTTATGCATGTTATGATTATGTATATTGTCTCAAGTCATGTTAAGTAAAGATCTTCTATTATGATTATGATTATGTTTATGTGACGAATGTTTTGAAAACCTTGAGTCGTATGATATGTTATTATGATTTACGATACGAGCATGATGCCCTACTCTTATGATCTTTTATGAATTTTATACATGTTTAAATGTCTGTTTTACTTATCTTGCATACTCAGTGCATTCCACGTACTGACCACAAACTTTCTATGTTGTATTATTTCTTGATACAGGTCCCAATTCTCAGGCTCATCCTCTCCCGTAGATAGTTTCAGATTTGCTCTCAGCACACTTTGTGAGTCCTCATGTTCCGAGGGATGTATGTTCATACTCTATGTTGTTTCTTTCTGTTTCTGGATGTTGGGTTGGGGAGTTGTCCCATCAACCCGTCCTTCATGTTTAGAGGTTTATCAGACTAAAAGTTGTATTTAGCTGTATTGTATAAGTCTTGTACTGTTTTTCCCTTATGCTATGTTATGATTACGTTCTTTAATGTTAAGCCTTCCGCTCATGTGATGGAAAGATGTATGCTCATGCCATGGGTCGACTTGGGGTCTTTCAGGGCTCCTTGTCCCGTGTCTACGATCTGGGTGTACATTTGGGTCGGGACACAAATATGAAGATTCCTTAGTGAGATTCAATATGATACCAAACAATTACACCTCAAAGCTCCCACCAGATGGTATGACATTTATAATTAGAGAAAAATTCTCCAATCTTAGGTAACGTCCCATTTGCGAATTTCTAAATTCTTAGGCATGCTTAGCATAAATCTAACACCAAATAGGTTGTCTAACTGCGGATTTGACATAATAATCTATTGAATCCCTCCCAGTAGGTGGAACTCTCAGTAAATGTTGATACCATATACTGGGTAGAGTTTCATTATGGTATTTTCCATGAAGATACGATTGTCCAAAATGAAAGGCTATTTGGTTAATATTTACATAATACCACGTAATAATTGATCTGTAACTATTTTTATTACTTTTCTATTTTGTACATGTTGAATATATTATGTTTGTGCGACTCTTTAGCTGTGACATTCTTTGACCTTAATGTTTGGCATGTGTGTTTCAGCTGTTCTTCCAAAATTTTCATCTATCTATAAGTTGTTTCATTTGCTTGAGTTGCATTATGGAATCTTTTTATTCTCAGGTTAGATGTCTATGTCTTGTCCATGATTAGAATTCTTTTTCTTTTATAGTTATCTCTAGAAATGATAAAAAAAATTAGACTACCCGTACAATTAACAGCTAGGTTAGTTAAATAATCTGTCAGAATTTGTCTTCTCTAAGAACATGTTCCACTATTACATTGCCACCCCTAAGAATTTTATTAATTTACTTTACAATCAAAGCAATGTTCCAAGAACCTTCCAAGTGTTATATAATATCTTCTTGTTGGTTAATGAATCTGATTCTATTGTCACTGGTAGAAATTAATTAGCAATGTTGTATTCTAACCCCTCCCTGATAGCCCTTGTTTTTGAAATAATGTTAGTACCATCTCGAATCTTCTAAGTTGCAGCATGTTTTAGATCACCATATATATCCCGATGTAGTATCCTACAGAACTAGGTCCATGATTTCATTTGAAAGCACCATCCATATTACATTTAAAGTAGGTATTGTTAGGATTTCTCCATTGAACCACCTTATAATATATTCGAGGAGTATACATTTCTAGAAACTCTACTAACAAAGGATAGTTTTGAGGGATATTCTAAAGCCATGGATACCTAGTCTTTATCAGTAGAAAAATATTTCTATCTATCATAAATAGAACTTTTGTGATAGAAATTGTTTCCCTATCATGTTCCTTCTCTTCCATATTTTCCACAAGATAAATATCTAAATATCTTTATATATAGACTTCAATTTATTAGAGCTTTTTACAGTCAACCATTTGTTGATTATCTGATTAAGTTGTCGAAATGGTCCATGTATTCCTATAATTATTGAAAAAGTGTTCTGTATTCTTGTTATGAAAGGGCAAAATAGGAACAAATGATTGACAGTGTCCTGGGTGTGCCCAATACAACAACAACTTTTGGAAATAATAGAAGAACCCATTCTAGCTATAAATTTACCTATAGGTGGTCTTTGCTTCCACAATCTCTATATGAAAAAGGATACTGTGAAAGAGATTCCTTTAGTCCATATGCTATAAAAATATTGTTTCTCTTCCTCCCTTTGCCTCAAAATATTTCAAGCACTACTATCAGTGAACTTGTTAGAACTGGTCAACATCCACCAGGGTTAATCTCAAGTCTTTGTGTCCTCTAAAATGTTCAACTCTAGCTTAATATGATCTATGATTTCTGCTGGTAGAATTGTCTGTAACTTATCTTCATCCTACCTTCCCTGATGCATGAGCTCACAGACATCTACCACAAATCTATTAATATTAATAGTTGGAAGTATGACATAATACAAGGCACTAAGCTTTATCTAGTTGTCAAACCAAACATCAAAATGCCCACACTTATGCTACCACCATGTCTCTTAATCTACATAGTGTCTTATTTTAACCACTATCTTACATAATTATGAGCCTCCTTTCCACTCTATAGTTTTAGAAATATATTTTTTGCAATACTTATTTATAACATCCAGGAAGTCCCTAAGATCAAACCTGAGGGTTGAATTAGACAAATCTGGAAAATCAATATCAAGTCACAGAACGACTCGTCAGGTGATCTCTTAAGTTACTTAACGGATTTTTAAGTGACCCATTCTATGGGTGCCTGAGTTAAATGATCAGTGCTTGCTGGAGATGGCAACGGATGGGGTGACAAGTCTTCATGCCACCCCATAAATCGTTAGAACACCCGTTAAGTTCCTAGTGATGAAGAAGTTGCTATTTTTCCTAGAGGTTGCAATGGGTCGGGTGGCAAGTCGTCAAGACTCCTCACGAGTCATCGTACGACCTGTCAGATGTGTAGTGGTGGGTTATGTTTGATTATTCTAGTGTTCGCGACGGATTAAGGGAATAACTCATGGAGTCCCTAATGAATCGTTAAGTCGCCCGTGGGGTGAGAAAGATTAGTAAATGGGAAGAATCCAGTGGTGGCAACGAGTCCCAAACACTAGTGGTCAAGTGAGCCAATGACTCGTTAGGTCACTCGTGGTGCCTGGCAGTGTCAAATTTTTTGTTGAATCTCTAAGGGTGTTTTTGTAATTTCCACACTCTTAACTCTTTAATGAAGTCATTTTAAGCCTTGAAAGGAGTGTTTTAAGAAGGTTTAGCCTATATAAAGCTATTAGGCTCCCATGCAAGCAAGTTATTGAGAAACCTCTTCAAGAGCAAGCTAGAACTCTCTGAATTTCTTCCCCAATTCTCTTGGGCTTTCAAGCATTGTTTGAAAATTAGTTTACCCAAGTATGTAGAGCTATGAATGAGAGCTTCCTTTCACTCTCATGCCCAAACTTGTTTTCAAAGTTCATGAATTCAAGCTAAATTCAAGTATATGAATTTATAGGGTTTTAACTCAATTTTATGAAATTATCCATGATATGTTTATGGGTCTAATCCCCCTCATGTTGTAAAGCATGTTTTAAGTCCAATGGGAAGATTTTATACAAAATTTGATTATAAATTCATGATTTCAAGTTATTAGAAAGTGTGCTCTACTATTCAAGTTTTATGAAAAGTTAAGCTTATGATTCATAATGTCAAGTATGATGAAATATCTACCATGAACGAATGTTTATAAATTTTCCATGTTTGAGTGTATGATTTTGACTTATGAAGTTTATTTCAAGAATGCATGAATTTTTTATTTTCCAAGCCCACAAAAGTTAAATATATTTTCATGATTTAACCAAGGCTAATAAGCTCAGCTTATCATATGTTTTAGAGTCAAGATTCCCACTAAAGCTTTTGATATGTTTTGGAGTCAAGACTCCCAATGTTCAGATTTTAGATTATGCAAGTAATTATGATTTTAGCTTCATTGAAAAATGATGGGAGCACTATGCGTGTTTTTGGGAGTAATGTCTAACATCGGGTAGGCTTGGGGTTCCAAGGTTCCCAGTCTCAGAACTATGCACTATCGAAGGTATATTTATATTTAGGACCTGTCAACATAGTTTTCCCCTGTCCCCAAGGGGCCTCAACTTGATATCGATATTAGGGTATTGTCCTTAGCCATGGAAAGTTTTTTGATGGCTCTACCCACTTAAGTGTGATAGTTGGGGCATCACGTAAGTTCTATCGTGAATGTGTCAGTTATGACGCGTCTCCCATTGTTCCTCATGATTTCAATTATTCATGTTCATGACATGATATTACGTTTTACAATAGTTTTAACTCTGTAATCAGTTTATGAGCTTTTACTTATGATTTCAGCTATGAAAATTCATATGATTTCTATTTATAAATTTTGGGTCACTATGTTCAGTTATGATAATCAGCTTATGACTATATATGTCTTAGATTCAATTTTTAGCATCTAGTCCTTACTCGCATGATCTAATGACTTATATTTATATGCATGATTTTAGTTAACATTTACTATGCATGTTTCACTTACCTTACATACTCAGTACATTCAAAGTACTAACCGCATACTCAATGCTATATCATTTCATGATATAGGTTCAGGTTTATCGAGTTCAGTCTCGCTGGTAGCTCGCTTTCCCTTTCAGGTCAATTCACCTGTCTTGGGTGAGTCATCATTGGCTGAGGATGTCTATCATTTTAGTTTGTGTTGTCAGTTTGTTTCAAACTTGGAGATAGTTGGAGGCTTGTCCTAGCATCTCATTAGTTAGTAGAGGCATTTTAAACATAGACTAGTATGTTCAGCTTGACTTTTAACATTGTGATATCATCATTTGATATACGTTATTTTATTTAGAATTCTACTTATTTAGGTTTAAGTTATCAGTATCCTCTTTAATATATGCTCCTTAGTTGCTATACTCATGCCATGGGTTGACTTGGAGCCATTCGTGGTTCTAGGTCTCGTGTCTCGGTCCAGGGTCCCAGCTCGGGTTGTGACAAATTTGGTATCAAAAAAAAGTTTTAAAGTGTCCTAGGGTGTCTAAAAGCCGCATTAAGTAGAATCTTTTCCACGCGTGTGAAGTGCGCTACACTTATGGGGAAGAGGCTTCAAGACATTTTAGGAAATTTCCCTACTTGCATGATCTATGTCATGTGATGAAGTATCTCTCTATCCTTCTAACTCATTCTATATGCATTTGCAAAAATATGCCTTCACACCGAGTGAATGGTAGAAGGAATGACAACATAAATGGCCATGACAATGGCAATAAAGATGGGCATCAGCAAGCCCCGCCAGCACCAGCAGATCCTTTCCCCGAGTAGGTCACTCATGCTGAGTTTAGAGTGGCATTTTAGATGTTGGTACATGCTATGATGGCTTAGGTCAACCACTAGGTAGTGGTCTATGTTCCTCAGAATTGGAATGTAGCAGTGGCTAGAGTTCAAGACTTTCTAAAGATGAATTCACCTGAGTTCCTTGGGTTGAAGGTGGATGAGAACCCGCATGAGATTATTGAGGAGCTTCAGAAGATCACCTAGACTATGGGGGTGATCGGAGGGAAAAGTGTAGACTTAGCCTCCTATCAGATGAACTGAGTTGCTTACATATGGTACCGCTAGTAGAAGGATGGTAGAGTAGTGAGAGCAGTTCCCCTGAGTTGGGATGGGTTCATAACTGCCTTCTTATAAAGGTTTTTCCATAGAGAATTGAGGGAGGCAAACACGGAGGAGTTTGCCAACTTGAAGCAGCACCATAGGACTATCAAAGAGTATGCCTTAGAGTTTACCCGACTATCAAGGTATGCGATGGAGATGGTTACTAATGAGAGGGCTTGTATGAGTAGCTTTGTCAATGGCGTATCAAGGTCGCTGGTCAAAGAATGTAGGACCGCTATGCTAAACAGTGATCTAGACATCTCATGATTGGTCATATATGCCCACTAGATAAGAGGCAGACTAGATGAAGGAGAAGGAAAGAGAGGCCAAAAGGGCTAGGATAGGGAGTTGTGGACAGTTTCAGCATAGGTCCGATGGAGGACATTGTTAGCAGTCCCACCAGAGGTCATCTACCACAGTGCCATCATCAGTCAGTGTTCCAGCTAGACCTAGTCATGATTAGAGGGGTGGGATATCAGGCTCTAAAGCTCAAGGGAGCGGTAAGGAGAGCCCCACATTCCAATTTGCGGCAAGTGTGGTAGGAGGCATGCTGGAGAGTGCCTAGCAGGTTCAAGAGCATGTTACGGGTATGGGAAGCCTGAACATCTTCTTAGAGACTACGCTTCAATCAAATGGGGCCCTAGTAGAGGTCATGACCCAGCCACCAGTTCAGCAGCTCCACTAGCACACTCATCTTAGCATAGTGCATCCACTAGTGCAGGTGGTGGTCAGCGTTAGAATAGATTTTATGCCCTCTCATCTCTTCAGGAGTATGAGGTCTCTCCAGGTGTGGTCATTGGTATGTTACGAATATTCTCTCTTGATATGTATGCATTGTTAGATCCAAGGCTACCTTATCTTTTATGACTCCGTATATTGCTATTAGTTTCTAAGTCAGTCCAAAAATCCTATCAGAACCTTTTTCAGTCTATACTCCAGTTTTTGACTCAGTTATAGCTCGACGGGGTATAAAAAATTTCCCTATCATAGTCTTTCAGAAAGTCACGTCTGTCGATCTAATAGAGTTATAAATGACAAATTTTAATGTGATATTCGGTATGAATAGGTTAAATGTATGTTATGCCTCAGTAAATTGTAGAACCTGTACGGTAGTATTTCAATTTCAAGGTGTGCCAGTCTTAGATTGGAAAGGTAGTTCAGATGTGCCTATAGGTTACTTCATTTCTTACCTCAAGACTAGGAAGATGATTTCTAAAGGTTGTATCTACCATCTAGCCCGGGTTAAGAATGCTACGTCTAAGACCTCAACTGTTCAGTCAATCCCTATGTGTGTGAGTATCTAGAGGTGTTTCTAGATGATCTACCAAGAGGGTGTTCTCTTTGTTCGAAACAAGGATGATTCCCTTAGGATGTGCATTGATTATCGGCAGTTTAATAAGGTCACAATCAAGAAAAAGTATACCCTCCCCAGAATTGATGACTTGTTTGATCAACTTCAGGGTGCTAAGTGCTTCTCAAAGATAGATCTCAAATCCGGCTATCATTTACTTAGAGTTAGGGAAAGTGACATTTTTAAGACAGCTTCCAGGACTCGGTATGGTTACTATGAGTTTGTAGTTATGTCTTATCAACTAATAGATACTCCTCAAGCTTTTATGGATTTGATGAAAAGGCTGTTCAAGTTGTATTTGGATATGTTCGTTACTGTCTTCATAGATGATATTCTCATATATTCATGGAGTAAGGAGGAGCATGCCCCTTATTTGAGAATTATGCTACAGATTCTCAAGGATCGCCAACTATTTGCTAAATTCAGAAAGTGTGAGTTTTTGCTAAACTCATAGCATTTTTTGGTCATGTGGTGTTAAGTGAGGGTGTGCAGGTGGACTTTCAAAAGATAGAGGCGGTCAAGAGTTGGCCTAGAACATTTAGTCCTTTGGATTTCAGGAGCTTCTTGGGTTTAGTTGCTAATATAGAAGGTTTGTTGATGGATTTTCATCCATTGCAGCACCATTGACTAAGTAGGCCTAGAAGAAGGTCAAATTACAGTGGTCAAATCCCTGTGAGAAGATTTTTCTAGAGTTAAAGACTAAAATCACTTTAGCCTTAGTATTGACTCTACCAGAGGGCATGGATGGATTTATTGTGTATTCTAATGCCTCTAGAGTTTGTCTTCCTTGTGTGTTGATGCAGCATGGTAAATTCATTGTGTATGCCTTTAGACAACTTAAGATTCATGAGAAGAATTACCTGATACATGACCTAGAGTTGGCAGCGGTGGTGTTTGCATTGATGATTTGGAGACACAACTTTTATGGGATGCATGTTGATGTGTTCATGGACCACAAGAGCCTTCAGTATGTCTTCACTTAAAAGGACCTGAGTTTGCAACAAAGAAGGTGGCTAGAGCATCGAAAGAACTATAATGTCAGTTTCCTTTATCAGCCATGCGAGGCCAATATAGTGGCGGATGCATTTAGTAGGCTATCCATGGAGAGTGTGTCTCATGTTGAGGGTGGAAGGAAGGAGTTGCTAAAGGATGTGCATCAAAGTTCTCATTTAGGGGTTCGCGTTATTGACTCGACAGATGGAGGTGTCATTGTTCAGAATGGTTTTGAATCTTCATTAGTGACTTGGGTCAAGGCTAGGCAAGATGAGGATCCTATCTTTGTAGTGCTAAAGGGAGCTGTCCAAAATCAAAGGTGGAGGTCTTCTACGAAGGGGGAGATGGTCTACTTTGATATTAGGGTCATTTTTGTGTTTTGGGTGTTGATGAATTGATAGAGTGGATATTGGGTGAGGATCATAGCTCTCAGTATTCTATCCACCCAGGTGCTACCAAGATGTACTAGGATCTATGGGAGGTCTACTGGTAGAATGGCATGAAGAAAGGCATAGCGGAGTTTGTGGCTAAGTGTTCCAATTGTCAACAAGTGAAAGTTGAGCATTAGAGACTTAGAGGTATTCTATAAGACATTAGTATCCCATCTTGGAAGTGAGAAGAGACCAATATGGACTTCATCAGAGGGTTTCCTCATACACGCCAATAATATGACTCTATTTGGGTGGTTGTGGACAGGTTGACCAAGGAAGATCATTTCTACCGGTCAAAACTACTGATTCAATAGAGGATTATGTTGGATTTTACATTCGAAAATTAGTGTGCTTGCATAGAATTCCCTTGTCCATCATCTCATATAGAGGTACTCAGTTTACCTCACAGTTCTGGAGATCATTTTTAGAAGGGACTTGGTACTCAAGTCAAGATTAGCGCAACTTTTCATCTGCAGATAGATGGTCAGGCTGAATGGACCATTCAGACTTTTGAGGACATGCTGAGAGCATGTGTTATTGACTTCAAGGGTATTTGGAATGATCATTTGCCTCCTATTGAGTTCGGTTAAAATAATAGTTAGCACTCCAACATTCAGATGGTTCCGTTTGAGGCTCTTTATGGTCGAAGGTATGGATTACCTATTTGATGGTTTGAAGTAGGAGAGGCTATGTTGATAGGGCTAGATTCAGTTCATGAGGCCATGGAGAAAGTCCAGCTTATTAGGGAAAGGCTGAAGATAGCTCAGAGTCATCAAAAATCTTATGTGGATGTTAGATGAAGAGAGCTTGAGTTCGAGGTTGATCATTGGGTATTTATGAAGATGTCTCCCATAGAGGGAGTCATAAGGTTTGAGAAGAAAGGGAAGCTTATTCCTCGATATGTCGATCCTTATAGGATTCTGAGGCAAGTTGGCAATGTGCCATATGAGTTGGAGCTACCAGCAGAGTTAGCTTTGGTACATCCAGTTTTCCATGTATCTCTATTGAAGAAGTGCATTACTGACCTGACCTTAGTTGTCCCGTTGGAGAGCATAGGTGTGAGGGATAGCCTTACCTATGGGAGGTTTCGATTGAGATCCTTGATCATCGGGTTTGGATGTTGAGAAACAAGGAAGTAGCTTGCGTGAAGGTTTTGTGGAGGAATAAACTTTTTAAGGGAGCTATATGGGAAGCCGAAGCAACTATGATTTCCATATTCCGCATCTTTTCCGTTCCGACTTAGTTTCAACATGAGGTACTGGTTTCCTCCTTAGTACTCTATTCAGTTTCATGTATAGTTCATGTCTCTCAGTTCCTTTCCTGCTGTATCATATATGTATGATTCATGAATCCAATTCATTCATGCCTATCTGTCTGGAGTCAGTCATTCTATCAGTTTTCATCTTCAGATGTTTAGTATGTGAGATTGCAGTTCTTTCCCCAGCTTATCATTATGCTTAACCCAACAATCAAGGATGAATATTCCCAAGGGGGAGATATTATAATACCTCGAAAGTCCCTAAGATCAGACCTGAGGGTTAAACTGAAGAAATCAGGAAAAAACTAGCACCAGGTCACTGGACGAGTCATCCAGTGACCCGTCAAGAGACCCAATAAGTCGTTGTGTGGTCTGTTGTATGTGTGCCTGAGTTGAAGGTTTGGTGATCCTCGTGGGTGAGAAAATATGGGGTAATGAGTCGTTGTGTCACCCCAGGAGTCGTCAGGACGCCCGTTAAGTGCCCAATGATAAAGAAGGTGTCATGATGGCAGTGTTGATGAATGATTATGGGAATGAGTCGTGGTGTCAGTGGCAACTCATTTGTTTGGCTATTAGGTCGAAAGGATCCAAGAATGAGGAGTAGTTTCCAGTGGCAACGTGTCACGGGACGACCCATTACCTCCCCCAACGAGTCATCCAGTTCCTCATTGAGACTGGCAGTGATCTTTTTTTAGACAAATAAAAAAGGTTATTTTAATAAATCCTAAGCTCCTAAGACCTAAACCACGTTGTTTTAATCCTTGAAAGGAGTGTTTTAGGGTATTTTAACCTATTCTAATTCATTCAACTCCCATGCATTCAAAGTTAAAAATTTCCTTTTGAAGATCAATCTTGAATCCCTCAATTCATCCCCAATTCTCTTGGGCTTCGAAAGTCAAGTTGAGATTCAGTTTTCCTAGGTATTAAAGGCTATGAATGAGAGTTTCCTTTTGCTCCATGCCCAAATTTCTCCTCAAGTTCATGAATTCAAGTTCTAATTCAAGTTTATGATCTTATAGGGTTTTATCCCAATTTTTATGAAATTCTCTATGATATATCTATGGGTCAATTCCTCTCATGTTCCAAATCATGTTTTAAGATATATTGGCAGACTTTACACCTATTTTGATTATATATTCATGATTTCCAGTTTTAGGAAACCATGCCCAATTATGCAAGTTTCATGAAAAGTCAAGTTTATGATTCATGATTTCAAGTTAGATGAGATATCTAGCATTAATGAATTTTTTACAAATTACCCATGTATGAATCTATAATTTTTACTTATGAAGTCTATTTCAAGTATGCATAATTTTAAGATTTTGGGCATGCCTACACTGGTTAAGCATCTTTTCATGAATCAGCTCAGTTCTATAAAATCGGCGTAGCATATAGTTTTTGAATCTATACTCCAACTTTCAGCTTATGGTATGTTTGGAGCAAGGACTCCGAAATGTTCAGATTTAAGATTATGCATGTGATTATGATTTCAGCTTCGTTGAAAACTGATGGGAGCTTTGTGCATGATTTTGGGAGTAGTGTCTAGCACCGAGTAGGCTTGGGGTTCTAAGGTTCCCCGGTCTCAAAACTACGCGCCAACATAGGTTCATATATTCACATTGGGATCTCCCTTGAGAGTTTTCCCTAGCTTCAAGGGGCCTTTAGTTTGATATTGATATCATGGTAGCGTCCTTAGTCCTGGCATGGTTTTGGATGGCTCTTCCTACTTGAGTGTAATAGTTGGGGCATTACCTAAGTTTTATCGTGATGGTGTCGGTTATGATGAGTCTCCCATTATTCCTCATGATTTCAGTTATTCATGTTTATGACTTATGACATTATGTTTTACAACAGGTTTGACCCAATGATTAGTTTATGAGCTTTTACTTATGATTTTAGCTATGACAAGTCGTATGATTTTTGTTTTAAGTTTGTGTCATTCTATTCAAATATGATATTCATCTTATGACTATACATGTTTCAGATTTAGATTTCAGCATGTTGTCCTTATCATCATATGATTTATGTTTATATGCATGATTTCAGTTAATGTTTACTCAACATGTTTTACATACCTTGCATACTTAGTACATTTCCAAGTACTAATCACATACTCTATGTTATATCATTTCATGATCAAGCCTGCGCGATCAGACTCAGTTTCCTTGTTAGTCCATCTTCCCGTGGTTTCGCTTAGTTTCCATCGTTGGTGAGTCCTCATCTTCCTAGGACATTCCATTTATCTGTTGATTATGATATATTTAGTATCACACTTTAGCAAGCAGTTGGGGTTGTTGTCCCATCAGCACATCAGACAGTTTAGAGGCTTATCAGATAATATATAGATCTTCAGCTTTGCCAGTTGTTTACTCTACTTATAATTGTTGTGCTATTAATACTTCTGCTTATTCATGTTTCATTTATCAGTTTCTGCTTGATGTATGCTCTTTAGTTATTATGTTCATGCCATTGGTCGACTTGGAGCCATTCGTGGTTCTAGGTCCCGTGTCTCGATCCGAGGTTGCAGTTCGGGTCATGAAAAATTTGCACCATGTCACAAAATAACTCATTAGGTTACTTGTTAAGTCACTTAATGGATCTCTAAGTGACCCTTTTTATAGGAGCCTGAGTTGAATGACCAGTGGTTGCTGGAGGTGGCAACAAATGGGGTGACGAGTTGCCATGCCACCTCGCGATTTGTTAGGATACTCGTTAAGTGCCCAGTGATGAAGAAGGTGTTATTTTTCCCAGAGGCAGTGACAGGGTAGATGACGAGTCATCAAGACTCCTCACGCGTTATTGTACGACCCATCATATATGCATTGGTGGGTTATGATTGCTTGTTCCAGTGTTTGCGACAAATTGAGGAAACGAGTCATCATATCCCTAACGAACCGTTAAGTCACTCATAGGGTAAGAAGCATTAGTGAATGGGAAGAATCTAGTGGTGGCAACGAGTCCCGACCACGAGTCATCAAGTGACCCAACGACTCGTTAGGTCATTTGTGGTAACTAGAAGTGTCTAATTTCTTGTCAAATCTCTAAGGGTGTTTTTATAATTCCTAAGCTTCTAACTCTTTAATCACGTCGTTTTAAGCCTTGAAAGGAATGTTTAAGAGGGTTTATCCTAGCTCTATCCATTAGGCTCCCATGCATGCAAGTTATTGAGAACTCTCTTCAAGATCAAGATAGAACTGTCTAAATTTCTTCCCCAGTTCTCTTGGGGTTTCAAAAATAGCTTGAGAATCAGTTTACCAAGGTATGTCGGGCTATGAATGATAGATTTCTTTCACTCTTATGTCCAAAACTCTCCTGAAGTTCATGAATTTAAGTTGTAACTCAAGTATATGGATTTATAGGGTTTTAACCCAATTTTATGAAATTCTCTAAGATATGTTTATTGGTCTAATCTCCTCATGTTCTAAATTATGTTTAAGTATAATGGGAAAATTTTATGTACAACTGGATTTTAAATTAATAATTTCAAGTTACTAGAACTTATGTCCTATTATGCAAGTCTTATGAAAAGTCAAGCTTATGATTCATGATTCAAGTATGATGAAATATCTAGCATGAACGAATGTTTATAAATTTTCCATGTATGAATCTATGATTTGGACTTATGAAGTCTATTTCAAGTATGCATGATTTTATGAGTTGGGCAAGCCCACATAGGTTTAGTATGTTTTCATGATTTAGCATAGGCTCATAAGATTAGCTTATCATATATATTGGAGTCAAGACTCCTACTACAACATATGATATATTTTAGACTCAAGACTCCAAATGTTTAGATTTAAGACTATGCATGTAATTATGATTTCATCTTTGTTAAAAAATGATGGGAGGACTATGCATATTTTTGAGAGTAGTGTCTAGCACCGAGTCGGCTTGTGGTTCAAAGGTTCCTCAGTCTCAAAACTACATGCCAATGTAGGTATATTTATATTTAGTACCTCTCAAGAGTGTTCTCCCCTGCCCCCAAGGGGCCTCAGCTTGATACTGATATCATGGTATAGTCCTTAGCCTTGACAAGGTTTTGGATGGCTCTGCCCACTTGGGTATGATTGTTGGGGAATCACGTAGGCTCTATCATAATGGTGTCAGTTATGACGAGTCTCCTATTATTCCTCATGATGTCCATTATTCATGATCATGACGTGTGATATTATGTTTTACGGTAGATTTGACCCTATGATCAGTTTATGAGCTTTTACTTACGATTTCAGCTATGACAAGTCATATGATTTCTAATTCTAAATCTTGGGTCACTATGTTCAGTTATGATAATCAGCTTATGACTATGTATGTCTCAGATTCAATTTTTAGCATGCAGTCCTTACTCTTATGATGTAATGACTTATAATTATATGCATGATTTTATTTAACATTTACTAAGCATGTTTTTCTTACCTTACATACTTAGTACATTCAAAGTACTGACCGCATACTCTATGCTATATCATTTTATGATATAGGTTCAGGTGATCCAGATCAGTCTCGCTGACAGCTCACTTTCCCTTATCAGCCCTGCATCGGGTGTGTCCTTACTGTTCGAGGGAATCTATCATTTCATTTTATGTTGTTAGTCTGTTTCATACTTGGAGATAGCTGGGGACTTGTCCCAGCATCTCATCAGTTAGTAAAAGCTTTTTAGATATAGACTAGTATGTTCAGCTTGAGATATAACGTTGTGATGTTATCATCCGAGATATGTTATATTATTCATAATTTCTCTTATTTAGGTTTAAGATATCAGTTCCCCCTTTAATATTTGTTCTAAATCTCCACCAAATCTTTGAAACTAAAGTTTTTTAAATATCAAAAAGAGATCATAACTCAATCCTCCTTCTTGTTCTGGAAAACACAAATTTGTCTATGACACCTAGTGCTTGATTATGCCTTCTTCTTTATTATTTCATAAAAATTTGGCAAATAATTTATGAAAATCATGTATGACACACTATCACATCTTGAGTCAAAATCCTAAAAGTGACACAAGACATAGGACCACAAGTGGCCCGTACTAGCATGACACTACCATGAATTGAACTAACTGAGCAAAGGCTAAACTAAAATGTAGTCATATAACTGAGATAGTTTTAATACATAAATAAATGTTTATTAAATGAGAACATATCTGATACTTACTAAGCTGGGCATCTAATTATGTCTGAAAGCCTCTAAACTGATGAGCTGATGGGACAAATCCCCAACTAGCTCTAAATACTGATATTAAGATAATAAGAGAAAATATAATTAAACTCTTATCCTTGAATAATTAGGACTCACTAAGGATAAAGCTGATTGGGTACTGGAACGTGTTTAACTGCGGGGGCTGAATCTTGATGCCTGAACCGATATCATGAAATCGTATAGCACAATAATATGTGGTCTGTACTTTGAATGTACTAATTATAGGGGATATGCAAAACATGAGAACAGAGGAAACCATGCTGAAAATTGTAATCATAATGCATTAGTAAAACTAAGTAGGATTAATTTAAATTGGAGCATAATGAACCGAGGTTTAATATAGCCACATAGAATTGAACATGTCTGTAAGTCTGTGGGCATTTACATCTACTTGTAAAGAAATATACTTATGGGGGAGATTATCATAACCAACATGCTTCAAGTGAGCATCATGGAGCGCAACTTATAACCATAGGTGGGAGGGCATCCATACGTTTCCTAGGTTAAGGACCATAAAGGTGTGAAAATTCACTCATGAACCTATTAGAGCAAGGGAGAAATTCTAAACTAGCGAGGACCCCTTTAACCTGCGGTGGCATGTAGTTTTGGGACTTTGATTATCCGAACCCACATCCACTCGGTGTTAAAACTACTCCCTAAACTATGTATATATGCTCATATTTATAATTGAACTCTAAAAAATTTTCATAGGCTAGTACAAAATAATGTTGCTTAGATAAATGTCTGAAATACTGAACCAGTCATGCAAGTTGTACTAATTTGAAAGTATAGACTCATAGGATCATAGATTATTTTGAAACCATGCTTAAGATGAGGAGATCATAAAAAATTCAAAAACTAGGGATATAATATTTTTTCTACTTTGTAAATCATGTATACCTGCAGTTTTCATATGAGGATCATGAGAGAAAATATAAGACACTAACATTATAGTTTTTTCTTAAACGAGATTCTAGCCCTAGAAATCAGAAATGCATGTAATCATTTCGAAAACATAGTTTAAGGCTTGAGTTTAGAAAATAAGGGTGGAAGGAAACCCTTATTTATGATTACACATACCTAAACTGAAGAATTTTTGCTTATGGCTTGAGAACCCAAGAGTTTGGAGAAGTGGAAAGTGGAACCCTAGTATCCTGCAAGCTTGAAAGCGTACTGATTTTCTGATGTTCTTCAATGTTAGGAGAGGAATGAGATGTTATTCTATTAAAACCACTTTAATTTTGCCTATAACAAAACCTAAAATGATCTGGTATAGGAATTAAAAGCTTAAATAATTATAAAACTACCCCAGAAAACATACTACATTTCTATTGTGCGATCACAATGAGTCACGCCACGAATCATCCTATTACTCCAAAACTCGTGGTCAGTGATTAGGGTATCTCAAAAAGTTGTAGATATTTTCTACCATGGGCTGTTAGGATGAGTTATCCTTTGATACCTGTTCGGGTGGTTTTGGGTTATAAAACCGACACACAAGTGCACGTGGTCGAACAAGTAGTAAGTGGCTTTAGTAAGCCAAGTATCGATCCCACGGAGACTTGGATGAAGTGCAAATTGCTCCAGTGTACTATATTTTACTTCTAAAAATGCAGACAACAGCGTAACCAAAAAGTTGATAGTTTGTTTTATAAATTTTATACTAAAACTAAAAACAATTATCTACTTTGAATCTGAACTATGAATGAAAGCATGCTGAGGTTAAACGAACATGTAATGAAACTAATTATCATCATACTTTGGTTAATCATTTCCTCCAGTTGCTAGCCAAGAACATTTGCCAAGAGATTAAAACTCTTGTATTTAACCTCACTTAAGAATCATGAACCATCCGTCTACATTTCTTTGATCAAATGCAATTCATGTCCTAGCTATACAATTCCGGTTCCTAAATTGACTAATACGACTTTTAGGTATATTTCTATCCTGAAAGCAAATCAAGACTCAATTTTCCCAAATCAAGTAAAGAACATATCCTATTAATTCAGAACTTTCCAATTTCGTGCTCTCTCGAGTGAAACCTGACTTTTTAGATGTACATTAATGTAGGCCACACACTAATGCAGTAAGAACAAGAATTAATAGAACAACATGGAAGAAAAGATGGAAAACCAAATAATCAATGATTAAATTTCATTACAATTGTTCATAACCTCAACAAGGAGAGGAATTAGCCACTCATTTGTGGATTAAACATCATAAAATGAGTGTTAATCATACAAGCAATTGAGTTAAAGAAGAAAGAAAGAGAGAAAAAACCCTGAACTTTTCGTCCCTCAACTACCAGTAACCCACGTCCTTGCTCCACCAAGTAAGAATATTAAAAAATGAACCTAAGTGTTCTATTTATACTGCTGGAAAATTTTCCCGGAATAACGAGCAACGTGTCACGGAGTGCATCGCGGAGCACTGCCTCCGTGACACGCTACGAACGCGGACCCTCACTGGAACCGGGGGTCCGGGAATTTAGGCTCAGCGTGGCACGGCGTGCATCGCGGAGCACTGGCTCCGTGCCACGGAGCAAAACGCGGACCTCCACTGGAATTTGGGTGAATTTTCCCCATCCAAGCAGAATGCCTCCGCGATGGCAGCGTGACACGGCTCCATCGCGGAGCCCCTTTAATTCATGTTGTCCAATGCCTTTTCCCTTGCTCGCATCCAAGTCCAACTCTGATATCATCCAACATGCATTTAAGCTTCCCGAAATCACATTTTACCTGCAAAACAATGCTAATCATGTTGGTTAGTATAAATTCACATTTTATTACCAATTACATGAGAATGTATACACATTGATAGATAAACAAGGCGAAAATGATACTTTTGAGTATCACTTGGGCATATAAATCTTCCCAAGATCACTTACCCCACACTTAAATCCTTGTTCATCCTCGAACAACAAGCATACCATTCATGCAATTTACATCCCAACCTCGCTACTTCGGTTCGACAATTTAGGCTACGGTCATAGCGATTATTCAATACAGCAAATTATCAAGAAAACATGCATGGTCTTATCAATGCAGTGACCTTCAATACATTAAGACCTCCTAGACTTTAAGAATCGACTCTCGATATCGGCAAACTCATGCAAATCAGCTGATCAAGGTATCCGACACGAAAAGTAATCTTTCATCAAGCATGTGCCCTCACAACACAAGAGAATCTTCCCCTTTTTGCTCATATGACTGACAAACATTCAAACAGGGGCATGTACACACAATTTCACTCTCTCTCCCAAAAGAACTCACATGCATCATGTCATGACCCATAAGCTTGCCCTTAGTGTATTACTCCACTATTATAAAGAAGTGCGATGTAAGATCACGTAGGACTTTAATGGGTTGTAATGGAAGCTATGGAACTAGTAAATATTGGATTAGCCAATAATAGCCACTAGCATCCTTAAGCGCCTTTTCAACACATCCCATCCACTCATGGACATTGTTTCTTTTTTTTTTTTCATCATCCCATTCTTGATGATTTTCTTTAGTATGGCCCATTTCATTAAGCACACTTGACACAAAAACAAAGATTATTCATGCACCTTCATTATCATTTATTTATAACAAGTGCACCTTCAACCTTTTCTTTTCTTCCCTCACTCTGCTTTTCTTTTTCTTTTCACCATTCTCACTCTTTGACACTTTGGGAAATTGATTTTCTCTTCTTAAGCGCTTAAGAGTTTTGTATAGACTTTACGGCTAATGAAAAGAAGGAATTAAGCTCGGTTTACACTTTTTGGACAAAAGAAAAAAAACAATCGGCTAAAGGCTCAAAGGGCTGACTAGGGTATACAATCACAGAAAGGGGGGTATGGCAAGAAAAAAAAATAGAAACTCTCGGTTAAAACAAAGAAATGCCTACATCCTTTCCTACAATACACCTCCTTCATTTTGTTTTGTACACACACCAGGCAAGTTCTAGACACTTCACAATAGCATGGAATGTCAACACCTCACTTCACACTTTCTGCACATGCTCGATTCAAGATGTATTCACAGACTCTTCAATCAGCTAATTACATGAATTCAAAATTAAGCCTCAATCACACTGAATCGAACTCTACAGCCTAGGTATCTCAACATATTTACAAATTTGCATGCTTTCATACGAATCACCTTTGCATTTTGAATGTCATGTACAACACGCAACCAGAATTTCGCAACCATCCAGTAACTACAGGTTTCGGGATGCAATCCACCAAAGAAAAACTGAAAAAATAATTGAGAAAAAACTATTCCTAACGACTACATTTCCCTTAAGATGGTCGTCATCCATCCATCATAGGGAACGGTCACTACTTAAGACGTCGGTTCAATGGGACCATTCTCGGTAAAAGAACCGAAAACAAACGTCGAGAAACCCAAAATTTAAAAAATATCGAAAATATCGATCATTTCGATAGAAAAATTATTTACAAAATATTTTAAAATTTACAAACTATTTTAAAATTTTTTTTAAAAATATCGATCATTTCGATAACAAAAATATGTACAGAATCAGAATCAGCTAGCAACATTCAGCAACACACATCAATTTAACAAATATTTACAAATACGAAACAACTTACAAAACAACTTGAAAATTCACACTCACAGGGACACACAACATACACGATAACAGAAGAGAGCATGCATACAAACTAGCCCAGCCCAGCACCTAACTACTCCCACCCCACACTTAGCTCGAACACTGTCCCCAGTGTTCACAAAAATTAAAATAGCACAAAATCGGGTGGTGGAACTCCCTGATCAGTCAAAGTATTCCACTTCTTCGTCGGGTGCTGCTGCTTCATCTCCCATATCCGAGTCGCCTTCGTCGTCATCATCGGCCTCCACATCGGAGTCCTCCCGACGTGTATCCTCGTCTGTGGGGACATCATCATCTGTGGGCTCTACAAATGCTGGCCCCACTCGGCATAGAGCCCTGGCGTTTTCGCCAAAAGGGTAGTCTAGCTCGAGCTGCCATAGCTCCTCCTCTATCGCCGGCCTCCCACCTATCCTTAGCTGGAGCATCTGCATCCCATACATTCGAACCATATGCTGGTCATCACGAGCATGTCGCTCGCCAAGTGTAAGCACTGGCCCGTGAGTGGTGTCGGGAGCCTTAGTTTTAGTAACGTCTAAGGCCCGCCGCTCCAACTGCGGGATATTGTCAAGGGCCTCCTCTTCAACATCGAGGCCCCTGAGGAAGGTGGTCAGTAGTCCACCAAAGCCATACCTGTGCCCCTGGTGCAACCGGTCTCTCTTCATGGCGGATATAATAACCGCCCCGACATTGATCTCCAGCCCTTTCATCAAGGCGTACACCAGGCATACACGATCCCGGGTTACATTAGTCATATGTACCCCTGGGATTAGGCATGAGCAGACTATCTTCAGCCAGATTCGGGCTTCCCTGTTCATCTGTGAATAGGGCAACATCTGGTGGTAGCCCCTCTGTTTGTGTCAGCTCCATCTTGCTGTTGATCAGGTCCCACACAATGTGCGTCTGATGTCCGCATACGGTGGGGTAATGTTCAGCTGTCGGAGGACGTGGGCGTCTGTGTCCCGCGCTCCTATGATGGCATTGAGGTGGTGGGGCTCCAGAGTGACTATTTGCCCTCTGATCTTGATGGTGTGACTCCTGATTGTCGGGTTCCAATTGGCATAGAACTCCTGAACCAAGTGCAGATTGCATTCCTTGGGCTCTTCAAAGATGAACTTGAGCCCAGCTGCCTCGATCCGGTGGACCATCCTGGGGAACTCCTGTGCCAATGGTTCCCGTGCTATGTGCTCCTCGGGGAAATATTTATTTTCCTTATGCTTCGCGTACCACTTTTTCCCCTCATCGGTCACCCATCTTGTTCCGTACTGGCGGCGTTGGCCGCGTGGAACTGCTAGTGTAGCTGGGACTGTTGTGCCCAGTCTGATTCATTTCCTTCCGGTGCCTGAAGTTGACGCGCCTTTTCCTTTATCTTGCCGGCTTGCCATTTCACCTGTCAACCCAAGTAAACAAGATCAATGTTAAGCTAACGGATCTTAACTTCGGCTAAGGTAGGGTTACGCTAGGTTACCCCACACTTAGTCCTTAGCTGCATTTACAAAAATAAGGCAAGAATATCTTTATTTACACAAAACAAACAACTATACAATCATGCTTAGTGCGTTCGAAAAATTCGACGGTATAACTTCTTCGTACTACTCAGACTTCGTACAGCTAGTCACAATCACTACCATCGCTAACATTTTAACCATCGCACTTAGCAAAGAAAAACAAAGAAACAAAAACAACAACAAAAATATATCTACACACGCACCTATCCAACCAACCAATTCTTACAAATTTCAACATTTCCCCCAACCCGAGAATCCGTCGTTCTATTAACATCCTAACAATTTGTACATCGACTCATCTCATTCAACATGTACATCCCGGCATAAAATTCACAATTTCAACACACTTTCAACTTCAAATTCAACTAACAAGCCCTAGAATTGATTTTATCAATCAAATTCGATCAATTTATGCAATCGACAAGTTCAAGCAATCATACGACATTCCGAACATTCATCAATCAACAATGAAATCAAATTCACGATTAATTTCGACTTAGGGAAATTTAGCTCACCTCCCATGCTAAAAATTGAAGAAAATCGACAAGAATTTGAGAGGGAATCAAAGAACATACCTTGTTTTTGAAGAATCGAAGAAAACTTGGTGAATTTCTTGCCTTACTCCATGTCACGTTGATGCGGGATGGGTTTTGGGGGGTTTGGTCTCGGAGGGATTAGAAAATGAGGGAAAAAGGGAGGGTTTCGGGGTTAAAAAGGAAGAAAATCGCGCGGGTCACCCGGCGACCCGGTGTGACCCGTCGCAATATACACGGCAATGTGTCACGGAGTGCATCGCGGTGCACTGCCTCCGTGACACGGAGCCATCGCGAGGCTGTTCTGGAAATTTTTAAAATTTCCGGGTTATACCTCAACATGTCACGGAGGGTAACGCGGAGGTCCTCCTCCGTGACACGGAGCTATCGCCCCAGCTCACTGTTTTCCACTTTTTATTAATTTTTCATACCTCGACTTTTGCTTCGCGATTCCGTGCGTATTTTTCTCCGTTTGACCTGAAAATCATCTCACTATAGAAAATTGGTTAGAATTATAGGTTTCACTCTAAATACAAATAAAACAAAAACTAAAACGAAAAAGTTTGTTGTAAATCAAGAAAAAGAAAAAGAAAAATCTATGTACACTTTACAAACTGAAAGAAAAAAATAAGTTTTTCACGGGTTGCCTCCCGTGCAGCGCCTGGTTTACCGTCGCGGCTCGACGTCGTTTAAGCTCAATTGTCCGCTAGGGTGATGGACGATTTCTCTCGATCACCGTCCTCCCCCCAGTTGTGCTTACACTTTCCGGTGGTTTTACCATTAACTCTCGGGAATCCTTCATCTGCTTATTATCACCTTGATCAATCACATTGATCACCGAGAGTTCTTCACGCACCGTCAGGAGCTTGGGTGCCTTGTACACATCGAACACCTCTACCTTGTCATGTGCTCGCATTGTTAGCTGCCCACAGCTACGTCGATTAGTGCTTTCCCATTTTCCAAGAAAGGACGTCCCAAAATAAATGGGACTTCCGCGTCTGGTTCAAAATCCAGCACGACAAAATCTACTGGGAAAATTAGGGAGCCAACTTGCACCAGAACGTCCTCAACAATGCCATCCGGCCTAGCTAAGGATCAATCCGCCAACTGCAAGATTACCGTTGTGGGTCTAGGACTCCCTAGGCCGAACTTTCTGAATACCGAAGACGGCATCAAATTTATGCTCGCTCCCAAGTCACACAATCCACGAGCTTGGATGCTCTGCCCAATAGTAATCTGGATAGTAAAACTCCCAGGATCTTTTAGCTTTGTGGGCAGTCTATTTTGGATCCGGGAAGTGCACTCCTTAGTTAGAGCCACCGTAGCATACTCAGTCAATCGACCTTTGTTTTCCACGATGTCCTTTATATACTTAGCATATTTCGGCACCCCCTGCAAGACATCAACAAGAGGTAAGTTAACATGTACCTGTTTCAGCACCTCCATGAATTTCTTGAAACACGCCTCCTCCTTGTGTTTCTTTAGTCGTTAAGGGAACGGGGGTGGAGGTCTTTCTGATTCAGCTTCCTTGGTTTTCCCCCTCTCAGAATTGTGCTCCCTCTCAACTTCTGTTGCTCCCGACTATTGAGGTGGTCTTTCTGGTTCCACCTCTTTCAACTGCAAACCACCCCTTGTGGTCACTGCATTTACCTGCTTGGGATTGGCATCCGTGTCGCTTGGCAGTCCTCCTCTAGGCCTTGTGTTTTGGGCACTAGCAAATTGCCCAAATTGATATTCAAGTGCCTTGGTAGCTAACTGGTTGTTTTTCACTTCGGCTGCCAATTTCACATAGTCAGCCTGCAATTGAGCTTGGTTAGCTATCATGGTCTTGAACATCTCCTCAATGCTGGGTGATGGTGGTGGAGGAGGTGGATTGTTGTTTCTAAATTGAGCTTGATAGTTGTTCTACTGCCCTCCTTGAT
Source organism: Datura wrightii (assembly GCA_035772735.1). Classification (NCBI taxonomy): domain Eukaryota; kingdom Viridiplantae; phylum Streptophyta; class Magnoliopsida; order Solanales; family Solanaceae; genus Datura; species Datura wrightii. Next base: position 36,554,129 of record JASDFA010000023.1, on the reverse strand, counting down.
TCCTTTGCACACCCTGACCCGAACTTTGGCCCTGATGGTTGTTGCTACCCCATGAGAAATTAGGATGATTCCTCCAATTGGAGTTGTAGCTACTACCATACTGCTGGTGGTTCCTTTGTGCATTACCCACAAAGTTTACCGAGTCAGGATTGGCTCTACAACACTTAGCTGAGTGCTCACTGCTTCAACACACTTCAAACGACATCTGCTGGACTGCATTAACTGGGGCTTGAGGCTGGTTCAATGTCATGTTGCTGAAGTGATTGTTCAGTTGAATTTGCAATGCAGCTATCTGTGCAGCGATAGCTGTAAACCCATCCACTTCAAGCACTCCTGCTGCTTTCCTTGTCCTACCTCGTGATGAATCAGCATTCCATTCTAGATTGCCCTGTGAAATCCGGTTCAACAAGGTATACAACTCCTCATAAGTCTTCTCCAGTGCTTGCCCTCCAGCTGCTGAATCTAGAAATATTTTGGTGTGGGGTTCCAAACCCTCAATAAATGTGTGCACCAACACATCATTGGACTGATGATGAGGAGGACAATCCCGCAACATGGATTTTAATCTCTACCAGGCCTGATATAAATTTTCTCCCTCTCTCTGTTTGAAACTTAGAATTTGACTTCTAAGTGTTGCTGTTTTACCAAAGGGAAAAAACCTTATCAAGAACTTCCGTGCAAGATCATCCCACGTAGAAATAGAATTCGGTGGCTCAGCTTTCAACCACCTCTTGGCTTCTCCCAACAATGAGAATGGGAACAATGTAAGCCGAACATAGTCTGATGACACTCCAGCGGGGATGTAAGTGTCACATATCTCCAAAAAATTTTGGAGATGCTGCTGTGGATCTTCATGAGGGAGACCGGTAAATTGCCCGCTTGTGTGCAACAATTGCACTATATTTTGTTTAAGTTCAAATCTCCCTCCCGGCTCTGGTTTGCGGATACTCGATGTAACATTATTGGCATGTGGGATTGCCACCTCGCGAACCGGCCGTGCTGCTGCTTCTTTGGGCACTAACACTGCTCGTACTACCGGTGGATTCTGTTGTTGCTCCATGATCGTCTGTCTGAGCAACTGTAGCTTTCTTTGTAGAGCTTCTCTTTGCTTACTGTGAAATATCCTTTCTGGCTCTATATACGATTCCACCAGCTCCTTGTCTCTTGCCAGCGTTCAACAACAATTAAGTCTGCAAAATACAGGCTAAGACCAAGTTTTCAACACTAAGAAAATAAAAATACAGTAAATTAACACTTAAAACAATTTCACCAATTGCCAAGTCCCCAGCAACGGCGCCAAAAATTTATTCGGGTGGTTTTGGGTTATAAAACCGACATGCAAGTGCACGTGGTCGAACAAGTAGTAAGTGGCTTTAGTAAGCCAAGTATCGATCCCACAGAGACTTGGATGAAGTGCAAATTGCTCAAGTGTACTATATTTTACTTCTAAAAATGCAGACAACAACGTAACCAAAAAGTTGATAGTTTGTTTTATAAATTTTATACTAAAACTAAGAACAATTATCTACTTTGAATCTGAACTATGAATGAAAGCATGCTGAGGTTAAACGAACATGTAATGAAACTAATTATCATCATACTTTGGTTAATCTTTTCCTCCAGTTGCTAGCCAAAAACATTTGCCAAGAGATTAAAACTCTCGTATTTAACCTCACTTAAGAATCATGAACCATCCGTCTACATTTCTGTGATCAAATGCAATTCATGTCCTAGCTATACAATTCCGGTTCCAAAATTGACTAATACGACTTTCAGGTATATTTCTATCCTGAAAGCAAATCAAGACTCAATTTCCCAAATCAAGTAAAGAACATATCCTATTAATTCACAACTTTCCAATTTCGTGCTCTCTCGAGTGAAACCGGACTTTTTAGATGTACATTAATGTAGGCCACACACTAATGCAGTAAGAACAAGAATTAATAGAACAACATGGAAGAAAAGATGGAAAACCAAATAATCAATGATCAAATTTCATTACAATTGTTCATAACCTTAGCAAGGAGAGGAATTAGCCACTCATTTGTGGATTAAACATCATAAAATGAGTGTTAATCATACAAGCAATTGAATTAAAGAAGAAAGAAAGAGAGAAAAAACCCTGAACTTTTCATCCCTCAACTGCCTGTAACCCACGTCCTTGCTCCACCAAGTCAGAATATTAAAAAATGAACCTAAGTGTTCTATTTATACTGCTGGCAATTTTTCCCGGAATAACGAGCAACGTGTCACGAAGTGCATTGCGGAGCACTGCCTCCGTGGCACGCTATGAACGCGGACCCTCACTAGAACTAGGGGTCCAGGAATTTAGGCTCAGCGTGGCACGACGTGCATCACGGAGCACTGGCTCCGTGCCACGGAGCAAAATGCGGACCTCCACTGGAATTTGGGTGAATTTTTCCCATCCAAGCAGAATGCCTCCGCGATGGCAGCGTGACACGGCTCCTTCGTGGAGCCCCTTTAATTCATGCTGTCCAATGCCTTTTCCCTTGCTCGCATCCAAGTCCAACTCCAATATCATCCAACATGCATTTAAGCTTCCCGAAATCACATTTTACCTGCAAAACAATGCTAATCATGTTGGTTAGTATAAATTCACATTTTATTACCAATTACATGAGAATGTATACACATTGATAGATAAACAAGGCAAAAATGATACTTTTGAGTATCACTTGGGCATATAAATCTGCCCAAGATCAATACCACTATTTTTTCCTTGTACCCGTGGCTTTCGAGAGGAAAAATATAATGTTGCGGGACTTTTGCTTGACTGGTCTGAATGAGACACACCATGACTCATCACCTCATACCAAGACTCATTTTCTGAGTTGTGGTGATTGTGAACTTGGGATATCTCTAGACTGCTCACCATGAGTCCTCCTACGACTCATGGCCTCACACCATGACTTGTGGTATGAGTTGTTCAATGGAAAAAGTCAGATTTTTCTTTTGGTTTTTTGCTTCACGTCTAGTATTTGCTCTTAGGAACTTTTTGGGTGTTACATTATCTCCCCCTTGGGATTATTCATCCTCAAATAAAGACTGAAACTGGACTGATAGGGAAAAGGGATTCTAATCCCAAAATTAATTTATGAGGTATGAATTACAGATATGATAGCTGACTTGACTAAGAGTAAGATTCAATCAAATTCATAGGACATGTATGTATGCTAAGGATTTGACAATGGCTAATGGGACATAAAATTGATAAGAGTACTACAAGATAATACTGTTACCTCAAGATGGTTCTGAACCAGAAGAGAAAAGATGACGGTACTTAGCCATCATATATGCTTCAACTTCCCAAGTAACTCCCTCAACCACATGATTCCTCCACAAAACCTTCACGGAAGTAACTTCATGGTCTCTCAACTTACGAACTTGAAGATCAAGAATCTTGACTAGAACCTCTTCATAAGAGAGACTATCCTTCATACCAACACTGTTTAAAGGTATAACTAAAGTCGAATCACAAATTCACTTCTTCAACAAGGACACACATAAGATCGGATGCATCAATGCTAACTCTTTAGGCAATTCAAACTCGTAGGCCACATTATCGATGCGTCTAAGAATCTTGTAAGGACCAACATTTCAGGGACTAAGTTTTCCCTTCTTATCAACTCTCATCACCTTGTTCATGGGTGAAACCTTCAGAAATACTCAGTCATCAACTGCAAACTCAAGCTCTCTCTTTCGGATATCTGCATAGGATTTATGACGACTCTAAGCGGTTTTCAACCTTTGTCTAATTAGCTGAACCTACTCCATAGCCTCATAAACTAAATTTGGCCTTATCGATGCAGCCCCACCTACCTCAAACCATCGAATATGTAATCTCCGCCCATAAAGAACCTCAAAAGAAGCCATTTGCATATTAGAAAGAAAACAATTGTTGTAAGCAAACTCTATGAGAGGTAAGTGATCATCCCAATTAACCTTTAAGAAGATCACAAAAGCCCTTAACATGTACTCTAAGATATGAGTGGTCTACTCTGCCTGACCATCTGTCTGCTGGTGGAAAGTTGTGATGAGATTTAGCTTGTTACTGAGAACTTTGTGGAAGGACTTTCAAAACCGGGATGTGAATTAAGTCCCCCTATCTAAAAGGATGGAAAAAGGATCTCCGTGTAGCCTGACTAACTCACAGATGTAAATCCTAACATAATCATCTATTGAATCTGTAGTCTTCACTAGTAGTAAATGAGCTGACTTAGTTATCTAGTCCACTAACACCGATATAAAATCATGCTATCAACGTGTCCGAGGTAACCCTATAATAAAATCCATATATATCACTTCCACTTTCAATTAGGAATACTCATATCCTTATTCATACCTCCCTATCTCTGATGCTCGGCATTAACCTGTTAGCAATTTGGGCGCTTAGCCACAACCTCTGTAATATCTCTCTGCATACCATTTCACTAGTAAATATTTTGTCGATCACTATCATATTGGTAGCACCTGGATTAATAGAATACAGAGAGTTGTGAGCCTTTACCGGTATCTGTTGTCTCAAGTCATCCACATCTGGAACACACACTCGGTCCTAATATCGGAGAACACCATCTTCCCTTTCTGATTGTGGGAGAATACCTCCACTTTTTGATTGTGGAAAGATTCCTTTAAATTTAGTAGGATCATTATCTTTTTTTTTACTTAACTTCCACCACTAACAAAGATTCTGAACCATTCTGAATAGTGACACCACCATCAGCTCACTCAACAAGGTCAACCCCTAAATGAGCAAGCCTATAGACATCTCTAGCCAACTCATTCTTTCCCTCTTTAACATGAGCCATACTACCCATGGATGACCTGCTAAGGGAATCATACACAACATGGGCTTTGCCAAGAGGGTAGAGAACATTCATGTCATTATCATCGAGAAGTTCAAGCCCTATTCTCTGCCGAAGATTCAGGTCCTTTTGACTAACTACATACTGAAGGCTCTTATGGTCAGTGAACATGTCAGCATGGACACCATACAAGTGGTGTCTCCAAATCATTAGGGCAAAAACTGTTGCTTCTAGTTCAAAGTCATGAGTTAGATAATTCTTTTCATGAACTTTAAGCTATCTAGAAGCATAAGTGATAAGCTTACCATGCTGCATCAACATATATCCAAGGCCGACTCTAGAGGCATCACAATTACTACAAAACCATTTGTACCCTCTAGTAGTGTCAAAGTTAGAGTAGAAGTGAGTTGAGTGTTTAATTTCTGAAAGTTTTTCTCACAAGCATAAAACTAGTGAAATTTGAATTTATTCTGAGTCACTTAGGTCAAAGTAGAAGCAATAGACAAAAATCCTTCTACAGACCTTCTTTTATAACCAGCTAAACCCAAAATCTTTTGATGTCTAAGGGAGTGATGGGTCTAGGCCAATTCTTCACCTCTTCTATCTTTCAAGAGTCTAGCTGAACACCCTCACTAGCCACCACATGTCAAACAAATGCAACTAATGTCAGCCAAAACTCACACTTGCTGAACTTTGCAAGTAACTGACGCTTCTTAGGACTTTGCAACATAATTCTCAAATGATCAGTATGTTTCTTCTCGCTTTGGGAGTATATAAGAATTTCATCTTTGAAGATGATGAGAACATATTCAAGTATTTCTAGTACACCCTGTTCATCAAATCCATAAAAGTTATGGGAGCGTTTTGTTAGTCCAAAGGACATAACTATAAACTTGTAGTGACCATACCGAGTTTTGCAGGCTATTTATGAAATGTCACACTACCTGACTCTAAGCTGACGGTAGTTGAATCTACGGTGTATATCAGAGTAATAATTAACTCCTTGCAGTTGATCAAACAAGTCATCAATCTTGGGAATGAGATACTTGTTCTTAATAGTGACTCTGTTCAGCTAATGGTAGTCGATGCACATGGTGAGATAATTGTCTTTCTTACGCATGAGAAAGATTGGAGAATCCCATGGGGAAATACTGGGCCTGATGAAACCCTCATTTAGAAGGTCCTTTAATTGTTCCTTCAACACCTTAAACTCAGCTGGAGCTATTCTGGTAGGAGGGACATATATTGGTTGCATATATGGGTGGAGATCTATCCCAAAGTCAATCTCCCGCTTGAAAGAAACTCTAGGCAATTCCTCTAGGAACACTTCTGGAAATTCACAAATGACTTGGACTGACTGAAGAGTTTAGGGTTTGGACTTAGAATCCCTCTCCTAAACTAAGCGGTATATACAACGCTTGGAAATCATCTTTCTATCCTTAAAGTAAGAGACAAAATGACCTATAGACTCTGTGGAGCTGCCCTTCTAATATTAAGCGGGTTCACCTGTGAACTAGAATTCTACTACTATGGTTATGCAGTTGATTGAGGCATAACAATAATGTAACTAATCCATGTCAAGGATGGAATCGATGTTGGTCATATCTAACTATACTAATTTAGCTGTGGTAATTTTCTACAAAACTAAAACATGGCAATTTCTATATACCCTCCTTGCTATAATGGACTCTCATCGATAGGAGTAGAGACTGATAAGGGTTTATAGAGACATTCACGACTAACACAAAAATTTACTGCAATATGTAAGGTAACAAAGGCTAATGTGGCACCTGCATCTAGCAACACATAAGAATAAATTTGAAAATATTATAACATACCCATTAACACAACTGGTGAGCTCTCCTGATACTAGCGCGATGAGAGTGTATAAAATGGTTTTGACGTTGTCTGCGTCCTACACTAGATGAGGCACCCTATTGGGATGGGCAAGCTATTGGAGCTGCTCAAGAGGTGGCTTGGGTATGACAACTAACATCGCCCTATTTGGCTGATGGAGAGTCTCGGTGTCTGTGACAAAGCTTACACACCCAAAACAACCTTCCTTTATTTGGAAACACTCCTTGGAGTGGTTTTCCACATTTGTTGCAAATTGTGAAGGTACAACCTACTGACATGTTCCTGTGAGACCTAAACCTAGTGCTCTACCCCTCTATTCCCCTCTAGATATAGGAGATGGACACTAGCTGAAGAAGGTGCTAAAGCTAATGACCTCTAATGGGATTGTGAGAAATTTCCACCACCCGACCTTTATTGAGATAACTCAAAATTTTAGGTTTTGGCACTTTTAATTCTCCTTCATTTTTTTGCAACTTCTCTTAAATTCATTTGAGCTATCGACTCAACAACCAACTTTGAAGCATACCTGGACAGTTGAGTTAATTTAAGGGCATACTCCTTAACTAACATGGAGTTCTTCTACAGGTTAATAAGCTACTCGACCCTTGCCTTCCTCAACTCATGAGGAAAGAACCTTCCCAGGAAGGCTTTTATAAACTCATCCCAGTCAAATTGAGTTGTGCCTGCCTGGCGTCCTTCCTTCACTACTTAAACCACAGTATGCTACCTCATTGAGCTGGTCAGATGTTAAGTCTGTACTTTTCTTCTTAGTGATACCCATGACCTGCATGATCTTCTGAATCACATTTATGAACTCTTGTGGATCGTCATCCACCTTTATTCTGTGGAACTCAGGAAGGTTCATTCAAGTAAAGTCTTGAATCCTAGCAGCTTCTGCATTTCCATTAACATTCACATGGGCGACTGCCTGCTGATTGAGTTAACCAGTCATAGCCTGTGCCAATATCTAAAAGGCAAACCTGAACTCTGCGTTAGGCATCTAATCATTTACAGGCTCTTCGAGCGCTGATGGTGTTAGCTGGTTTCGTTCCTTCATCGGTTGGCTCTTTTGGGAGGCATCTTCTGTAAACGTGTATAACATAAGTTAGAAGGGTAAATCGACTCTAAAACCCAATATTGAACATGAAAGAAGAACAGTCTTTCCAAGAACATTTTACAGCTTCTTTCTCATAAGTGTGGCACGCTTCGCACCCACGAAAAAGATTCTACTTAACGTAACTTTTAGACACCCTAGGACACCTTAAAATTCCAATGCTCTAATACCAAGTTTGTCAGATATCCAGTTTAGACCGCAGAAGCAACTTGGTACATAGGACCATAAGTGGCCCCAAGCTAACCCATGGTACTAGCATGACACTAACATGAACTAAAATAACTGAGCGGAAGCTAGACTAAAATATAGCCATATAACTAGTTTGAACTTATAAATAAATGCTTTTGAAATGAGAATATATCTAAGAACTGACCAAGCTAAGCATCTAACTATGTCTGGAAGCCTCTGAACTGATGAGATGAAGGATTAGGTCCTTAGCTAGCTCTAAATACTTAAACTAAGATAATAAGAGAAAACATAATTAAACTCTCATTCTTGGATGAAGAGGACTCACCAAGGCCAAATCTAATCAAGTACTGGAATACGTCTAAGTGCAGGGCCGAGTTTGGGCGCCAAAACCAATATCATGAAATGATAAAGTATAAGAATAAGCAATCAGTACTTTGAATGGATTGAGTATAAGGGATATGTAAAACATGAGAAAAAAGGAAACCATGCTTAAAACTGCAATCGTAATGCATTTATAAAAGTTTTGGGAGTAACATAACCTGAAGTACAATGACCCAAGATATAAAACATCCACATAGAGATGAACATGGTTTTAAGTCATAAAATAAGCCTATATATTGAATCTTTTGGCCATGTACAACTACTTGTAACGAAATACACTTTTGTAGGATATTCCCATAACTGACATGCTTCAAGTGAGCATCATGGAAACCACCTATAACACTGGTTAGGAGGGTGTCCATACCTTGCCAAGAGTAAGTACCATGAAGGCGTCAATTCACTCATGAGTCTATTCGGGCAAGCAAGACACTCTACACTAGCGACAACCCCTTTAACTTGCATTACAATGGGAATTCAAAATAATGAGCTCTTAAGTTAATCAAGCAATCTAGGAAGTAATCTTGTTCAACCTACGGTTCTTCAAACTGAAGTCTATGTCCTTCAGTCCAGGTATGTAAGGATAAATAAAGTGAGGACTTCTAATCATCCTTATCTTCTAATTCCATACAAGACTTCATTGAGATTAAAGCTAGGGTTTTTCTACTAGATTCCTAAATTGTCTTCTTCCTTATTTACTTATGTTAAATTCCCATTGTTGAAATATTCATATTGAGTTGATTATTGATGTCCTATATTATTGATTGTAATCCTATTCTATTGAATTGATGATCATCCCCTTTTGATTTTTGATTGTTGATTGATGGTTGGTTCATGTCTCTATCACATAAACCCTAATGCATAAAGTCATGATTCTGAAAAGCATTGTTTTGAAAGCATTATGTTTTGAAGTGAATGCATTCTTTTCACAAATTTGAACATATTTTAAAAAGAATTACACAAAGTGGTTTTGAGAAAGAAAGTATGATTTTGAGCATGATTTTAAAAGTTAAAGTGGAGTACTGTTTTGAAACTCATAAGATGATTTTGAGTGTAGAGTTCACAAGTTGACAAGAGATGTTTTGGAGCATGAGGTCTCTCAAGTTTTTAAGTGATGTTTTTAGCCAAGGCTTACAAGCTAAGTTTAAAGAGATTTTAAGTGAAAGGCTTGAAAGAGATTTGAAGCATCCATTATATCTATAGCTAAAGTACTTTATAAAAATGATTTAAGATGCCTCGGATAGGCATACATATATGAGAATATGTTTTGGAAGGAATATTTAGCACCGAGTTGGGTGAAGAGTTCAAATAACGCATAAGCCCCAAAACTATGTAGCCAGTGTAGGTTAGGATCATGTATTTGGTTCGGGTGACTCCTCAAATAAGTCCTTGGTTTGGACTTTAGTTATGGATCCATAGTTTAAGTTTTAACATCTACCCTAGCAAGGCTTTGGATGGCTCTCCCCAATATGGGCAAGACATTTGATCATCACGCGCTCATAGATGATGGTTGTCGGTTATAAGAAACTCTCACTCAAGTTAAAGTTATACAATTATTTATATATTTTGAGAGATTCTTTTTATGCACTATTTTAGGGCATAACTGTTTAAATCATTGATCATATTGAGTTTTATGCATTATTCAGAGCTTCAGTTTCAGTCATATTGATTCAGTTAGTTTTCTCTTTCTGTTCATATACTCTTGCTTAACTATTATTTCATTCATCCTTATTACATACCGTACATTCCAGTACTGATATCATTTAGCGCTGCATCTTATTATTATATAGAATTAGGTAGACTGGGTGAGCAATAGATACAACAATAGGATTTTATTATCATTTAGCTGTTGGAGAGGTCTCCTCCTTTCGAAGAGTTCCAGTTTTGAGTCATTTTATTTTATGAAGCTTGAGGTAGCCATGGAATCTATGTCCCAACATCTTATTTAGTTATGGAAGCTTCATAGATAGAGTTAGAGTTGAGTAAATATGTTACTTTATAACATTGATTTTGGTTTCAGATTAGTAAAATGTAGCTTATTTTATTCAACCAATACAGTTGTTACTTTTGCTATGTTTTATTATAATATAAACTGATAGTAAGCCAGGCCAAGGGTTCGCTTGGATCTTGAAAGTAATTTGAGGGTTGGTCGATGTCCGAGGCATAGGCTCGGGGCATGATAGGCTCTCAGGACCACTAATACTGTCTCCTTCTAATTGAAGCATTATTATTTTTTCTTCACCTTTAGTGGGCATGGAATTCAGGAAAGTATTGATATCTAATGTCACAATAACTAAAATGTGTATAAGCATAGAATCTCATGAAAGTTCTCTTCTTCAGAGAATTGCTTGTGAAAAAAAGATCAACTGCCTTTGTTGCTAACTGCTCTCCTTCCAACCAATTTCCATTAGAATTTTAAATCCTTCTGATATGTGATCTTTTCCTTCAACCATTAATAGGATTAGGAAAAAATTTCATATTCTCTATCTCCTTTTGAAAACAAAAAGAATTGGTTTGTTTCTCCAAAACCCCTACTTAAAGTGTAAGTTTTTCTTCATCTCTGTCGGAGCATGCCGTAACACAATTCTGTTAGTGTCTGTTAGGAATTTTCAAGCAATTGTTCCTTGATTCTCCTATATCCTCCCTTATAAGAAGTTGTTTTGAATATTTATTCATAACAGTCACTACAAAAATTAGACAGAGCAATCTTTACTCTTTTCCTATTCTACATCAAACTGATAAAAATATCATTAGTATCTTTTGAAATTCAATGTTTTCTTACCACCTCCATGAATGTCATATGTTCAGTCCAAAACATTAGAAACCTAAGTGATTTATAAAAGAGTTATGGCTAGTCACCACAAGTTAATAATAAAGGAGCATGATCTGACCTAATTCTTGAAAAATGTTCTATATCCTATTGCCCAAAAATCTCCTAAGATTGTTGGTTCACCACCATTTTCTGTAACCGTTTGAACATACATTCCTCATTTGCTCTGTTATTCCACCAAGTAAAAGAGCTTTATTTGATTGTAATGTCAAAATGTTTTGATGAATTAATACAGAAGATAAAATCTTCACACTCTACATGATATACTGGGGGCCCTCTAATTTTTTTCTTCCTCATTCATAAGAACATTAAAGTCTCCTACTACGAACCAAGACTCTTTCGTGCTATTGGCCAATCCATAGAGACTATTCCACAAATCATGTCTCTTTATTGCATCACACTTAGGATATACTAAAGTTGTGATTAAAGATTTCTCAGTCTCGTAAAGCAATAATTTAAGAGTGATTTGTTGTTTTTTGTTTGTTATAATCTCCACATTAAGATTATCATCAACAGATCACCATATTTTTTTTCATTTGCATTAAAGTGAGAATATTTTATACCAAGTCTTCTTCTATACATCTGAATGTAGTTGGAGTCTTAAAAAGGCTCCATTAAAGCAATCAAGAAAAAACTATGGTCTATGTAACATTGAAATCCTATGAAGTACTTGCTTCGTATTCACCGACCTAATATTTCAAAAGAGTGTTTTAATCATTTAAACTAGGTTTAGTGACACCCATCATTAAAAGTATCTTGGCTGGCTAACCCTATTCTCACATTTCCTGTTTTCTTAATATTCCTATTAGCTTCTCTGGTAACTTGATTTAAATTTTGATTGTTATTGTCTTCATCTATATCCTCCTTTCTATCCCGTACTTGTTTATTCTCCTCATTACTTGGAGCTTTGTCCATACAACTATGTGAATTGAGGTCATGAAGTACTTTAACTAGAAAAATCTTCTCATACTGAATTACTTGTTGGTTGCTTTAAATAATCACTATAGCAAGATCTTCATTTTGTTGCACTGGCCTAGATACAATCTGGATAGGATAAGTCTCCCCTAGATTTGTTATTCCTTCCTTAGTTTTTATATTCACCTTCTGTGTATCTGTCTTTGTTATGATATCCTATAAGGATTCCAGTGATTCCTGCACATCAGAGGAAGTTGGATTCTTTCATCTTAATGGTTAGAGAATGATTAACAAGTTTTCCTATATCATCAGGTATATTTTCTTCCACTTCATCCGTAATCTACTCTATTGTACCCTCGTTTCTTCCAAAAACTCATCTACACATAAGATATTAGTGAATTCCTGTTCTCATTCTTCTATTCCTTCACCCTGTATGCCTTTCTCCTTTTTGACACTATATTCCCAATTTTGATTTGTTGCCCAAATTCTAGACGTATCCATGATTCCTTCTGTCATATTTTCATTCTATAACTCATCTTCCATTGTAACATTCTTCTTTGATTGGACAGATCCCTCTATCCATTCTCTAATTTTAAATTTGACTTCCTTCTGCAAGATATTCTTCTGGCTTTGTTCAAGCCGCTTTTCAAACTTATCAACCTGGTCATTTCTATTATCTATTGTGTTGGCATGACCTTGGATTTCCTGTTCCACCCTAATTATTGTTTCCGTATTCTTCTGTGTATACTATCTGATTATCCTTCTTTTCTAGTTTCTCCTTTTTTATTCTTAGAGCCTCAAATTTGTATTGTACCTTGATGCCATTTTGTGTTTTATCCAGACTACCTGAAGCTATATTTAAATTGTTGTTTTTCCTTTTTTCATCCTTACTGTGCATACTACTTGTTCGACCACGTGCACTTGCGTGTAGCTATATACCCAAAAGCACCCGAACAAGTTTTTGGTGCCGTTGCCGGGGACTGGCAATTGGTGAATTTTTCTTAAATGTTAATTTACTATATTTTTTCTTAGTGTTGAAAACTTGGTCTTAGCCTGTATTTTGCAGATACTAATTTCTGTTGAACACTAGCAAGAAACAAGGAGCTGGTGGACTCATATTTAGAGCCTGAAAGACAATTTCATCGTCAAAGGAGAGAAGCTCTAGAGAAAAAGCTGCAGTTGCTCAGACAAACAATCATGGAGCAACAACAGAATCCACCAGTTGTAAGGGCAATGTTAGTGCCCAAGGAGATGGCAACTAGGCCGGTTCGCGAGGTGGAAATCCCACATTCTAACAATGTCACATCTAGCATCCGCAAACCTGAGCCAGGAGGGAGGTTCGAGCTCAAACAAAACATGGTGCAATTGCTGCACACCAGCGGGCAGTTCACAGGTCTCCCTCATGAGGATCCACAACAGCATCTCCAAAATTTTTTGGAGATAAGTGACACTTACATCCCTGCTGGGGTGTCATCGTATTATGTCAGGCTTACATTGTTCCCATTTTCACTATTGGGAGAAGCCAAGAGGTGGTTGAAAGCTGAGACACCTAATTCTATTACTACGTGGGATGATCTTGCAAGGAAATTCTTGATACGATTTTTTCCATCCGGTAAAACAACAAGACTTAGAAGTCAAATTCTAAGTTTTAAACAGAAAGAGGGAGAGAATCTGTATCAGACTCGGGAGAGATTCAAGTCTATGTTGTGGGATTGTCCTCATTATCATCAATCCAATGATGTGCTGGTGCACGGTTTTATAGAGGGTTTGGAACCCCATACAAAGATCTTGCTAGACTCAGCAGCTGGGGGACAAGCATTGGAGAAAACTTATGAGGAGCTGTATACCTTGGTAAATCATATTTCACAGGGAAATCTGGAGTGGAATGCTGATTCGTCAAGAGGAGGAACAAGGAAAGCAGCAGGAGTCCTAGAAGTGGATGGTTTTACAGCTATTGTTGCACATATAGCTGCTTTAAAGAATCAACTCAACACCCACTTCAGTAACATGACAATGAACCAGACTCAAGCCCCAGTGAATGTAGTGCAACAGATTTGGTGTGAAGTGTGCGGGAGTAGTGAGCACTCAGCTGAGTGTTGTGGAGCAAATCCTGATTCGGTGAACTTAGTGGGAAATGTACAAAGGAACAACCACCAACAGTATGGCAACAACTACAATTCCAACTGGAGGAATCACCCGAATTTCTCTTGGGGTAGCAACAACCATCAAGGGCAAAGTTCGAGTCAGGGGGCGCAGAGGAATCAAGGAGGGCAGCAGAACTATCAGGCACAATATAGAAACAATAATGCACCTCCTCCGCCACCATCACCCAACATTGAGGAGATGTTCAAGACAATGGTAGCTAACCAAGCTCAGTTGCAGGCTGACTATGTGAAATTGGCAGCCGAGGTGAAGAACAACCAGTTAGCTACTAAGGCACTTGAATATCAATTTGGGAAATTTGCTGGAGCCTAAAACACCAGGCCTAGAGGAGCACTCCCGAGCGACACAGATCCCAACCCCAAACAAGTGAATGCAGTGACCACAAGGAGTGGTTTGCAGCTTAAAGAGGTGGAACCAGAAAGACCACCTCAACAATCGGGAGCAGCAGAAGTTGAGAGGGAGCAATTTGATGAGAGTGGGAAGAAAAAGGAGGCTGAATCAGAAAGACCACCACCCCCGTTCCCTCAAAGATTAAAGAAACACAAGGAGGAGGCGTGTTTCAAGAAATTCATGGAGGTGCTGAATAGGTATATATATACTTACCTCTTGTTGATGTTTTGTAGGGAGTCCTGAAGTACGCAAAGTATATTAAGGACATCATGGAGAACAAAAGTCGGTTGACTGAGTATGCTACGGTGGCTCTCACGGAGGAGTACACTTCCCGGATACAAAACCGGTTGCCCACAAAGCTCAAGGATCCTGGGAGCTTTACTATACAAATTACCATTGGGCAGAGTATCGAGCTCGCGGATTATGTGATTTGGGAGGGAGCATTAATTTGATGCCGTCATCGGTATTTAAGAAGTTGGGTCTAGGGAGTCCTAGATCAACAACAGTGATCTTGCAACTAGCGGATCGGTCCTTAGCCAGACCTGATGGCATTGTGGAGGATGTGTTGGTGCAAGTGGGCTCCCTTATCTTCCCGGTAGATTTCATCGTGTTGGATTTTGAGCCAGACGCGAAAGTCCCATTTATTTTGGGACGTCCTTTCTTGGTGACCGGGAAAGCGCTGATTGATGTAGCTGCAGGGTAGCTAACTATCCGAGCACATGACAAACTTGAGGTATTTGATGTGTTTAAGGCCATGAAGCTGCCGGCTATACATGAGGAGCTTTCACCAATCAATGTGGTTGAACAAGAAGAAATTCGTCAGATTGTTGAATCTCAAGACCCACTGGAAAGAGTGTTGATGAACTCTGATCAGTTTGGAGATAGAGACGCTTATGAGGTGGTACAAATGTTGAGTGAGGCACAAAGGCATCTGAGGAAACAGGAATTTCAGTCTTTAATGAAATCTCTGGAACCATTGCCGAAACCATCCATTGAGGAAGCACCAAAGTTGGAATTGAAAGAATTACCTCCCCATTTAAAATATGTCTGAAGATGAGACGTTGCCAGTTATCATCTCCGCAGAATTGACAGAGGCACAGGAGAAGGAAGCATTGGGTGTCCTCAGAAAAAGGAAGAAAGCAATGGGTTGGCAAATGTCAGATATTCAGGGTATCAATCCAGCTTTTTGCACACACAGGATTTTCATGGAGACAAGAGCAAAACCAACCGTTCAGCCGTAACGAAGGCTAAATCCAACAATGAAGGATGTGGTTAGGAAAGAAATAATTAAGTGGCATGATGTAGGTGTGGTCTACCCGATTTTAGATAGTGAATGGGTCAGCCCCGTTCAGTGCGTTCCAAAGAAAGGAGGGATGACTGTGGTCACCAATGAGAAAAATGAGCTGATTCCTACACGAACCGTCACAGGCTGGCGGATTTGCATTGACTATAGAAAGCTTAATGAAGCCACAAGGAAAGATCATTATCCTATCCCATTCATTGATCAGATATTAGATAGGTTAGCTGGACAGGAATATTATTGTTTCCTTGATGGGTACTCTGGTTATAACCAAATAGCCATAGCTCCGGAGGACCAAGAGAAGACTACTTTTACCTGTCCTTATGGGACATATGCTTTTAGACGGATGCCATTTGGGTTATGCAATGCACCTGCCACATTCCAGAGATGCATGATGGCTTTTTTCCACGACATGGTGGAGGATTTTGTTGAGGTATTCATGGATGATTTTTCTGTTTTTGGTAATTCGTTTGCTACTTGTTTGCAGAATCTTGATTGGGTGCTGGCTCACTGCGAGGAATCCAACCTTGTACTAAACTGGGAGAAATGCCATTTCTTAGTTAAGGAGGGTATTGTCCTTGGCCACAAAGTGTCTCGCAAGGGGTTGGAAGTCGATCGTGCTAAGATCGAGGTCATTGAGAAGTTACCACCACCTGTGTCGGTGAAAGGTGTGCACAGTTTTCTTGGGCATGCAGGGTTCTACAGACGGTTCATCAGAAACTTTTCCAAAATTTCTAGACCTTTATGCAGATTGTTAGAAAAAGAGGTGAAGTTTGAGTTGGCTGATGAGTGTGTTAAAGCATTCGAGGAGTTGAAGTTGAAATTGATAGAAGCACCTATCCTTACTTCTCCGGATTGGGGACAACCATTTGAGGTGATGTGTGATGCAAGTGATGTGACTGTGGGAGCGGTATTAGGATAGAGGAAAAATAGAATCTTTCATTCTATTCATTATGCAAGAAAAACGCTGAATACGGCCCAAAGTAATTATATAGTCACAGAGAAGGAGATGTTGGCATTTGACAAATTTAGGTCCTATTTGGTAGGTTCAAAAGTAGTGGTGTACACCGATCATGCAGCAATTCGATACTTGTTTAACAAGAAAGATGCTAAGCCTAGGCTGATCAGATGGATCTTGTTGTTGCAAGAGTTCGACCTCAAAATTAAGGACAGAAAGGGGAGAGAAAATCAGGTGGCAGATCACTTATCACGACTAGAGAGTCGGTCGCATGTGAAGGAAGGTGATAACATCAATGAGGAGTTCCCGGATGAGCAGCTCTTGGCAGTAGGGGAAGCTAAAGTTCCCTGGTACGCAGACATAGTCAACTTGTTGGTGAGTGGAGTCTACCCACCTGAGGCGACAGTCCAGCAGAGAAGAAAGTTGAGGCATGAATGTCGATACTTTATTTGGGATAAGCCATACTTATTTAAGCAGGGACCAGATCAGGTGATGAGAAGATGCATCCCGAAGAGTCAGATTGCAGAGGTGTTGAGGAGTTGTCACTCTTCGTTGTATGGGGGGCACCATGGAGGCAAGCGGACAGCGCACAAGGTTCTACAGTCAGGGTTCTTTTGGCCTACATTGTTCAGAGACTCTTTGGCATACGTCAAAATGTGTGATAGATGTCAGCGTACAGGAATGATTGGTAGAAGACAGGAGATGTCGCTGCAGAATATACTGGAAGTAGAGACCTTTGATGTATGGGGCATAGATTACATGGGCCCGTTCCCACCGTCATTTGGTAATCGTTACATCTTGGTGGCCGTAGACTATGTATCAAAGTGGGTGGAAGCAATAGCTTGCCCCAGGAATGACAACAACGTGGTAACAAAATTTGTGAGAAAACACATTCTCACCAGGTTTGGGACACCCCGAGCCATTATCAGTGATGGAGGGGCTCATTTTGTCAATGCAAGTTTCAAGAAGTTACTAGCCAAGTATGGGGTGCGCCACAAGGTGGCAACAACATACCACCCCCAAACTAGTGGGCAAGTAGAGGTGTCGAATAGAGAAGTGAAGCAGATTCTTCAGAAAACAGTAAATACACAATGGAATGATTGGTCAAGCAAACTTGATGATGCGTTGTTGGCATACAGAACTGCTTACAAGACACCGATTGGAACTTCACCATACCGATTGGTCAATGGTAAACCGTGTCATCTGCCAGTGGAGCTAGAGCACCGAGCCTTCTAGGCCGTGAGGAAATTGAATATGGACTTAGAGCTAGCGGGCAAGAAGAGACTAATGCAACTCAGTGAACTTGAAGAGTTCCGCTGGCATGCTTATGAGAGTGCTAAGTACTACAAGGAAAAAACGAAAAGGTGGCATGACAAGCATGTGGTGCATCGTATTTTTGAGCTGGGGTAGAAAGTATTGCTCTTCAATTCAAGATTGAAGCTGTTTCCAGGAAAGCTGAGGTCTAAATGGTCGGGGCCATTTGAGGTGGTCAGAATGACTCCGCACGGGGCAGTAGAATTGTGGCAAGAAGATCGGAGTGCCACATTCTTGGTCTATGGGCAAAGATGTAAGCACTACTGGGGTGAGGACGGTGGTCGAGAGAAAACGTCTGTCACCCTAGAAGATGACTGAGCAGAATGATGTTGAGTCGCGACGGTAAACCAGGCGCTGCACGGGAGGCAACCCGTGAAATTTTTCTTTGTAAATGTGAATAGATTTCGTAGAAAAAAAAAGAATTTCTTTTTTATTAACAATAAAATTTTTAGTTTTTTTTTAGTGACACCTATAATTCTAACCAATTTCTTGTCGTAAGATGAATTGCAGGTTAAACGGAGGATAAATATGCAAAGGATCGCAAAGGAAAATCCGAGGTATGAAAATAATAAAAAGTGGCAAAAACAGTGAGCCAGGGCGATGGCTCCGTGTCACGGAGGAGGGTCTCCGCGTTACCCTATGTGACACGTTGAAGGTAATTCTGGAATTTTTACAAATTCCAGAACATCTGCGCGATGGCTCCGTGTCATGGAGGGCATGCTCCGCGTTACCCTCCGTGACACGTTGAGGTGTATATCGCGACAGGTCACACCGGGTCGCCTGGTGACCTGCGCGAAATTTCCACTTTTTAACCCCGATTTCCCCTCATTTTTCCTCATTTTTCATATCCCCCGTGACCAACATCCCAAAAACCCCTTCCCCCTCAACGTGACAGGGACCTAGGCACATAATTTCATCAAGTTTCCGTCATTTCATCGAATTCAAGGTATGTTCTTCAACTCTATCTTAATTCTTGTCGAATTTTTTCGATGTTGAACATGTGATATGAGCAAAACTTGCCCTAAGTAGAAATTAAGCTTAAATTCAATTGAATTATTGTTGATTGACATTCGGAATATCATTGTGATTGCTTGAACTCGATAATTACATAGCTTAATCGAATTTTTGATAAAATCATAGCTAGGGCTTGACTTTGAGTTGGAAATAGAAAAATTGAGTTGAACTATTGAAATTCTTGCTGGGTTGTGTATGTTGGGTGAGATGAGTCGGTCGTGCTAACTGTTAATATGCTTAAAGACTGGATTTTCGGGTTAAGGAAATTGTGGAAATTGCAAGAAATGGGTGAATTGTATGGGATCATGTAGTTAAATTTTTCTTTTATTTCTCCTTGCTAAGTGCTATGGGATAAAATGTTATCGATAGTAATTATTGTGGTTAGCTGTACGAAGTCTGAGTAGTACATAGAATATATACCGTCGATTTCTCTGAATGCACTAAGCATATTTGTTATGTTTTGTTGTTTGTTTGTGGAAATAAGTACGATCTTGTCGTAAAGTTATGATTTTGGCTAAAGACTAAGTGTGGGGTAGCCTAGCTTAACCCAACCTTAGTCGAAGCTAATTTTAATTGGAATGACATTGGGACTGTCTGTTTGGTTTGACAGGAACAATGGCAAGCAGGCAAGACAAGGGAAAAGGCGCATCAACATCCGGCGCCGGAAGAAAAAGAATCAGACTGTGTACAGCAGTCCCAGCAGCACCAGTGGGTCCACGCAGCCAACGCCATCAATACGGAACCAGATGGGTAATAGAGGAGGGGAAGAAATGGTACGCAAAGCACAAGAAAAGCAAATACTTCCCCGAGGAACACATAGCAAGGGAACCGTTGGCACAGGAGTTCCCTAGGATTGTCCAAAGGATTGAGGTAGCCGGGCTGAATTTCATCTTTGAAGAGCCCAAGGAATGCAACTTGCACTTGATTCGGGAATCTACGCCAAATGGAACCCGACTCTCAGAAGTCACCATCAAAATAAGGGGGCAAATAGTCACTTTTGAGCCCCACCACCTTAATGCTATCCTAGGGGCACGGGACACAGACGCCCATGTGCTTCGACAGCTGAATATCACTCCACCATATGCAGACATCAGACGCACTTTGTGTGGAACCCGATCGACAGCTCGGTGGAGCAGGCATAAGGAGAGGGGCTACCATCAGACCTTGCCCTACTCACAGATGAGCAGGGAAGCCAGGATATGGCTTAAGATTGTGTGTTCCTGCCTAATCCCGGGGGTGCATATGATGGATGTAACCCGGGATCGTGTATGCTTGGTATACGCCCTGATGAAAGGGCTGGAGATCAATGTGGGGGCGGTGATTATCTCCGCCATGAAGAGAGCCCGGTTGCATCAAAGGCATAGGTACGGGTTTGGTGGATTAGTCACCACATTCCTGAGGGGCCTGGATATTGAGGAAGAGGCCCTTGACTACATCCCGAAGATGGAGCAGCGGGCCTTAGATGTCACCAAAACTAAGGCACCCGACACCACCCACGGGCCAGTTCTTACACTAGCCGAGCGACATGCTCGGGATGATCAGTACATGGCTTGCATGTACGGGATGCAGATGCTCCAGCTGCGAATAGGCGGGAGGCCGGCAACAGAAGAGGAGTTGTGGCAGCTCGAGCTAGATTACCTTTTTGGCGAAAATGCCAGGGCTCTATGTCGAGTGGGGCCAGCTTTTATGGAGCCCACGGATGATGATGTCCCCACAGATGAGGAGACACGTCGTGAGGACTCCGATGTGGAGTCTGATGATGACGATGGGGGCGATTCAGACATGGGAGACGAGGCAGCAGTACCTGATGAAGAAGTGGAGTATTTTGATTGATCAGGGAGTTTCACCACCTACTCTTGTGCTATGCTAATTTTTGTGAACACTGGGGACAGTGTTCAATTTAAGTGTGGGGTGGGAGTAGTTAGGTGTTGGTTGCTGTTGTTTTTAATGTATGTTTCTGTTCTGTTGTTGTGCCTGTGGAAAAATTGTGACCCTGTGATTGTGATGTTTATGTTGTGTATTGTAATTAATGTGAAGCTGTTGTGCGCTGCTGAATGTTCTAGCTGGTTTTGTACATATTTTTGTTTTATTGAAATGATCGATATTTTTAAAAAAAATTCAATTTTTGGGTTTTCTCGGCGTTTGTTTTCGGTTCTTTTACCGAGAATGGTCCCATTGAACCGAAGTCTTAGTTAGTGACCGTTCCCTATAATGGATGGATGACAACCGTCTTAAAGGAAATGTAGTCGTTAGGAGTAGATTTTTTTTTCATTTATTTTGTAGTTTTTTTTCTTTTTTGTGGGTTGCATCCCAAAACCTATAGTATCTTTATGGTTGCGGAATTCTGGTTGCGTGTTGTACATGAGATGTGAAATGCAAAGGTGATTTGTATGAAAGCATGCAACTTTGTAAATATGTTGAGATACCTAGGCCATAGAGTCGATTCAGTGTGATTGAGGCTTAATGTTTGAATTCTTGTAATTAGCTGATTGAAGAGTTTGTGAATGCGTCTTGAATTGAGCGTGTGCAATGAGTGTATGGTGTGGTTTTGTTTATTCCATGCTATTGTGAAATGTCTAGAACTTGCCTGGTGTGTGTACGAAATGAAATGAAGGATGTGTATTGTAGGAAAGGATGTAGGCATTTCTTTGTTTTAACCGAAAGTTTCTCTTTTTCATTATCGTACCCCCCTTGAATGTACACCCTAGTTAGCCCGTTGAGCCTTTAGCCTATTATTTTTCTTTTGTCAAAAATGTGTAAACCGAGCTTAACCCTTTCTTTTCATTATCCGTGAATTTGATCCAAAACTCTTAAGCGCTTAAGAAGAGAAAATATTTTTCCCACAGCGTCAAGGAGTGAGAGTGGTGAAAAGAAAAGAAAAGCAGAGTGATGAAAGGAAAGAAAAGGTTGAAGGTGCACTTGTTATAAATTAAATATAATGAAGATGTATGAATAATCTTTGTTATTGAGTCAAGTGTGCTTAAAGATATGGGTCAAAATAAAGACAGACTTCAAGAATGGGAGGATGAAGGAAGAAACAATGCCCATGAGTTTGATAGGATGTATTGAAAAAGCGCTTAAGGATGCTAGTGGCTATTATTGGCTAGCCCAATCTTTACTAGTTCCGTAGCTTACATTACAACTTGTTAAGTCCTATGTGATCTTACTTTACGCTTCCTTATATTAGTGGAGTAATACACTAAGGGCAAGCCTATGGTTCATGACATGATGCATGTGAATTCTTTTGGGAGAGAGAGTGAAATTGTGTTTATATGCCCCTGCATGTTATCTTTTGAGTTCATGTGATTACAAAAAGGGAAAAATTCTCTTGTATTGTGAGGGCACATGCTTGATGAGAGATTAAATTTCGTGTCGGATATCTTGGTCAGCTGATTTGCATGAGTTTGCCAATATCAAGAGTCGATTCTTGAGTCTAGGAGGTCTTAATGTGTTGAAGGTCATTGTATTGATAGGACCATGCGTGTTTTCTTGATGATTTGTTGTATTAAATAATCGGTATGACCGTAGCCTAAATTGTCGAACCAAAGTAGCCAGGATGGGGTGTAAAGTACATGAGGTGTAAGATTGTTGTTCGAGGACGAACAAGGATTTAATTGTGGGGTAAGTGATCTTGGGCAAATTTATATGCCCAAGTGATACTCAAATGTGTCATTTTAGCCTTGTTCATCTATTGATGTTTATACATTCTCATGTGATTGATAATAAAATGTGAATTTATACTAACCAACATGATTAGCATTGTTTTGCAGGTGAAATACAATTTTGGGAAGCTAAAATGTGCGTTGGGAGAGATCGGGGTTAGACTCGGAAGCGAGCAAGGGAAAAAGCACTTGAAGGCACAAATTAGAGGGGCTCCGCAATGGAGCCGTGTCACGCTGCCATCGCGGATGCCTTCTGCCTGGATATGGAATTTTTGCCTAATTCCAGTGAAGGTGCGCGTTGGGGCCGTGGCACGTTGGCCTAGCCCCGCCTTGCACGCGCGTGCCACGTTGGGACTTAATACCTGGACAACCAAATTCCAGTAATGGTCCGCGTCAGTGGCATGCCACGGAGTGCATCGCGGAGCACAGCACTCCGTGACACGTTGCTTGTTATTCCAGGAAAAATTCCCACCAGTATAAATAGAACACTTAGGTTCATTTTTAATAATTCTGACTTGGTGAAGCAAGAACGTGGGTTACAGGCAGTTGAGGGGACGAAAATATCAGGGTTTTTCTCTATCTCCTTCTTCTTTAATTCAGTGGCTTGTATGTTTAACACTCATTTAACGATGTTTAATCCACAAATGAGTGGCTAAATCCTCTTCTTGTTGAGGTTAAGAACAATTGTATTGAAATGTGATTATTGATCAATTTGGGTTTTCATCTTTTCTGCCATGGTTATTCTATTGATTCTTGTTCTTACTGCATTAATGTGTGGCCAACGTTAATGTACATCTAAAAAGTCCGGTTTCACTTGAGAGAGCAAGAAATTGGAAAGTTGTGAATTAATAGGATATGATCTTTTCTTAGTTTGGGAAAATTGAGAATTGATTTACCTTCAGAATAGAAATATACCTGAAAGTCGTATTAGTCAATTAAGGAATCGATTTTGTATGGCTAGAACATGAATTTCGTTTTAGCACAGAAATGTAGGTGGATGGTTCATGATTATTAAGTTGGGTTAAATATGAGAGTTTTAATCCATTGGCAATAATTCTTGACTAGCAACCGGAGGAAAGATTAACCAAAGTGTATCGTTAATTTGTTTCTATACATGTTCGTTTTAACCTTAGCATGCTCAAATTCATAGTTCAGACTCAAATTATATAATTGTTTTAGACTTAGTATAAAATTAGAAACCAAAATATTAAACTTTTCTTTACACTGTTGTCTGCATTTTTAGAGTAAAGTATAGTGACACTTGAGTAGATTGTTACGCTTGACTACTCCCTGTGGGATCGATACTTGGATTATTTAAGCCACTTTACTACTTGTTCGACCACGTGCACTTGCGTGTAGCTATATACCCAAAAGTACCCGAACACCTATGCGGGCCGACAAGGCCACCATGCTGACTAGTTATCACTAAAATGTAGAATCAAGCGCTAAACTGATCTGTGACCGACAAGGTCACCAACTGACAACTGAACAAGGCCCCACATGGCCATCACATGTAAACTAAAAACATACACACGGTCCCACACGACCGGTACAACTAAGCATAAGGAATATACAATCCGCAAGCCTCTAAGAATAATAAGATGGTCGGGACAGGGCCCCAGCCTACCCATACTGTACAAACAAAAAGGGAAGTAAACCTTTAGCTGTCAAGCTCCAGATGATAGGAGCTGAAGACCCTGTACGCTGGCTGGAACTACGAGGGATCTGCTACTCGTCTATGAGTACTTGCAGGCAAGTAATGCAGCACCCCAAAATGGGCGTCAGTACCACTGGTACTGAGTATGCAAAGCAATAACTAAACTGAAAGCAAACAATAATACTGGTAGATACTGAAGTAATAGGAGACGGGATGAGACTGACTGGAATGAGCGTAACTTTACTGAATAGAGTAAGAGTCATACCTAATAACATGGAAGTCTACTTTCTATCTATTAATAAATAACACAACATACCAAACAACAACCTTACCAGCCCTCATAAGTTGTAAGGTACCAACCAGCACACAATCTATATACCCTTACCCAGGTCATACCATCCACCTAGTAACTATGAGCATCCTGTCGGCCCCCTAGGTATGCAACTTGGGCTTGCTGGGCCCCTGACTATAGCTGTATCTAAGTCCGGAGGACTCCTGAAATATAAAATCTGAAATCTGCACCCCGGGCGCAAGCGCTCGATAGGGGGTGTGGTATAGTGCTGATCAGCCTGTTGTGGGGAATCTGCATCCCATATTCGTCCGTTGGCGGACGGCAAGCCACTCCGTAGAGCGATGTATCCTCACCCTCTGGCGGGTGACTCGACACAACTATTAACCCTGGGGAGGTCAAGGAAGCTCTAAGGGTGTCCAACATAGAACAATCATGTCTCCACAGATAGTAATAGGCATATGTAATATATATACTGGATATGATAAAAATATTTATGTTTTGGTATTCTGTTCTGAATCTCACATTGAAATGTACTGAATCTTATACTGAAATATACTGAATCTATAATAATATTTCTGGAATATTCTGCTGGGACTTATACTGTTTTACTTAATTTCAAGCTAAACACTATATTATGTTTCTAACATGCTTACTAAATTTCGTACTAAACATAATATACGACTTCTGAAGCACTCTACTTAAATTCGTACTACTTTGCTATACTAGAACTACTAGCTTGCCAAAAGAAACTGGCTTTACATACCTCAACCGCCGACTTTTTGATTAACTGGCATAGCTCGGCTAGTATTCAGCTATTTCTCCCAACTGTATTGATATTCATGAAAGAATGGAATTAATTCTACTGTTATTTTTGAAAGAAACCATACTTATGGATATACCTACTTCCTATTCTTCGGCTTATCGAAGAACGACTGAAAACTCGCTATTTCTCGGAAGTCATGAAGGGAGAAATACTCACTTTAATGTTGGGAGTATATTAACACTATCTGGAGCAATTCCACTTACCTTGGCTCGGTGTGACGATGATTTGCTGGCTGAATTTTGCAAAACTAACTCCGCAGGAATGCAGCCTGCAGCTTTATACTTCGCTACCCAAAGTTAATTTGAGTTTGGACTGCGTTTGACGGCGTAAACGGAAGGAAATTTAATCAAACCCTTTGTTCCCCTCTATTTCTGTTCATTTACTGGAAATTATATGAAGGGAAAATGATTTAAAACGAAGTGGGAGCCTGATATACTTTGGTCCTTTAAGTCGCATTTGTCGAATGTGATTTATAAGTCGCATTTTCCTTGAGATGCTCCGACTTGGCGCTTGTCCGGTCTCTCCCAGGTCCTTTTTCTCGCCCGTATGGCATTCTAAAACTCTTAACCAACATGCGAATAGGCCAACTAAGTGTCAAGAACTTACGGGGTGTAACAAATCCCTTACTAAATTTGTAGGAAATAACTTACTGCCAGTCCCAACGAGGGTCTGGACCAGTCATTTTTCAAGGCCACAACTTGTGGCATCAATCATCAAGTACACTTCCTAGTAGATCATACAGGGTTCGTCAAGAAGGACCTCACGAATCATTACAGGTGACCACAACTCTTGGGCACCACTTATCACCTACACTGCCTTAATTTCAAATAATTTCCATCCTGCTGACCACGACCCATCCCATGAATCGTGGTGACTGACCGCGACTTGTGGGGACCTTTCGTAGGGTACACTGCCACTTTTCTTCACCTTCTTCAATCCCTTGCCCATGGCTGACTCAACGAGTCATGGGGTCTGACTAGACTTTTTGTCACGTCCGTTGGGACCTTAAATCCCTAATTCCTACCTTGATCCTCACTATGAGTCATTAAACCACGGGTCACAGAACAACTCGTTCTGTGACCTAGTGCCAGATTTCAAGTTTTCTCCATTTCAACTCCTGGGTTGATCATAGGGCTTCCGGGGTATAACAGAACATTCGTCCTCGAATATGGGAAAACATACAGGAAAGAGAGAAATGCAATCATCATACTCAATTACAGATCATTTAAGTTGAAAACTGACGAAATGACTAACTTCGATTTAAACTACATGACTGAACTAAATTTATGAATCATATACACATCCATTTACATGAAAGGAACTGGGGCACATGAACTGAACATGAAACTAAATAGAGTTTTAAGGCAAAAACTGATACCTCATACTGGAACTGAGCTGATATGATATAAATGTGGGCACTTAGCCATTTATGCTGATTCCTCCATATGCTGATTCCTCCACGTAGCTCCCTCCATATGCTTATTCCTCCATAACACTTTAAACAAAGCTACTTCCTTGTTCCATAGCCTACGAACCTGTCGATCCAATATTTCCACCATAACCTCCTCATAACTAAGGTTGTCTTTCACACCAACAGTTTCCACCGGAACAACTAGAGCTGGATCACCCAAACACTTCTTTAAGAGAGATACATGGAAAATTGGAAGGAATTAAGCTAATTCTGAGGACAACTCCAATTCATATGCTACCTTGCCAATTCATTTGACAATCCGATATGGGCTAACATAATGGGGACTGAGTTTCCCTTTCTTTCCGAACCTCGTCACTCCCTTCGTGGGAGACACCTTGAGAAACACCCAATCCTCAACTTTGAACTCAACTTCCCTCCTCATCACATTGGCATAGGACTTTTGGTAGCTTTGAGCTATTTTAAACCTATCATGAATGAGTTGAACCTTCTCCATAGCCTCATGGACTGAATCTGGTCCTATCATCGCAGCTTCATCGACTTCAAACCAACCAATAGGCGATCTACGTCTCTGCCCATAGAGAGCGATAAATGGAGCCATCTGAATACTGGAATGGTAGTTGTTACTGTATGCAAATTCAATAAAAGGCAAATGGTCATCCCAACTACCCTTGAAGTCAATCACACAGGCTCTCAACATGTCCTCGAGAGTCTGAATTTGTCTACTCTACCTGACTATCCATTTGTGGGTGAAATGTTGTACTGAGCTTGATCTAAGTACCAAGTCCTTTTTAAAATGACCTCCAAAACTGAGAGGTAAATTGGGTACCTCTATCAGATATAATGGACAAGGGCACCCCATGCAACAGAACTAGCTCTTAGATGTATAGTTTGGCATAATCCTCCGTTGTATCAATGGTTTTAATCGGTAGAAAATGAGTGGCTTTAGCCAACCATTCCATGACCAGCCAATGGAGTCATACTGTTGATGAGTGCGAGGCAACCCTGTGATGAAGACCATTTCCTTCCACGTCCAAGTGGGGATACTGATATCCTGAAGCACACCTCCCAGTCTTTAATGCTCAACCTTTATTTGTTGACAGTTTGGGCACTTAGCTACAAATTTCACGATGTCCTTCTTCATGCCATTCAACCAATACACTTCCCGTAAGTCACGGTACATCTTGATGGCACCTAGATGGATGGAATACTAGGATCCATGAGCCTCGTGCAACATTCAATTTCTCAAATCACCAATGTCCGGGACACACAAGTGACCCTGATATCGAAGCACACCATCTCTCCCTTTGGAGAAGACGTATACCGTCTTATTTTGAATGGCTTCCTTTAACTTAACCAAAATGGGGTCCTCGTCTTGTCTAGATTTCACATCAGTCACAAAGGGCGATTCTGATCCGTTTTGTACAATAACACCACTATCGGTCTAGTTGACCAAACGAACTTCAAACCTTGCAAGCCGATGCACATCCTTCACCAGCTCCTTCCTCCCCTCATCCCCATGGGGCATACTCTCCATAGAGAGTCTACTAAGTGCATCTACTACTATATTGTCCTTTACCGAATGGTAAAGGACACTCATATCATAATACTTAAGTAGCTCCAACCACCTTCTTTGGCATATATTTAGATCCTTCTATGTAAACACATATTGTAGTATTTTTTGGTCCGTAAACACATCTACATGGACCCCATACAAATAGTGTCTCCATATCTTGAATGCAAATACTGCTGCCGCCAATTCGAGATCATGGGTCAAGTAATTCCTTTCATGAACCTTCAGCTGCCTAGAAGTGTATGCTATGACTTTACCATGCTGATTCAATAAACAACCAAGGCCGATTCTAGAAGCATCACAATACACCACAAACCCATCGGTACCCTCCTATAGAGTTAACACCGGTGCGGAGGTGAGTCGAGTCTTCAAATCCTGGAAGCTTCCCTCACAAGCATCCGACCATTGGAATTTCACTTTCTTTTGGGTCAATTTAGTCAATGGAACTGCAATAGCTAAAAATCCCTCAATAAATATCTGATAATAACCAGCTAAGCCCAAGAAACTCCTGATGTCTGAAGGATTCACCGGTCTAGGCCAATTCTTTACCGCTTCTATCTTCTGAGAGTCCACCTTTATGCCATCACTTGACACCACATGGCCCAAAAATACCACTGAGTTCAACCAAAACTCTCATTTACTGAATTTAGCCTATAGTTGATGATCCTTGAGTTTCTGTAGCACCACCATCAATTGAGCGGCATGCTCCTCTTCGCTCCATGAGTATATCAGGATGTCATCAATAAACACGATCACGAACATATCCAAGTATGGCTTGAACACCATGCTCATCAAATCCATAAAAGCTGCAGGAGCATTCGTTAGTCCAAAAGACATAACTACAAACTCATAATGACCATACCGCGTCCTGAAGGCTATCTTCGGTATGTCACTCTCCCGCACCCTGAGTTTATGGTATCCGGATCTGAGGTCTATCTTTGAAAAGTAGTTGGCACCCTGAAGCTGGTCAAACAAATTATAAACATGGGTATAGGAAACCTGTTCTTGATGGTGACCTTGTTCAATTGTCGATAATCAATACACACACGAAGAGAGCCATCTTTCTTTGGGACGAAGAGAACTGGTGCACCCCATGGGGATTTGCTCGGTCTAATGAAACCCTTATCTAAAAGGTCCTTCAAATGCTTCTTTAAGTCGGCTGGGGCCATTCTTTAAGGAGGAATGGATATAGGATGTTTATCGGGAATAAGGTCAATACCAAAATCAATCTCTCACTTTAGAGGGATTCCTGGTAAATCACCTAGGAAGACTTCTAGATACTCGCATACTACTAGGACTGACTGTATAGTCGGGGTCTCAGACAAAACATCCTTAACCCTAACTAGATGGTATACACAACCCTTAGAGATCATCTTTCTAGCATTAAGATAGGAAATGAAATGACCTACAAGCACAACTGATCTACCCTTCCACTCTATGACTGGCTCATCCAAAAATCTTAACTCTGCTTCTCAGGTTCTACAATTAACTGAGGCATAACATGCAAATAGCCAAACCATGTCAAGGATAACATCAAAGTTGCTCATCGCTAATCCTATTAGATCTACTGAGGTGACTTTCTGAAGGACTGTGATCGGGAAACTTCTATACACCCATCTAGCTACAATTGAATCACCCACTGGAGTAGAGACTAAAAAGGGTTCTGACAAGATTTCGAGACTGAGTTCAAAACTACTAGCCACATAAGGTGTTACAAAAGACAAGGTATCCCCTGGATCTAACAAAGCATATACATCAAGATGGAAAACTCACAACATACCAGTGACTACATCTGGGGAGACCTCCTACTCCTATCGAGATGCTAAGGCATAGAATCTATTTTGGCGTTGACCGCCACCTGAGCTAGTAGATGCCCCCTACTGGGCTGGCGTGCGGGTGGAGCTACTAAACTGGAAGCTGGGCCTCGGCCCCTATCGTGGCCCTGTCTTGCTACTAGGCAATCTCTGAGCATATGTCCAGGCTTTCCGCACACGAAGCAAGCACTTGTACCGCCAATCATTGACCTGTGTGCCCCCGACCACACCTGCTGCAAACTGGGATACTAGAATCTGCGGGCCTGCTGCCCTGACCCCTAGAGCCTGATGCTCATCCTCTATGGTCGTGCCTACGTCTGGATGGCACGTTCATCACTGAAGATGTCGGGGCTGAAGATCTCTGGTGGGTCTGCGGTTGGTGCCCACCACCTAGCCTCAGCTGAGAGAACCTATAGCTATCCGTCCTTTCCCTCTTGGCCTCTCTCTCCCTCAGATGTGCTACCTCCATTTGATGGGCATACAAAATCCATATCTTGATGGAGCATGGCGGTTCTGGAATCCTTGTCTAGATAGTCCGCCACCCATGAACAAACCTGCTCACTTGCACCCTCTGAATAACCACTCACTCTAGGGTGTACTTTGATAGAAGAGTGAACTCTAGGGAATATTCCTGCACTATTGCCTTCCCCAACTTAAGATTCACGAACACAACCACCTTTAACTCCCTCATCTCACGAGGGAAGAACCGATCTAGAAAAGCGATGTAAAACTCCTCCCAACTGATAAGGCCTGCTCCGGTAGCCCTACTATCCTTCCACCATTTAAACCAAATGTGTGCAACCCCCTTCAACTGATATAAGGCCAAATCTGGACACTCTTCTCCACTCACCCCCATGACCTGGGTGATCTTCACAATCTCGTCGATAAACTCATGTGGATCCTCGTCTACCTTCGACCCAAGAAACTCTAGTGGTTTCATCCTTAGACAATCTATAACTCGTGCTATCGCCGCATTGCTATTCTATGGAACATGCACCACTGCCTTCTAGTTGACCTCGGCGGTCAAGGCCTGTTCTAGCATCTAAATGGCTACCCTAAATTCAGCGTGGGCAACCGGTTCCGGTGCATGGTGCCTATGGACTTGTGGGGCTTGCTGGTGCCCATCTCCATTGCAATCCTCGTGGCCATTTCAATTCCCATTCCTTATGCCACTAGCACTACGAGGAGGCATGATTCTACAATTGTGAATACCATGATTTAGAAGGATAGAGAGATATTTCATCACACGACATAGATCATGAAAGAAGGAAATATTTCCTAAACGTCTCATAGCCTCTTTATCATAAGTGTGGCGCACTTCACACCTATGGAAAAGACTCTACTTAACGTGGCTTTCAGACACCCTAGGACACTTCCAAACCTTTTGCTCTAATATTAAGTTTGTCATGACCTGAACGTAGGCCTAGATCGACACGGGACAAGGAGCCCCGAGAGCCTCCAACTTGACCCATGGCATGAACATATATCTAACTCAATTAAATAAAGTGGAGCACTTAGCATAATAGACATGGTGAAATTCTAAGAACAACATAATCTCAAACCGGAATTTCACATAATACATAACAAGTTGATTACTACGTACAGTCTGAAAGCCTCTAACATATCTTATGGGTTGAATGGCTAGTGATGGTGTTGAGTCTAAAGATCGGAGCCTGTATCATAAAATGATACAGTGTAGAGTATGTGCTCAATACGTGAAATCATAATCATACTTAAATATATGGGCATTGCCCAATACTTAAACATGCTTGAAAATACTTAATTTGCTTGAGAACATGAACATAGACACGGGTAACTTGAAAACATGCTTTTCATCAATAATACCTCATCATACTAGAACATTCATAAAAAATCTCAACTTTCATGAACTCTCATGAATGGGCATTATAATTTATAAAACATGAAAACATAATTTATAATTGAAAACATCATAAAACTTTCCCACGAATCATAATTCGATAATAGAAACAAAATTAGATGATATCCATGGTAGAAACGTAGGAAAATCATGTATTGGATTAAAACCCCATAAGATCAATATATAGATTTTTTATGAATTGGAGAGGGATTGGGAATGGGTGTGAACAAATTCACCGACTCATGACCTTACATACCTAAGATGGACTGATTACACCAATTCCTTGATAGCGCGAAGAAAATTGAGGAAGAATTTGTAGAAAACCTTAGATTGATCAGCTTCTAAGCCCTCAACTTGCATGCATGAAAGTGAATGAGTCTTAGATGAACTTACCCCTATTAAAACTTCCTATTTCGAGCTTAAAACGAATAGCTTAGGACCATAGGGCTAAGGAATAAAAAAAATACCCTTAATAAATTTCCTGGAAAAACTAATCTGCTAGTGACAACGGACGTTCGAACGGCCCGTTGTTAGCTCCTATGATCCATTGTTACCTTTCATTGCTACAACCTAAACTCAGGGCTAAGATACCACACCATGACCGGACAGGACGAGTGGTTGCTAGCTTAAATGACTCGTTGCTACCAGTCATCGTCACCACTAGTTTAACCTGGGATCCATTTATATGGCTGTTGACCACAGCCCGTTGTATACTACAATTGGTCATTCTATGACTGTTACTGCCTCCTTGACCAAGGAACAGTCTTAAACGACACCATCCCATGACTCATTACATCACACAATGGGTCATTCCTAGGCCCGTTACTTCCACTCCAAACCTGCAGTACCTCACCATGGACACATCCAACAGGTCGTTTGTCACAGCAACAACCCGTATCACGAGTCGTTCCGAGAAAATTTTCTAGATTTTTGCCACTTTTCATTTTCAAATCTCGGGTCTAGTCTTGGGTACTTCAGGGGTATCGCAAATCTAGTTAAAGATTCTTCAAGCCCAGGTATATAGGGACATGAATAGGGGAAATCCTTCCATTCTCATGCTCAATTTTATCTCTATCTCATGATTTCATGTCTCCAAGTGTGATTTATTGAAATTCTAGGGTTAGACTCAATTCTCATAAAATGCAAGGGGTAAAGAGACAGTCATTTGAACAACCAAGCTGACATAAGGATTCTAGCTCGCGCCCACTTAGAGCAGATGGAGATTCTCGGATGGGGAAAAGAGGCACTCGATATCTATTAAACAAGACCAAGAACAAAGCCATACCCTGCCCTCGGGAGAAAGTAGTGATGATTGCCATGAATGCTGCCCTTAAGGACGTGTACAAGAAGGTATATAGATTTTTTATGAATTGTAGAGGGATTGGGAATGGGTGTGAACAAACTCACCCACTCATGACCTTACATACCTAAGATGGAGTGATTACACCAATTCCTTGATAGCGCAAAGAAAATTTAGGAAGAACTTGTAGAAAACCTTAGATTGATCAGCTTCTAAGCCCTCAAC
This sequence comes from Datura wrightii, assembly GCA_035772735.1. Taxonomy (NCBI): domain Eukaryota; kingdom Viridiplantae; phylum Streptophyta; class Magnoliopsida; order Solanales; family Solanaceae; genus Datura; species Datura wrightii. The sequence continues at coordinate 36,520,227 of JASDFA010000023.1, read as the reverse complement.
TTGCATGCATAAAAGTGAATGAGTCTAAGATGAATATACCCCTATTAAAACTTCCTATTTTGAGCTTAAAACGACATAGTTTAGGACCATAGGGCTTAGGAATAACAAAAATACCCTTAATAAAGTTCCTGGAAAAACTAATCTGCTAGTGACAATGGACGTCCGAACGGCCCATTGTCAGCTGCTATGATCCATTGTTACCTTTCATTGCTACAACCTAAACTCAAGGCTCAGATCCCCCACCACAACTGGACACGACGAGTCGTTGCTAGCTTAAACGACTCGTTGCTGCCAGTCGTTGTCACCACTAGTTTAACCTGGGATCCATTTATATGGTTGCTGACAACAGCCCATTGTATACTACAATGGGTCGTTATATGACTTGTTACTGCCTCCTTGACCAAGGAACAGTCTCACAATGACCCCATCCCATGACTCATTACATCACACAATGGGTCATTCCTTGACCCGTTACTTCCACTCAAAACCTGCAGTACCTCACCATGGACTCATTCAACAGGTCGTTTGTCGCACCAACGACACGTATCACGAGTCGTTCTGAGAAAATTTTCTAGATTTCTGCCCCTTTTAATTTTTAAATCTCGGGTCTAGTCTTGGGTACTTCAGAGGTATTGCAAATCTAGTTAAAGATTCTTCAAGCCTAGGTATATAGGGACATGAATAGGGGAAATCCTTCCATTCTCATGCCCAATTTCATCTCTATCTCATGATTTCATATCTCCAAGTGTGATTTATTGAAATTCTAGGGTTAGACATAATTCTCATTAAATGAAAGGGGTAAAGAGAGAGTCTTTTCAACAACCAAGCTTACATAAGGATTCTAGCTCGCGCCCACTTAGAGCAGATGGAGATTCTCAGACGGGGAAAAGCAGCACTCGATAACTATTAAACAAGACCAAGAATAAAGCCATACCATGCCCTCGGGAGAATGTAGTGATGATTGCCATGAATGCTGCACTCGAGGACGTGTACAAGAAGGTATATAGATTTTTTAAGAATTGGAGAGGGATTGGGAATGGGTGTGAACAAATTCACTCACCCATGACCTTACATACCTAAGATGGACTGATTACACCAATTCCTTGATAGCGCAAAGAAAGTTGAGGAAGAACTTGTAGAAAACCTTAGATTGATCAGCTTCTAAGCCCTCAACTTGCATGCATGAAAGTGAATGAGTCTAAGATGAACTTACCCCTATTAAAACTTCCCATTTTGAGTTGAAAATGACATAGTTTAGGACAATAGGGCTTAGGAATAACAAAAATACCCTTTATAAATTTCCTGGAAAAACTAATCTGCTTGTGACAACGGATGTCCGAACGGCCCGTTGTTAGCTCCTACGATCCATTGTTACCTTATATTGCTACAACCTAAACTTAGGGCTCAGATCCCCTGACACGACCGGACAGGATGAGTCGTTGCTAGATTAAACGACTCGTTGCTTCCAGTCGTCGTCACCACTAGTTTATCCTGGGATCCATTTATATGGCTGCTGACCACGGCCCGTTGTATACTACAATGGGTCGTTCTATGACTTGTTACTGCCTCCTTGACCAAGGACCAGTCTCACAACGACCCCATCCCATGACTCATTACATCACACAATGGGTCATTCCTAGACCCGTTACTTCCACTCCAAACCTGCAGTACCTAACCATGGACACATCCAACAAGTCATTTGTCGCAGCAACAACCCGTATCACGAGTCGTTCTGAGAAAATTTTCTAGATTTCTGCCACTTTTCATTTTCTAATCTCGGGTCTAGTCTTGGGTACTTCAGGGGTATCGCAAATCTAGTTAAAGATTCTTCAAGCCTAGGTATATAGGGACATGAATAGGGGAAATCCTTCCATTCTCATACCCAATTTCATCTCTATCTCAAGATTTCATGTCTCAAAGTGTGATTTATTGAAATTCTAGGGTTAGACTCAATTCTCATAAAATGCAAGGGTTAAAGAGACAGTCTTTTGAACAACCAAGCTGACCTAAGGATTCTAGCTCGTGCCCACTTAGAGCAGATGGAGATTCTCGGACGGGGAAAAGCGCCACTCTATATCTATTAAACAACACCAAGAATAAACCCATACCATGCCCTCGGGAGAATGTAGTGATGATTGCCATGAATGCTGCCCTCGAGGATGTGTACAAGAAGGTATATAGATTTTTTATGAATTGGAGAGGGATTGGGAATGGGTGTGAACAAACTCACCCACTCATGACCTTACATACCTAAGATGGACTGATTACACCAATTCCTTGATAGCGCAAAGAAAGTTGAGGAAGAACTTGTAGAAAACCTTAGATTGATCAGCTTCTAAGCCCTCAACTTGCATGCATGAAAGTGAATGAGTCTAAGATGAACTTACCCCTACTAAAACTTCCTATTTTGAGCTTAAAACCACATAGTTTAGTACCATAGGGCTTAGGAATAACAAAAATACCCTTAATAAATTTCTTGGAAAAACTAATCTGCTAGTGACAACGGACATCCGAACGGCCCGTTGTTTGCTCCTACGATCCATTGTTACCTTTCATTGCTACAACCTAAACTCAGGGCTCAGATCCCCACGACGGCCGCACAGGACGAGTTGTTGCTAGCTTAAACGACTCATTGCTGCCAGTCGTCATCACCACTAGTTTAACTTGGGATCCATTTATATGGCTGCTGATCACGGCCCGTTGTATACTACAATGGGTCGTTCAATGACTTGTAACTGCCTCCTTGACCAAGGAAATGTCTCACAACGACCCCATCCCATGACTCATTACATCACACAATGGGTCATTCCTAGACCCGTTACTTCCACTCAAAACCTACAGTACCTCACCATGGACACATCCAACAGGTCGTTAGTCGCACCAACGACCCATATCACGAGTCGTTCTGAGAAAATTTTCTAGATTTCTGCCACTTTTCATTTTTAAATCTCGAGTCTAGTCTTGGGTACTTTAGGGGTATTGCTAATCTAGTTAAAGATTCTTCAAGCCTATGTATATAGAGACATGAATGGGGGAAATCCTTCCATTCTCATGCCCAATTTCATCTCTATCTCATGATTTCATGTCTCCAAGTGTGATTTATTGAAATTCTAGGGTTAGACTCAATTCTCATAAAATGCAAGAGGTAAAGAGACAGTCTTTTGAACAACCAAGCTGACATAAGGATTCTAGCTCACGCCCACTTAGAGCAGATGGAGATTCTCGGACGGGGAAAATCGACACTCGATATCTATTAAACAAGACCAAGAAGAAATCCGTACCATGCCCTCGGGAGAAAGTAGTGCTGATTGCCATGAATGCAGCCCTCGAGGACGTGTACAAAAAGGTGTATAGATTTTTTATGAATTGGAGAGGGATTGGGAATGGGTGTGAACAAATTCACCCACTCATGACCTTACATACCTAAGATGGACTGATTACACCAATTCCTTGATAGCGCAAAGAAAATTGAGGAAGAACTCGTACAAAACCTTAGATTGATCAGCTTCTTTGCCCTGAACTTGCATGCATGAAAGTGAATGAGTCTAAGATGAACTTACCCCTATTAAAACTTCCTATTTTGAGCTTAAAACGACATAGTTTAGGACCATAGGGCTTAGGAATAACAAAAATACCCTTAATAAATTTCCTGGAAAAACTAATTTGCTTGTGACAACGGACGTCCGAACGGCCCATTGTTAGCTCCTACAAGCCATTGTTACCTTTCGTTGCTACAACCTAAACTTAGGGCTCATATCCCTACCACGATCGGACAGGACGAATTGTTGCTAGCTTAAACGACTCGTTGCTACTAGTCGTCGTCACCACTAGTTTAACCTGAGATCCATTTATATGGCTGCTGACCACGGCCCGTGGTATACTACAATGGGTCGTTCTATGACTTGTTACTACCTCCTTGACCAAGGAACAGTCTCACAATGACCCCATCCCATGACTCATTATATTACACAATGGGTCATTCATAGACCCGTTACTTCCACTCAAAACCTGCATGGACACATCCAATAGGTTGTTAGTCGCACCAATGACCTGTATCACGAGTCGTTCTGAGAAAATTTTCTAGATTTCTGCCAGTTTTCATTTTTAAATCTCGGGTCTAGTCTTGGGTACTTCAGGGGTATTGCAAATCTAGTTAAAGATTCTTCAAGCCTAGGTATATAGGGACATGAATAGGGGAAATCCTTCCATTCTCATGCCCAATTTCATCTCTATCTCATGATTTCATGTCTCCAAGTGTGATTTATTGAAATTCTAGGGTTAGACTCAATTCTCATAAAATCTCTTATGAATTCAAGTCTCTTATGATTCAATTCATGATTTATGATTATGATTAATTTTTTTCTACTAAAATCTCTCATGAATCTTTGATTTTAATGTTATGATGATTTTACTCAATTATGCATGATTTTTATGAAATTCAAGTCTAAGTATCATGGGGCTGATCATCGGCACTATATTCATGGCTAGCTCGCATATGTTAAGATATCACAAATTTCATGATTTAAACTAGAACATGTAAACCTATATTTCATGATTATGGTATGATCACCATATATGTTTTGGGATTAGGATCTAGAACCGAGTAGGTAGAGGTTCCATTGCATTCAGTCATTAGAATTACGTGCCAATGTAACCATGATGAGGTCCTCCATGATATTGTCTCCTATGCCCGAATGGGGCATCCATGAGTGATATCACGCCTTCATGGTTCATACCTTTAGCAAGGTATGGATGCGCCTCTTAGCTAGGGTTACAAGATGGGCTCCATGTGTGCTCACTTGGGGTATGCCAGTTCTAAGAATCTTCTATTTTTCCTTGATTTCTATATATGACTTACGACTCTACAAATTATCATGTTTTGGCTCAAGTTTTGCCTTGTGAGTTTTTTAATTATGAAATTTATTATGTTAGCTTTATGAATCAATTTTGATTTGAATTATCATGTCTAGTTTATGATTTGAATGTTATGTTTTATAAGATCTTACAGTCACGATCTCCTTTTTTCTGATTTACTAAAATGTCTTAATTACCTTATATAGTCAGTACATTTCAAGTACTGATTGCATCCTTCTATGCTATATGGTCTCATTTTATAGGTTCAGGTGACCAGACTCAGCCCCGACGTTAGTACCGCTTCCGCTCGGATCCATTCCAATTTTTATCCTTGGTGACTCTTCATCATTTGAGGACATTAGTTTTGTTATGTACCTTTAATTATAACTTTCAGTTTTAGACATAGAGAGATAGTTGGGGGTGTTGTCCCATCATCTCATCATATGTGTAGATGATCTTTAGATTGTGATGTATTAGATCATTCAGCGTTGTTGACTTGTGGCCTACACTTATGTCCTTATAATATTCAGTCTTCCGCATATGTTATATTTATGGTGTCTTTCCACTTAGTTATGTTCTCGTATATGTTATGCATGTGTCATGGATTAGTTTGGAGTCATTCATTGTTCTAGGACTCATGTCTCAATTCGGGGTCCATGCTCAGGTTGTGATATCACCAATCTCAAAATAACAAACTTAGATCGCACATCAATATCACCAAGATCCCTCCATCTAAAGAACTTGGATGATTTTTCCTAAAATAGGCCATAAACAAGTCAGTTTAACTAAAAACCAAAAAAATAAACGAATAGGTATAGAACATACATAATAGCGTGGCCAGGACCAAAATCTTCTAGCTTGGTTGTCCTCCGATCATGAAATCTATGTTGACAATAAGTTTCCTATTTGCATCGCATTGTCACACAATTTGGATCTTTCTCATTATTACAAATGCGATTCAAGCTTGCATTCAATATTATAAGAGTAGTTTCCCTTAAAACCTAATCACCATAGAAAATTTGATTTCATAAGTTTTAACAAAATAAGAAAACATGGCTTGTAAAGCTAATAAAAGATGGAAATTCTTATCTTCTGAATCTCATTTCGTTGAGCAGGAGAGAAATTATTCTAGCTGGACCACTTCAATGGCTTTCAATTATATTTGATTTAATTTGTGGAAGAAGGATTTCTTTACAAAAAGTTAATATGGCTATCCCATCTGACTATTTTAGACTAATTTGGAGCTATATTTTTCATCATGCATGCGCCCTTCTATCGTGAACTCATAATAGATGTCTAAATGGATCAAAAGGGACTACTTTGAAATTGATTCAGGGGCCTATTTAATAGGACCATCACAAAGTTAAAATGACTCATTGAGACTAAGGTACAAATTTAGGGAGATAATTGTATATTTTCTTGTAAGTATTAAAGTAATATGATTAAAGACTAAAGTAACAATTAGTATTAAGCTCACACATAATTTTGAATAAAAACTACTTAGTAAATAATCTTATATAATTTCACTAGGCACATTTGTACATCAATTATTGGAGATAAACCTTCAAATCTTGTAAAGTGTTGCAGCAATACTAATAAGTGACAAAAAGGTGAAGTGCAGGAATATTCATTTTTGGGATCACTGTTTAACTAATGTGCACTATATAATTTCTTATAATTTTTTCCTCTATTAAAAATAATTTAGATATATATGAATAAGGTTAAAACTTCGTGTTGAAGTGCACGCAAAAATTACCTTAAATTTAAGTCACGGCGTGTCTGAATTTGTTTTGTCAAAAAAGTTTTTTTAATTTTTTGAATTTCAATATTTAAACACCCAAGTCCACTCTAGGTAAGCTCAAATTTGAAACATAAGTTCTATATCATTAAGAAAAGACTTCAATCATTACTTTGTCAAAACAACAACAAATATAAAAAAACTCATTTAGTATCTTTTTAATTCTTTTCGTGTAAGTTTGGATTTCAATCATACATGACTGAAACACATATTAAAATTATGCAATATTTTCAGCATGTGCATCTGAAATTTTTGACCAAAAACTAAATAATTTTATTTTTTTCAATTTTAATACTCAAATACAAACCAAAGAAGCTCACATTTGGAACATAAGTTCCATGTATCAAAAAGAACAAACATCAATCATTAATTTGTCAAATAAAAATAAATCTAATAAGCTCATTTAGCATCTTTTTAATATTTTCATTTATGATTGCTCTCATGCATAATTGACTGACACGCATATTAAAATTAGCTAAAGTTTCAGGCGTGTGCATTTGAATTTTTTTTCAAAAAATAATAGGATCATCTTTCAAATTTCAGTACCCAAATCTACTTCAAATAAATTTCAATTTGAAATATTAGTTCCATGTATCATAAATGGACCCCGACAATCAATTTGTTAAAATAATAAGAAATCTAACAATCTCATATAACACTTTTTTATTTTTTTTATATGTCTGCACTCAGTTATATATAATTGAAACATGTGTGAAATGGCTAAAATTTCAAGGTTGGCATATGAAAGCAGAAGCAAAAATAGAACAAGCGAAAAAGAAGTATATATATTGTTGGAAAGTTTTTTAATACTACGTATTCGTGCAAAAAAAAAGTAATACAATGGGTAATAATTAAATAGGGCGACCAAAATAGCGCACAGCATGAATGTTTTATAAAAATTAACCAATGCAAACATAATTCACTTAATCTGTTGGGCTGATTATTGACCTTTTGATCTTGGGCATATTTATATGTTCAAATTGCCATGTTTTACCCATAGTGTAGCTTAGTTTGAGGATAGTTTATTTATATACTTGTACGTGTGGAATGAACAACGTTCGTACACTAACATATGTGATTGGATTATTTGCACATGGAGAACACAATGAATTCAGCTTGACTTTAAATATGGATGCTCAGAGTTTAAGCATAAAAATTTAAACAAGATAAAAAAATAATGTTGGATGTCAAATTAATGCCACATTGGAGATTGGTCGCGTTCAACAACATGCCACAATGCGTTGGTAGAAAAGTTAATTTTGAAAGGCACACAAAATAGTGGACGTCCACGATAGCAACATGCAACAGAGGAGATTTGGCTTGTCTAACACCATGCCAAACAGGGGAAGACCAAGAGCCAATGGCATATCCAATGAAGGTTCGCCAAGAAGTCCATGTCACGGAGTAAGCTGGCTGCGATGGGCTCTGTGACCTGATACTGAATTTTCACTGTGTTATTCACTATCTGTATAAATAGAATACTTGGTTAGTTTTTAGAATATATTTTTTTGGCAAGGACGTGGGGAAAGTGGCAATTAAGCTAAAGAATATTCTAGGGTACTTTCTCTTCCCTTTTCTTCTACTTTTATTTTCATCTATGATTAACAATTGTTTAGAGATGTTTATTCAAATAACGTGACTAAATTCCTCTATTCCGAGGTTGAGGCTACATGCATGAACATATAACATGGTTTTAATTTCATCTTATGTTTTTCTATCATCAATAGTTGTTCATGTACTCCTGTTTCTTGTATTTTAATGTTTGGCCAACATTAAGATAACCGAAATGAGAATTCCTATGGTAGGACAAAGAATAGGGTAATGAGTTCTTCTCTTTGATATAAATTAAAGATATAATTCACGTTTAGAAAGAAATATACCTAAAATGCCTAATTCGATTGAAAAGCGGAGTAAATGTTATAATACATAGAGTGGACTCTTGCATCACCGCTCAAAGAAAATAGTTACAGAAGTCATTTTAGGTGAACTATTGGAGGTTCTAAAGTCCATAGTCAGGCTTTAAACACTGTAAACCATCAACCAGATAGAGAACTTAGCTTAAGAAAAATACATGTTGCACATGATTGCATTCCATGCCTTAACCTTAGAATATTCTTTATATTGATTAAATCTATGTCCTATAATTCATTGCCTTGTACTTTAATTACTTTCACACTTACAAAACTCATAAACTCTTGGGTTACTTACACACTGGTGTAAAATAATCGTATACACAAAATTAGAAAAAATCACTAAGTCTTTAGTCATTATGGGTTAAAAATCCAAACTTGAAAGAGTCACTATATTACTTGTACGACCACGTGCACTTGCATGTGCAGTTGAGCGCAATATGTTTTTAGCGCCGTTGCCAGGGACTTAGAAAGTTAGTGAATTTTTAAGGTTTAGTTTTGCTATTATTGTACATGTGTTGACAACTTGATCTTAGATGATACACTTGCATGTACAAGTTGATTTTTGCAAATTGTCACATAATAGAGAATTGGTGGAGCCATATTTTGAGCCTAAGCGGCAGTTACATCAATTGAGGAGCATCCATTGATAGAATTCCACTAGCTGAAGAGGAAGACATTTTACCTGAAAGGGTGGCAGCTAGACTAGTTCGTGAGATGGCAATCCTATTCGCAAATAATGTTACCTCTAGAATACACAGGCTGAAACTAGGAGGTAGATTGGAGCTAAAATAGAATATAGTGCAGCTCCTGCATACAAGCGAATAGTTTACCGGTCCTCCCTATGAAGACCCACAGAAGCACTTGCACAATTTCATGGAGATTAATGACACATATATGCATGCAGGAGTATCATCAGACTATGTTAGACTTATATTATTCCCATTTTCCTTCCTGGGGGAGGCGAAGAGGTGGATAAAAGCTAAGCCGCAAACTTTATAACCACATGGGATGATCTGGCAAGTAAATTTTTTATTCGGTTCTTCCCTTCTACGAAGACTGCAAAGATCAGAAGTAAAATCTTAAGTTTTCAAGGAAAGAGGTGAGAACTTGTCCAAGCTTAGGAGAAGTTCAAGTCGATTTTGAGGGATTATCCCCACCATCATCAGTTGAATGAGGTCCCTGTGCATACTTTTATAGAAGCTTTGGAGCCACACACCAAAATTCTCTTAGATTCTACAGCTGGTGTCCAAGAGTTAGAAAAGACCTATGAGGAGTTGTATGCACTATTAAATCGCATCTCGCAGGTAACCTAGAATGGAGTGCTGACACACCTAAAGGTAAAGAGAAGAGAGTTACAGGTGTTTTAGAGGTAGATGCTTTAACAACCATTGTTTTGCAGATAGCTGCACTCCAGAACCAGATGAACACTCACTTCGGTAATATGAACTTGGGATAGCGACAAGATCCTATCAACACAGTTCAAAAATTGTGGTGCGAAGTTTGTGGTTGTAGCAAACATTCTGTAGAGACATGTGGTGCTAACCCAGACTCAGTTTATTTTTTATGAAATGCACAACGGAGCAACAATTAGCATTATGGTAACAATTACAAACCAAACTGGAGGAATCATCCAAATTTTTCATGGGATAGTAAATCACTAAGGCTAGAGGTCAAATCAGGGTCTGCATAGAGAGCAGGGGGAAAATCAAAATTTTCAGCCTCAGTTCAGAGTGAGTAATGCTCCAGCCCATTCCAGCAACATTGAAGATATGCCAAAAATAATCATAACCAACCAAGCACATATGGAAACTGACCAAGTAAAGTTGACCACAAACATGAAAAATCAGCAGTTAGCCACAAAGGTGCTGGAGATTCAGATGGGACAGCTAGCTGGGGCCTAAAATACTAGACCCTGGGGAGGGTTGCCGAGTGCTACAGATACCAACCCAAAGCAAGTAAAAACCATTATTCAAGGAGTGGTAAGCAGTTGAAAGAGTTGGTACCCAAAAATTCAGCACAAAAAGTTATAGTGATGGAGAAGGTGTCCGAAGAAATGGATGAAGCAGTGAAAAGTGGAAACTATTTAGAAATTTTAAAACCACCACCTCTTTTCCTTCAAAAATTGAGGAAGCATAAGGAAGAAGTATGTTTTTGAAAATTCATTGACTTGTTAAAACATATACATATTAATCTTCCATTGGTAGATGTTTTGCTGGGTATTCCGAAGTATGCAAAATACATAAAGGACATTGTGGAAAAAAAATATACTGATAGTGTATGCCACCATTGCACTCTGAGGAGTGCACGTCGCTGAAACAAAATAGGCTACCGATAAAGCTCAAAGATCCGGGAAGTTTTACCATCCAAATCACCATTGGGTAGTCCATTAAAGCCCATGTCCTATGCAATCTTGGGGAGAGCATCTACTTGATGCCTATCTCAATGTTCAAGAAGCTAGATTTGGATAGTTTAAGACCCATAACTGTGATTCTGCAATTGGCAGATCACTCATTGGCTAGACTAGATGGAATCATGGAAGATGTGCTTGTAAAAATGGGCTCCATTATTTTTCCAGTGGATTTCATAGTGCTTGATTTCGAACCAGACCCGGATCCCTTTTTAGCAATCCGACAAGCCTCAATAGTTTTAGCACAGGGGCAGCTAACAATGACAGCCTATGACAAAGTGGAAGTTTTAGATGTATACAAAGATATGAAGTTGCCTCCTATACATGAGGAGTTGTCGGCCATTTCTGTGATTGACCAAGAGTCAGCACTTTATCTCATTAATTCAAAAGACCTCCTAGAAAGAGCATTGGCAGGACATGATTAGTTTGGGGATACCGCAAATCAAGAAATGGTTGAAGCCTTGAATGTTGCTAACATATTCTTTTGAAAGCAAGAGTTTGAATTGTTACAAATATCTTAGGAGCCTCCACCCACGACATCTATTAAAGAGGCACCCAAACTGGAGCTGAAGTCATTGCCTCCACACCTCAAGTATGCGTTCTTCGAGGAAACTGATACATTGTCGGTTATTATCTCTGTAGGGCTAATAGAAGCATAGGTTCAAGAAGAATCAATGGTACTGATGAAAAGAAAGAGGGTTGTAGGATGGCATGTTTCATACATTCGAGGAATCAGTCCTGCCTTTTGCATGTGTAAGATATTAGTTGAGAAATAATGCAAACTAATTGTGCAGCATTAAAGGAGGTTGAACCCAGTGATGAAGGATGTCATTAGAAGAGAGGTCACTGAGTTGTTAGATATGGGAGTGGTCTATCCCATTTTTGAAGTGAGTGGGTTAGCCCAGCTCAGTGTGTCCCAAAGAAAGGGGGGATGACAGTTATCAGGAATGAGAAAGATAAGTTGATTCCAACTCGCACGGTCACAGGCTGGAGGATTAGTACGGACTATAGAAAATTGAACGAGGCCACAAGGAAGGACCACTATCCAATACCATTCATTGACCAGATGTTAGACAGACTAGTAGTCCAGGAGTACTATTTCTTTCTGGATAGTTACTATATGTGTCATAACTTTATGACACTTTCGACGCTTAAAATGAACATATGCAAATTTCGGGTATGTTTATTTAGATGTGATGTGTTTGTGTTAAGTGTTGCAGGAAAATAGGTACGGAATGTGAAATGGGAAAGACATAATGAGTCGTCAGGTGAAGTGATGACTCGTCATGAGATACTGTGAGCAATTGTCAAGTACACTAGAGAATTTGTTGATCCATGTCCACGACGGACCTAACGACTCATGCCCTGATCTTACGAGTCATTAGGTGACCCGTTGTCAAGACTAGATAGTTTGTTGAGGATGACTCGAGAATGCTTGCAAGGACTCGTTAGGAGACCTAATGAGTCGTTACTTGACCCATCGCCACTGCTGACCTGGATTCCGTTTTTAGTTAGGAAAAGTTTTTTTGGGAACTATAAATACATTATTTAGGTTTATTTGTCGAGTATAGTTTATTTTACTATTTTTCACGCAGATTTTGGTGTTGTTAACAATCCTTCTTGGTTAAGAAACGAAGTTTGTAATTTTGTTCTGGATTTTGAGAATTAAACAACATTGGAGTCTTGTTCATCGGTTTGGGTGTTTCATTCAATTCAAGTGGTTTTCTTCTACGAATCTTTGTAAGTTACAATTATGATTTCTTCTATATTTTGTGATCGTGATCATTCAAATATGAGTAGCCAAAACCCATAACTAGGATTGTGGGAACCATGATGAACTAATAGACATTGATAAAATACTTAGTGAATCTTGAACGGGGTTTATGTATGTATTGTTTTCCCCTTCATTTTAATTGCTTCTTAACGATTGCAAACGCTGGAAATTCTCTTATTCTTATTCACCGGATCAAGGAGATAGTGAATGGGAAAAGGGACAAACAACAGAGATTTGAGGCTATCAACCCTCATCTAATAGATTTGCCTTTTGTGAAAATAGCTAATCTGATATTAAGGGTAAGGGTTAATTAAGCATACACCCATATATGGACCAAGTTTCATGGTGATAATCATCTAGATAGGGGACCAACCATTTAGGTGAATTTAACTTACTAATATTGTATGCTAAGCACCGAAATAGATCACTAGTATAAAATCCTTGTGGTTATGAAGTCATGAGGAACACAATACTAGTCACTTTATTGATTGAATACAACTGAAATTGATTTAAACATTTACTAGTCTTTACTCTTGTTTATTATTTTGTGTTTAAAACCTTCCCCCATAGAAAATAAGTAATCCGATAGTATTAGCTAAATGCATTAACTCAATTCTCGTTATATTCCTTGTGGGATTTGACCCCAACCCGGGTTGGGTTCTATATTTTACATCGACCTCTTTATATCTCATTTACGAGGTGTAATTTGGCGACATCAAATTTTGGCACCGTTGCCGGGAATACAGCTTAGACTTTTGTTAATTGTGTTTGCTTTACTTTGTCCTTATTTCCTTTTTATTTTTATTTTGTTGTTTTTGTTTTTAACAGTTCTTAGGTTCGTGCATGCCCAGTACTAGGAGCAAAGGAAAATCCCTAGTTCAAATGTATCATGAACTTGAACAAACACTGTGAAATCTGAGGAGAATGGCCAACATACAGGAGCAAAAGACAATGCAACAGGCTACAACCATGATGTTGGCTGAGGAACAAGCTCAGGCAAGAGATAGAGAGTTAGCAAGGGTTGCTGAAGAGAAACGCCTAGCTACCGAAGCCGAGCGAGATAGAAGGAACAAAGGTCCATACCTACAGAGGCACCGATACTTCGATGATGATGACGAGCTGATATTGATAAAGCCGGTGCCACTGGACCTATTGTGCCTCCCCCTTTCCCTGGTTGGGCAAAGTTTTACATTACCAGTGCTATGATCAAACTGCTCAACATGAAGGGGATATTACGGGAAATGCAACTGATGATTCACATATTCAATTAACTAATTTCGAGGGTATCTACAAAACATACCAATAGTCGGGAGTGAGTCAGGATGCAATTCGGCTGAGGTTATTTCCCTGTTCATTAGGGAGAGAGGCAACGCTCTGGTTGGCTGAACTATCTAACGACTCTACCACTACATGGAGGGAGTTGAAAAGAGCTTTTCTTGAAAGGTTCTTCCCACCTTCCAAAGCTTTGCAGCTGAAAGATGAGATATACAACTTTAGCCAATTAAATTCTGAGGCACTTCACGAGACATGGTTGTGGTTCAATAAGAAGCTCAAAAAGGTGCATGATCTCTGGCTAAAATAGCATGCCCGAGTGATGCTTTATACCTGAATTTAGCCTTGTTCATCTAATTTATTTTATACATTTTCATGTAATTTTATATAAATGTGAATATATGTGCTAACCAACATGATTAGTCCTTGTTTTGTAGGTTTCAATGATTTTGAGGAACTAATTCATAAGTTGGTGAAGTAGAGGAATGGAGTTGGGAGAAATTGACGAAAGCCGGCAATGAGCATGCCATGGCAAGGCTGGCCGCGCCAGGCAGCGTGCCACGCTGTGCGTGTGCCGCGCCCAGCGCCGTGCCGCGCCCATGCCAGGTGCGCCAGAAGAGGCAGCAGGCAGGCAGGTTCCAGCGCGCCAGCGCCGTGCCACGCTAGGCCAGCTGCGCAATAGAGCAAGGCCAACGCGCTACATGAGCAGCGTGTCACGCCGGCAGCGCGGTGACACTCGGCAGTTTTGGCATCCGGAGGCAATTTCCAGAGAGCCTCCGCGTTACCTCCATGTCACGGAGGCAATTCTCCGCGATAAACTCCATGACACGGAGCCATTCCACGACAGGCTAAATTTTGCACATTTCTCATTTATTATAAATAGGTCCCTTAGCTCCTAAAACTACTTTGTCATGATTTTATTCTGGAAAACCACCTAGGGGTGAAGGGAGAAGTGGGAGAACTCATCTAGGGTTTGTCAAATTCCCTTCTCATCTACCAATTCTTGTAAGTATGTTAATTTAGTTGTAGTTTCTTGTAGTTTTACGAACATGAACTAGAACCCTTCCTCTAGGGTTGAAGCTATGAGATATGATTGTGTTTTTACGAATTTGTGTGGAATTAAGCTATTGATTGTTGTTTTGCCTTGCATTCTTGATTATTGATTTTTCTTATGATTGATAACCATGAAAACATACACGTTAACTTGGGCATTTGCTTGAGAGAGCATTTACCTAGGTCAGAACATGAGAATTTGAGGAGCATGATTGTATGTCACGATATAATTTGTGTTAGGATAGAAATATACCTAATGCCTTGCTTGGTTGATAAAAACGGGATTATTTAGAGACCGACTTAGGTTTATCACATCACCACTTGAAGAAGTAGTTGTGCGGCTAAGTTGAGTTAAATGATTAGGTGCACGAGAGTCCCTACTCATTTCCACGTAAACCGCATCCACGTAATTAATTACCCACGAACTAGAAGTAGCATCCTCGCTCGCAATGATGCAGTGAGGCTAGTTTGTCGTGTTTAGAGGCTCAAAAGGCCCTGACCATGCAATTATGATTATGTGAGACAACAATTTATAGTTTCATACTTAACCCATTGCAATTCGTAATAGCGCATGATTATCTGGTTTTAACTCTATGTTGCTCCTGGAGTGAATTCAAAATATGTGGTTGACCAAAATTAGACTTAATTAAACCTTCTCGTAAACTTCTATAATCGACATTTTTGGCATTAAATATAACACTTGAACTAGATAGTTAGAGGAATGGGTCCAGTCCCTGTGGGTTCAACATTCCGGTTCTTTAAAAGATCCACTATATTACTTGCATGACCCGTACGCTTGCGGGTCCCATCAAGTTTTTGGTGCCTTCGCCGGGGACTCGGTGAAGTCTTGATAATTTATCTATTTTTGTGTGATTTTTGAATTTCCTTAAGTATTGAGAAACTTGGTCTTAGTCTGATCATTTTGCAGGTGACAGGTTGTCCTGCCGAGCTGGCTAAAAATAGAGAGCTTGTGGAACCGTTGCTTGAACCTGAACCTCAAATCCTTTTGCGAAGAAGAGTAGCTCTAGAGCAAAAGCTAAAGAGACTTCAAGAAAAGGTACAACAACAACTACCCATGGGACAAACACTATTTTCATCGGAAGCAATGGCAGCTAGACTGGTTCGCGAAGTGGCAATTCCAGAAGCGACTAATGTGACCTCTAGTATCCGTAAACCGGAGCCTGGAGGGAACTTGGAGCTTAAACAGAACATGGTGCAGTTGTAACATTCTAGTGGTCAATTCACTGGGATTGCACATGAGGGCCCGCAGCAGCACTTACAGAGCCTTTTAGAGATTAGTGACAGTTTTATGCTGCCTTTGCAGCCACGTTACAACGTTTCGCTTTGGGAGGCCAAGACTAGAAGAAGGGGCCTGCATAGACGTAGGAACCAGTAGGTGTTGGTTCAGGAGACACCTGTAGACATCTCTGAGAGGACCATCTCTAGGCTGCTCTATGTTCCATACTATCTGGCCATAACGAACACAGCCGAGTTTAATCACAGACTGTTCAAACTCAAGAAAGTCAAAATCAAGAAGATGAACAGTGAAGAACATATCAGGCAGTACACTTGGTTGTCACGCATCATTGCCACACGGGGTCCGCTAGTTTAGTGGTTGCATGGCACCAAGTCACAGATAAAAAATGCCAGAGTAAACTTCCAAGCTAAATTCTAGTGGTCATTAGTTCGACATAGGTTGGTACCGACTAGTAATGACAATATGCTTTCACCTGAAAGATCTGCACTTGTGGAGAGCATCATGGAGGGGTTCATAAACTTCCTGCGATATATTATTGAAGAGATTCGAGAGCGGGTGATAGTAGACAACACTACCATTCCCTTTTCATGCGTCTTTGATCGACTCTGTCAGGAGTCAATGGTGCCAGAATTGTGGTCGGTTGATCAGTGAGTGGTGGTCCGTAATATCACTGATATCGGGTTGATAAAAGATGAGATAAACCCAATATCGGGAGCGAGGGGTCTGTCTGCCGCACTGCTGGAGTGACTTTCTTGGAAGAGGCATTCAGCAGCAGTATGCAGACTGTGGCTGCATTGTTTACCAAGTTTGCGGTAGAGCCCACAGAGGCTAGAGAGATTTGTAGCCATCCTGAGGCAACAGATGCAGCCAACATTCTCGCACATGCTAAGGTTCTAGAGTCCTCATCTATAGCAGCAACACCTCGACCACCTATTGCACCCTCTCGTGCTTCTTCATTTAGTCTAGTGACTATTTCCCAATAATTCCTGACCGACATGGCTAGGCGGCTGGCTAAATCCGAAAAACAGCAAACACACATGGCTCTTCAAGTTAAGGTATTAATGGAGCAAGTAAAGTCATGGGTTACAAAAGAGTTGGAGGCATTGTCTAGTTCAGTGCATGGCCAGTTGGATGCCTTTGAGAGGCGTATGGATGAGCGCCTTGCACAGTTACAGGCGCCCGAGCAGGAAAGATGGTATGCGGAGGTAGCAGCACTCCGAGCTGAGGTGTGGGAGTTATCCGCATGACAGGTAGCTGCAATCCCTCCACCCCTGCATCCAATGATTGATGACGAGAGTGAGGAAGAGCTGCCACTAATAGTTAACTTTATCATTGAGGAGTCGGTGGCGCAGTATAAAGGCAAGAGGCCTCATGAGGAGGTAAGTTTTGATGAGGATGATTGTCTGCTCCGTGAGCAGAAGCGAGATCAGAGAGAGATGGAGGCAGCACAGTAGTTATCCAGAGACGATGCTCGATAGAGGGTCACAGTTGAGGCAGTGAGAGCTCGTGGAGAAGGTACAAGCTCAGTAGGTTTTGAGAATGTCCCAGTTCATCCCGATGGTACTAGAGATGACACTGGAGGTATATCTGCACCCTCCACTGATCAGGCCGCAGACGCCTAGGTTACACAGGTATGTTCCCTATTTCCCTATTTTATTTTTATATATGCGTCAAGGTGCTTTTCTTGATGGTGTGGGGAGGGGATACCTGTATATTTTTGTTGAACATCACCCAAGGGTCTTTCTTGCCGGATATCTTTTCACTTGGGTGTTCCTTATCTAGTAGAACCGGCACGTTTAGGTTTTTATATTTTTGTGTTTTGTTTGTGTTAGTAAAAAGAAAATTAGGTGAACTTAAGGCAGTCAATAGCATGGATTTTTGAAATTGCTTGAACTGACAATGCGATACCACTCCTAAAATTTTTATATGTGTGTGTTAAAATTGACAAGCATGACCTTTGTGAACTTTTGCATGGCATTAAAACTATGAACATGTTTACCATTGTGCGAATGTACCTAAACAAGCAGTTAGTAGAAGTGATGATGTTGGCCTATACATTGTGTGAGTAAGAGTTAATATCTAAACTTTTATGTGTGCATCAATCTAGAACTTTCCTGATCTATCCTACAGAGGTATAGGACGGGAAACCAGGAAAGGATCATATGCCATTTTTGATGAATGAGTCCACTTTGGCCTTAAAAAACCTACCAAATGGAAATAAATATCCGTTGATCCAAATTTTGAGCTTAAATTGACCCTTCTTTTTGTTAACACCAATTCACCTTCCTTCTTTGATTAAAATGAACCTATTTTGGCCCTGGTTCCTCCTTGGATAATGTGCACCTCAACTCAGTCAAATCGCCTAAGTTGAGGGTGGCTATTATAGGGGTGATTAAGAAGAGTACGGTGTAATGAAATTTAGTAATGAAAATGAAAGAGGGGGTGCGGTGTGCATAATGAAAGAAAAGAAAACATTTTTGTTAAAGAGAAAAAGAGCAAAAAGAAAAAAAACAAATAAAGTAATGAATACTTGAAAAAAGGAACACCACACTCGCAATTGCAAAAGAAAGTAAAAGAAGAAGAAAGCAAAGGAAAAAGGGAGAAAATATGAGAAGAAGGTTAAGAGTGGAGCCAAAGTGTGTGTAGTGCAAAGGAGGGTTAAGCTACTAGTCCCATATGTACCATACCCAAACCTGAGCCTACATTAAAAGATTAAAAAGTCCTATAGTGATTCTGGTTAACCCGTCTAAAAATGGAGGTATTGAAAGTAAAGGCAAGCTTATGGTATTGCATGCGCACAGTTAGAATTTCTTTCTAAGAGTGAGTGTGCTTTTACCTAGTCCCAAGAGGAATATATTGATATGATCATATGCATATGTGTGAGTGTGGGACTTCTTTGTGGTGAGAGCATTTGGTCAACTAAATCGTCTGCACACTGTCTGGGTCAGTGTTATAGAATTATGTGCATGGTTGCAAGTGACAGTATATTGCCATGTTTCGATTCCTCTATGTCATGGTAGAAAATTTTACATATGCATTATGATTTGGTTTATATGATAAAGGAGGGGTTAGAAAATTTGATTTGATTAAGAGATATGACAGCCATAGGTTTCCTGGAGTTCTTTTGATTGAAGCGTCAAAGTGGTTTTATTTTAATTGTTTTTTTCCTGAGAACGTGCAAAAGTTCTAATTTGAGGGTGTTCATGTGTCGTGACTTCATGGCACTTTTAACGCTTAAAACCAAGAAAAATATGCAAATTTCAGGTATGTTTATGTAGATGTGTTTGTGTTTTTGCTAAGTGTTGCAGGAAAACAGGTCCGAAATGTGAAATGGGTAAATTAAGGAAAAAATAAAGAAAAATGCAGACTGTTTGTCAAGGCACGAGTCATTGTCCAAGTGGACGACTCGTTCCTGGAGTCGTGGAAAGAGATCGAGCTTTATTGAGAAGAAACAGTGCACCTATGAGTTGAAGGCATGGCTCGTTATATCTAGTAACGAGTCATTATGTCAGTCGTGAAGACTGGGAGGAAGATTTTTGAAAAATTATCAGGAAACACAACCAAAGACATAACGAGTCGTCAGGACAAGTGACGACTCGTCATGAGATACTGTGACCAATTGTCAAGTACACTGGAGGATTTGTTGATCCATGGCCAGGAAGGACCTAACGACTCATGCCCTGACCTGAGGAGACGTTGGATGACCCGTTGTCAAGACTGAATAGTTTGCTAAGGATTACTCGAGGACGCTTGCCACGATTATTTAGGAGAGCTAATGAGTCATTAATTGACCCGTCGCCACTGCTGACCTGGATTCCGTTTTTAGTTAGGAAAAGTTTTGTCTAGAACTATAAATACATTATTTAGGTTTATTTGTCAAGTTCAGTTTATATTACTATTTTTCACGCAGATTTTGGTGTTGTTAATGATCCTTCTTGGTTCAAGAAACGAAGTTTGTAATTTTTTTCTTAATTTTGAGAATTAAACAACATTGAAGTCTTGTTCATCAGTTTTGGTGTTTCATTCAATTCAAGTAATTTTCTTCTACGAATCTTTATAAGTTACGATTATGATTTCTGTATTTTGTGTTTGTGATCATTCAAATATGAGTAGCTAAAACCCATAACTAAGTTTGTTGGAACCATAATGAATTACATAGGTAAAATACTTAGTGCATCTTGAATGGGGTTTATGTAAGTATTGTTTTCCCCTTCATTTTAATTGCTTCTTAATGGTTGAAAATGCTGGAAATTGCCTTATTCGTACTCACCGAACGGGTAGTGAATGGAAAAAGGGACTAAATATGGAGATTTAAGGCTATCAACTCTTATCTAATAGCTTGACCTTGTCAGAGAATAGCTAATCTGATATTAAGAGTAAGGGTTAATTAAGCATACGCCCGCATACCGACCATGTTGCGTGGTGATAATCATCTAGATAGGGGACCAACCATTTATGTCAATTTAAGTAACCAATATTTCATGCTAAACACTGAACTAGATAGGGGACCAACCATTTATGTCAATTTAAGTTACCAATATTTCATGTTAAACACCGAAATAGATCACCAGTATAAAAGTTTTGTAGTTATGAAGTCATGGGGAATCCTAGTCACTTTATTGATTGAATACAACCGAAATTGATTTAAACATTTACTAGTGTTTACTCTTGTTTATTATTTTGTGTTTCAAAACCTTCCCCTATAGGAAAAAGTAAGCCGATAGTATTAGCTAAATGCATTAACTCAATTTTCTCATCATATTCCTCGTGGGATTCGACCCCAACCCTAGTTGGGTTCTATATTTGACATCAACAACTTTATATCTCATTTACGAGGTGTGATTTGAGTGACATCATTACTCTAGTTATAATCAAATAGTCATTGCTCCAGAAGATAAGGAGAAGACCATATTTACCTGTCTATATGGGACGTGCGCCTTCAAGTGTATGCCCATTTGGGCTTCGCAAAACACCGGCTACCTTCGAATGATGCATGATTAAAATCTTCCATGACATGGTGGAGGAGTATGTGGAGGTATTTATGGATAATTTTTCTATAATTGGTAACTTGTTTGCTAGGTTTGTAAAATCTAGACAATATTTTGGCTAAGCGTGAAGATACAAACTTGATACCGAATTTGGAGATGTGCCGGTTTTTAGTCAAGGAAGGTACTTTCCTTGGCCATAAAGTGTCACAAAGTGCTTGTAGGTTAACCGTGCAAAAATGGAGGTGATTGAATAATTGCCATTGCCTGTGTCCATGTCCACAGTTTCTTGGGGCACATTGGGATCTATAGACGGTTCATTCGGGATTTTTCAATGATATCCAGACCAATGTGCAGATTTCTAGAAAAAGACATAAAGTTTGAGTTTCAAGAAGAATGTGTTCGTGCTTTTGAGGAGCTGAAGAAGATGTTGGTGGAAGCTCCCATTTTGATTGCTCCTGATTGGGAACTCACGTTTGAGCTTACGTGTGACGCTAGTGATATGGCAGTTGGTGCAGAATTGGGGCACAGGAAGAAAAGATTTTTCACTCCATATACTATGTAAGAAAACTCTAAATGTTGCCCAGCGAACTATACAATCATAGAGAAGGAAATGTTGGCATTGGTATATGTATTTGACAAATTCAGGTCCTCTCTTGTGTGGAATAAAGTAGTGGTGCATATGGGTCATGCTGTGATCCATTATTTATTCAACAAGAAGGACGTGGGGAAAGTGGCAGTTAAGCTGATGAATTTTCTAGGGTTCTTTCTCTTCCCTTTTCTTCAATTTTCATTTTCGTCTATGTTAAAAATTGTGTGAAGATATTTATTTATACAAATAGTGGCTAAATTCTTCCATTCTGAGATTGAGGCTACTTGCGTGAACGTAGAACATGGTTTTAATTTTAGCTTAAGTTTTCCTATCATCAAGGGTTGTTCTTGTGTTCTTGTATTCTTGTTTCTCATATTTTTATATTTGGCAAACATTAATAAAAATTTATAATCTTAGTGTGGATTCGAAAGGAGAATTACGAGGTTATGACAAAGAATAGGGGAAAGAGATCTTGTCTTTGATATAAATTAAAGATACGATTCGTGTTTATATAAATCTACCTAAAATGCCTCATTCAGTTGAAAAAGAGAGTAAATATTGTAATACCTAGTGTGGACTCTTGTATCACTGATCAAAGAATGTAGTTGTAGAAGTTATTTTAGGCAAACGATTAGAGGTTTGAAAGATTATAGTCAGGCTTTAAACCCTGTAAAACCATCAACCAAATATAGAACATAGCTAAAGAAAAATGCATGTTATACATGATTGAATTCCATTTCTTAACCTTAGAATATTCATGAGTATTAATTAGATCTACGTCCTTAAATTCATTGCCTTTTACTTTAATTACTTTTACACTTACAAAACTCGTAAACTCTTGGGTTACTTACACACTTATGTGAAATAGTCGTATAAACTAAATTAGAAAAAATCACTAAGTCTTTAGTCCTTATGAGTTCAACATTCAGCATGAAAGAGTCAATATATTACTTGTACGACCACATGCACTTGCATGTGCAATTGAGAAATAAAACCATCGCTACTGAGCTAGAGTATTCCACTTGGTTAAATGATAGACTTTATGAGAAATTTATTTTAAAAAGCAATAACAATGAGAATAATGGTAAGATCACATAAGGACTTGATTTTTAACTCTAAACTATAAAATTGGAGGCTTAATTGTGCTTGTCATTCAACATGGATGTAATTATAAAAAAGGTCTAGGCTACCCAAATTTGAACCATGGTGCCATGAGTAGTGAGAGCTTGTTATATTTCTTGCTAACTAGAATCTAGTACTTTCCTTGTGTGTACGAAAAATGGAATTTGACATTAAATTTGTTGGAGATGATTAAGACACTTCTGTTCGAACCCTCATTGTTTTACTGTATCACTCATTGTTCCTACCTAATATTGTCCTTAGTGAATGTTGTTTGAGATTTAAAGCCTATTCTTTGTAACAACCACACTAATTAGTCTTATCCCTTTTTTTCAAATGGCCTCAATATTAATTTTATCCAAATAGGACCCAATGCAATTTATTAAAACAGTATGTCAAGAAAAATGATTAAAGGAAAAGGTAAATAGTATGGTGGAAAAAAGATTAAGGTGTGTACCCAAATTGTTGGTCAATACCTATATACTGGAAATTGGAAGAGAAAAAAGCTACTTGTGAGTATAAGGCATCGGTACCACTTTATGCATCAAGGATGGGGATAAGTAAGTGAGAATAAGAAAAATAAACATGAAGACGGAGGAATGAAGTGATAAATAAGGAATTTGATAAAAAGGAAAATATGTAATGGTCTTAAAGTGCATAGAGATAAGAGTCACTATAAACCAAATAATCCTACCCGTCCCTTAGTCGACATTAAAACCATGAAAAAGCCATTTTGATTCTATAAGTTGAGGTCAGTCTTGGCTAAATAGTACACTACAGGGAAACCTATGATGTGCTAGGTAACTTGATGTATTCTTTGGAGCATGAGCAAATCATTTTCTAGAATGTGCCTAAATGTGAATATATTTGTCTTGTGATGGCAGGGACAAAAGTGAGGGCACATGATGGTAATAACTTGGGAATATTATGAGTTGTTAGTAGAATGTAACCATGTTGGCCTAGTTTTGGTTGAAGATTTATTTATTAGGGCATGTGATTCTGCGTATGAATGTTTTGAGTGCACATTATGCTTAATTG
Organism: Datura wrightii; assembly: GCA_035772735.1. NCBI lineage: Eukaryota > Viridiplantae > Streptophyta > Magnoliopsida > Solanales > Solanaceae > Datura > Datura wrightii. The sequence continues at coordinate 36,496,164 of JASDFA010000023.1, read as the reverse complement.
AGTGAATTGTATGAAATGATTAAAACATTTAGCAAAACTAGGTGCGAGTGATCTAGTTCCATTAAGGATGTGAAGTTTAAATCATTTCATGAATGTAAAAGGATTGTTTGAGGATGAACAAGGTTATAAATGTGCGGTGGTGGTTTTTGGCGTATTTATACATCCAAATTGCCATGTTTTACCCATAGTGTATCTTCGTGAGGATCATTTAATTATATTCTTGTATGTGTGGAATGAATAGTGTTTGAAGATTAATAAATGTGATTGGACTATTTGCAGGTGGAAAACATAGTAAATTTAGCTTGACTTTGAAGATGGATGCTCAATATTTAAGTATGGGAAGTTAAACAAGCTAAAAAGTAATGTTGGAAGTGAAGTCCATGGTTGGTCAGGTTCAACAATATGCCACAGTGCCTTGGTAGAAAAGTTTATTTTTAAAGGCACGAAATAGTGGACCTCCGTGACAATAATATGCAACGGGGGAGATTTGGCGCATCTAGCATCATTCCACGTAAGGTAAGACTAGGCGCCAATGGCTTATCCAGTGAAGGTACGCGACAAGTCCATGTCACAGAGAAAGTTGGCAGCGATGGGCTTAGTGACATGATGTTGAATTTTTACTGTGTTTCACAATTTGTATAAATAGAACACCTGGTTATTTGTTTAGGATATCTTATTTTTTTTGCAAGGACATGGGGAATGTGGTAGTTAAGCTGAAGAATATTCTAGGGTTCTTTCTCTTCCCTTTTCTTCTATTTTCATTTTCTTCTATGATTAACAATTGTTTAGAGATGTCTATTTAAACAATGAGTGGCTAAATTACACTACTCTGAGATTGAGGCTACTTGCATGAACGTATAACATGGTTTAATTTCAGCTTAAGTTTTTCTATCAATAATGGTTGTTCTTGTTTTCTTGTTTCTCGTATTTTAATGTTTAGCCAACATTGGGATAAATTTGTAATCTTAGTCAGAATTCGAAAGGAGAATTACTAGGGTAGGACAAAGAATAGGGCAATGAGTCCTTGTCTTTGATATAAATTAAAGATAAAATTCGCGTTGGATAGAAATATACCTAAAACGCCTTATTCAGTTGAAAAAGGGAGTAAATGTTGTAATACCTAGGGTGGACTCTTTCATCACCACTCAAAGATTGTAGTTGCAGAAATCATTTTAGGCGAATGATTAGAGGTTTGAAAGACCATAGTCAGGCTTTAAACCTATAAACGATCAACTAGATAGAAAATTTAGCTAAAGAAAAATAGATGTTGTACATGATTGCATTCCATGCCTTAACCTTAGAATATTCATGAGCATTGATTAAATCTACGTCCTTTAATTCATTGCCTTTAACTTTAATTACTTTTACAATTACAAAACTCGTAAACTCTTGGGTTACTTATACACTTGTGTGAAATAATCGTATACATTAAATTAGAAAAAATCACTAGGTCTTTATGTCACACCCCAAAACCCGAGGAGGCGTGAATGGCATTTGGTGCCACCCCTATTATAAGTATACACGACGCCCAAAAATAAAACAAAGGACACAACCAATGAGGATCGACAACACAACAACTATAAAATCAGAATAATACGATAGACTATAGAAGAATCTGGGTCACCTGACCAACCAAAAATAATAAATACAATATGCCATCAAGGCCACGAAATGGAAAAAAACTATACAACATGGCCCACCTTGCCTATAACAACATACTAAAACCACAACAATGTCTATGAGCCTCTATGAATACATTAGTAATCAAATGATTGGGACAGGGCCCCAACTACCCTTAACTAAAACATTTGGCGACTCCTAAAGACTTGGAGTGGATCAACTCAGTTGGAACTCCACTCAACACCCAAAAACTCAATCTAACAGCCCACCATCATCTGTAGGCATGAATGTAGTGCCCGGACTAGGGCGTCAGTACAATAGTGTACCGAGAATGAAAGGAAGAAACAACTGGAAGACATGGTTTAGAGATCAACAGATATACCAGATATCGTAGAAGGAAACTCGGCATAAGTAAAAACATAGAACCTACCTGGCCCCCATAAGCCCGGCAAGTCCAAAAGTAAACAATAACACAGTGGCACCTAGCCAACACAGCTCACCTGTCATCGCCTCTAGACCTCTCAATGCCCTCCAGCTAACACTAGCCAACATCTATCATCCACTTCTATTAGATAACATATAACACGAGCAACAATTACAATATAATGCCAAGTATGTCAAAAGTAAACACTAGTCAGTGAACATCATCAATCAAGCACTGCGGAACTCTCTCTAGGCTGCGCACAATTAGCGGAGCTCAATCCACCTGGGAGAACAAAATTGCAATCCCAGGAAGGCTCAAACATTTCGGACCACTCTTGAATCATGTCTCTACTCAACACTATGGAGGACATCATCCTCAATCCAGTAGGTCATATCACTCCTTGGGCTCAACCCCTCAGCCGTAACAACTCTCGTGCATCGGGTATCCACAAGCCACAAGTCATCGAACACAACACACACACATAAAATCCACAATAATAATAATTCATGCTCAAACAGCCCATAATCGGCTCACAAAACCCACAACCTGACTAATAAAACATAGTACTATTCTTTCACGTCTAACCGTCCACCGATGAGCCACTAGCCGAGCTAAGGATTACCATCCTAACCAGTATATCCCCAAGCATTACAAACAACCCACAAGCCACTTTACTTACCACTAACATCAAGGGACATGGCCAAATCAGCCCAAGTGTCACCATGGTCGTCACGTGCCATCGACACGGTCGATACGATCGCAGATTCGAATATAACCAAAGATCATTACAACCATCAAACTTAACATCTCTAATCCCTCATTCATTTGTCAATATCATCACATAATCTTATTCACACTAACAACCCATAACTTTCTATAAGAACCGCATGCCTCACACACGACCTCTCGATACAAGCCTAATAATTTGCCATAACTACGATTCTCTGCACTCAAGCCCTAGCCACCAACCAAAACAGCACCTTATACACACCTTTATCACCATATAAACAGTAGCACAAGATTTCAATAATAGAATAACACAAAACATCACAAAACAACCATCACAACCGTCAACATGGACGACAACGGCTATGAAATTCATGCCAACAAAGGGAGGGACAAGCCTAACATATCTTACATTCAAGACTAGCTATACTCGAACCTTCAACACCATGAACCTATTGCCTATAGGCAGTCCAAGATTCTGCCAAAACATAGCCAACACAACTCAACAACAAAACAAGGCAAACGAAGCTTACCCGACAAGATTCATAGAAATTCGACGGTAGAAACTCCGAGACAACAACCTAATGGGGTTAACACACCTATAAATAAAATCAAAAACCAAGGAAAACTAAAGGAAGAAGTCTTACCAATAGATTCACCATGAAACAGCCACCAAGAAAACGGAAAAGACACCAAAATGCAAGCTACACGCTATTCCCGACTTTCCGACACCAAAATCGTGTTGAGCCATGGATTCTTACCCCAAAACCCTTGGAAAATCATGGAGAGGACTTGAGAGAGGTTTCTTATGAATTAGGTTGCTGGAAAATTAATTTGGATGAAGAACAACCGACCAAAGGAGCTTAAATGGCCTTTCACCGCCTTAGACCCTTGTGACGTGCTTGTTGGAGTGGTCTCACGAAAACACGAATATTTCTCTACTACGAAGTCGGATTGACAAGAGGTTTAATGAAATGGAAGCTAGACTCAAATATCTTTAATTTGATAGGTCGCACACCCCCTTACTCCTTATAGAATGGGAGAAAAGATTCAAAACATTTTACCTAAATTTCAAAGAATCTCAAGAAGAAAATTTTGCAATAAATTTTTTCGAATTTTGTTCTACAACTTGATCGATGTTCAATCTTAAATACAACCATTGAGTGACTCAAATAACTCATAAAAATTTCTTCTTAGCCTATTATGTACTCTTAGTCCTACCTCGAAAAAACGATTTTATCACCCAAATTATCCGGGGTGTTACAATTTAGTCCCTGTGGGTTCGATATCCTTCTTGAAAGAATCACTATATTACTTGTACGACCACGTGCATTTACATGTGCAATTTGGTGCAACACCTGTTCATTTATTAACTCAATTCATTTCAACCTATTAAAAATTTGACAGATATGTATCCCAAAGTGACTAATGAGAAATCTTGTAAAAATATTTCAAAAAGACATTTTTAGAAATTTTGACATTTTATATATAACCATAATAAGAAAACAATAATTTTATTAGATACTAAAAAATATGAAAGAAGAAATAAATCAGCTAAGACTTAGTAAGAATTGCGCAGGTTGGATTATGACCCATCTTTTAGCCCATTTCATCTACTTTATTTCAATCCAAGTACATTTTTAGCAGATCAAATCCCCTTATTCATCAATTCATCCAATTTTGACTTACTCAAATTTTGTCCAACCCGTCAATTTGACTACCCTAATTTTAACATACCTATTGATAGAATCTTACTAACATTAATTAATAGGATTATTTGGCTAAAATGTTGCTAGTGAATATATTATAAATTACAGTTCAAAATATAATGAATAAAAATGCATAAATAAATAGTCAGACTAATGTGCAGATATCTCGCTCTTTTTAAGGAATTCAAGTCCAATATGTAATAATCTTCATCAATCCAGCAGTAATATTGTTCACGTGTCCCCTCTAGGATACTACAGCCGAACAACGCCGTATGACTCAAACAACTGCAGATTAGTTGAAGAATCCAAAGTTCCATAAAAAAAAACATGTTCCTTCAACATAAAATTATTCTCTTTTTGTATAGTGAATTAGCTGGAGACTGAAAATATTATTCTTAGTCTCAACTCTCTCTTTCACTACACTAAATTCAAGATACACTACAATATTTTTCACACTTCTCAGGTTTCTTTACTGCATACCACAAGGAAGAAACCATCTTGTATATAGTTGTAGGATTTCTTTTATAGAATGAATTAGCTAGAATGTAGTGGGATATTACATGAAGTGTAGTGAGTAATTAATAGGAGATAATGATATTAGTAGTTAGAGGAGTTACGCCAAAAAATAATGTTCACTTTCACCTACTTTTAAAAATTTATGACCACTGACATAACTAAATAATTCACTTTAATATTATAATCTTAATACTAAAATACACATGCTCCAACAATTATCTTTGTCTCCCTTTAACATTAATTAAGAAGCATTGCAAGACTTTTTTAGAAACTTATTTAAATTATTTACTAGTTAAGGGTAAACTTACAAAAATACATTATTAAAATCACTTATTTGAAATGAAATTTGAAAGACCCGAAGAGAGTATCAAATTTATCTAATTATGCCTGATGTAAATTCTTTCTAATTTCTAATTATTATATTACTAGGTATGACAGGTTTCGATAAAGTCTTAATCTATTTTCATCTTTAAGTAAAAAGGACAAAGATAAAAGAAAATACTCCATTTGTCCCAGTTTAGCGAATCCATTTTAACCGTAGTTTTAATTTTTTACACTTATTAAGAAATCTAATAAAAATAAAATATTATTTTTATTTATTAATTTATTTTAGAATTGAACATTATTAATAAAAATTACTTTTTAATGTTTAAGATGTAATTAAAAATAATTCTCAATTTTATTCATGAATTCTTAAAGTGACAATTATTCTAAAATAAGGGGAGAGTCTTGTTCTGATTATAGCATGTGTAATGACTCTGATACCATCTAAATGAGGGGCGCACATTACACTTCAAGTAAATCTCACATTGAAATGGGAGAAGAAAATTATGGACCTTATAAGAATGAGTTTACAATCAACTGTTCAGGCGCTTTGTGGATTCAAACCCAAGACATAAATCTATGAGACTATAAGTCCAAATCAGATAATACCTTACTATCTGTATTTGGGCCATTTCAATTGTCAACAAGGCAAGTCTTGCTAATCGGACGAGACTTATGAATAATTTAAAGATAAATAAGAGTGTTGTACTATAGTACTCGTGTACCACTAACAAAACTTGTGAAAGCATAATTTTTTATTTTAATATGCATGTATAGCACCGAGATTGCTTGCGGAGCCAATTCGGAGTCAGTCAACCTTGTAGGTAATATGCCGAGAGGTGATCAGAATTTTGGGAACACCTGCAACCTAAACTGGCAGAATCACCCCAAATTTTCTTGGGGTGGAAATCAGGGACAAAGTCAAAGCTATCATCAACCTCAGCCGCATCAGTATTAGCAGTAGAGCAGACAGAATAGTGGCCAATCTAGCAACATTGAGGAGATGTTGCAGAAATTCATGACCAATCAAACTCAAATGGCAACTGATCAGGAAAAGATGGCCTCAGAGTTTAAGAATCAACAACTGGCCACCAGAAACTTAGAGAAGCAGATGGGTAGTTGGCAGCTACATAGCTTAATAGACTGTTGGGGTGTTTACCTAGTTATAGAGACACAAACCCATGGCAGGTCATGGCCATCATTCTAAGGAGTGGCAAATAGTTGGCTGATGCACCACAAAAGGAGAAGAAAAATGATGTGCAACCAGAGTTGGTCAGACCTGGTTCATCAGCAGACAAGAGCATAGAAAAGAAGGTTGTAGCAGACAATGCACAATCAGCAGTGCAGCCACTACAGAGAGCACCACCACCATTCCCGCAAATGCTCCGAATAGCATGGAGGATGTGTGTTTCCAGAAGTTCTTTGATATTTTCAAAGAACTTCACATAATTTTCCCTTAATTGATATTTTACAGGGAATGCCCAAGTACGCTAAGTACTTGAAGGATGTGGTGGCCAACAAGATGAGGCTGGTGGATGTACAGACTGTAGCACTCACTAAGGAGTGCAGTTTCAAGGTGAAGAGCAAGATGCCCAAAATTCTCAAAGACCCATGGAGCTTTACCATCCCAGTATAAACAGGTGGAATAGATGTGATGACAGTCTTGTGTAATCTAGGGGAGACATTGAACTTAATGTCCATATCTCTTTGCCATACACTTGGTTTGGGAAAACCAAGGCCGACCAGAGTGATGTTGCAGCTGGCGGACAAGTCAAAGGTAGTGTCAAGACCTAAACGGAGACCCAGATCATAGACATGGGACAAGGGACCCTGAGATACCCCAAGTCGACCCATGGCATAATCATACAACTAACTCATTCAATAAACTGAAGAAAATATCAATATAATCTCTGCGGAAGTCTAATTCAACATAACATACAAATAAGCATCCAAAGCTAACATATACATAAGTCTGAAAAGCCTCTAGTCCGGACGAGTTGATAGGACAAGACCCCAACTAACTCAACAATACTGAAACTGAAAATACATAAAGGAAAATGATAGTCTAGTCTTCGAAGGATGAGGATTCACCAACCCAAGTAGATACTAACTCCGGAAAGCTGTCTAAGAGAGGGGCTGAAGCTGCTACCCAGGTCTTGTATCATGAAACGATACAGCATAGGAAGTATGTGGTTAGTACATGGAATGTACCGAGTATGGAAGGTAAGTAAAACCGCTCAAGTAAAGTAAATCATTTAAAACATTTCATAACATATCATAAACTTTCAAATCTGAGAGGAAAGAATTACATGCACTCATTCTGAAATCATAATCTTTTCATAGTATGACCATGCATAGTTTCATAACATCATAACTGACTCGAATGACTCAAAGCTGAAATATGACATTTATAGAAAAAGTTGAATGATGAGTCAAACCTTACTCTTAGAACATGCATGCTTGAAGTAATGCTTATGAGTAATGAATATGCAAATCCGAAACATGTGAACAATGGGATGCTTGTCACTTAACCGACATACCACGATAGAGCTTACGTGGTCCTGACTATCACACTCAATTGGGCAGAGCCGTCCAAAACCATGACAAGGCTAAGGACGCTACCATGATATCAATATCAAGCTCATGGGCCATTAGGGTCGGGGATAGCTCACAAGAGAGGTCCCATAATATAATAGTATCATCCTACGTTAGTGCGTAGTTTGGGGGCATAGGGTGATCGACCCTTAGCCAGCTCGGTGCTATACTCTTCTCCCAAGGCTTTATCATACTTGGATCTACTCAATTCATTTTAAAACAATATCCTAATCATGGATAACTTTATAAACATGTTTTTCATCATCAAATCTCATCATCATCACACATTCATCATCATTAACTTCTTTTATGAACTTTTCATCCATGGGCATTTAAATTTCATAATTTAAAAAACACAATTTTTGATTGAAAACAATTTATAATTTGCCCAAGCTTCACAATTCATCAATATGAATTTAATCTAGTCACACCCATGTGTAGAGATTGAAGAATCGTGCAATTGGATAAAAACCCCATACTTGATCATAGGTAATTTTCATGATTTGATAGGAATTGGGCATGGGTGTGGAAGAAGACACCCACTCATAATCTTAAATACCTGGGAGAGATGATTTTACAAATTCTCTAATTACTCAAGATGAGATTCCAATGGCAACCTTCAAAACTTGCTATAAATCCTCTCTTCAAACTCTCAAGTTTGCATGAATGGAATGAACTAGCTTAGAATAGGTTTTTCCCTCTTAAAACCCTGTAAAAAGAGCCTTAAACGATGTAGTATAGGCCCCTAGAACTTATGAATTATGAAAAGACCCTTACTGAATTCGCAGAAAAAAACTGTCAGGTGGTCCTAACTGATGACCTAACGACTCGTCACTGGCCTACACGACTCATCATTATGCTCATCAGGTGCACTGCTTGTCCAAACTCCTGGGCTCGTAGCAGATAATATAACGATTCGTCAAGGGTGACCACGACTCGTGGTCACCAATCGTCAAGTACACTGCTTCTATCATATAACTTTACTTATAAGTCACCCTACGACTCACACCATGATTCGTTGCCTAACCTAACGAGTCGTGGTCTGCTCCTGTCAAGTACACTGGTTAACCTCTTCAATTTTTCACACACCCTTACCCCACGGTTGACCTGACGACTCATTGTGACTAACGACGAGTCGTTCCCTTTCCCGTAGGGAACCCTTATCCTTCAACTTCCTGCTCTTCACCGGCCTTCCCCACGAGTCACCTGACGACTCGTCGGCTAGTCTCACGAGTTGTCCAATGACTCGTTCTACATCTGCAACACAGATTTTCTGTATTTCCCCATTTCAACTCCCGGGTCCGATCTTTGAGTTTCCGGGGTATAATAATATCTTCCCCTTAGGAACATTCGTTCTCGAATGTTAGAAACACATAAAAACTTAGAAACATGCAATTATCCTAAGCAAACACTGATCATTTAAACCAAAAACTTACGGAATGACTACCTTCGAAAAGAACTACATAGCTGAACTGAATTCAGACATCACATACATCTATCATAACATGAATCAAACTTGCGCACTTGAACTGAATGTGGAAATTGATTAGAGTATTAGGGCAAAAACTAATACCTCAAACTAAGACTGAATCGGTAGGGAATAGGTGGGGGTATTTAGCCATCATAGCTGCTTCGTCCTCCCACGTAGCTCCCTCAACATGTTGATTTCTCCATAATACCTTCACCGAAGCTACTTCTTTGCTCCTTAATCTCCGAACCTGATGATCTAAGATTGCAACTGGAATTTCCTCATAACTGAGGCTATCTCCCACACCAACGCTTTCCACCGGGACAACTAAAGATGGGTCACCCAAGAAATTTTTCAAGAGCGATACATGAAAGACGAGATGAACTGATGATAACTCTGATGGCAAGTCAAACTCATACTCTACCTTACAAACTCTTTTCATAAATACCCAATCGTCCACCTCAAACTCCAACTCTCCTCCTCACATCAGCATATGACTTTTGACGACTCTAAGTGGTTTTCAGCTTTTCCCTTATCAATTGAATCTTCACCATAGCTCCATGAACTGAATCAGGCCCTATTATAGCTGCCTTACCAACCTCAAACCATCCAATGGGAGATCTACACCTTTTCCTATAAAGAGCCTCGAATGGTGCCATCTGGATGCTGGAGTGATAGTTGTTATTGTAAGAAAACTCGATCAAGGGAAAGTGATCATCCCAACCTTTAAAGTCCACCACACAGACTCTCAACATGTCCTCGAGGGTCTAGATCGTTCGCTACGCTTGACCATCCGTTTGCGGATGAAATACTGTGCTGAGTTTAACTTGAGCCCCAAGCCCTTTTTTGAAAGATCACCAAAATTGAGAGGTAAACTGAGTACCTCAATCTGAGATAATAGACAAGGGTACTCCATGTAATCGCACCAATTCCGGAATATATAGTTTGGCATAATCATCTGCTGAATCCGTGGTCTTGACTGGTAGAAAGTGTGTAGCCTTGGTTAATCTGTCTACCACCACACAAATGGAATCATAATGTCGGAGAGTACGAGGTAGTCCATTAATGAAATCCATATGAACCTCTTCCCACTTCCAAGTGGGAATGCTAATATCCTGAAGTACACCTCCCAGCCTTTGATGCTCGATTTGCACTTGCTGACTATTCGGGAACTTGGCTATAAATTCTGCAATATCTTTCTACATGCCCTTCCACCAATATATTTCCCTCAAATCATGATACATCCTGGTGGAACCCGGATGGATAGAATATCGGGATCCATGTGCCTCATGCAATATCTGGTCCCTCAAATTATCAATATTTGTAATACATAGACGGCCCTGGTACCGCAACACCCCATCTTCCCCTTGGTAGAAAACCTCCACCTTCTGACTTCCAACGACTTCCTTCAGTTTTACAAAAATTGGATCCTCACCTTGTCTATCTTTCACACCCATCACCAAGGACGATTCTGATCCGTCACCACAATGCCGCCATAAGTCGAGTCGACCAATATAACTCCCAACCTCGCAAGTCGATGGACATCTTTCACCAACTCCTTATTTCCCTCATCCACGTGGGACACACTCTCCATAGAGACTCTACTAAGTGCGTCTGCTACCACATTAGCCTTTCCCGGGTGGTATAGGAGACTCATCTCATAGTCCTTCAGTAGTTCCAACCACCTCCTTTGCCGAAGATTGAGATCTTTCTGTGTGAACACATACTGCAAGCTCTTTTGATCCATGAATACATCCACATTGACCCCATACAAGTAATGCCGCCATATCTTCTATGCGAACACCACCACGTCCAACTCAAGATCATGGGTCGGGTAATTCGTCTCATGGTCTTTCAACTGTCTTGAGGCATATTTTATCACTTTCCCATGCTGCATCAACACACACCCAAGTCCGATTCTCGAAACATCATAATACACCACAAAACCATCGGTACCCTCAGGTAGGGTCAACAGTGGTGCTGAAATTAGTTGAGTCTTCAACTCTTGGAAGCTTTTCTCACAAGCCTCTGACCATTGGAACTTTACCTTCTTCTAAGTCAACTTGGTCAAAGGTGCCACAATAGATGAAAATCCCTCAACAAATCTCCGATAGCAACCCGCTAAGCCCAAAAAGCTCCTGATATCTGATGGGTTCACCGGTTGGGCCAATTCTTCACCACCTCGATTTTCTGAGAATCCATCGCTATGCCCTCACTCGATACCACATGGCCCAAAAATGTCATGGATTCCAACCAAAATTCACACTTACTGAACTTTGCATACAACTGACGATCCTTAAGGGTCTGAAGCACTACTCTCAATGAGCGACATGCTCCTCCTCGCTCCGAGAGTATATAAGGATGTCATTAATAAACATAATCACGAACATGTCCAGATGTGCCTTGAACACCCTGTTCATTAGATCCATAAAAGCTGCAGGGGAATTGGTTAGTCCAAAAGACATGACAACAAATACATAGTGACCATACCGATTCCTAAAGCCAGTATTCGGGATATCACTTTCCCGAACCCTGAGCTGATGACACCCGGACCTGATATCAACCTTGGAGAAACACTTGGCACCTTGAAGATGGTAAAAAAAATCATTGATCCTAGGTAAAGGATAGTTGTTCTCAATGGTGACCTTGTTCAACTGCCCATAGTCAATGCACATCCGAAGCGAACTATCCTTCTTTCGGACAAATAACACAGGTGCACCCCATGGGGACTTACTCGGCCTAATAAAGCCCTTATCTAACAGGTCCTTCAACTTATCCTTCAATTCTTTCAGCTCAGTCGAAGCCATTCTGTAGGATAGGATGCGTGTTGGGAAGAAGATCTATACCGAAATCAATCTCCCGTTCATGGGGGACACTTGGAAAATCATCAGGAAAGACCTCTAGATAGAACATACTACTAGGACTATCTGGATAGTCGGGGTTTCAGACTCGACATCCTTAACCCTAACTAGATGGTGCATGCAACCCTTAGAAATTATCATTTTGGCCTTATGGTAGGAAATGAATCAACCTACAGGCACAACTGAACTACCCTTCTATTCTAAAATTGTCTCACTCGAAAATCTGAACTCTACTACTCGGGTTCTACAATTAACTGAAGCATAGAATGCATATAGCCAATCCAAGATGAGAATAACATCGAACTCGATCATGGCTAACTTTATCAAGTCTGTTGAGGTGACCCTATGAAGGACTGAGACAGGGCAACCTCTATACACCCGTCTAGCTATAACTGAGTGTTACACCTTGTAAGATGTTGGTGGCTAGTGTACGTGCATTTGGGCTTATGATGTAACACTGTAACACCCCGAAAGGGCCTATGAATAGACTCGAGAATTGAAGTCAAACTGTAGAATACCTAGAATTTGTGCCAGTACGACTCGAGGTATGAGTCATGGTGAGGACCTACGACTCATGACTCGAGTCGTGAGGAAACCGGGAGCCTAAGGTTGTGTCATGGGTAGTCCTATGAACCGTAGTGATAAGGTACCACTCATGGTTAGGAGTCATGGTGAATATCTAAGTGGTGCTAGAGTGAGTCATCACAAGTCATGGTATGACTCGTAGGATGAGGCAACAAGTCGTGGTGAGGAGTTGTGGTAAGTCGTATTGGTTTGGGTGGATGGTACCACGGTTGACAGGAAGACCTGTAGGATGGTGGTCCGAGTCATGGTATACAAGTCATGGCAAAATTTAGAAAGTTAGGAGAAAGGGTAAAGTGACCACGAGAGATAACCACGAGTCATGACTTGATGGTATGACTCGTGGCACGACTCGTGGTCGGGGCCAGAACTACATTTCAGGGAAATTTTAATAAGGGCAATTTAAACTTTTTACGCTTTTGAACCCTAAACCACGTCAATTTGAGATTTGAATAGGGTCTTTAAGGGATGAAAACTCCTATTAAGTTCATTCTAGCAATTACAAGTGTTAGAGAAGGGAGTAGGAAGGGTTTCGAGCAACTTTCTTCAAGATTCTTCAAGTTTTCACTTAGGGTTCTTCAAGGGAGTAGGAAATCACGAAATTTTAAGGTATGTGGGGTTTTGAATGGGTAGATTAGACCATATCCATGCCCATTTCTTTCCTTTTCCTACGATTACGTTACCAAATTCTTGTGGGTCTTAATCCAATTGCATGATTTCTCAAAAGTTTACATGAAAGTGTGGTAGTATGTTTAAATTATATGTTTTGAAGTATTTGGGCTGATATTGCTTGTATATTTTATATTTCATGATTTAAAACTCTAAAAGTATGGATAAGTAATTATGAAGGACTTCTTGGTAAAATTCCTGTTTGTGCTAAATCCACAAGCTTTATACGAATTTTTGAGTTTCAAGCATGTATTTAAGTTTCCTATTTCTCATGTTGTCATGATTATATTTCACATAAATTAAGCATTTCAAGCATGATTAATATTTTGGGCCATGCCCATATGTTGTGTATGATTTATGAACTATGTCTTTGGCTGACTCACGGGCCTAAATTCCATGGCTAGTATTACGAACTCTCAAACATGGTATGATCTTTATGATTTAACTAGCCGTGCATGTTATGTATGAATTTCTATGAGCACGTTACATGTTTTGGGAGTAGTACTTAACACCGAGTAGGTTTCGGGCCGACGTTACGCCCCCAACCTCAGAACTACATGCCACCGTAGGATTATGTTTAGGACCTCCTCAGTGACTGTCCCCTATTCCCTACGGGGCCCTTTATGAATGATATCACGCCTTTCATGGTTCATACTCTTGGAAAGGTATGAACGGCCTCCCGACTAGGCGTATAAGTCGAACTTCATATGTGCTCATATGGAGTATGTCAGTTATTGAAATCTCCCATTGTTCCTCATAGTTTTGAACTAGGCATGATTATGTTCTTTTGGCTCAAGTTATGATTTATGAAATGTTTTTCCCGCATGTTATGACTTTGATGGGTTTATGAATATTTTTGGAAATATTGAGCCTTACGATATACTCTCGATTTAAGTCTTATAATCATGATGTCCCCACTCCTTTAACTTTTATGTTTTTAAGCATTGCTTTGCATACCTTACATACTCAGTACTATCCAAGTACGGACCCACATATTTTCAGGATCTGGTTTGTAGGTTCAGCATCGTCCCTAGCTGGCTCTCAGTTTCACTCAGTCTTCAGTGGTGAGTCCTCATGATTCGAGGGCTTCATGTTCAGACTTGTTTAATTGTCTTATGTTTTCAAAATGTTTGGGTTAGTTGGAGTCTTGTCCCTTCAACCTGTCTTTTAAGATTAGAGGCTTTCAGACTTATGAGTAGTATTTAGCCGTTTATGTTTGGATCTGGTATTGTTGTTTTCTTTATATCTCATGATATGAATTTCAACTAATTCATGCTTGATAAGTTAAGTTTTACTCCTTATATGAATTAATTAGTATTATGCTAATGGCATGGGTTGACTTGGGGTCTCTCAGGGCTCCTTGTCCCGTGTCTACGATCCAGGTGTACTCTCTGGTCGTGACAAACTTGGTATCAGAGCAATAGGTTTAGATGTATCCTAGGAATTCTGAAAGCCACGTTAGGTAGAGTCTTTTTCATGGGTGGGAAGCGCGCCACACTTATGATTAAGAGGCTACTGAACATTTTACGAATATTCCCTTCTTTCATGATCTATGTCGTGGGGTCAAAATCTCTCCCTCTTTGTAATTTGTATTGTTTGCGACTGCAGAAAATTTATGGCTCCCGGAAGGATAATCAGAAGGAGGAACAAAAATGATGAAGGCCATGAGGGTGGCAATAATGATGGGCGTCAGCAAGCCCCACCTATTCAGGAGCCCTAGGCACCCAAGCCAGCTTCCCATGCCGAGTTTCAGGCAGCTATTCAAATGTTGGCGCATGCCTTGACCGCTCAGGTAAACTAGAAGGTTGTTGCACCTGTTCCTCATAACGGCGATACAACAGCGGCCTGGATCAAAGACTTTTTTAGGATGAACCCTCCCGAGTTCATAGGGGAAAATGTGGACGAGGATCCACACGAGTTCATCGAAGGGATTTTGAAGGTCACTCAGGTCATGGGAGTGATAAGTTAGGAATGTTTTGATTTGGCCTCTTATCAACTAAAGGAGGTCACTTACATTTGGTTGAAGCAATGGAGGGATACCAGGGCAGCGGGAGCAAGCCCTATCAGCTGGGATGAGTTCAACATAGCCTTTCTTGACGTGTTTTTCCCTCGGAAGATGAGGGAACTTAAAGCAACTGAGTTTTTCAACCTTAAGCAAGGAAAGATATGCAGTTGATTTCACTCGCCTGTCAAAATATGCCCCGGAGTTAGTGATGGATCAAAAGGAGCAGGTAAGCAGATTCGTGTAGGGAGTAGCTGAGTATCTAGATAAGAACTACACAATAGCCATGATTCATCAAGATATGGACTACCCACAGATAGTCCTCTATGCTCAGCAGATGGAAGCAGCTCATATGAGGCAGAGAGAGGGCAAGAGGGCCAGAACTGATAGCCACAGCTTCTCCCAGCCTAAGCCAAGGGGTGAATTTCACTAGCAGTCCTAGCACAAGCCTACTACACCAGCACCATTTTTAGCTAGCACTCCATCCAGGCCACAGGACGGTCAAAGGAGTAGGGCCTCAGGTTCGAGGAGTCAAAATAGTACGCGCACAGAGAGCACATTCCCATATTGTGCTACTTGTGGCAAGAACCACCTAGGGAAATGTTTGGTGGGCTTAGATGCTTGTTTCGGGTGTGGCAAACTCGGACACAGACTTAGGATTTCCCTACAGCTAGGTCAGAGGGTAGTGGAGCCCGCACTTCAGCAGCCTGTTCAACCGTCCCAGTAGCACGTCAGACTCAGCAAGGTGCTCCGACTGGCTCAGCTGGTGGCCAGCACCAGAACCGGTTTTATGCACTTGGCCTCGGCAGGAGCAAGAGACTTCTCCCGATGTGGTTACGGGTATGTTGCGAGTTTTTCATATTAATGCTTATGCTTTATTAGATCCGAGAGCCACACTATCTTTTGTGACATCTTACATTGCTAGTCACTTTTTAGTCTGTCCTGAAATCTTGTCTGAACCATTTTCTGTCTCTACCTCGGTTGGTGATTCAGTCGTAGAGAGGCGGGTATATAGAGATTGCGCTATTACAGTGTTGCATAAGGTTACCTCAGCAGAGTTAGTAGAATTAGCTATGACCAATTTTAAAATCATCTTAGGCATGGATTGGTTGTTTGCATGTTATGCTTCTGTTAACTATAGAACTTGGGCAGTGGAGTTTCAGTTTCCAAATAAATCGATTTTAGAATGTAGGGGTGGTTCTGCGGTACCCGTAGGTCGCTTTATCTCCTATATCAAGGCCAGAAAAATGATTTCCAAGGGCTGTATTTACTACTTGGTTAGGATTTAGGATTTCAAGTCAGAGACCCCGACCATTTAACCAATCCCCGTGGTGGGTGAATACCCCTTTGTATTTCTAGATGACCTACCAGGTGTCCCTCCCGAGAGGGAGATTGATTTTGAGATTGACCTTTTACCTGACACACAGCCCATATCAATTCCTCCCTACCGAATGGCCCCGGTCGAGCTAAAAGAATTAAAGGAGCAGTTGAAGGATTTGCTATATAAGGGTTTCATTAGACCGAGTAAGTCCCCATGGGGTGGCCCAGTTTTGTTCTTTCGGAAGAAAGATGGTTCCCTGCGGATGTGTATTGACTATAGACAATTGAACAAGTTCACAATCAAGAATAGATATCCCTTACCTAGGATTAATGACTTATTTGATCAGCTTCTGCGTGCCAAATACTTCTATAAGATAGATCTCAGGTCTAGGTATCACCAAATCAGAGTCCGAAAAAACGACATTCCAAAGACTGCTTTCAGAACCCGGTATGGCCACTATAAATTCTTTGTTATTTCTTTTGGACTAATCAATGCCCCAGCAGCTTTTTTGGATTTGATGAACAGGATATTCAAGGCATATTTGAATATGTTCGTGATTGTGTTCATTGATGACATATTAATATACTCCCGGAGTGAGGAGGAGCATGCCGCACACCTGAGGGTAGCACTCCAAACCCTAAAGGATAACCAAATATACGCTAAGTTCAACAAATGTGAGTTTTGGCTGAAATCAGTTGCATTTTTAGGGCATGTGGTGTCAAGCGACGTTATAAGGGTGGACTCCCAGAAGACAGAAGCAGTAAAGAACATGCCTTGAACGGTAAACCCTTCGAATATCAGAAGCTTTTTTGGCTAAGCCGGTTACTATCGGAGGTTCATGAAAGGTTTCTCATCCATTGCAGCCCCACTAACGAGATTGACTCAGAAAAACGTGAAGTTCCAATGGTCGGAGGCTTGTGAGAAGAGCATTCAGGAATTGAAGGCCAGACTCACTTTAGCACCGGTGTTGACTTTACTGGAGGGTACCGATTGCTTCATTGTATATTATGATGCTTCGAGGGTCAGACTGGGATGTGTATTGATGCAACACAAAAAATTCATAGCATATGCTTCCAAATAGTTGAAAACTCACGAGAAGAATTACCCAACCCATGATCTTTAGTTGGATGCAGTGGTATTTACTTTGAAGATATGGAGACACTACTTGTATGGGGTTCATGTAGATGTATTCACAGACCACAAGAGCTTACAATATGTGTTCACACAGAAGGAACTAAATCTTCAGCAATGGAGGTGGTTGGAGCTACTTAAGGACCACGACATGAGTGTCCTTTATCACCCCGTCAAGGCCAATATGGTAGAAGACGCTCTTAGTAGACTTTCTATGGGAAGTGTGTCGCATGTTAGCGTAGATAATAAGGAGCTAGTAAAGGAGGTACATCGACTTGCACGATTGGGAGTTAGGTTAGTTGGTTCGACTAATGGTGGGATGGTAGTTCAAAACGGGTCAGAGTCATCCTTGGTAGTGGAGGTGAAGGCTAAACAATATGAAGACCCAATATTGGTAAATTTGAAAGAAGCTGTTCAAAATCAGAAGGTAGAAGTCTTCTCCAAAGGGGGAGATGGTGTGCTTTGGTACCAGGGTCGCTTATATGTCCCGAGCATGGGCTATTATAGAAGCCAGATGTTACATAAGGCTCACGGGTCCAGATATTCTATAAATCCAGGTGCCACCAAAATGTATCATGCCTTGCGGGAAATCTATTGGTGGAATGGCATGAAACGGGATATTGCAGAATTTGTAGCTAAGTGCTCGAATTACCAACAAGTGAAAGTCGAGCTTCAGAGACCGGGGGGTGTACTCCAAGATAACAGCTTTCCTACTTGGAAGTGGAAAGAAATCAACATGGACTTTGTGACTGGTTTTCCCCGCACTCGTAGACAGTATGACTCTATTTGGGTTGTGGTGGACAGGTTGACCAAGGATGCTCATTTCCTACCAGTCAAAACCACTGATTCAGCAGAAGATTATGCAAAGTTATACATCCAAGAGTTGGTTAGACTACATGAGTGCCCTTGTCTATTGTATCAGACAGAGGTACCCAGTTCACCTCTAAATTCTGGAGATCTTTTCAAAAGGGACTTGGCACCCAAGTCAAGCATAGCACGGCATTCCATCCACAAACAGATGGTCAGGCGGAGCGGACTATCCATACTCTCGAGGACATGTTGAGAGCTTGTACTATTGACTTCAAGGGTAGTTGGGACGAGCATTTACCTTTTATTGAGTTTGGCTAAAACAACAGCTACCACTCCAGCATACAAATGGCACCGTTCGAAGCTCTTTACTGGCAATGGTGTAGATCGCCCATTGGGTGGTTTGAGGTCAGTGAAGCTTCATTTGTGGGACCCAATTCAGTCCATGAAGCTATGGAAAAAGTTCAGTCAATAAGAGAAAGGCTAAAATGACTCAACGTCACCAAAAGTCTTATGCAGATGTGAGGAGAAGGGAGCTTGAGTTCCAGGTCAATGATTGGGCGTTTCTGAAGGTATCTCCCACGAAGGGATTGATGAGATTTGGAAAGAAAAGAAAATTCAGCCCCCGCTATGTTGGCCCATATAGGATTGTGAGGCGAGTGGGTAAAGTAGCCTATGAGTTAGAGTTACCTTCAGAGTTGGCTTCGGTTCACCCCGTATTTCATGTATCGCTCTTGAGGAAGTGCATGGGAGATCCAGCCTTAGTGGTTCCGGTGGAAAGTGTTGGTGTGAAGGATAGCCTCAATTACATAGAAATTCCTGTTGAAATCTTGGATCGTCAGGTTCGTAGGCTGAGAAACAAGGAAGTAGTTTTAGTAAAGGTGTTACGGAGAAATTAGAATGTTGAGGGAACTACGTAGGAAGCTGAAGTGGATATGAAGGCCAAATACACCCATTTGTTCACAATCGGCCCAGTTTCAATTTGGGGTATCAGTTTTTTCAAAAAACTTTGATTCAGTTTTTCATGTTTTGTTCATGCGTATAAGTTTGTTTTATGATATGATGTATGTAAGTGATGTCTGAATTCAGAACAGCTATGTGGTTCTTTTCGGGGGTAGTCATTCTGTTAGTTTCTGGGTTGAACGATTAGCATCTGTATATAGTGATTGCATATTTCCATTTGCTGCTAAGGGGGAGATACTATAACACCCCGGAAGGGCCTACCAATAGACCCAGGAGTTGAAGTCGAACTGGACCAATAAGTAGGGCATACAACAATGGATCAATTCATTCAACAAGATCTGTTCGAATCACTATTTTGCCGAGTTCCTTAGAGAGAGACATTCAAGCATTTACCAAGATTTTTTGAGTTATTTTCTTGATTATGATTGATTGCCTTTTGTTCATTCTTGGAGTTGGTCAACAAGTAACTAAAGTGCTCTATACTTCTTCACTAAAATACCTGGAATTTGCAGTAGTAAGACTCGAGGTATGAATCGTGGTAAGGACCTACGACTCGTGACTCAGTCGTGAGGAAATTGAGAGCCTGAGGTTGTGTCATGGGTAGTCCTACGAATCATAGCGATAAGGTATGACACATGGTTAGTAATCATGGTGTATATCTCAGTTGTGCCAGAGTGAGTCGTCACGGGTCATGGTACGACTCGTAGGATGAAGCAACGAGTCGTGGTGAGGAGTTGTGGTTAAGTCGTATTGGTTTGGGTGGATAGTACCACGGTTGATAGTACAAACCGTAGGATGGTAGTACGATTCGTGGTATACCAGTCGTGGCCAAATTCAGAAAGTTAGGAGAAAGGGTTAAGTCACCACGAGAGGTAACCACGAGTCGTGACTTGATGGTACGACTCCTGGCACGACTCGTGGTCGGGGCCAGAACTACGTTTAAGGGAAATTTTACTAAGGGCAATTTCGACTTTTTACACTTTTAAACCCTAAACCACATCGTTTTGAGATCGATAAAGGGTCTTTAAGGGATGAAAACTCCTATTAAGTTTATTCTAGCAATTACAAGTATTAGAAAAGGGAGTAGGAAGGGTTTCGAGAAACTTGCTTCAAGATTCTTCAAGTTTTCACTTAAGGCTCTTCAAGGGAGCAGGAAATCACAACATTTCCAAGTATGTGGGGTGTTGAATGGGTAGATTAGACCCTACCCATGCACATTTCTTTCCATTTCCTATGATTAAGTTGCCAAATTCTTATGGGTCTTAACTCAATTGCATGATTTCTCAAAGTTTACATGAAAGTGTGGTAGTATGTAAAAATTATGGGTTTTGAAGTATTTGTGCTGATATTGCTTGTATATTTTATATTTCATGATTTAAAACTCTAAAAATTATTGAGGCCCAAGCTTAATACGAATTATTGAGTTTCAAGCATGTCTTCAAGTTTCCTATTTCTCATGTTGTCATGATTATGTTTCGCATAAATTAAGCATTTCAAGCATGATTAAGATTTTGGACCATGCCCATATGTTGTGTATGATTTATGAACTATGTCTTTGGCCGACTCACGGGCCCAAATTCCATGGCTAGTATTATGAACTCTCAAACATGGTGTGGTTTTCACGATTTAACTAGCCGTGCATGCTATGTATGAATTACTATGAGCATGTTACATGCTTTGGGAGTAGTACTTAACACCGAGTAGGTTCAGGGCCCAGGTTACGCCCCAAACCTCAGAACTATGTGCCACCGTAGATTATGTATGGAACCTCCTCAGTGACTGTTCCCTATGCCCTATGGGGCCTTCATGAGTGATATCTTGCCTTACATGGTTCATACCCTTGGCAAGGTATGAAAAGCCTCCCGACTAGTCGTACAAGTCGGACTTCATATGGGCTCATGTGGAGTATGTCGGTTATAGAAATCTCCCATTGTTCCTCATGGTTTTGAAATATGCATGATTATGTTCTTTTGGCTCAAGTTATGATTTATGAAATATTTTTCTCGCATGTTATGACTTTGATGGGTTTATGAATATTTTTGGAAATATTGAGTCTTATAATACACTTACGATTTCAGTCTTATAATCATAATGTCCCACTCCTTTAACTTTTATGTTTGTAAGCATTGCTTTGCATACCTTGCATACTCAGTACTATCCAAGTACTGACCCACATATTTTCAGGATCCGGTTCGCAGGTTCAATATCATCCCTAGCTTGCGCTCAGTTCCGCTCAGTCTTCAGTTGTGAGTCCTCATGATTCGAGGGCTTCATGTTCAGACTTGTTTAATTGTCTTTTATTTTCAAAATATTTGAGTTAGTTGGGGTCTTATCCCTTCAACCCATCTTTTATGATTATAGGCTTTCAGACTTATGTGTAGTATTCAGCTGTTTCTATTTGGATCTGGTATTGTTGTTTTCATTATATCTCATGATACGACTTTAAGCTAGTTGATTCTTGATAACTTATGTTTTCCATCTTATATGAATGAATTAGTATTATAATCACGCCATGGGTTGACTTGGGGTCTCTCGGGGCTCCTTGTCTCGTGTCTACAATCTGGGTGTACTCTCCGGTCGTGACAAAGACCCCGCACGTTCGAGGACATCCGATTAAATTAGAATTTGATAAAATATATTTTATGCTGCCTCATTTATGAAAAATTTTCAACTATGATATATTAATATATGTGTTACAAATTTCAGGATTATTATATTTTATTCATATTTTAGAAGAAATTTTAACTCTAGTCATGTAGAGAAATTGAATTAATTAGAACACTTTTAGATGAGGTATGTAGGATATATTATATTATCATTTTATATGCAGAATGTTTAAGTAATGAGTGCACCGTCTAAAGCTTATAGTTTAACAATTTTATTTATATGACTATTTGTATTGTCATTAAGAGCTAGATAATTAAAAGTATTTAGTTGTGGGATTTCCCCACCGATTAAGAGCTGAAGTAGTATAAAGCCTCACATGCATAAGATATAGTTATCTACTTAAATCAACTTTATTGCCACTGTGAGCTAAGTGATAAGTATGGTGCATGCCACTATTAGATCCCTTCATGAAGAATTAAGTGGAAGATTTTATATATATTAAGTTGTTCAATTGGCTTCACTTGGAATATAAGTTTCTCGTCCATAACAAAGGAAACCCGACATTTTTTTCACGCAAATTCCTATGATTATGCTGCAAAATGCGGTCCAAACGCGAATTAACTGCAGGTATCGGGTAATAAGCCTTCAGGGAGAACTACTACGGAGTTATTTTCAGGAAATTCGCTCGGCAAATCGTAATCCCGCTGAGCTAAAGTTGTCAGAATTGCTCCAAACTAATTTCTATGCGATCACAGGCTTCAAGTAAGCATTTCTCTCTTCTGGACTTTCGAGAAATTTTGAATTTTCCACCGTGTTCTGTCAAGTTGAAATATAGTTAATATTTATATATAAAAAGTTATCATTTTTGCCGGATTTAGTACTGAAACTAGTTTCATTTTCCCAGTAGTACGATTTCAATTGAGGCAAGCTATTTAATACAAATTTGATACTCGACAGTTAAGTAGAAATCACCAATCAAAGTATGTTAAGGCAAATCTCCTCGGCAAGTTAGTTACTTCAGTAGCGTAACTCAGTTTGAATCCCAATAAAGAATACCATAAGCATATTTGTTTCGATTAGCTGTTGTTATTCACTGAGACCAGTATTCCATGTTGAGTTTGGGATTGACTATGCCCTGTATAGCCCTCCATAACCAATCCCAGGGTTACTAGCTGTGTCGATGCTCGCGAGGGGCTAGATGACGTTGCTCTGAGGAGCGGTATGCCGTTCGTGAGGTACGAAGATGAGGTCCAAGGTCCTCATACGGTCCATTCCATGGCTGGATTACTTCTATGCCGTATTGGTACACCCCATTGAATTTGGTACCCAGGGTACAGACAACAGGAGTCTACTGGACTCAAACACAACTATAGTTCAGGGGCCAAGCGGGCTCAATTGCAGACCCAGGGGACCAGTAAGACGGCTATAGTTATTAGTTGAGTCAGGTGACCTTGTAGGGAAAAATATAGATTGAAGTGTACTCTGTAGGGCTTATGGGGGTCCCGGGTGGGTTATTCTATGCTGGTTGTACCTTCCGGTTTATGGGGGCCAGGTAAGGTTCTTGTTTGCACCATTTATTGGTAAATTAGACAGCAGGAAGGTAAGTATTCAGGTTACATTTCCATCTCTTTTATTTAGTCACTTTCAGCTCTATTTTAAGTTTTTTTCAGTCAGTTACAGTTATTGTACTGACGCCCCTCCACGGGGTGCTGCATTACTTGCCTGCAGGTGCGGATAGACGAGGAGATGGTCCCTCTTAGCCTTCAACCAAGATTGTCAGAAGCATCAACTCCTTTCCTCTGGAGCTTGTAGATAAAAGGTTTACTTCTTTTGATTGTACAGATTTGGGTAGGTTGGGGCCCTGTCCCGACCATCATATTATTCCTAGAGGCTTGCAGACAGTTTCTATTTCCCTATGGCTAGCTGTTGATGGCCTTGTGGGGCCCTTGTATGCTTTATCTTGCGTGTTGGCCATGTGGGGCCTTGTTTAGCTGTCAGTTAGTGGCCTTGTCGACCATAGTTTAGTTTAGCACTAAATTTACTTTACAGTTATAACTAGACATCATGGTGGTCTTGTCGGCCCACATAGGATTCCCTACTATTACCTGTTTATGGTTAGCTGTTTTCTTTTATAGGTGGCTATAAGGCCTTGTCAGCCGAGGGCTGTGTTTACAGTTGAGATATATCCCATTGTTTTATTGATTTAAAGTTTAACCATGCACTAGGAGTGCATAAGCTCGACCAGGTCAGTTCAGATCCTAGTAAGGCACCAGGTGCCAGTCATGCCTCCTAAGGTGGGGACAAGCTTGATACCAGAATAGGTCGTATAACAGGGAGTCTGCAAGCCATGTTAAGTAGAGTCTTTTCTATGGATGTTGTTGTGCAACACATTCCATAGGAAGGAGGCTGCGAGGCATCATAGGATAGTTGCTCTTATTTTCTTATCCAGTCGTGCTAATAGAACTGCGTAGTATAGGATTGAGTCCCTAAGCTTACCATATTCTTCCTGTCTGTAGAGAAATATCAGACCCGCGATATACCACGATTGGCAAGGAGTTGGACATTGTAGCAGGAGAAGCACTAGCAGGGTGCCTCAGTCAGAGTCAGCCCGATCTAGGGGTGACAAGGAGACTTCATCTCTGTCTCCCCAGTCTCCTCCGCCATGCTAGTAGCCGTCCAGAGCGGCGTATGTATTAGCACCGCCTCCAGCAGTTTCTATTATGATGCCTTGGAACCAGGAGGTCAGGAGTGTTGTTTCATTATAGCTCAGATGATGGCTGCGCAGCGACAACCAGTGGTGCCCGTGGTTGTTGAGTCTTCGGAAGGATCGGGTAGTTCGAGGGTCCAAGAGTTCCTCACTCTAAGTCCCCCGCATTTCACAAGGACAAATCGAAACGAGGACCCTCAAGACTTCTTGGACCATTTGCAGAGGATCTTCAGGGTAATGCATGCCACACCTGCGGAGTCGGTTGAGTTTGCGGTATTTCGGCTATGGAACATAGCAATATTATGATACAAGAGTTGGGAGAGGTCCCGAGGTAGAGATGTTCCCCCTCTTACTTGGTCTAGCTTTTCGGAAGCCTTCCTGGATCATTTTCTGCTGCTGGAAATCCGACAGGCCCGGGTTGATCAATTCATGAACATGGAGCAGGGCTCGATGAGTGTTCGGGAATATGCTATGAGATTTGACTCCTTGGCCCGATATGCACTAGCTTTCGTTGACACCATACCATCCAGGGTGCATCAGTTCATTATGGGGATGCTTCTAGAGTATGTGGAGACTTGCGTTACAACCACTTTGCGAGAGGACATTGATATCGCCCGTGTCCAGGCATTTGCTTAGAACATAAAAAGGATCAGGCAGTGTCAGCAAAGGGTAGATAGGGGAAGCCAAGAGCAGCACCGCAGGGCTAGACCTAGTGATACTCAGGCAGAGTCTTAGGGCAGACCAAGGCCACGACTATCAGATAGACCACCTAGACCCTCACTCCCACAAAAGCAGCAGGGTGACAGACTTGGTCGTCGAGGGCAGTCAGGACTCGGCAAGAGTTCACGACCATCGGGTCCACAGCAGCAGAGAGGGCTAGAGCAGAGTAGACTCATTATGCCACCTTGCCCTATTTGTTGTCTTCATCATCTTGGAGCCTGTAGGTGTGGTTCTACAGCGTGCTATGCTTTTGGATGAGAGGGTCACATGATGAGAGACTATCCAGCCAGGGGTCAGAGTGGTTTGGACCGACAGGACAGATATTCAGTAGGGTAACATGCCCCAGCATCACCAGCAGGGTGTAGACCCTCAAGTTCAGTCGACAAAGGCCAAGGTAGACCAGGGGCATCCAGCTTAGGCACCGGTCTGGATCGTACTTATGCTCTACCAGGATGATAGGAGTCAGAATCGTCACCGAATGTTGTGATAGGTATGCTGGACATTTTCTCTCATTTTTTTTATGTTTTGATAGACCCAGGCTCCACTTTGTCTTATGTCACGCCATTAGTGGTCCGAAAGTTTGGTATCATGCCAAAATTACTTTAGTTACCCTTTTCAGTATCTACGCATGTTGGCAATTCTATTATAGCTAAACCGGTCTACCGAGGTTGTACAGTAGAGGTTGTGGGTCGCCAGACCTTTGCAGACCTAGTGGAACTAGACATGATTGATTTTCATGCAGTTATGGTTATGGATTGGCTAGCACCCTGTTATGCCAATGTAGAATGTTGGACCAAGACAGTTCCATTGCACTTCCCTTGGGAGGTGATACGAGAGTGGAAAGGCAATGCGTCTACGCTAAAAGGTAGGTTTATATCCTATCTTCGGGCAAAGAAGTTGATAGCAAAGGGTTGTATTTATCACATTGTTAGAGTTCAGGATCTGCAGGCATAACCCCCGACTCTTCAGTCCATCCCTATACTCAATGAATTTCCAAATGTATTTCCAGATGAACTTCTTGGTATTCCCCCGGAACGAAAAATTGATTTTGCCATCAATCTACTATCAGGCACTCAACCTATATCTATCCCCCCGTATCGAATGGCTTGTGTTGAGCTCAAAGAATTGAAAGAATAGTTGAAAGATCTGCTAGATAATGGCTTCATTAGGCCGAGTACTTTACCGTGGGGTGTGCCAGTCCTATTTGTGAGAAAGAAGGATGGCTCCCTCCATATGTGTATAGACTACCGGCAGTTGAGTAAAGTCACCATCAAGAACAAGTATCCACTTCCCAGAATAGATGATTCATTTGGCCAGTTACATGGGGCGAGGTACTTCTCAAAAATCGATTTGAGGTCCGGGTACCACCGGGTTCGGGTTCGGGAGAGAGGTATCCCAAAAATAGCCTTCAGGATCAGGTATGGCCATTTTGAATTCTTAGTCATGTATTTTGGGTTGACGAATGATCCTGCAGTGTTTATGGACCTGATGAACAATATCTTCCATCCTTATCTAGACTTGTTTCTGATTGTATTTATTGATGACATCCTGGTGTATTCCCGTTCAGAAGTAGATCACCGAGATCATTTACAAATGGTGCTCCAGATTCTCAGGGATCGTCACTTGTGTGTGAAATTTTCTAAATGCGAGTTCTAGTTAAATTCAGTAGCTTTTTTGGGTCATGTTGTATAAGATGCTAGTATTCAGGTGGATTCACAGATGATTGAGGCAGTAAAGAAATGGCCCAGACCTACAACTCCAATTGAGGTACGTAGTTTCCTGGGGTTAGCTGGATGTTACAGAAGATTTGTGGAGGGGTTTTCTACCTTAGCAACACATTTCACAAAGTTAAGTCAGAAGGAAGCTAAATTTCATTGGACTGAGGCATGTGAACAGAGTTTCCAAGAGTTGAAAAATAGATTGATATCAGTACCAGTCCTAGCTTTGCCAGAAGGTTCAAACGATTATGTAGTATATTGTGATGCTTCAAGTGTCGAATTGGGGTGTGTCTTTATGCAACACAGTAAGGTAATTGCTTACGCTTCGAGACAGCTGAGAAAACATGAAAAGAACTACCCCACCCATGACTTGGAATTAGCGAAAGTGGTTCAAGCCTTAAAAATCTAAAGACATTACTTGTATAGGGTGCATGTGGACATCTTTACTGATCATAATAGCCTCCGGTATATCTTTGCACAGAAGGAATTGAATCTACGGCAGCAGCGCTGGTTAGAATTGCTAAAGGACTATGATGTGAATACTTGTATGATCCAAGGAAAGCTAATATCGTGGCAGATGCCCTCAGCCGTAGATCCATGGGTATTTTGGCATACCTAAGGCTGGAGCAGCGGGAAATGGCTCGGGTGTTGCACCGGTTAGCCAGCTTAGCCGTCCGGGTAATAGATTCAAGTGAAAATGGGGCGATATATCAGAATACAATAGTATCATCCCTGGTAGTGGAGGTAAAAGAGCGGCAGTATGAAGATCCTCAGCTAGCACAACTCAGAAATAAGGTACAACAGGGGGAAGTATCGGCTTTTGAGGTAACCAGAGATCAAATTTTAAGATGTATGAGTCGCGTCTGTGTTCCAGATGTGGCAGAACTTCACCAGCAGATCATGGCATAGGTACATTACTCCCATTATTCCTTGCACTCAAGTTCAACAAAGATGTATCATGACATAAAAGGGATTTTCTGGTGGTCGAGAATGAAGAAAAGTGTAGCAAAGTTTGTAGCGTAATGCCCTAATCGCCAGCAGGTGAAAGCAGAACATCAAAAACCCAGTGGATTGAGACAGGAGATAGAAGTTCCCATGTGGAAATGGGAGGCAGTTAATATGGATTTTATGATAGGGCTACCCTGTACCAGATTCAGATTTGATTCCATCTAGATGATTGTTGACAGATTAACGAAGTCGGCTCATTTTTTGATAGTCAAGACCACTTTTTTAGCTAAGGAGTATGCCGAGGTTTACATCAGGGAGATAGTTAGATTACATGGGGTCCTAGTGTCTATTATTTCTGATAGAGGAGCACAATTCACAGCGAGGTTCTGGCAGTCTTTCCAGAGGGGTTTGGGAATGCAAGTTAATATGAGTACAACATTTCATCCATAGATAGATGGACAGGCAGAACGTACAATCCAAACGTTCGAGGATATGCTACGGGTGTGTGCTAGACTTTGGGGGTAGCTGGGATGAACACTTACCCCTTATTGAGTTCTCCTATAATAATAGTTATCATTCGGCAATCAGATGGCACCTTATGAAGCCTTATATGGGTGGATGTGTAGATCTCCAGTTGGCTGGTTCGAAGTCAGAGAATCAGAGTTAATTGGACCGGACATGATCCATCAGTCAGAGGGAAAAGTGAAGCCCATTAGAGAACGCCTATTGATAGCTCAAATCCACCAGAAATCTTACGCTGATGTATGGCGTAGGAACTTGGAGTTCAATGTAGATGACTGGGTGTTTCTGAAAGTCTCACTAATGAAGGGTGTAATGAGGTTTTGTACAAAGTGTAAGCTTAGCCCAAGGTTTATTGGGCCGTATCGGATACGCTAGAGAATAGGTCAGGTAGCATATGTCACGCCCCACCTTGGGAGGCATGACTGGCACCTGGTGCCCTACTAGGACCTGGACTATTGGACTAACTGAGCCTAGGCACTTCTGGTGCCAGGCTGGCTCTAACTCTGGATTCAAGAAAACGACGGGCTATACAACGGCTTTAAACATAGCCTCCGGCCGACAAGGCCTATAGCCACCTGTAAGCATATAAACAGCTAACCAGAATAACCAACTACAAGGGATCCTATGTGGGCCGACAAGGACACCATGCTGTCTAGTTATATCTAAGAAATTAAATCGAGCACTACATTGATCTATGACCGACAAGGCCACTAACTAACAACTGAATAAGGCCCCACACAGCCAATACAGCTAACTACAGGGAAAATATATAATCTGCAAGCCTCTAGGAATAATAAGATGGTCGGGACAAGGCCCCGGCCTACCCATACTATACAAACAAAAAGAAAGTACACATCTGTTTTCCAAGATCCGGATGAAAGGAGCTGAAGGCTCTGTAACCCTGACCGGGACTACGAGGGATCTGCTCCTCATCTATATGTACCTGCAGGAAATTAATGCAGCGCCCCAAAATGGGCGTCCCACTGGTACTGAGTATGCAAAGCAACAACTGAAAATAACTAAAAGTAAATAATGAAACTGATAGTAACTGGAGCAATAAGAAAGACAGACTGAAACTAACTAGAATAGTGGGTTCAGGACTAACCTTAACTATTCTGAAAAGAGTAGGAGTTGTACATGGTAACATTTTCTCCTACTGTCTAACCATAACTAAATTAGCATGACATAACATAACACAACATAATCCTTACCTGGCCCCCATAAGCCGGAAGGTACAATCATCACAATCTATTTACCTCTACCCAGGTCATACCACATCACCTAGTAACTATAAGCAACTTGCCGATCCCCTGGGTATGCAACTTGGGCCTGCTGGGCCCCTGACTATAATTGTACCTGACTTTAGAGGACTCCTGTAATCAACACCCCAGGCGCAACCACTCGATGGGGATGTATAAAGGCCAACTACCGCAAAATATGGGGAAATTGGCATCCCATCTTCGTCCCTAGCGGACTGCATGCCACTTCATAAAGCGACGTATCCTCGTCCTCTGGCAGACGAGTCGATACAGCTATTAACCCTGGGGCGGTCATGAATGTTATACAGGTAATCCAGCCCAAAACAATACAATCAAGTCTCAACTGATAGCAATAAATATATATAATACACACTGAAAATAATAATAACATAATCTCTCGCATGTTGTATTGAATCTCATACAAAGACATGATATAATATTTTTGACGTACTTTACTAAATTACATACTGAACATAATATACTATTTCTGAAATACCTTACTTGAATTCATACTATTTTACTACACTAGGGTAACTAACTTGCCAAAAGAGACTGGCTTTACATACCTCGACTGCCGACTTTCTAATTAACTGGCGTAGCTCGGCTAATATTAAGCTATTTCCCCAACTGTATTCATTTTCACAATAGAATAGAATTAATTTCATCATTATTTTGAAAGAAAACAATACTATGTATATATCTACTGGCTATTCTTCGGCTTATCGAAGAATGACCGAAACTCAAAATTTCTCAGAAGTCTAGAAGAGAGAAATACTCACTTTAATGCTGGGAGTGTATTAACACTAGTTTTGAGCAATTCCAATCACTTTGACTCGGCGGGTCAATGCTTCGCCGGGCAATTTTCACGAAACTAATTCCGTAGAAATGCTCCGTGCAGCTTTATACTTCGGTACCCAAAGTTAATTTGAGTTTGGTCTGCGTTTGATGGCGTAATAGGACAGAAATTTATAGTAACCCTTCGTCCTCCTCTTTTCTCTTGTTGCTTTCACTGAAAATAATATGAGAAATGACTTAAAAACGAAGTGGGAGGCCTTTATATACTTGGAACCCGAAGCATGGCATTGTGGCATGCTGGCCATCACGCCAATCTAGCTCCGTGCCACATTGGCCATCGCGAAGAAGGGGCCTCCATGCCATATGCCCCTCTGGGCAGCGCGGTTCGGCCTCCTCTTGCGAAAATCCGACTTGGCACTCATTCAGCCTTTCCCCGGGCTCTTTTCTCGCACGTATGGCATTCTAAAATTCTCAACCAACACGCGAATAGGCCAACTAAGTGCTAGAAACTTACGGGGTGTAACATCCTCCCCCCCTTAAGAACATTCATCCTCGAATGTTACCTTCTACTTGCAAGAATCTTAACTTGCCACTATTTATTCTGGAGAAATTTCGGCAGAGTCCCACCGTAATATGGACTATCTGAAAATTTTGAAACGCAGAAAAGTCCAATACAGGTACTCTACATGATACTATTGTATTCATTTCAAAATAAACTGGAGTCAGCTACTCCACATTTACATGAATATAAAGCAACTCATGAAACAACAATAACAACATACCTCTAGCTGCATAATCTGACTAAGTCTGGAATAACTGAGGATATCTGACTTTCATATAATCTTCTGCTTCCCAAGTCATATCCTCTCGGTTCCTGTTACGCCATAATACTTTGACTGAAGCAACATCTTTAGTTCTTAGTCTACGGATCTGCTGGTCTAGTATGGCTACTGGAACTTCTTCATGGGCTAACTCTTCTGTAACTTGAACATCTTTGAGTGGGACAATTCTGGAAAGATCTCCTATGCACTTTCTCAGCATTGATACGTGGAAAACTGGGTGGAGAGATTCTAATTCTGGAGGTAGATCTAATTCATATGCCACCTGACCTATTCTTCGGCGAATCTGATAATGCCCAACAAACCTCGGGCTAAGCTTGCCTCTCTTACCAAACCTCATTACACCCCTCATCAGTGAAACTTTCAAGAACACCTAGTCATTCATATTTGTTATACCCCGTAGGATTCCCGGCACCTAGATGACCTATTTGAAAGTTGGTTAAGCATATTTGAAGGCCATACGTGCTAGAGAAAGGCCCGGGAAAAGATCGGACGAGAAATCTGTCGAACCATCGTGGAAGGAGCTGAGGCAGAGCCCCTCCGCGATGGCAGCGTGTCACGGAGGTGAAGCCTCCGCGTTGGCTCCGTGACACGTTGGCCTTGTCCAGGCCCAAGTATATAAAGCCCCACTTCAGTTTATTTTGGAATTAAATCATAAAAACTCCAGAAAACAGAGAGGAAACAACAGAGAAAGAAAAAGGAACGAAGAGGTAATATAATTTTCGTCCGATTACGCTGCTAAACGTTGTCCAAACTCAAATTAACCTCAGATACCGAGGTATTTAGCAGCAGAGAGCATTCCTACGGATTTAGTTTCGTGAAATACGGCTGACGAATCATCGAGCTACCGAGCTAAGGTAAGTGGAATTTCTCCCTTCTGGACCTCTGAAAAATAGCAAGTTTTCGACTGTCTTTCGATAAGCCTAAGTTTAGGCTATAAACTATATCGAAAGTGACGTTGCTCTTTAAAACAAAGTTGTATTTAGTATTAATTGACATATTTATGAATGCAGTTGGGAGAAAATAGTTGAAGTACCGGCCGAGCCTCGTCCGACAGATGGATAGTTCGAGGTTAAGGTATGTAAAGCTAGTTTCCTCGGCAAGTTAAGTAATCTTGGTACAGTACAGTAATTTAAAGGCCAGTAGAATGTTCAGAAGTCATGTGTTATGTTTATTACGAATGTTGGTACGATATTAGAAGCATCGAGTTATAACTTGCGTGAAACTTTCTAGCACGATATAGATTCTCATACAAGTGTTAGAAACTGCACAGCATCCTCAGTACGTGATGTGACACAGAATATTAGAATATCATTGTATTCAGTTGAAACCCAGTAAAGAAATGTAATATCTGTAAGACATCTCAGAAATAGAATGATAAGTTAAAATGAAGTTAGAAAGCATATTAGGAATAGTAAATCATGTTATTATAGAAACTCTGTATAGAGCATAGTTTTCAGCAGAAACACTATATCTTGTTCAACATTAGCCCCAGTACAGTCTGGCAGAAGACTATATTTATACATATATACTATTACCAGCCTCAGCATGTATTAAGTACGTACATATTACCATCGCTAGCTCAGCATATAGTATATACAAATACTTTACCACTATTAGCTTCAGTATGTGGGACATGCAGATAGTATTACTAGCTGAGACCGTTGTATTGTTTGGGGTTGGACTACCTAGCATCCATGACCGCCCCAGGGTTGATAGTTGTATCGACTCGTTCGCCAGAAGATGAAGATGCGTCGCTCTATGGAGTGGCATGCCGTCCCACAGGGGACGAAGATGAGATGCCAGTTTTTCCCCATATTGTGCCTTGATCGGCCCTTACACACCCCTGTCGAGCGGATACGCCCGGGTGTTGATTCAGGAGTCCTCCGGACTCAGATGCAGTTATAGTCATGGCTCAGCGAGCCCAAGTGCATACCCAGGGGACCGGCGGGATGCTTATAGCTATTATAGGAGATGGGATGACCGGGGTAGGGGTATAGATTCTGTGCTGGTTGTACCCCTCGGCTTATGGGGGCCGGGTAAGGTTTGTGTGTGCTATGTATGTTATGATATGTTATGCCGTGTTATAATAGATATGAGTAGATCGACAGTAGAACGATAAATCCTCAGGTATGACTCCTGCTCCTTCCAGTATAATTAAGAGAAGGTATGACTTACATTATCAGACAGTTAATCTATTCCTTCCTACTTTAGTTTCATCAGTTATATTGTTGTTTTCAGATATTTCTTTCAGTTATTGCTTTACATACTCAGTACCAGCGGTACTGACGCCCGATGGGGCACTGCATTACTTGCCTGCAGGTATTCATAGACGAGCAGGCGATACCACGTGATTCCTATCGGCGATCGAGTATTCAGCTCCTGTCATCCGGAGACTGAATTCCAGAGGTGTATTTCGTTTTCTTTTGTTGTATAGTACGGGTAGGTCGGGGCCCTATCCCGATCATTTTTATGGTTACTCCTAGAGGCTTGCGGTCTGTATATATTTCCCTGTGGTCAGATGAGCCGGTCGTGTGAGGCCGTGCAGTTGTATAGCTGTTAGTACTTGTGTTTCCTTTATGTTGGCCGTGTGGGGCCATAGTTCGACAGTAGTGGTGACCTTGCCGGTCACGTAGCTATCCAGTACTTCATGGTTAAGTTATAGATAACTAGACAGCATGGTGGCCTTGTCGGCCTGCATAGGTTTCCCTGTATTGATATGTTTCTTGTCAGCTGTTAGTACAGGCACAGGAGGCTATAGGCCAATGGGCCGGGGGCTGTGTTTACAGCCGTTATATAGCCTTTGTTTCCAGAAATGTGAGTTAGAGCCAGCCAGGCACCAGATGCGCCCAGGCTTAGCAGTCCAGCAGTTCAGGTCCTAGTAGGGCACCAGGTGCCAGTCATACCCCCCAAGGCGGGGTGTGACAAACTTTGTATTAGAGCAGGTCGTATCCCAGGGAGTCTGCAAGCCGTGCTAAGTAGAGTCCTGTCCATGGATGTGTTGTGCACCACATACTATGGATAGGAGGCTGCAAGGCATGATAGGATGGTTGTCTTTTATTCTTATTCAGTCGTGCTGTAGAGCGGTACAATATAGGGTTGAGTCCCTAAAAGCTTACTATATGCTTTGGTTACAGATAATGTCAGACCAGTGACATCCTATCACAGGACGGAGCTTAGATATTGCAGCAGGGGAAGGCACCAGCAGGATGCCTCACCCTCATTTAGAAACAGCCCGATCAGAGGGCACTACAGAGGCATCGTCCCAGCCTTCTCAGCAGTCTCCACCACATCAGGAGCGGCTTGGGGCGACACTACCTTCAGCAGTCCCTATACCGACCCCTTCCGACCAGGAGGTTAGGAGTGTTGTAGTTATGTTAGCACAGATGATGGCTGCTCAGCGTCAGCCAATGCCGTCTACAATTGCGGAGTCATCAGGAGGGCCCGGTAGTTCGAGGGTCCAAGAGTTCTTACCTCTGAATCCCCCACAGTTTACAGGTACGGACCGGACAGAGGACCCTCAGGATTTTCTGGATCAAATGCAGAGAATCTTAAGGGTTATGCATGCCACGTCTACAGAATCAGTTGAGTTGGCAGCATTTTGGTTACGGGACATCGCCGTGTTATGGTATGAAAGCTGGGAAAGGTCCCGAGGGAGAGATGTTTCCCCTCCCACCTGGTCCAGCTTTCTTTTCTAGATCACTATTTGCCGCGGTAGATTCGACATGCTCGGGTAGACCAGTTCCTGCATCTGGAGCAGGGGGCCATTAGTGTTCGGGAATATTCCTTGCGGTTTGATTCTTTGGCCCGGTATGCACCGGCCTTTGTTGATACCATGGCATCCAGAGTACACCGCTTCATCATGGGGTTGAATCCAGAATATGTTGAGACTTGCATTACGGCCACACTGCGAGAGGACATGGACATTGCTCGAGTTCAGGCATTTGCCCAAAATATTGAGGGCATCAGACAGCGACATCGGGAGATCAGAAGGGTCAGTCAGGAGCAGCGTCGCCGGGACAGGCCAGTTGAGTTACAGAGGGAGGCCCGGGGAGGACCCAGGCCACAATTGTTAGACAGGCCGCCCAGGCCCCCGCCTCCGCCACAGCTGCAGGGGGGTAGATTCAGCCGCAGGGGGCAGACAGAGACTGGCAGAGGCTCGCAGATGGCAGATTCACCATTACAGAGGAGGGCTGAGCAGAGTAGGTATACCCTACCACTTTGTCCTATATGCAGTCGACGCCATCCTGGAGCATGCAGATATGGCTCCACCGCATGTTATAATTGTGGCCAAGAAGGCCATTTGATGAAAGATTGCCCAGCCAGAGGTCGAGAGGACCGAGATAGACAGGATAGGGCATCTACAGGGTCACGAGCCACAGCATCCTCGACTGGGCGCAGGCCCTTAGTTTCAGCAGGCAGGGGTCGGGGAAGATCAGAGGCCTCCAGTACAGGTGCGGGTCCAAGCCGCACATATGCCTTACCAGGGAGGCAAGATTCAGAAGTGTCGCCTGATGTTGTGACAGGTATGCTAACTATCTGCTCACACCCTGCTTATGTGTTGATTGATCTAGGGTCTACTTTGTCCTACATTACTCCATTTGTGGCACGAAAGTTTAGAATTGCACCAGAATTATTGCAGCAGCCCTTTTTAGTATCCACGCCCGTCGGTGACTCTATCACAGTTAGCCGAATCTACCGCGGGTGTACAGTAGAGGTTGCTGACCGTCAGACCACAGTAGATCTAGTTGAGTTAGAAATGATAGACTTCGATGCCATAATGGGTATGGATCGGTTAGTACCGTGTTTTGCCAACGTTGAATGTTGGACCAAGATGGTCCGATTCCACTTCCCAGGAGAAGCAGTGCGGGAGTGGAAGGGCAGCACCGCTACGCCAAAAGGTAGGTTTATTTCCTACCTTCAGGCAAGAAAGTTGATATCTAAGGGATGTATTTACCATCTGGTCAGAGTCCAGGATGTCCAAGCAGAATTTCCGACGCTCCAGTCTGTTCCAGTGGTGAACGAATTCCCTGATGTGTTCCCAGATGAGTTACATGGTATTCCCCCAGAAAGGGAAATAGACTTTGCTATTGACTTGTTACCAGGCACTCAGCCGATATCAATTCCTCCCCATCGTATGGCTCCTGCAGAACTCAGAGAATTAAAAGAGCAGTTGAAAGATTTATTGGATAAAGGTTTCATCAGGCCAAGTACTTCACCGTGGGGTGCGCCAGTTTTATTTGTGAGGAAGAAAGATGGCTCGCTCCGAATGTGCATAGATTATCGGCAATTAAACAAAGTTACAGTAAAGAACAAGTACCCGCTCCCCAGAATTGATGACTTATTTGATCAGTTGTAGGGAGCCAGATACTTTTCTAAGATTGACTTGCGGTCTGGATATCACCAGGTCCGAGTACGTGAGAGAGATATTCCTAAGACAACGTTCAGGACCCGATATGGACATTTTGAATTTCTAGTCATGTCCTTCGGGTTAACGAATGCCCCGGCAGTCTTCATGAACCTGATGAACAGTATTTTCAGACCTTTCCTGGACTTGTTCGTGATAGTATTCATTGATGACATTCTGGTGTATTCTCGCTCTGAAGCAGATCACCGGACTCATTTGCGGATAGTGCTCCAGATTCTCAGGGACCGTCAGCTGTATGCTAAATTTTCTAAGTGTGAATTCTGGCTTAACACAGTGGCCTTTTTAGGGCATATCGTGTCGGATGCTGGTATACAGGTAGACAAGCAGAAAATAGAAGCAGTTAAGTCATGGCCTAGGCCTACCACTCCGACTGAAGTTCGTAGCTTTCTGGGGTTGGCAGGATATTACAGGAGGTTCGTTGAAGGGTTCTCGACCATTGCGGCACCTATAACCAAATTGACACAGAAAGCAGTAAAGTTTCAATGGACAGAGGCATGCGAGCAGAGCTTCCAGGAACTGAAAGACAGATTAACCTCCGCCCCAGTATTAGCATTGCCGGAAGGCACAGAAGGTTATACAGTATATCGCGACGCGTCAGGTGTCGGGTTAGGTTGTGTGTTGATGCAGCATGGTAGAGTAATTGCATATGCTTCCAGACAGCTGAGGAAACACGAAAAGAATTACCCTACCCACGACCTGGAATTGGCCGCAGTAATCCACGCCTTGAAGATGTGGAGGCATTACCTGTATGGCGTCCATGTTGATATTTACACAGATCACAAGGGCCTACAGTACATCTTCACTCAGAGGGAGTTAAATCTGCGGCAACGACGTTGGTTGGAGCTGTTAAAAGATTATGATGTGAACATTCTGTATCACCCGGGAAAAGCTAATGTGGTAGCAGATGCCCTGAGCCATAAGTCAATGGGGAGTTTGGCGTATTTGCGACCTGAGAAGCGGAAGTTAGCCAAAGAAATTCATCAGTTAGCTGGTTTAGCCGTTCGAGTAATGGAAACAGAAAATAATAAAGCAGTAATTCAGAATTTTGCTGTGTCATCATTAGTTACAGAGGTAAAAGAACGACAGTACGAGGACCCTGATTTAGTCCAGCTCAGAGATAGAATTCAGAAAGGTAAGGAGTCAGATTTACAAATGACTGAGGATGATGTGCTACACTGTAAGGGCCGCCTCTGTGTCCCGAATGTTTCAGGGCTTCGCGGGCGGATCATGCATGAGGTACATTACGCTCGCTATTCCCTTCATCTAGGAGCGACGAAGATGTACCACGACATCAGAGACATCTACTGGTGGCCAGGTATGAAAGCGGAGATCGCTGAATTTGTATCTAGATGTTCTAACTGTCAGCAAGTGAAAGAGGAGCACCAGAAGCCGGGCGGTTTGACGCAAGATATAACGGTGCCTACGTGGAAATGGGAAACGATAAACATGGATTTTGTAACAGGGTTACCCCATACCAGATGCAAAAATGATTCCATTTGGGTAATAGTTGACAGGCTGACAAAATCAACTCATTTCCTGCCAGTGAAGGCTACCTTCTCGGCTGAGGATTATGTCGAATTATATATCAGAGAAATAGTCAGATTACATGGAGTGCCGGTATCCATCATTTCAGATAGGGGAGCACAGTTTACAGCTAGATTTTGGGAGTCGTTCCAGAGGGGTTTGGGAATGCAGATCATTTTGAGCACAGCATTCCACACTCAGACAGATGGGCAGGCTGAGCGGACTATCCAAACGCTCGAAGATATGTTGCGAGCGTGTGTACTAGATTTTGGGGGTAATTGGGATGAGCATCTTTTGTTGATTGAATTTGCCTACAACAATAGCTATCATTCAGCCATCCAGATGGCGCCTTTCGAGGCATTATACGAGCAAAAATGTAGATCGCTGGTGGGCTCGTTTAAAGTGGGGGAATCAGCATTGGTTGGCCCAGACATTGTTCGGCAGTCAGAGGAAAAGATAAAGCTTATCCGAGAACGTTTACTGACTGCTCAGAGCCGCCAAAAGTCTTATGCAGATATGCAGCACAGAAATCTAAAATTTGCAGTAAATGACTGGGTATATCTGAAGGTGTCTCCAATGAAAGGGGTGATGAGATTTGGTAAGAAAGGCAAGCTTAGCCCGAGGTTCATTGGGCCATATCAGATTCGGCGAAGAATAGGCCGAGTTGCATACGAATTGAGCTTGCCTCCGGAGTTAGCATCTGTTCACCCAGTATTCCATCTCTCTATGTTAAGGAAGTTCGTAGGGGACCCTTCTACAGTAGTTCCAGTTCCGGATGTCCAGGTCACAGAAGAGTTAGCATATGAAGAGGTTCCCGTAGCTATCTTAGACAGACAGATTCGCAGGTTGAGGACTAAAGATGTTGCGTCTGTCAAAGTATTGTGGCGTAATAGGAATCCTGAGGAAATGATGTGGGAAGCTGAAGAAGATATGAAAGCCAGATACCCTCACCTATTTTAGGCCTAGTCAGGCGACAAGTATGTCCGTATTATCACTTATGCAGTACCTTGTAGTTGTATGTGTGTGAATGAGAAAGATTGATACTTAGTTATCCAGTGGATCTTAAAATATTGCGTGCAGTACCTGTGTTGGACTTTTCTGCACTTCAGGTTTTTGCTATAGTCCATATTACAGGGGAGACTCTGGCGAAATTTTTCTAAATAAGTAAGTTAAGTAGTCCTCTAGATAGCAGTATACATTCGAGGACGAATGTTCTTAAGGGGGGGAGAATGTTATACCCCGTAGGATTCCCGGTACCTAGATGACCTATTCACACGTTGGTTAAGCATATTTGAAGGCTATACGTGCTAGAGAAAGTCCCAGGAAAAGATCGGACGAGAAACCTGTCGAACCATCGCGGAAGGAGCCGAGGCAGAGCCCCTCCGCGATGGCAGCGTGTCATAGAGGTGAAGCCTCCGTGTTGGCTCCGTTACACGTTGGCCTTGTCCAGGCCCAAGTATATAAAGCCCCACTTCGGTTTATTTTGGAATTAAATCATAAAAACTCCAGAAAACAGAGAGGAAACAGCAGAGAAAGAAAAAGGAACGAAGAGGTAATATAATTTTTGTCCGATTACGCTGCTAAACATTGTCCAAACTCAAATTAACCTCAGATACCGAGGTATTTAGCAGTAGAGAGCATTCCTACGGATTTAGTTTCGTGAAATTCGGCCGACGAATCGTCGAGCTACCGAGCTAAGGTAAGTGGAATTGCTCTAAACTAGTGTCTATGTGTTCCTAGCTGTGAAGTGAATATTTCTCCCTTCTGGACCTCTGAAAAATAGCGAGTTTTCGACCGTTTTTCGATAAGCCTAAGTTTAGGCTATAAACTATATCGAAAGTGACGTTGCTCTTTAAAACAAAGTTGTATTTAGTATTAATTGACATATTTATGAATACAGTTGGGAGAAAATAGTTGAAGTACCGGCCGAGCCTTGTCCGACAGACGGATAGTTCGAGGTTAAGGTATGTAAGGCTAGTTTCCTCAGCAAGTTAAGTAATCTCGGTACAGTACAGTAATTTAAAGGCCAGTAGAATGTTCAGAAGTCATGTGTTATGTTTATTACGAATGTTGGTACGATATTAGAAGCATCGAGTTATAACTTGCATGAAACTTGCTAGCACGATATAGATTCTAATACAAGTGTTAGAAACTGCAAAGCATGCTCAGTACGTGATGTGACACAGAATATTAGGATATCATTGTATTCAGTTGAAACCCAGTAAAGCAATGTAATATCTGTAAGATATCTCAGAAATAGAATGATAAGTTAAAATGAAGTTAGAAAGCATATTAGGAATAGTAAATCATGTTATTATAGAAACTCTATATACAGCATAGTTTTCAGCAGAAACACTATATCTTGTTCAGCATTAGCCCCAGTACAGTCTGGCAGAAGACTATATTTATACATATATACTATTACCAGCCTCAGCATGTATTAAGTACGTACATATTACCATCGCTAG
This sequence comes from Datura wrightii, assembly GCA_035772735.1. Classification (NCBI taxonomy): domain Eukaryota; kingdom Viridiplantae; phylum Streptophyta; class Magnoliopsida; order Solanales; family Solanaceae; genus Datura; species Datura wrightii. The sequence continues at coordinate 36,454,911 of JASDFA010000023.1, read as the reverse complement.
CTCAGCATATAGTATATACAAATACTTTACCACTATTAGCTTCAGTATGTGGGACATGCAGATAGTATTACTAGCTGAGACCGTTGTATTGTTTGGGGTTGGACTACCTAGCATCCATGACCGCCCCAGGGTTGATAGCTGTATCGACTCATCCGCCAGAGGACGAGGATGCGTCACTCTACGGAGTGGCATGCCGTCCCACAGGGGACGAATATGGGATGCTAGTTTTTCCCCATATTGTGCCTTGATCGTCCCTTACACACCCCTGTCGAGCGGATACGCCCGGGTGTTGATTTAGGAGTCCTCCGGACTCAGATGCAGTTATAGTCAGGGGCTCAGCGAGCCCAAGTGCATACCCAGGGGACCGGCGAGATGCTTATAGCTATTATAGGAGATGGGATGACCGGGGTAGGGGTATAGATTCTGTGCTGGTTGTACCCCCCGACTTATGGGGGCCGGGTAAGGTTTGTGTGTGCTATGTATGTTATGACATGTTGTTTCGTGTTATAATAGATATGAGTAGATCGACAGTAGAACGATAAATCCTTAGGTATGACTTCTGCTCCTTCCAGTATAATTAAGAGAAGGTATGACTTACATTATCAGACAGTTAATCTATTCCTTCCTACTTTAGTTTCATCAGTTATATTGTTGTTTTCAGATATTTCTTTCAGTTATTGCTTTACATACTCAGTACCAGCGGTACTGACGCCTGGTGGGGCGCTGCATTACTTGCCTGCAGGTATTCATAGACGAGCAGGCGATACCACGTGATTCCTGTCGGCGATCGAGTATTCAGCTCCTGTCATCCGGAGACTGAATTCCAGAGGTGTATTTCGTTTTCTTTTGTTGTATAGTACGGGTAGGTCGGGGCCCTGTCCTGATCATTTTTATGGTTACTCCTAGAGGCTTTCTGTCTGTATATATTTCCCTGTGGTCAGATGAGCCGGTCGTGTGAGGTCGTGCAGTTGTATAGCTGTTAGTACTTGTGTTTCTTTTATGTTGGCCGTGTGGGGCCATAGTTCGACAGTAGTGGTGACCTTGCCGGTCACGTAGCTATCTAGTACTTCATGGTGAAGTTATAGATAACTAGACAGCATGGTGGCCTTGTCGGCCCGCATAGGTTTCCCTGTATTGATATGTTTCTTGTCAGCTGTTAGTACAGGCACAGGAGGCTATAGGCCAATGGGCCGGGGGTTGTGTTTACAGCCGTTATATAGCCCTTTGTTTCCAGAAATGTGAGTTAGAGCCAGCCAGGCACCAGATGCACCCAGGCTTAGCAGTCCAGCAGTTCAGGTCCTAGTAGGGCACCAGGTGCCAGTCATACCCCCCAAGGCGGGGTGTGACAATATTAAATTCCAAGTTTCTGTGCCGCACGTCAGCATATGATTTCTGGCGACTCTGTGCAGTTAGTGACCGTTCCCTGATAAGCTTTACTTTTTCCTATGACTGAAGAATGATATCTGGCCAAATCAATGCTAATTCTCCTACTTCAAACCAACCAGCTGGAGATCTACAGTTTCGCCCATACAACGCTTCATAAGGAGCCATCTGAATTGTTGAATGGTAACTGTTATTATAGGCAAACTCAATAAGTTGTAGGTGTTCAACCTAGCTACCTCCAAAATCTAACACACATGCTCGCAACATATCCTTGAGTGTCTGAATGGTACGTTCTGCCTGCCCATCTGTCTAAGGATGAAAGGTTATGTTCAGGTTAACCTGTGTCCCCAAGCCTCTCTGAAATGATTGCCAGAACCTAGTTGTAAACTGCGCCCCTCTGTCAAAAATAATTGACAATGGAACACTGTGCAACCTGACTATTTCTTTAATATACAGCTCTGCATAATCTTCGGCTGAAAATATAGTCCTTATTGGCAGAAGTGAGCTAATTTTGTCAACCTGTCAACAATTACCCATATCGAATCATATCTACGCCTGGTGCGAGGTAATCCTTCTACAAAGTCCATGTTAACTGCTTCCCATTTCCATTGAGGTACAGCTATATCTTGGGTCAGTCCGCCTGGTTTTTGATGTTCAGCTTTTACCTGTTGGCAATTGGGACATCGTGCTACCAATTCTGCTATCCCCTTTTTCATTCCTAGCCACCAGTATATTTCTTTTACATCGTGGTACATTTTCGTTGAACCTGCATGGAGAGAATAATTGGCATAGTGTACCTCACCCATAATCTTCTGGCGAAGCCCTGCAACGTCTGGAACACAAAGGTGATCTTTATATCTCAACACTCCATCCTTGGTTACCTGAAAATCTGTCACCTCTCCTCTCTAAACTTTGTTTCTGAGCTGAACCAGGCTAGGGTTTTCATACTGCCGTTCCTTCACTTCCACGACTAATGATGATACTGCGGTGTTCTAGATTACCACTCTGTTGTCCCCTGTTTCTTCTATGCTAATGGCTAAACTGACTAGCTGATGCAATTCTTAGGCCAATTCCTGCTACTCGGGATGCATGTATGCCAAACTCCCCATAGATTTATGGCTAAGGGCGTCTGCTATCACATTGGCTCTCCCTGGGTGATACAAAATATTCACATCATAGTCTTTCAACAGGTCTAACCAACGACGCTGCCACAAATTCCACTCTTTCTGGGTGAAGATATACTGTAGGCTTTTATGATCAATGAAAATATCCACGTGAACGCCATAGAAGTAATGTCTCCATATCTTCAAGGCATGAATTACTCTGGCTAATTGCAGGTCATGGGCAAGGTAGTTCTTTTCATGCTTCCTCAGCTGCCTGGAAGCATAAGCAATCACTTTACCATGCTACATCAACACAAATCCTAACCCAACACCCGAAGCGTCACAATAAACTGCATAACCCTCTGTTCCTTCTAGTAATACTACCACTGGTGCAGATGTCAATCTGTCTTTTAGTTCCTGAAAGCTCTGCTCTCATGCCTCAGTCCAATGGAACTTTTTTGCCTTCTATGTCAATTTAGTTAAAGGTGTCGCTAAAGTGGAAAATCCTTCCACGAACCTCCTGTAGTACCCGGCTAACCCTAGGAAACTGCACACCTCGGTCAGAGTGGTAGGTCTAGGCCATGTTTTCACTGCCTCTATCTTCTACGTATCTACCTGTATACCAGCATCTAACACAATATGACCTAAGAAGGCTACTGAATTCAGCCAAAATTCACATTTAGAAAACTTGGCATATAGCTGGCGTTCTCTGAGAATCTAGAGCACTGTCTGCAGATGGTCTTGGTGGTCTACCTCTGAGCGAGAATACACCAGAATATTATCGATAAACACTATCACGAATGGTATGGCCTGAAAATACTATTCATCAGGTCCATAAACACTGCTGGAGCATTCGTCAGCCCAAAGGACATGACTAAGAATTCAAAGTGGTCGTATCTGGTCCTGAAGGCAGTCTTTGGAATGTCTCTTTCACAAACCCGAACCTGATGATATCCGGACCTTAAGTCAATCTTGGAGAAATACCTTGCTCCTTGTAACTGATCAAATAAATCATCTATTTTGGGAAGCGGGTACTTATTCTTGACCGTGACATTGTTCAATTGCCAATAGTCTATACACATACGGAGGGAGCCATCCTTCTTTCTCACAAACAAAACTGGCGCACCCCAAGGTGATGTACTCGGCCTAATAAAGCCCTTATCTAGCAAATATTTCAACTGCTCCTTTAGTTCTCTGAGTTCCGCAGGAGCCATCCGATAAGGGGGAATTGATATAGGCTGAGTGCCTGGTAATCGATCAATTGCAAAATCAATTTCCCTTTTTGGGGGAATACCAAGGAGCTCACTTGGAATACATCAGGGAACTCATTAACCACTGGAACAGACTGAAGAGTCGAAGGCTCTGCCCGAACGTCCTGAACTCTGATAATTTGGTAAATACACCCCTTTGCTATCAACTTTCTCACCCAAAGATAGGAAATAAACCTACCTTTTGGTGTATCTGTACTACCTTTGCACTCCCGTACTGCCTCCCCTGGAAAGTGGAATAGGACCATCTTGGTCCAGCACTCAACATTGGCATAACATGGAGCTAACCAATCCATACCCATGATGGCATCAAAATCAACCATCTCTAGCTCTACCAAATCTACTGTAGTATGACGGCTGGCAACCTCTACTGTACACCCTCGATAGACCCTTCTGGCTATAATAGAGTCACCAATGGGTGTGGATACAGAAATAGGTCGCCAAAGCAATTTCGGCACAATACTGAACTTCCGAGCCACTAATGGTGTAACATAGGACAAGGTGGATCCTGGATCTATCAAAACATAAGCAGGATGAGAGCAAATATTCAGCATACCTATCACAACATATGGTGATGACTCTAAATCCTGTCTCCCCGGTAATGCATAGGTATGGTCTGGGCCCGCACCTAAACCGGAGCCCCATAATCTTCCTCGGCATCTACCTACTGAAACTGAGGGCCTGCGCCCTGACGGGGATGCTGGAGCTCATGACCCTGTTGATGATCTATCCTGTCGATCCCAGTCACCCTGACCCCTAGCCGGACAATCTCTCATCAAATGACCCTCCTGGCTACAAATATAACATCCTGTAGAGCCATATCTTCAAGCTCCAGAGTGGCGCCGGCTGCATATAGGGCAAAGTGGTAGTGTATACCTGCTCTGCTCTGCCCTCCTCTGTTGTGGTGAATTTACTGCTCGCGAACTACCACCGGGCTCAGACTACCCTCGGCGACAGGACCTGCCCCTCTGCTGCTGTGATGGAGGCGTGGGTCTAGGCGGCCTATCTGATAACCATGACCTGGGTCCTCCCTGGGCCTCCCCCTGAAAATCATCTGGCCTGTATCTGCGGCGCTGTTCCTGACTGGTTCTCCTAATCTCCCGTTGCCGCTGTCTGATGCACTCAATATTTTGAGCAAATGCCTGTACTCGGGCAATAACCATGTCCTCTCGCAGAGTATCCGTAATACAAGTTTCAACATATTCTGGATTTAGCCCCATAATGAAATGGTGTACTTTGGATGGCATGGGATCCATAAAGGCTGGTGCATGTCGGGACAACGAATCAAACCGCAAGGCATATTCTCGAACACTCATTGCTCCATGCTCCAAGTGTAAAAACTGATCAACCCGGACCTTTCGAATCTCCCATGGTAGATAATGATCCAGAAAAGCCTATGAGAAGCTGGACCAGGTCGGAGGGGCAACATCTCTCCCTAGGGACCTCTCCCAACTCTCATACCACAACACAGCGATTTCCCCTAATCGAAATACCGCTAATTCAACCGACTCTGTGGGTGTGGCATGCATTACCCTGAATATCCTATGCATCTGGTCTAGGAAATCCTGGGGATCGTTTTTCCGATCCGTCCATGTAACCTGCGGGGGATTTAATGCCAGGAATTCTCCGACCCTCGAATTACCGGGCCCTCCTGATGATTCTGTAGTTGTAGATGGCATCAACTGACGCTGAGCAGCCATCATCTGTTCTAACATGACTACTACACTCCTGACCTCCTGGTCAGATGGTATAGGTATAGGAACTGCCGGAGGTGGTGTCGTCCCAAGCAGCTTCTGATGTGATGGAGACTGCTGGGAAGATCGAGACGATGCCTCTGTATCTCCCTCAGATCGGGCTGATTCTAATCGTGGCTGAGGCATCCTACTGGTGCCCTCTCATACTGTTTTATCCAATCGTCTACCAGTAATAGGATCTCACTGATCTGACATTTTATCTGTAACCAAAGAGTATCATAAGCTTTAGGGACTCAACCCTATACTGTACTGGTCTATAGCATGACTGAATAAGAAGAAAGAGTAACCATCCTATCATGCCTTGCAGCCTCCTGTCTATAGTATGTGGTGCACAACACATCCATAGACAAGACTCTACTTAGCACGGCTTTCAAGCTCCCCGGGATACGACCTGCTCTGATACAAAGTTTGTCACACCCCACCTTGGGAGGCCTAACTGGCACCTGGTGCCCTTCTAGGTCCTGGACTGCTGGACTAACTGAGCCTAAGCACTTCTGGTGCCAGGCTGGCTCTAACTCTGGATTCAAGAAAACGACGGGCTATACAACGGATGTAAACACAGCCTCTGGCCGACATGGCCTATAGCCACCTGTAAGGATATAAACGGATAACCAGAAAAACCAACTACAAGGGATCCTATGCAGGGTGACAAGGCCACCATGCTGTCTAGTTATATCTGAGAAATGAAATCGAGCACTACACTAATCTATGACCAACAAGGCCACCAACTAACAACTGAATAACGCCCTACACGGCAAATACAGCTAACCACAGGGAAAATATACAATCTGCAAGCCTCTAGGAATAATAAGATGGTCGGGACAGGGCCCCGGCCTACCCATATTGTACAAACAAAAAGAAAGTACACCTCTGTTTTCCAGGATCAAGATGAAAGGAGCTGAAGGCTCTGTAACGCTTACTGGGACTACGAGGGATCTGCTCCAAGTATATGTGTACCTGCAGGCAAGTAATGCAGCGCCCCAAAACGAGCGTCAGTACCATTTGTATTTAGTATTCAAAGCAACAACTGAAAATAGCTGAAAGTAAATAATGAAACTGATAGTAACTGGAGCAATAAGAGACAGACTGAAACTGACTGGAATAGTGGGTTCAGGACTAACCTTAACTATTCTGAAAAGAGTAGGTCGTACCAGGTAACGTGGCGTCCTAATGTCTATCTAACCATAACTAAATTAACATGACACAACATAACACAACATAAACCTTACCTGGCCCCCATAAGCCGGAAGGTACAATCATCACAATCTATTTACCCCTACCCAGGTCATACCACATCACCTAGTAACTATAAGCAACCTACCGATCCCCTGGGTATGCAACTTGGGCCCGTTGGACCCCTGACTATAATTGTACCTGACTTTGGAGGACTCCTGCAACCAACACCCCAGGCGCAACCACTCGATGGGGATGTATAAAGGCCAACTACCGCAAAATATGGGGAAATTGGCATCCCATCTTCGTCCCTAGCGGACTGCATGCCACTTTATAAAGCGACGTATCCTCGTCCTCTGGCAGACGAGTCGATACAGCTATTAACCCTGGGGCAGTCACGAAAGTTATACAGGTAATCCAGGCCAAAACAATACAATCAAGTCTCAACTGATAGCAATAAATATATATAATACACACTGAAAATAATAATAACATAATCTCTCGCATGTTGTACTGAATCTCATACCAAGACATGATATAATATTTCTACCGTACTTTACTAAATTACATACTGAACATAATATAATGGTTTTGAAATACCTTACTGGAATTCATATTGTTTTACTACACTGGGTAACTAACTTGCCGAAAGAGACTAGCTTTACATACCTCGACTGCCGGCTTTCTGATTAACTAGCGTAGCTCGGCTAATATTAAGCTATTTCCCCAATTGTAATCATTTTCACAATAGAATAGAATTAATTTCATCATTATTTTGGAAGAAAACAATACTATGTATATATCTACTGGCTATTCTTCGGCTTATCGAAGAACGATCGAAAACTCAAAATTTTTCGAAAGTCTAGAAGAGAGAAATACTCACTTTAATGCTGGGAGTGTATTAACACTAGTTTGGAGAAATTCTAATCACTTTGACTCGGCAGATCGACGCTTCGCTGGGCGACTTTCGCGAAACTAACTCCGTAGAAATGCTCCCTGCAGCTTTATATTCGGTACCTAAAGTTAATTTGAGTTTGGACTGCGTTTGACGTCGTAATAGGACGGAAATTTATGGTAACCCTTCGTCCTCCTCTGTTCTCTAGTTGTTTTTACTTAAAATAATATGAGAAATGACTTAGAAATGAAGTGGGAGGCCTTTATATACTTGGAACCCGAAGCATGGCAACGTGGCACGCTGTCCATCACGCCAATCTAGCTCCATGCCACATTGGCCATCGCGGAGGAGGGGCCTTCGTGACATGTTGCCCCTTTGGGCAGCGCGGTTCGTCCTCCTCTTGCGAAAATCCGACTTGGCACTCGTTCGGCCTTTCCCCAGGCCCTTTTCTCGCACGTATGGCATTCTAAAACTCTTAACCAATATGCGAATAGGCCAACTAAGTGCTAGAAACTTACAGGGTGTAACAACATACGAGCTAGATTTTCCTTCAGAGTTGGAATACGTTCAGCCGATCTTTCATGTGTCAATGTTATGAAAGTGCATAGGGGATCCGTCCCAAGTTGTGCCAGTTGAGGACGTCCAGGTTACTGAGGAGTTAGCCTACGAAGAAGTTCTAGTGGCCATATTAGATCAGAAGGTTCGTAGATTAAGGACTAAAGATGTCGCCTCTATTAAGGTACTGTGGAGAAACAAGAATAGAGAAGAGATGACGTGGGAAACCGAGGATGACATGAGATCCCGATATCCTCATCTGTTTCAGGATTGATCAAGATTATGCAATTAAGGTAAAGTTGTTGATTCAGTTGCTATTTTATGACTCATATTAGCTATACTGCTCAGTTGATTACCATATTTTTTTAAAATAGTTGTTATAGTGCCATGTGAGACGCCTGTATTGGACTTTTTCTGCATTTCAGGTTTTTCAGCTAGTCCATATCATAGAGGATCTTTGCCGATATATTTCCAGAATAATAATGAAAAGAGTTAAACTCCTATAAGCTGAAGTTGACATTCGAGGACGAATGTTCCTAAGGGGGAGGATGTTACAGCCTGTAAGATGTTGGCGGCTAGTGTGCGTGCGTGTTGGCTTGTGATGTAACACCCCGCACGTTTGAGGACATCTGATTAAATTAGAATTTGATAAAATATATTTTATGCTGCCTCATTTATGAAAAATTTTCAACTATGATATATTAATATTTTTGTTAAATTTTTCAAGATTATTATATTTTATTAATATTTTAGCAGAAATATAAACTCTAGTAATGTAGAGATATTGAATTAATTAGAACACTTTTAGATGCGGTATGTAGGATATATTATATTATTATTATATATGAAGAATGTTTAAGTAATGAGTGAACTGTCCAAAGCTTATAGTTTAACAATTCTATTTATATGACTATTTGCATTGTCATTAAGAGCTAGATAATTAAAAGTATTTAATTGTAGGATTTCCCCACCGATTAAGAGCTATAGGAGTATAAAGCCTCACATGCATAAGAGATCGATATCTACTTAAATTAACTTCACTGCCACTGTGAGCTAAGTGATAAGTATGGTGCAAGCCACTATTAGATCCCTTCATGAAGAAGTAAGTGGAAGATTTTATATATATTAAGTTGTTCAATTGGCTTCATTTGGAATATAAGTTTCTCGTCCAGAACAAAGGAAACCCGACATTTTTTTCACGCAAATTCCTTGATTACGCTATTAAATGCAGTCCAAACGCGAATTAACTGCAGGTATTGGTTAATAAGCCTGTAAGGAGCATTACTACGGAGTTATTTTCACGAAATTCGCCCGGAAAATCGTAACTCCGCCCAGCTAAAGTTTTCGGAATTTCTCCAAACAAATTTCTATGCGATCACAAGTTTCAAATAAGCATTTCTCCCTGCTGGACTTTCAAAAAATTTTGAGTTTTCGATCGTGTTCCATCAAGTTGAAATATAGTTAATATTTATATATAAAAAGTTATAATTTTTTCCTAATTTAGTACTGAAACTAGTTTCATTTTCCCAGTAGTACGATTTCAATTGAGAAATGCTATTGAACACGAATCTGACACTCGCCAGTTAAGCAGAAATCACCAATCCAGGTATGTTAAGGCAAATCTCTTCGGCAAGTTAGTTGCTTCAGTATCGTAAGTCAGTTTGAATCCCAGTAAAGAATACCATAAGCATATTTGTTATGATTAGCTGTTGTTATTAGCTGAGACCAGTATTCCATGTTCAGTTTTGGATTGACTATGCCTTGTATAACCCTCCATAACCAATCCCAGGGTTACTAGCTGTGTCGACGCCCGCAAGGGGCTAGATGACGTCGCTCCGAGGAGCGGTATACCATCTGTGAGGGATGAAGATAAGGTCCGAGGTCCTTATATGGTCCATTCCATGGATGGACTACTTTTATGTCGTATCGGCAAACCCCGTCGAGTTCGGTACCCAAGGTACAGATAGCAGGAGTCCACCGGACTCAGACACAGCTATAGTTCAAGGCTCGAGCGGGCTTAGTTGCAGACCTAGGGGACCGGTAAGATGACTATAGTTATTAGTTGACTCAGTGTGACCTTGTAGGGGTATATAGATTGAAGTGTACTTGTCAGGGCTTATAGGGGACTTGGGTAGGTTATTTTATGCTGGTTGTACCTTCCGGCTTATGGGGGTCAGGTAAGGTTCTTGCTTGCACTATTTATTGGTAAATTAGACAGCTGGAAGGTAAGTATTCAGGTTACATTTTGATCTCTTTTATTCAGTTACTTTCAACTCTATTTTGTGTTTTATTCAGTCAATTTAAGTTGTTGCCTTACATATTCAGTACATATTATATTGACGACCCTCCATGGGGCGCTGCATTAATTGCCTGCAGGTGCAGATAGATGAGGAGCTAGTCCCTCTTAGGCTTCAGCCAGGATTGTCAGAAGCATTGGCTCCTCTCCTCCGGAGCTTGTAGATAGAAGGTTTCTTTTGATTGTACATTTTTGGGTAGGCCGGGGCCCTGTCCCGACCATCATATTGCTCGTAGAGGCTTGTAAACAGTTTCTATTTCCCTGTGTTTAGCTATTGATGGCCGTGTGGGCCCGTGTATGCTTTATCTTACTTATTGGTCATGTGGGGCCTTGTTTAGTTATTAGTTAGTGGCTTTGTCGGCTATAGTTTAGTTTAGAACTGAATTTACTTTACAGTTATAACTAGACATCATAGTGGTCTTGTCGGCCATATATGATTTCCCGCTATTACCTATTTCTGGTTAGTTGTTTTCTTTTACAGGTGGCTATAAGGTCTTGTTGATCGAGGGCTATGTTTACAGCCGAGATATAGCCCGTTTGTTTTTCCTGATTTAAGGTTAAGCATGCACTAGGAGTGCATAAGCTCGGCCAGGTCAGTTCAGATCCTAGTAAGGCACCAGGTGCCAGTCATGCCTCCCAAGGTTGGGCATCACAAGCTACCTACTGGAGTGGAAATTGAGAAGGGTTCTGACTGACTCCGAAGCTACTGGCCACATATGGTGTAACAAAAGACAAGGTAGCCCCTGGATCTAACAAAGCATATACATCAATATTAAAAACTCGGAACATACCAGTTACCACATCCGGGGAGACCTCCTACTCCTGGCAGGAAGCTAAAGCATATAATCGTTTCTGGCGCTAACTGCCAGTTGTGCTAGTAGATGCCCCCTGATGTGCTGAGCATGGGGGAGGGGCTGCTGAACTAGAAGCTGGGAGTCGGCCCCCAACCTTATCCTGCCTCGCAGCTGGACAATCTCGAAGCTTGTGTCTGAGCTGCCCCACACCCAAAAAAAGCACCTGAACCTGCCAAGCACTGGCCTGTGTACCCCCGACCACACCTGTGACAAGTTAGAATGGTAGAATTTGCGGGTCTGCTGCTCTGACCCCTCGAGCCTGATGCTACCCTCTCTGGTTATGTCTGGGCCTAGATGGCACACTCACTGCTGACAATACTGGGGTTGATGATCGCTGGTGAGTCTGCTGTCCATGTGCACCACCAGACCTCTGCTGAGAGAATCTGTGATCCTCGGTCCTGGCCCTCTTGGCCTCTCTCAACCTCGAATGTCTCGCCTCCATCTGTTGGGCATACAACACTATGCGAGGGAATTCCATATCCTGGTCAAGCATAGCAATCCGGCACTCCTTATCCAAATACCCTACTATACCATGCATAAATCTGCTCACCCTTGCCCTCTGGTCGGTCACTAACTTCGGGGCATCTTTTGATAAGCGCATGGACTCAAGGTAATACTCTTGCACTGTCATCTTCCCCTGCTTCAAGTTCACAAACTCAGCTATCTTTAGCTCCCTCATCTCCCGAGAGAAGAACCGATCTAGGAATGTAACCTGAAACTCCTCCCACATGACCGGACCTACTCCTGAGACCCTGCTATCCTTCCATTGGCAAAACTAGATATGCGCAACCCCCTTCAACTGGTAGGATGCCAACTCTTCGCACTAAACACTACTCACCCTGACTTGGGTGATCTTGACAATCTCATCAATGAAATCATATGGGTGCTCATCTACCTTTGTCCCTAGAAACTCCGGCGGGTTCATCCTCAAGAAGTCTCTAACTCGAGCCACCACTGCATTGCCATTTTGCGGAACATGCGCATTGGCTTTCTGATTGACCTGAGCGGTCAAGGCATGCACAAGCATCTGAATAGTGGCCGGGAACACAATATGAGCGGCTGGCTCCGGTGCCTAAGGCTCCTGAACTAGTTGGGCTGGCTGATGCCTATAACCATTTCCATTCTCGTGGCCTTCACCACCTCCGTTCCTTCTTCCATTCATTCTTCGAGGAGCCATGATTCTAATATCACAATTATCACGAATTAGAAGGATAGAAAGACGTTTCGTCCCACTACATAGATCATGAAAGAAGGGAACATTTCCTAAACGTCTACTAGCCTCTTCATCATAAGTATGGCGCACTTCACACCCATGAAAAAGACTTTACTTAACGCAGCTTTTAGACTTCCTAAGACACACCAACCTATTGCTCTTATACCAAATTTTTCACCATTCGGACTGAGGCCCGAATCGTAGACACGGGAAGAGGGACCCTGAGAGACCCCAAGTCGACCCATGACATAAGCATAAAACTAACTCATTCAATAAACTGAAGAAAACATCAATATAATCTCTGCGGAAGTCTAATCCAACATAACATCAAAATAAGCATCCAAAGCTAACACATACATAAGCCTAAAAAGCGTCTAGTATGGACGAGTTGATGGGACAAGACCCCAGCTAACTCTACAATACGGAAACTAGAAATACATAAAGGAAAAGGACGGTCTAGTCCTCGAAGGATAAAGACTCACCAACCCGAGTTGATGCTAACTCCCGAAAGCTATCTAAGAGCGGGGCTGAAGTTGCGAGCCGAGTCCTGTATCATGAAATGATACATCATAGGAAATATGCGGTCAGTACATGGAATGTACCGAGTATGGAAGGTAAGTAAAACCGCTCAAGAAAAGTAAATCATTTCAAACATTTCATAACATGTCATGAAATTTCAAATTTGAGAGAAAAGAATTACATACACTCATTCTGAAATCATAATCTTTTCATAGTATGACCATGCATAGTTTCATAACATCATAACTAACTCAAATGACTCAAAGATGAAATACGACATTTATAGAAAAAGTTGAATAATAAGTCAAACCTTGCTCAGAGAACATGCATGCTTGAAGTAAAGCTCATGAGTAATGAATATGCAAATCCAAAACATGTGAAAATTGGGAAACTCATCACATAACGGACATACCACGATAGAGCTTACGTGGTCCCGACTAACATACTCAAGTGGACAGAGCCGTCCAAAATCTTTCCAGGGCTAAGGACGCTACCATGATATCGATATAAAGCTCATGGGCCATTAGGGTCGGGGATAGCTCACAAGGGAGGTCCCAATAATATAATAGTATCAACCTACGTTGGCACATAGTTCTGGGGCATAGGGTGATAGACCCTTAACCCGCTTTATGCTAGACTCTTCTCTCAAAAACATGCAATGCTCTACATCATATCAAACGAAGCTCAATATCGTCTATTGATGAAGCTCACAATGAAATCATGCTTAACTCAACATCATATGAAACAAATCTCAACATTGTCCTTTAACAAAGCTCAATAATGAAACACATCTCAATCATAAATTCATGCATATCAGAAGCTTTATTTTGAAACATACCATAAGCTCAAATATAAGTGGGAGCATCTAGTCCAAATCAGGTGGTAAACTATACGTAGGAATATTTAACTCAACATACCACAATCTAATAATATGAAATATTGGGAGACTTCACTCCAAACAATGTGGTAAGCTTATTTCGGGAAAATCATCATTTTAAATCAATATTTCGGCATTTCCCAAGGCTTTATCGTACTTGGACCTACTCAATTAATTTTGAAAACAGTGGGTAGCTTTAGAAACATGCTTTTCATTATCAAATCCCATCATCATCACACATTCATCACCATTTACTTCTTTTATGAACTTTTCATCCATGGGCATTTAAATTTCATAATTTAGAAAACTCAATTTTTGATTGAAAACAATTTATAATTTTCCCAAGCTTCACAATTCATCAATATGAATTTAATCTAGTCACACCCATGTATAGAGATTGAAGAATCGTGCAATTGGGTAAAAACCCCATACTTGCTCATAGGTAATTGTCATGATTTGATAGGAATTGGGCATGGGTGTGGAAGAAGACACCCACTCATAACCTTACATACGTGGGAGAGATGATTGTACCACTTCTCTAATTTCCCAAGATGAGATTCTAATGAAAACCTTCAACACTTGCTCTAAATCCTCTCTGCAAACTCTCAAGTTTGCATGCATGGAATGAACAAGCTTAGAATAGGTTTTCCCCTCATAAAATACCATAAAACAAGCCTTAAACGATGTAGTATAGGCCCCTAGGAATTAGGAATTATGAAAAGACCCTTACTGAATTCGCAGAAAATAACTGTCAGATGGTCCTAACAGACGACCTAAAGAATCGTCACTGGCCCAAATGACTTTTCATTATGCTCGTCAGGTACACTTCTTGTCAAAACTCCTGGGCTCATAACGGATAACATAACGGTTCATCAGGGGTGACCACGACTTGTGGTCACCAATCGTCAAGTAAATTGCTTCTATCATATCAGTTTACTTACAAGTCAGCCCACGACTCACACCACGACTCGGGTGCCTAACATAACGAGTCATGGTCAGCTCCCATCAAGTACACTGGTGGAACTCTTCAATTTTTCACACACCCTTACCCCACGGTTGACCTGGCGACTCGTGGTGACTGACCACGAGTCGTTCCCTCGCCCGTGGGGAACCCTTATCCTCCAACTTCCTACTCTTCACTAGCCTTGCCCACGAGTCACCTAATGAGTTTTGGGCTGGTCACACGAGTCATCCAATGACTCGTTCTGCACCTGCAACACAAATTTTCAGTTTATTCCCATTTCAACTCCCGGTTCCAATCCTTGAGTTCCCAGGGTATAACAGGTAGCCCTACAGGGGATTATTGGGGACCTACTCATCAAAGTAAGTAAGTTTATTATACTTGTTTATTTTATAATACTTGATTTTGATGTTGATGACAAGGTACCCCTCATCTTCGGATGCCCATTCCTGGCCACGGAACGAGCTATGATTAATATTAGAGTTGGCACTCTGAAAATGTGGATGAATGATGAGGAGGAGCTCTTTAGAGTGCACTAGGAAATCTACCCCCCAACACTACAAAGATCTTTGCAAGATCAACATACTGACAAACAATGAGTGTAGGATGGTGGATTCCAAAGGTCCACTTCTAAAGGATCTCTCGACAAATGAGCCTGAGTCTGTTGTTGGGAATGTGCCAAAATTTTTGGTGATGAAGGAAGTAATGAAGTGGATGAGGCAAAGTGGGGAGGTTGTTCCCTCGAAAGTTAAGAAAAAGAGGAGGTTGTTCCCGAAAGGGAATAAGTGTTTGAGAACATCATGAAAAGGATGATTCACGTCGTGTCATGATGTAAAACAGGCGTTGCTTGGGTGGCAACCCAAGTATACCACAGGTATGATTTTTTCCCTTATATTTTTTTTAATTTTTTTATCTTCACTTTTTTTGTTGTTTTTTTGAGTTAAACACAGATTGAGGAAATGTCTGAGTACCCTTGAAAGAGGAAGTCAAGGAGAATAGAAAAACATGAGTATGGGTTGATGACCCTCAAGATGAAAAAGGATAAAACATGCTGCTAGCTAGGCCTAGAGGTCTTAGGAAGTATCTCTTACCCTGTTTTAATTTTAATTCATGCTTTGGGGACATAGAATATTTTTAGTGTGGGGTGAGGGGGTAATTTCAAATATTTTATGATGTTGATTTTGGGTGAATTTGGTGCTTGGTCTAATAGTGTTTGATCAGAATCTCTGAGTTGAGCATATCCTTTGATTTTTCTTTTTGGTTCTTTTTCAAAGGGGGGCACTTTGAACCGAGAATAAAATTTTTGCTTTGTCTATGAATAGTTGTTTTGAGTCATAGTTAAGGACTTTTTTCGACAATGGATGGATGAAGACTATCTTGAGGGAACATTAGTCAACAAGATTTTTATTTTTGAACCCTTAACTGATTGATTGTTTGATGCTCTTGTTGAGTGTTGTACATGATTGTAAGAGGCAAGTTGATTTGTAATTGTGAAGCATGTTGAGCAAATTGTATGTCTTTGTTTGAGACTCCCAGGCTCTTAAATATGACTCTGTATGCTTATTGCTTAATTTTGCATTCATGTGATTATCTGTACTGAGAGTCTATATAGGTCTGTCTGGAATTGAACATGTGCAGTGAGTGTAAGATTTTGTGCACTCCATTCTATCATGTAGTGTCTAGAACTTGCCTGGTGTGTTTGAAAAGTAGATTGAGGGATGTTAATTGTAGGAGATGATGTAGGCATTTCTTTGAATAAGTCTATTTTCACCCTTTTCTTTACCTACCTTTAATGTATAATCCTAGTTAGCCCCGTTGAGCCTTTAGCCTATTCTTTGTTAGCCATAATACAAGTTGAATCCTTTTCTTTCAATAGACCTAAATTCAATCAAAAACTCCTAAGCGCTTAAGTGAAAATGAAAAAGTGTTAAGAGAGTGAGAATCTTGGAAAGAAGGGAAATAGTGGTTGTGGAAGTTGAAGAGATGATTAGAAGTAGAATGTTAAAAATGCATAAGTCATTGGTAGAGAGTAGAAAAGAACAAAAGTATGCTTAAGTACTCCCTACTAATAATATAAATATACTTAAAGAATATGGGAAACAAAAAGGAAGTTGAGGGTTGAAAAGAACAAGAGGTGAAGTAAAAGAAGAAAAGAAGAGCATGTGCTTATATGAAAAAATGATATATTTAACGTGCTTAGGGAAGAGAGTCACTATTGCTTGTCAGAATAGTATCTACCTGTCCCTTAGCCTACATTACAACCCATTAAGTCCTACTTGATCTTACTTTTAGATATTCCTATATTAGCAGAGTTATACACTAAGGGCAAGCATATAGGTCGTTGCATGTTGCATGTGAATATTTTGTGAGAGGGAGCGTAATTGCTATTCATATACCCATACATGTTATAATTGTAAATTTGTAAGTGAAAATAGGTATCTCTCTTGTTTTTAAGGCATATGTTTGAGGAAAGATAGAATTCATGTTTGACTTCTTGATTAGCTAAAATGCATGAGTTTGCTATGGTTGTAGAGTTGATTCATGAGGCTAGGAGGTCTTTAATAACATTCTCCATTTAAACTTGGCATCTAAATCAGTCATTGTAGCATTAACTTGAGATATCTTGAGTCAGTTGGTGATGTGTGAGTGCTTCTTGTGCATGAGATGTAATGGAGTTGTTCGAGAACTAATAAGGCTTTAAGTATGGGGTAGTGATCTTGGGCATATTTACATGCCCAAGTGATATTTTATATCTTAGTTTTAGTCATGTTTGTCAATTAAATTAAGTATATTCTCATGTGTTTTGTATATATTCTTGTGCATGAACTAACCTATGTGATTAGCCCATGTTTACAGGTGAAAAATGCTAAGGATGGGCTTAATATGAAGTTACATAAGCAAGACAAAGGCTTTGAATTGTTTGCAAAGAAGAAACATGAAGTTGGTAAAAAAGTGGGCTGCCAAGACAAGGCCGCGTGCCACACTAGGCCAATAGCGCACCAGGCAGCATGCCACACTAGGCAGCTGCGTGCATCACCTGGCTAACCAGTGAGCATGTACATCGGCAGCATGCCATGCCAAGGATACTCCGAGCCAAGTGTCGTGCCACGAAAAGCATGCTCCGCGCCCAGCGCCATGTCACGTTGGTTCCATGCGCAACTAGCAGCATGCCAGGTGCCCCAAAACTGTAGGAGTCTGTGATGCCTCTGTGCCACGGAGGCCAAGCTATACTATGAGCAGCATGGCACGGAGGGGGTATTCAAAAGGAAAATTTTCATTCATTATAAATTGTACAGTTAGTTATTTTATATGATTCCCACGTATTATTTAGAAACACACAAAGGTGCAAAGGATAATGGAAGAAACTCTACCTAGGGTTTGTTTTCTCTTATTTTTCCACTCTTGTTTTTCATTAATTCAAACATTATAATGAATTCTTGTATTAGTATGAGATGATAAAACCCTTCTTCTAGGGTTGAGGCCACACGACATGATTGTATGTTCTTGAATTCATAATTGGTTCAAGTTTTCATTATTGTTTGTCTTGCATTCTTGCTTTTTATTATTTTTATGCTTGATCACCGTTAAAATGCATTTGTTAAGTTTAGGAAAACTTGAAATATCAAAACCTAGGTTAAAACTAGGAATGCATGAACTAAGTTCAAGTCTTCAAGACTTGTTTCACGGTTAGGATAGAAATATACCTAATTGGCCTTGCTTGTTTACTAAACCGAAAGATAACGAGACACTTAGGATTAAGTTGTCACATCACCACTCCCAAAACTAGTTGTGAAGTTAATTCTAGATTAAATGGTTAGAGATTCAAAAGTCCATAACCAAGGGCATTAACCCCGCAAACCACTCCACGCAGATAATTGCTTATGAATTAGGTTGTCACATCCCCGCTCAATGATGTAGTTGTGAGGCTAATTCTCTTATGTTTAGAGGTTCAAAAGTCTATGAACATTCAATTTATCTTGTGAGACAACTAAAAATTACATACCTGAACCAATGTTAATGTAGCATTACATGATCGTTTGGCCTTACATCTAGATTCTCCTCATTATTGTTTTTCTAATTACTTTGTGCTCAAAACTAGATTTAGTAACAAATAACACAATCTTGAAAACTAGCACTTATGAAATTTGACATAACACTTGAACTTGGTAATTCACTAAAATAATGTAGTCCTTGTGGATTTGACATCTGGCTCTTAAAAATTTACTTTACTACTTGTACGACCGTGTGTGCTTGCGCATGCGACGGAGCATGAACACATTCTCAAAATAACAAACATAGATCGCACATTAATCTCACCAAGGTCCCTCCATCTAAAGAACTTGGATGATTTTTCCTAGAATTGGCCACAAACAAGTCGTTTTAAGTAAAATCCAAAAAAATAAAGGAACAGGTATTGAACATACACAATAGCATAAATAGGACAAAAATTTTCTGGTTGGGTTGTCCTCCGATCATAAAATCTACATTGGCAGTAAGCTTCCTTGTTTGCATCACATTGCCACAGGAAATTTGGATCGTTCTCATTAATACAAATGTGATTCAAGCTTGCATTTGATATTATGAAAGTAGTTTCACTTAAAATCTAATCACAATAGAGAATTTGATCTCTTAACTTTTGAACAAAATAAGAAAAATGGCTACTAAAGCTAATAAAAATGAGAATTTCTTACCTTCTGAATCTCATTTCATTGAGTAGGAGAGAAATTCTTATGGCTGGAGCACTTTAATGGCTTTCAATGAAATCTGATTTAATTTGGGGAATAAGGGTTTCTTTATAAAAAGTAAATTTGGCAATGCCATATGACTATTTTAGACTGATTTGGAGCTGTATTTTTAATCACTTATGCACCCTTCCATTATGAACACATAACAGGTGTCTAAATGGATCAAAACGCTTATTTAATTTAGATGAGCTTGATTTAGGGAACTATTTAATAGGACCACCACAAAGTTAAAATAACTCATTGAGACTAAGGTATAAATTCAGGAAAATAATTGTATATTTTCTCTTAAATATATAAAGTAATTTGATTAAAGACTAAAGTAACAATTACTATTAAGTACACAATATTTTGAATAAAAATTAGTTAGAGAATAACCTTATAATTTTACTAAGCACACTTGTACATCTGTCATTTGAAACAAACCTTCAAATCTTGTAAAGAACTCTGTGTATGCTAAAGCAATACTAATAAGTGATATAAAGGTGAAGTGCAGAAATATTTATTTTTGGGATCTCCATTTAACTAATATGCGTTATATAATTTTTTCATAAGTTTATCCGCTTTAAAAAATACTTTAGGTATATGTAACTCAGGTTAAAAATTTGAATTGAAGTACATGTAAAAATACCTTAAATATAAGGCATGCATGTCCGAATTTATTTTGTCAATTTTTATTTATTTTTTAAATTTCAACAATTCAACACCCAAGTTTAATCCAAATAATCTCAAATTTGAAACATAAGTTCTATATCATTAAAAAAAATATTTTGATAAAGTCCAAAATATATTCTTAATTCGAAGAATATACACGATCGAAGTATCAAAACAAGTAACCCGATGAGTGCCGAGGTCGAATCCCACGAGGACTAGGGAATGATAAATTAGAGTGTTAATTGAGAAATTTATATTAGTTTGCACCATATAGATTTAATATAAAAGAAGTGAAAATTGGGGGAGTTAAAATTTGCAGAGAATTAAAGAAGTTTATTTAGTGAACTAAAAATAGAAAGATCAACTAAGTTGTTGACAATAGTGTGAAATACTAGAGGTGCTGTGTAGATGAAATACTAAATAGATCGGGATAGTCCAGGTCGTCTCATAAGTTCATCAAGTGTAAATAATCTCGGAAAGTAGGTAGCCTCAGCTTCCCAGCCTATTGACTACCCATTGCTAGAGTTTTCTCAAAATCTAGCTACAATTTAACTCAACCCGAATTGATTTGGGTTAGCACTTGCACTATTCCTTGCTATTAGCTACCAATTAGGAAGGAGGAAATAATTTCAGCTATTTCTAGCTTAATTTTACAATCTCTTATCCATGCCCACTACTAGATTCCCTTCCAATACTTAATCATTCTCTCCTGAGCAACAATCAAGCAATGATAGATAGACTTATATCATCATCAATGGATCTTCATTAATAGATTGAAGAGAATCTAATAGATTCACACTTAATAGAACATTATGAAGATGACTCTAGAAATAACCAATTCAATTAAGTATTCATCATCACACACCACTAGTTAATGAGTTTAGCTACTCATAGTTAAGAAATTCAAAAATACATTCATCAATAGCATCATTGAATTTAATAATAAGAGTAGATATATCAAATGTACAATTATCCTTCAACTACAGCTGAAACTTACTAATACCAAAGAAGAAAATAGAGCAGAGTATTTTCTACAAGTTTCAATCAAAATCCCCTTCACTCAGCTAAATGAATGTCTTCATCTAAAATTGGAAATAATGATGTGATGTGTACTTGGATTTTCTCCCAATATCTTTATATCTATATCTTATCCTTCTCTATTTCTCTTCTCTTTTTGTACATAGTACTTTTTTTCTATTTATACCCTAAAAAGTAGGGTACTTTTCATCTCCTTTACAGCGCTGGATGATTATACCCTTAATAGAACTATTCTGAAACCTGCAAAGGTACCAGCAGTTCACAGATGAAATCCGTGAACCGCCGGGCATCTGCTCTTCTTCTGCCCTCATTTCCAATGACCTTCGGCGTTTCGCTAATGCCAATTCGTGAATTGTCGGAGCTTCAATGCCAATTCCAGAATTCTTGAGTGTCATTCCGTGACTGAACTGGCGACTTGCCGCTGGCAAGTCATGAACCGCCAGTGGCATTCAACCTCCGCGGCAGTGACATTAGGCCTTTAGCCGATGTTTCGCCGGTTGACACCTGCGACTCATTGCTCATTCTCACTTTCTCATTTTTGCTCCATTTTATCTATTTTCTTCAAAATTAGGAATCTGCACACAACAAAAGCAAAAAGAGCATAAAATCCAATCGAGACAAAAATCAAGTTTTAGAGTCTAGTGAGTTGGTAAATTACCAACTCATCAAACCTCCAAACTTGACTCATTTCTTGTCATCAAGTAATGTATCTGCGATACTTCAACTATTGAGGAAAATGTCACATCTCTTTTCAATAAAACTCACCCGATCACCTAGACTATGACAACCCAAAAATTCTCACCACGCTCACACAAAAGAGAAAAAAATACCCCAAAAGACCAAAACAATAAAGATGTTTCAAGCAGACAACCACTTTTTACGAAGTAAATGTTGACACCTAATTTTGACCTCCCTATGCCCCGCATAAGCTGCATATATATGTATATTTTTGGTTATCTTTTTAAGCAAATGTTCGGCTTGCATTCATAATTTTTAAAATATCGACTATCAAAACGCTTGCATAATTATTTCAAATTATTTATTTTTTATATATATTAATTTTTTTAATTCATTAATTTCCTGATATTACTTGGTTATGTCATATATAGTATATTTCGTGTTAATATATGTACCATTAATAAGACAAGCCTTTATTTTAAAATATATGTTTTACTTAATTTTTTATAAATTGCTTACATGATAATATTTATACAATTTTAATTAAGTTTTATAAATTATTTGCGTAATAATATTACTTAAATTTATAAATTATTTTATGTTGATAATAAAGTTTATATATTTTTTGATAAATTAAATATATTTTCTAGTCATCAAATTATTTACAAAATATAGTATTTTATTAACTATATAATATTTACATGAATCTCTTCAATTTTATAACTTATTGATATTGATGTTCGTATGATTTTCCCGTAATTTAAACTATTATATTACCTATTCGTTGAATTATTTGTAAGTATAGTATTTTGTTAAATATGTAGCAGCTATTTTAAATTTTATTTAAATTCTAGCCACTTTCTCTCTAATTCATACCAATTTTGGCCACTTTCTATCTATTTTATGTCAATTTTAGCCATTTTTGATCAACTTCTGGCTATTATTTAAATTCAATTTCATCCATCAAGTGAGTCCAACCCAATTAAGTCCATAACCCATCCGATTTACCTAGATCCAACCCATATATATTATGTTTGATCTCAGTCGTTCATTTAATTTAATCATACGGCCAAGATTAACCTAACCTATTTCCTTATCTAAGAATATACCCCTCCAACCCTAGTTTTCTCCTTCATTCTTTTCAACCAACACCAAGCTGCCCTGACCCATTTCTCCCTCTTCGTGCTTCTCTCGTCTCCGACAAAACCTCATCGCTGCCTCATCTCCCCCTCATCTTCTCCATCACAATAGCCACACCAACACCATGCCGCCACCACCTTCTCCCTCTCATCTTCCACTCTCGCCTTTCTTTCTTTTCCTCCCTTTTCCGGCGCACCACCACTGTCAGCAGCCGACCAAACCTGCTCCCTCCCTTCTCAGTCGTGTCGCCTCCTCTCCCTTCTCCCTCTCATCGTCCACCGTAAAATAACCAAAACACAGTCACACCCCCCCCCCTTTCTCCCTCCTTTGTGTCATACCTCTCCGATAGACCCCCATCAACACCAAAAAGCAGCCACGCCACTTTGACCGACCTCCCGACTCCCATTTCTTAGGCGTGGATAAGTCCAAAAAAGAAAATGATTCGTTATTTTTGATGATATCTCATGCATTTAAGGCATTTTCGAAATAACACAAATTCGACCACATATACTCAAATATGATTTACGAGTTTAGTCTCTTTTAGACTTAATTCCTCATTTTTTTTAAACCTGTTTACAACATTTTTTAAGGAAGTTTTTCAGATCTAACAGTTGTGAATAATGATATAATTATCTGCTTGTTCTACCTGCATCTTTGTTTTATTATACGATTAACATTATTACATGTGAAGCTCCTTAAATGTTTATGAATCTATAACTTTTGTAAAATTAGCTATTATTTGAATTTGTTGTATTGAGCTCAAACACTATTTCCTAGGTCCTCATAAATTTCTTATATTACCATTTGGTATGTGCTATTGTGTGAACTCTTTTTTCTTGAAAGTTGAAATTGATCCATGACATGTCGTATAGCATGATTGACAATGTTATAAATATATGCTGACTTGCTCAACTAATCGGTGATATATATTTATATGACTATTTAAGATTCTATGTTTAGTAAAATTCCATAAAGTATTGATAACTTTGTAATTTGATTTCCTTGATGAATTGTTTAAATCCTAAATGTCATAGGTCAAAATTTATTATTTTGAATATAAGTTTATTTGATTGACTTCCCTTCTCTGATTAACTCTGATATGTAATAGTTTGATTCTGTCATTTTTTTTTGGGAACTGGTTCACTATTGTTATTAGCATGATTGAAGGGATTTTTCTTACTATTTTCTTGAGGAAATAATGGTAACTTAGTAATTATTTTCAAATATATAATTTTTGTAAGATTTGATTCCATGTGATCTGCTTTAATTTAAGATAATTCTTATAATTGATTCTGGTCTCCTTTAATTAATGTAGTATTTGTTTATTTATGAAAAAATAATATTATTTCTGATGATTGGGTCTAATTTTATTAATTAAGAAAGATTGCCTTTTTTGATTGATTCTCCTTATTTTATTTCCTTAGCCTGCTCTGTAAATCAATCAATGATGGATTCCTTGTCCATATTCATGAATACCCTCTATTATAAATATTCTTTTTACTTTAGAAAGGGGGGGGGACCTCTCTTATTCTCTCAGTTCAGAACACAGAGGAACATTGCTTATTCTTTATCGTCATATTCAAACATTAGATATTTTCTTTATCATTTCATTCCAACATTGTTATTCTTTTGGAACAACATAAGAACTCAAAAATTACTTTGTTCCTAAGTATATCTTTTCTCTTTTCTTTCCTAGATAATTCTATATTTTCTCTAACCCGCCTCAACACAAGCACTGCTCGGATCCATGAGATTCTTGTGATCTTGATGTGTTGAGGTTCGGGTGACGCTATTGCCTCGTTGTTTTCCTATTAATTTAAGCTTCTTAACTGGTTAGTAACTTTAGCTATGCAAATTTTTTTTATCACTTGGATTGTTCATGAACTATGTTTAAATATGCACAATTTTGTTTAGTTTTTCATCTGCTAGATTTTAGATCTTTGAAATTATTCATGTTGCAACACCACTGTTTTGTTTGTACATTCCTCTTTAGTATCTATGCATGATATTGTTTGTTTTAGTCTTTAAGCAGGTATCATTTTATTTCGGGATCCATCAGAGAGTCGTCGGGATAAGAGAAGACTATAAATTATTATTTTTTTCTTTCACATGTTGTATTTATTTATTTATTTATTTTTATCAGCTTGTAATATTTGTAATAACGCTATAATAATAGTGAAAGGGGTTTATGGGGGGCGGGGGATTTTATACTTTCCTTATGGTTTTTCTCTAATTGCCAACCTCGCCTAGAAAGCATGCCTGTAGGATTAATACACACATAGAAATCATGTCAATAGGGTCTTAATAATTTAATTTGAAGTATATTGCAATATGTATCAAGCCCATTTTATCATGCCACAACATGCTAAAGATTTGCCTACTAATAACTGCTCATGAACGATTTACTAGGCTCAATTATAAAATCTATCTACCTGAACTATTTAGCATAATCATAGACATCATCCCTATAAGTTATTCTTACAACGTTAAATTACTTTAATCATAATTGATATTCTGCCCTTTGGAGTTATTTTAATCAGCAGATCTATATGTTTGATTACTTCACATTAGAAATTATGGCTATAGGATAATTTCTAGTATGATTATGTTCACTAGAAATCGTGCCTATAGGGTTTAATTCGGAGTCATTTGGAAGAATGTTTAATTACTTATTACTTTAATGGAGGCTTACATGAAACCTTTTTATGTTTTTTTTACTATTTGTTTTTGCTTGATGTTAATACACCTATTAATAACCCCCTAGGAATTTTAGACCCAAACTCCAAAATAGTAGTCCAAACGCCTGTTGGACATTAAGATTGGGATGGGTAATTACATGCTAGGGAGTTAGTCTTCCTTCACTTAGAGCGCTTTAGGATTAATTACTAATTAGGTGGGTAGTTGAGATATGATAGTTTGTGCTTGCTGAATAACACGAGCAATCTAAACGGTTGCGAAGTATTACTTTAGTTGCAGTGATGATCCCGTTAGGTTAAAATAACCCTCATCTCTTTAAATGAAGAACTATGTTTGACCTGATACCCTTCGGGATACGTAGGTGCCTCTTCGAGGTTTAGTCCAATCCTTAAGATTTTTATTTATTTATTCAATTCTAGTTTCTTCCTTTTTATTCTATTTTCATTGTTTGCTTTTATTTTTCAAATCATTATTTTCATAAATTTCTAGACTTACTACTTTCCTTTTATCAAACCGTCAAAATCATCATTTCTTATCTGATTTTCATTATTTGAAAAGATATTTGAATATTCTATGATATGTCTAAATCACATAGTTTATTTAATTTGTTTAACTTAAAATCCATTCGCTTTAGCATTAGTCACTCTCCCACATAGTAATGAATTCGGCCGAGACCCTCAGTTGTGGACCTCGAAAGGTGCTTAACACCTTCCTTCCGAGGTAACTTGAGCCCTTACCCGATTTCTGGTGATGTAGACTAATTAAATAGAATTTTCTATGTAATTAGTTTAGTCTGGTACCCTAACACACTAAAATCCGTTAGGTGGTGACTCTCCTTTTCTAATAAACCTAAAAGAGTCGTCACATGTCGAGTTATCCTTTCCGTGAGGAAAATGGGGCACGACAGTAAAGCTTTTGAAAGGAATCATTAATCACACAAGGGCATTTTTCAACCAAGTAACACACATAGCATCTCAAGTTATAACCACTTAAAATTCAAAGCTTGCCTTAGAGTATACAATCCTTGCTCTATGTCCACATTAACTCTAATTGTTCTTGCATCCGTAAAAGGAATGATGACACTAACCAAATATAAGGATCACTATTCTCTTGGTTTTTTGATCATTTAAATGTATACAAGGGATTAATTGGAAGAGACACTCGCACTCACTCTCCCAAAAAATATCTTCATGCATACACATGACCCAGAGGATTTCCCTTCATGTAGTTTGCCACTAATGTAGAGTAGCTGCACCTAGAATAATTTAGGACTTGCGGGTTCTGATGCAGGCTTAAGGTTAGGGTAGGATGAGCATTTGGCTATAATGATTAGATCCTCCCTAATGCTTTTCTTGACATGCCTTACATCAATTTTGCTCACTCAACCTTCTTTTCCTTTCTTTTCTTGTTGATGCCTTTCATTTCTTTAACACTCCTCCTTATAACCCTTCTTTCGCTTCCACCCTTAGCCTTATTACCTCAAGGGGGAACACTAATTCACACAAATAGTCTTTTTCCTTTTTTGATATCTTTTGGTGCACTTTGACAAAAGATGATGTTACCTTCACACTATGATTCTTGTCTTCCCCCTTTGTTTTACATACCCTCAAACTTAGGCTCTTGCCTCATTTTCCACACTTGATTTTTTCACTCCCTATTTCTTAGGCCCTGAGCCTTACTTAAGCACTTATCTTGTCATTAGCATTTAGGGAGAATGGGGGCCAAAAGAGGTATTAAGAATGGTCTTAAGGCGTGTAATGTGGATGGAAAGGAAAGGTTTTAAGGCTCAAAATTGGCTAAGAAAGATAAATGATCATGGAGGGCATATGGTTAAAGTGGCTAGACAACTGAGGGCCTAAACTTATTTTCTTGGTGCAACTACATCTAGGAATTCGCCTTGAATCACATTTGGGGAAAGTTCTAGACAATATTTAATGCACGAAATTTATAAGGAATATCCTCGCCACACAAAGCATCACTCTTAGAGGGTCTACAAGAGTCATTTACCCAAACAAAACATCACATTAGGACATAAAGCAAGCAAACGTCATAAGTCAAGCAGGGAATTTACAATGTACGACCATGATTACTATGCTACAGTGTCAACACTTGCTCATTATCTTCATCCTCATGCCCTTGTTTTCACATTTCCATTTCAACACAAAAAAACTTTAGTAGGTGCCTCTTAAAACAACTTCACAAAAGACTCAAAATGACATGACATTTCCCTTTAGAATGTTTCCACTCAATCCATCATTGGGAAAGGCCAACCCGGTTCGACAATAAAAATAACTAAAATGAAGAATGCCCCTTGGGAAAGAACCATGGTCAAAAGAAAACCCTTGGAGTTTTAATTTCTACGCTACTATTTACAATGGCAAAAAATAAACACGATTTTTGGGGTCATCTCATTCAAAATTTTCAAAATATTATGCTTCAAACCAAAGACCCCATTTGGTCACTAAGTACCAATCACAAAAAGAAACAAAACCAATTTATTCAGTCATTCATAAAAAAAACACACCCGATAAGGATAATAATCAACCACAACAACCCGACAAAGGATGGACCTACTCAAACTCAAATAAAAACATCAGAATTTCACCAAAACCAATCCTTCCCCCCATCAATAGCGCCCATCCTTCCCCCACTTAAGATCATACATTGTCCCCAATGTAAATATGCAAAAGGGAAAAGGGACAAAGAACTTCCTGAGCGGGTTACTCCTCTTCATCGTCAGCCTTTGCCTCAAAACAATCACCGCCGCTGGCATCACCCATCCCAATGAAATCATCTCGAAGCCCTTCAAACTAGTCATCAATTGGCCCCCGAGCTGAAGACAGAGAAGCCATTGCAGCATCCAGGGCGCTCATGTCGGGCACTTCGATTGAAGTCCCACTCTTCCACTCCTGCACTTCAGTTTGGAGGGACATGAATTCCCCTTCTACTGCATCCACCCTTTTGCATAAAGTGGCGACATTCTCGTATAGTGATTTGATCTCCTTCTTGATCATTTTGGAAATGAGTGCCAAGAGGCTCTTACCCAAACGTTGAAGTTGGCTTTCCTGCGAGTTTGTCATCTCCACAACGCGATGGAGACCACTTGGTTGATAAGATTGGGGAGGTGGAGAAACACTTTGCTGGGCCATGTCACCCGATGCTTGGCCCGACATGTCAGGCTGAGGCACATTGGATTCTAGGGCCATTAGTGATTGGGTTGACCCATGGGAGAGGGATTCTTCTTGCACACCGAAGGCTTACAGGAGCTTCCTTTTTGTTGTTGGTGCCTTGCGGTCTCTCTTCCTATCAATATAAATCACTCCTAGAGCATAGGAAGGAGTCTCTTCAGGAAAATGAGGCACTCCAGCTGCTTCACAAAGTTGGGAGATCAAAACAGCATATGGCATGGAAGTACTGGACTGTCAGGCCTTCTTCTTCATCTGTTGAGCTATAATTTCCCCGAAGTTGATGGGGACCCCCGACATAATGCAAGAAATTAGGATGGCCGCTTCCATGGTGACCCTGTGCTCATTTTTGGATGGGATGATGCGAGAACAAATAAAGTCCAGCCACAGCTTGGCCTGGAACTTCAAATCGTGGTGAGAGATTTAGCCACTCATTAAGGCCAGAGAGGGCTATCAATAGCAATAATGCAAGCCACCCACGCAAACTAGTCCTTCATATCGGCCACCCGTGCCATGTACTCCGTAGCGGAGTCGATTCATCCTTCTAGAACAGATAGTTTATAGCAGCCGGGGTGATTTCAACTTCCACTCCTCAGATCATCACTGAAGGAAAACAACGGTACTCATCCACTTTGCCCCGATGATGCATACTCTCTTGGCGGGCTTGATAAGAGGCATATAACTTTGTGACCAAGCTAGGGAAATATGGCGGCAAAGGGTTGGCAAATGCATGTCATTGCTTATGGGTGAACTACTCGGTGATGTTTGGGAGATCACCTTTTAACCTAGCCAAGTCAAACCTCTTCTCCACCGTGATGGAGCGTCCCTGGTATATGACATAGTGTTCCTTCATATTCGGGACACAGAGAATGAAGGCTTCCTTTGTATTGGCCCGTGGTGGAGAAACCTTCATTTTGCCTTTGCCTATGTTAGCAGAGGAAGGCCTTTCCTTTGCCGGTGTTCCTGGAAGATGACATGATTTGTTTTTCTACAAGATATATGTTAGTGACAAGAAATTGAAGTAGAAATTAAAAGAAAAAAAACTAGTTTAAAGAAGAACTGAGAAGAAAAGGAAAATCAAACAGTAATTTAAAGATCAAGTGGTATCGACGGACAATCGGCGATTCGCAGAAGTCAATTCGCGGGCCGCTGACTGACCGCCGATGCTTAATAGAGCACTGGGAAATTTATGCAATTTTTGGCAGTTCAGGAGGTGTCTCTCCGCTATTGATTCGCAAATCGTTAATGAGAAGCATCCACTCAGTAGCCAGGACTAATTTAAAAGTGAACCAACACTCCATCAGTGTTTCGCCGGCCCCTGTCGTCCCCAAATTATCAACTCATTACTCAAAAACACCCATTGACACACGTTCACAACAAACATACTACCAACAGCTATGTTGCATTAAAAAACATAGTCATGACATTTAGCCCTTAAGATTGGCGTCACCCCGTCTATCATCGGGCAAAGTATTGTGCAATATGTAAATGGGTTACTCAGACTTCACCCTTTTCACAAAAGAACATATCCACTCCATTAATCAAGCATAACACATTCAAGATTTAAAAAAGGAATGGAAATGAGTTATTATTCCTACAGAATCAGGTAAAAATACTAAAATTAAAACAGAGGCAAGAGAAAAGTTACTGAATTGGAAGAAAACTTGCACTCTCTGTTAACTTCAAAAATGAAAATAGTTCACTATTGCAATGGCACCTTTAGATGAATATAAAGTAGATAGTATGAATGAAGTGACTATGATAGTTAAATATGGATGGGTATTTATAGGTGGAGAGTGGGAATGTGATAGGTTGAGGGGGAAGGTGGGGAGTTTAATGTGGGTGTGTTGGTGGGAAGTTGGAAGGTGGAAATGTGGAAAAGAATGAAAGAATATAGGAATTGGTAATGTTGGGTAATGAAGAGACAAACATGGAAAGAAAAATGTTGGGTAGGTATTTTGGATTTTGTGGGCCAATCGTTTTAGATTCCTCTTTTTACTTAGTATGAGCCCAGACTGGTGCTATACCGACGGTTCGCCGCTGTGCCTTACTTCAGCTTGTATTGTGCCAAGTTTATCTGGTTCCAGCCGGCGATGCACCGGCGGTTTGCGAATTGCATCTGCATTCTGCCAGTCATCTGCCGAATTTGTGGCCTAGCTTTAGGTTCTATGCTTCCAGCCGGTGATACACCGGCAGCCCACGAATCTGGTTCGGATGTTAGCCGGTGGCCCGCCGATTCTTCAGTTCAAACCTCAGCTTTTTGCTTTGAGCTCCTTTTCTTTGGCGGTTCATGTTTCTAGACCGGCGGCTTACTGGTCCCTCATCGTTTCTTCCTTCATTCTTTGTTTCCCACTTTACTTCTTATTTTCTCAGTTTCTACACAAATAAATACAACAAAAACATCAACTAATTCACTAAATAATTGGTTTACCTCCTAAGAAGCGCCTTATTTATCATCGTGGCACGACGTAGTCTTTTTCCAAATTTTCATTTCCGATGGGTCATCATCCGGCTCCGTCTGCCTCAACTCGAATTCCTTGTCCTCATCATCATTTTGTAATATTCCAACCACCTTGCATTCGGGTGGAGTTTCAGCTGATGGACATACCTTGAAGGTGACTTCCTCACTGCCAAGCTGAAATTTTGACTCTCCAAGCTCCACATCTACCATGGCTCTCCCGGTAGCCAACAAAGGTCTTCCCAAAATAATGGAAACTTTTACATCCATTTCACAATCCAGAATAGCAAAATCAACTGGTAGAATAAACTTGTCCACTCTCACCAGCACATCTTCTAGCACTCCCACCGGTCTTTTGATGGACATGTCTTCCATTAGCATTCGCATCAATGTCGGGTTCGTGTATCTGAGGCCTAATTTCTTAAAAATGAGCAGGGACATTAGATTTATACTTTCACCGAGATCATATAGAGCCTTCTTAAACACACAAATCCCAATCGTGCATGGAATTGTAAAAGCTCTGGGATCTTTCCTTTTTGGGGCAAGGATTCTCATCATTACCGCACTACAGTGGTGCATTTTCTCTTCATTTACAGCATCAACCATCATCTTCTTTTTCAACAAATCTTTCATAAATTTGGCATAACCAGGCATTTGGATCAAAGCGTTCACTAATGGTATATTTTTAGACAGCTTGCTAAACATGTCAACAAACTTCTTAGATTGATCCTCCTTTTTTTTCTTTGTAATACGTTGTGGATACGGTGGTGAGATTCTTGATTCAACCCTATCATCACTCGTGGCGTTTATGTCCATATCTTCATCATCAACTAGAATGCGGATCTCATTATCCTTATCCTTTGTTTCTTCCTCAACATTTTCTTCATTCTCTGGGTCATTGGCATTTTATCAACCTCATCTCCATCAGCTACTTTCGGGTTCTCCACCTCACTATACTTCCTCGGTGTATCTCCAATCACCTTGCCACTTCTAGTGACAATAACCATACATTGACCATCTTTCTTCGGGTTAGACACTGTGTCACTAGGTAGTGTTCCTTTCGTCCTCAGGTTCAGTTGAGCTGATAGGTGATTCATTTTGGCTTCTAAATGCTTGATGGATGTCGAGTGTTAACTCACAGTTTGAGCGAGGTTAGACACCTCCCCTCTTAATTCCTTTACCCCACTTTCAATCAACTCAACCTTCTTCAAAACTGTTGATAGGATTTCTTCGATTTTGGAGCTACCTGCATCACTTACCCCTGGATGATTATGAGGATTCCCAACCTTAGGAGGTGGAATATATGGATTTGAACTTCGATGATAACGATCACCTTCTTGGTTTGCCTCTCTATTGCTCCACCTCTTATTTCTTTCAGGCTATCCTTGTTGCTCACAATTCCTCCAACCTTGGTTATCATCCCTTGGGCGCCATGGGCCTTGGTTTGCTCCTTGGAAGCCAAGTTAAGGGCCTCCCATTTGGTCACCCATATATTGGCATTCTTCTTCATATCTAGGTGGTGAAGACTCCCTTTCATATGGTAGGGGACCCTGCATTTCCATGGTATTTACTACCTTTGGACCTGCTCCCATCACATGCTTGGTCATCAATTCTAATTGTGTCATCATCTTTGCAAGAGTCTCATCCCTCTCATCATCCTTTTTTAACAACTCCTCTATCAATGCACTTGAGTTGATCTCATGTGTGGACACACTTGTCTCCCCTGTATGCCAAGCCCTGTTGGTTTTTGACATTCAGTTAAGGAAAACTTTGACCAACCCATATGTTTAGTCCATAATAGAACCCCCAGCTAAGTTGTTGGCAACGGATTTGTTTATTGAATCAAGGACCCTGTTGAAGCATTGGGGAAGTACTCCATCTTGTAATCCATGATTTGGGAAAATAGCAACCTTCTTTTTAAACCTCAACCATGCCTCATGCAAAGGCTCTCCTTGTTCTTGTCGGAAGTTTGTAATATCATCCCTCAATTGTACCATCTTTGAGGGAGGGAAAAATCGATCTAGGAAAGCCTCAGTTAACTCTTGTCACAAAGTAATACACCCCGGAGGAAGTACCTCTAGCCACATTGTTGCTTCCCCCATCAATGAGAATAGAAAGAGTCTCAACCTAATTGACTCTTGACTAATGTTTGTAATGTTGAAGGGCTGGCAAATTTCCAAAAAATTTCTCAAGTGTCAATTTGCATCTTCACTTTGTTTTCCGCCAAAGAGCCCCTTCATTTGTAACAGCTGCAACATGGTGCTATTAACATGGAACACCACATTCCCTACAGTTGGTGGTACGCGAATGGCTCCTGCAACTTTCGGAATCACCGGATTATCTTCTTCAAGTTTCATGTTACCCTCCACTGAGCTATCCCCTTCTTGGGAGTGATGGCTAATGTGGTGATGAGATCCTAACAACACAGCCGAAAATCAAATCAAGTAGCTACAATTCACACTAATTCAACTTAACAATCAATCACAACATTATCAATCTCTAGTTCCCGGCAACGACGCCATTTTTGATAACGTCCAAAATATATTCTTAATTCAAAGAATATACACGATCGAAGTGTCAAAACAAGTAACTCAACGAGTGTCAGGGTCAAATCCCAAGAGGACCAGGGAATGATAAAATCAAGCGTCGATTGAGAAATTGATATTAGTTTGCACCATATAGATTTAATATAAAAGCAAGGAAAATTGGGGGAGTTAAACTTTGCAGGGAATTACAAAAGTAAGATTTACTAAACTAAAAATAGCAGGATCAGCCTGTTCAGAACACTGTGAAATACTAGAGGTGCGGTGTAGATGAAATACTAACTAAATCGGGATAGGCCAGGTCATCTCATAAGTTCAACAAGTGTAAATAATCTCAGGAAGTAGGTGGCCTCAACTTCCCAGCTTATTGACTACCCCTTGCTAGAGTTTTCTACAAATCTAGCTACAGTTTAGCTCAACCAAAATTGATTTGGGTTAGTAGCTGCACTATTCCTTGCTATTAGCTGCCAATTAGGAAGTAGGAAGTAATTTAAGCTATTTCTAGCTTAATTTTACAATCTCTTATCCATGCCCACTACTAGATTCCCATCAAATACTTAATCATTCACTCCCGAGCAACAGTCAAGCAAGGATAGATAGACCCATATCATCATCAATGGATCTTCATTAATAGATTGAAGAGAATATAATAGATTTACACTTAATTGAACATTATGAAGATGACTCTAGCAATACCTAATCCAATTAAGTATTACATCATCACACACCTCTACTTAATGATTTTAACTACTCATAGTTAAGAAATTCAAAAATACATTCATCAATAGCATCATTGAATTTAATAATAAGAGTAGATAATCAAATGCACAATTATCCTTCAACTACAGTTGAAACTTACTAATACAAAAGTAGAAAATAGAGCATTGTATTTTCTACAATTTTCAATCAAAATCTCCTTCACTCAGCTAAAAGAATGTCTTCAGCTAAAAGAGGAAATAATGATGTGATGTGTACTTGGATTTTCTCCCAATCTCTCTCTCTATATATCTTCTTCTTCTCTCTTTCTCTTCTCTTTTTGTACAGAGTACCTTTTTTTCTATTTATACTCTGAAAAGTAGGGTACTTTTCATCTCATTTTCAGTGCTGGACGATTATATCGTTAATAGCACCGTTCTAGAACCATCGAAGTACCGATGATTCACCAGTTAAATTCGTGAATCGCCGGGTATCTGCTCTTCTTCTGCCCTCATTTCCAGTGACCTTCAGTGGTTCACCCAGCCTTTCGACGATGCCGATCCATAAACCGCAGGATCTTCAATGCCAATTCTAGAATTCCAGAGTGTCATTCGGTGACTGAACCGGCTACTCGTCGCTGGCAAGTTGTGAAGCGCCAGTGGCACTCTACCTCTGCGACAGTGATATTAGGCTTTTAGCCAGCGTTTCGTCGGTTGACACCTGCGACTCGCCGCTCATTCTCACTTCCTCCTCTTTGCTCCATTTTTGCTCTTTTCTTCAAGCTTAGGCATCTGCACACAACAAATGCAAAAAAGGATACAATCCCAATAATCAACTCAGGAACGAGACAAAAACTCCAGTTTTAGAGTCTAGTGAGTTGGTAAATTACCAACTCATCAGACTTCAACCATCACTTTGTCCAAAAAACAACAAATCTAACAAACTCATTTTGCATCTTTTTGATTTTTTCATGTATGTCTGGGTTTTAGTCACACATGAATCAAACATATGTTTAAATTGTATAAAATTTTAGGCATGTACATCTGAAATTTTTGGTCAAAAAAGTAATAATTTTATTTTTAAAATTTAATATCCAAATATACACCAAATAAACTCACACTTTGAACATAAGTTTCATGTATCATAAAGAACAAACATCAATTATCAATTTATCAAATAACAATAAATCTAACAAACTCATTTAGCACCCTTTTAATTTTTTTCATTTATGATTGCGCTCATGCATATATCACTGAAATACATGTTAAAATTAGCTAAAGTTTCAAATGTGTACATTGAAATTTTTTCCAAAAAAAAAAAAGTTTTATCTTTCAAATTCCAGCACCCAAATCTACTCCATATAATCTCAAATTTAAAATATTAGTTTCATACATCATAAACAAACCTCAATAATTAATTTGTTAAAATAATAACAAATCTAACAAAATCATTTAACCCTATTTTATTTTTTCATATATGTCTATACTCAGTCATATATAATTGAAACATGTTAGAAATGGATAAAATTTCAAGCGTGGGCATTTGAAAGTAGAAAAAAAATAG
Source organism: Datura wrightii (assembly GCA_035772735.1). Lineage (NCBI taxonomy): Eukaryota > Viridiplantae > Streptophyta > Magnoliopsida > Solanales > Solanaceae > Datura > Datura wrightii. Next base: position 36,418,666 of record JASDFA010000023.1, on the reverse strand, counting down.
AAGAAGAGAAAAAGAAGTATATATCTTTCTGAAAGTTATCGAGCACTAAGTACTTGTGCAAAAAAATAATACAATGGGTATTAACAAAATGGTCGTCCAAATTAGCGCACCCCATGAACTGTATCAACATTAACCCATGATAACATAATTCACTTAATACGTTGCACTAATTATTGACCCTATCATTTATTAATTCAACCCATTTTGACCCTTAAAAATTTGACTTATATGTAGCCTAAATTAACTCATGAGAAATCTGCTAAAGATATTTTCAAAAAGACATTTTTAGAATTTCTTATATGTGATACATAACCATAACAATAATAAAAAAAAATTATTAGATAAAAAATGCAAAAGATGAAATAAATCAATTAAAACTTATTAAGAATTGTGCAGATTGGTATATGGCCTGCCTTTTAGCCCATTTCAATCAAATTTATTTCAATCCAAGTAACTTTTTGGCACATCAAAAACCCACTTAATCAATTTAGCCAATTTTGACTTGATAAAATTCCACCCAATCCGTCTATTTGATACTCCTAATTGTAAAAGCCCTATCATTAAATACTTAACATCAATTAAGAGGACTACTCGACTAATTTATTACTAGTGAATATACCATAAATTACAATTGAAAATAAAATGAACAAAAATAAATAAATAAATAAATAATCAAGCTGAGACGCGGATGTCTTGCTCTCTTTAAAAAATTCAAGTCCACTATGGTATAATCTTCACCGATCCAGCAGTAATATTGTTCACGTGTCCCATCCAGGATACAATAGCTGAACAATGTAGTATGACCCAAACATCTCCAAATTAGTTAAAGAGTCCAAAGTTCTTCCAAAAGAAAATGTTCCTTCAACATAAAATTACTCTCTTTTTGTATAATTAGTTATTTGGAGAATTAGAATATTATTCTTACTCTCATCTCTCTCTTTCATTACACTAAATTTTTATTAGTTAAAAGAGGCCGGATTGGCCTTATTATAAATAGGGAAAAGCCCAAGTCTTTCCTAAATCCGATCCAAAACAACAAAAGAAATTAAACTAACAAAGGAGAAAGTGATATCAGAAGAGGAAAGGTCACTCCTTCCTTCCAGAAGATTATAGGTTCCTCTTGACGCCTCTGCCTCTTCATATTCAAATTCCCGTGTCACCATTGACGAACTAGATTCTCGCTTAAGCTCGCAGCAACCGGTGACCTTTATCTTCTTGCCCCTCCATCTCCGATTAAGTTTCTTTTATATTGACTTAGGCAGATAGGGATTTTGTGAGTAGATTGTAATTTTTTCATTCCAAGGATGCGTCCAGCTCTCACATAGGCTCCATGAACATCTTTCACTATAGATTTTCATCAATCGAATCTCTATTTTCCATTATCGTATAGCTTTTATAAACGAATCTCATTCTCTGTCTGTGAAGTTGAGTGTCCGATGGATCTCATTCTAATGGTGCATGATGAACATCCTAACAAGCTATATATCCCGTATGTTTTATTAATCTAGGGAAGTGATTGCATGTACCTCCTGGAAGTCTAATGAAGATCTTCTGGTAGTTTGAACCATAAAAGGTTAATACAACACAAGATATTTCCCTGTTAGATTCTCAGTCTGTAAATTTATAATTTCTTTTATTTCTTTGGATATCCTTTGTAATAATTTTGTTTTCCCCCTCCTATTGTCTTATTTGTTGATTATCTACTTTTGTTGTAATGTTTGCTGAATCGCAATGTTGGTATCTATTGTTTGTCAATGTTGAGTAGTTTTCCTACTACTGTAAGTACTTCATGAAAATAGTGACATTGTTTTGTACCTTCAAAAAAGAAAATATTGTTAGAAAAGAAATTTTCCATCTGGTTTCCTTCTCTCTTGATGTGGGCAAACTAACCCTCCCTCCTTTACATTAAGTCGCTAATTCTCCTAGCCTCCATGTTGATCATTCATGGAATTTTTCATTCATCATTTAATATGTGATACATGCCCTGTGAGTCTATTTCTATAATGACTAATAGTCGATCCTGACTGACACAATACTTAATTCCCTTCTCTATAGCTCTTGCTTCAACACATAAACTAGTGGTTGTAGGGATAGTTTTTGCTCTACCATGAATAAATTCCCCCCTCCAACCCTAACACAGAAAGCCCATGATCCAGTCCTTAGATTCTGAGAAGATCCATTTGTTTTGCATTTATATTTTACCTGTGGAGGTGGTTTCCAAGAGATTACTTCACATCTTCTTTAGTAATGATTTCCTTCAAAAAATAGGAGCATTTGGGGCCATGAATTAGGCATCTATTAACCCTGAGTTATTCATCTTAGTCAGTAGTTGGAGGTTTTGAATCAATGTCACGTATGACTTTGAATTGTGACATAGTTCCCCCATATATTAAAGTATTCCTCCACCTCCATAGATGTCATAGTATCATTGCTGGAACAACATGCATTGTAGGGTTTAACAATGGACCATAGTCAGTTTTCAACCTTGTAGTAATAGTCTGTTTAATTTGTACAAATGTTCCTTACATCTCTACTGTTGAGTTATATCTATTCCAAATGGATTCTTCTACTTCCCCTTTTAGGAATAAGTGCTCCATTGTTTCTTTTTATGGGTTCCTACAACATTTGCACCTAGAAAGAATGGCTATTCCATTATTGTCTAGAACCTCATCTAGTAGTATCTTCTTCTTCCAAATTCTCTATAGGCAGAATGTCATTCCGAAAGGTGTGCCTTTTTCCACATGTTACTATAAAACTAGGACTTCTCCTGTTTTAACATTCTCTTCTCCCAAGCAATTTTCACTATGAACTGTCCATTTACATCCAATAACCACAAAGGTTTTTCACCTTCATTGGTCCAACACCCCACTTGTAGGTTTTCCAGAGCATGACCCTTCATATTTTGTGGAAGGTTTCTTTCCAGGAAGTCAAGGTTCCATTGCCCTTTGTCTAAACCGTCTCCCACTTCTTCTATGTTCATGTTCCTTGGGAAGTCAGTAGGTACTAATTAAATTAAAGGGCCCAATCTGGTCCGATTATCATGCCAAAAGCTGGCATTCCCCTTCTTGGTTCCCACCAATTGTCATGTTCTATTTCCTCTCTAGCTTCTAAAATCATTTTCCACATTTGAGATCCACCATTCCATTTAACCATGGTACGAATCTATTTCTTATCGTACTTATTCCACAGGAAGTTTGACCATAGAGAGTTTGTGCTCCTAAATTTCTAGTATAATTTTGCAAACATTTCTTTTGATACATATAAATAGTGATCTGAACCCCAATGCACCCTCTTCTTTTGGCACGTACATCTTCATCCATGAAGCCAAATTTATACTTTTGCCTTCCTCTATGTTGTTCCAAAAGAACTTAGAAAAGATTCTATGGATCTCATTCAAGGTGTACTTTGTGGAAGCCATAGTAGATAGAAGGTATAGGGACATCTAGTACACTAGTAACTAGGACAACTTTTTCTCCAAAAGACAGTTGTTTTCCCTTCCAACACATCAACCTATCTTTAATCCTCTTGATTAAATTATTATAGTAAGCCTTTTTCTTTCTACTATGGAAAATTAGGCATCCCATGTATTTAAAAGTAAAAATAACTTTCCCAAAATTGGTGATGTCAGGCACCTCCGATTTTACACTCCTAGGTGTATTCCTGTATAAGTAGAAAGAACTCTTTTCCTTGTTGATAAGTTGCCTTGATATTTGCTCATACTTTGTGAGTATCTCCATAATTTGTCTAAGAGACTGACTCTCTATTAAAGGAAAAATTATGGTGTCATCAACATTGGCTAGGCCAAAGATATGAAAGTTCTCCTCATCCAGTAGTGAATTTAAGGCTCTAGAAAGAACTTCTGCTGGGAGCACAAAAAGAGCTGGGAATAGAGGATCATGCTGCTTCACTCCTCTAGTAGAATGGAAGAACCCAAAAGATCAACCATTAAACTGATTCGTATACCAATTATGGGCCATCAATCTCCAGATTATATTAGAAAATTTTAGCAAAACTCATCTTCCTTAGTACTCTAGTTAGATATAGCCATGACACTCTGTCATAGGCTTTGGCCATATCTAACTTAATTACCACATTTGCTGGCTTTCCACTCTTCCTGATTTTTGTCATAATCTCCTAATGTTCAGAGAAAATTTTCTATTATATATCTCCCTTTTATAAATCTTGACTGATTAGCTGAGATCGCTATAGGAACGATGTCTGCTAATCTTTCATGGACCACCCTTGATATATCTTTATTGATGGCGTTTCTCAAACTTATTGGTCTCAATTTTGCAAAGGCCTGAATTTGGAGCTTTTGGGAATGAATACCAAATTTATATGAGTAATTACCTTAGGTAGTTCCTAGCCTTCAAAAAAGGCTTTTACAACCTTGTAAGCATCTTCTCCTACTATGTCCCAATAAGTTTGATAAAATACACCTGATAACTTATTTGTCCCAGATGAGCTGTCTCATTTTACATGGAAGACTGCTCTTTTCACCTCTTCCTTGGTTGGAATTTTACATAGTTTGTGATTTTTCTCCTCAGTAATCATCTCTTGTATATGGTCCAGCAAATCAAAATTTGTTGACTCTGTTTCCTGCCTGAATTGTTTTTGATAAAACTGAAAAGCTTCTTCTACCATATGTGCCTCCTCCTCAATCCATACTCCTGTGATATTCTGAATCCTCTTCACCTGGAGTTTGTGCCTTCTTCCCTTCACCAGGTTGTGGAGAAAAGGCAGTATTCTTGTCCCCTTATGAGAACCAAGTTAAACTCGCTTTTTGTTTCAAAAATTCCTTCATATAGTGGAGTTGTCTTTTCATTTCTGCTTGTGCTAGGTATAGTATTGTCCAATTCGCTATTATAGGATGATCCTCAAAAAGCTTTTCTTTGATTCAAAACAACTCTTCAATGATTTTCTAATTAAAGATACCTCTATATGTAGCTTTAGTCCATATTGTTAATGCATCTTTGGCCTTTTTAACCTTCTGATTTAATCTATAGAAACAATTCCCTTCCACTTGAGTTTTCCATTTTTCTCTCACAGGATTCAAAAATCCATCATGATCAATCCAAAACTTTAGGAATTTGAAGGAATTAAAACCTCTCCTTTCCTTTCCTCCCAAAGTGATAAGCAATAGAGCATGGTCTAACACAGTTCTAGCCAAATGTTCAACTTCTATATATGGAAACCGTTCTAACATAAAATTGTTTGCAAGAGCTTTTTCCGGCCTCTCAAAAAATACAATCCTCCCATACTCTCCCATTACACAATGTGTATAGGCTGCCCTTAAAGTTAATCTCAACTAGCTCACAAGAGTTGATACAAAAGGAAAACTCCTCCCACTCTTGTGGTTGCACTAGTAGACTTCCTAGCTTTTCCTCCTCATTTGAAACAACATTAAATCCCTAACCAATCAGCCAAGGTGTATCCATTTTTGCAGATAATTGATACATACTATCCCACAACATCAATCGTTCCTATTCTGAACACTTTGCATAGACATGGGTGAAGTGATAGTGCTTGTTACAGTCTTTAAAGAACAGTTTTAGTGTCACCTTTTGTTTAGTGTCCGTAGCTATCTCCATTTCAATGTTGTCCCCCCCCCCCCCCAAAAAAAAAACAATATCTTCCCACTACAATTAGTATGAGTTGTATTCATCCCTCTTTTCTCTTATATTGTTGTATATGTCTTTGCTGCTGAAAAGGTTCCATCAATGCTATTAGAAAGAACTTTTGATGTTGACGTAACATTTGAAGCCTATGGAAGGCTTTTTGTGTATTCACTGATCTTATGTTCCAAATGAAGGCCTTTTTCATCATTTGCTACTGAGTTTGGCAGCTACTCTCTGTGTTGTAACTGATGAGTTGGTAAATTACCAACTCATTACGCTTTTAAACATGAGCTTTTTCTTGGTTTTCAAATAATTTGGGAGGATTTAATACTCTTTCTATTTTCTTTTTACAAGCATTCAACTTAAAGAGAGAAGGAATGGAAATGGAAAAAGCATGGAATTAAGAAATAGGACCAGAGCTCTACTAGATGGGACTGGCAAAACGCCGACCGAAATGCAGGAGCATACTAGCGATAAATGGAAGGTGCACCGGCAAAACACGGGTCAGCACCTACGAACTGCCGATGCCAATGCAGGTTAGATCCCCAAAGTCACTGATCCCACCTGCGACAAAGCGTCATCCCACAGATGGGCACTGGCAGAACTCCAGTGACTCACAAGTGAGGTCGTTTTCAGGATGGCAAAATCATCCAGCACAGGATTTGAGGAGCATTTTTTAACCTATTTATGTACATTCTTTAGAAAGTACTGAATATTGCAATACAAATATATAGAGATAGAGAGGGAAATATTAAATAGCTTTTCTTCTTCTTCTTCCTCAAGATATAAACCACCATTGAAGACAATTTGGATCTTGCTATTTACTCTTAATGATGAATTGTATGAATTTGTTTATCAATATGCTTTTGTATTATTCATCTATGAGTAGCTAGATATTCTGCTAGGGGTTGGTGCATGATTGAGAATAGACTGGATTAGGTATGGCTACATTAATCTTGTAATTACTCGTTTATTATAAATCTGTTATTTCTTCCAAATTATAATTGAATTACCCATAGTTGAAAATGTGGGTTATGTCTACTTATTCCATATTTTCTTGAAAAAGGAAAATTCAATATGGGTAAGAAAGCAATAGTAGGTAATGGGTCTTGAGTGTGTGGGGTTGGGCATGAGATAACCAAAACCCATAGTCATACACTCATTAGAGATTTGAGGCTAGAGATGGCTCAAATCTTGCCTAAGCTATAGTGGGTTAATTAATTAAGATCTTGGGGTTTGAGAAAACCCAAGGAATGGAGTACCTAATTTGTTGAAAAACACCGTATGTCACTTTATTCACAGTTATTTATCTTATGAGTAATAGTTTGATTTTCTAGTTAATCTCAGTCCAATCAAACTCCTATCAATAGCACACCCTTGGCCCTTGCTCATAATTGTTCATTCAATTTGGTTTCCTTATTCTCTTGATAGTTGATTTTAAATTCAAATTGTGATCTTTCTTTTCCCCCTAATATTTTATTTTTATTTTCAATGCATGGATGAAATTTTAGATCAAGTGAATAGACAATTTTCACATTATTCAATTGCTATTCCCTGTGAATTCGACCCTGACTCCTAGTTGGATATTTATATTGCGGCGATCGTATACACTTCTTCCTTATGAGGAGTGAATTTGAACGTCATTAATTTTGGCACTGTTTTCGGGGAATAGGATTTGATAGCCCCTAGTTTATAGTTGATTTGAATTACTTTAGCATCTTGTGTTTTATTTTTACAATTGTAGTTCTTTTTTGGTTGACTCTTAGGATGACTGATATTAGCCAACATTTGCAAGAAGGTTCAATGGATGGTCATATGGACCAAGAGGATGATGACCCCATGATGCCAAAAATAGCAGGTGTTCTTCTCCTACCAGCGACGGTAGGGAATGTGGTGTTCCATGTGACTAGCACAATATTACACCTGCTACAAATGAAAGGACTCTTCGGAGGTCAGCCGAGTGAAGATGCAAATCAACATCTTTGAAATTTCATTGAGATATCCAACATTTCCACATCACAAATACAAGTCAAGAGTCGATCAAATTGAGGCTCTTCCCATTCTCTTTGACTGGGGAAACAACCATATGGTTAGAGGAACTTCCTTTGAGATGTATCATTTCATGGAAAGAGTTGACTAAAGCTTTCTTGGATAGGTTCTTTCCTCCATCAAGGATGTTGCAGCCGAGAGATGATATTACCAACTTTAGGCAAATCTTAGGTGAACCTTTACATGAAGCTTGGCTTCGGTTCAAGAAGAAAATGGCCCTTCGCCCAAACCACGGGCTATGGGATGGAGTGCTCCTTCAAAGCTTTTATCATTCCTTGAATTCCATTAATAAGTTCGTGACCAATAACTTAGCTGGAGGATACCTCATGGACCATTCCTATGGTATTGCCAGAGCTCTTTTGGATAGAATGACCAAACAAAATCGATCCTTGGATATGAGGGACACTGAAGTACCCTCAAATGGTTCTAGTCCAAGTGTTGTGACTGTTGAGATGCGGAGAAGAGATGAAGAAAGGGATGAGACCCTAGCAAAGATGATAACCCAACTCGAATTGATGATAAAGCATGTTTTGGGAACTCGGTCAAAGAATGTTAATGCTGTGGGGACTCAAAGTCCTATGCAATATGAGAATAAATTTTCACCATGAGGTATGAATAAGAGTGCCAATTCATAGAAAATAAAATGGGGGGTTCTCGACCCGGTTACTAAGGTGCCAATCAAGGCCCTTGGCACCCTTAAAAAATGTTGGGATAGTTACCTATTTTGGGAAATGTCAGTTGAGCTTGTGTGCTTTGCTCGACCCAAAACTACACGCAAGTGCACGTGGTCGTACAAGTAGTAAAGTGGCTTTATTTCAAGCCAAGTATCGATCCCACATGGACTAAACTACGGTATTAATTAACTTAAGCATCGGTGAACTATATCTCTATGAATGCAGAAAACCAAATAAATAATGTTTTATGAGTTAAGATCACTAATTAATATGAATCTAAGTCTAGATTATAATTTGAGTATGAACAATAGCACTGAACAAGCTGAGGTTAAGGCAGGCATGCAGGGATGTACTTTATTAATTCAATTCAGCTAATCTTCTCTTCGGTTGCTAGTCAGGAATTAATTGCCTATGGATTGGATCTTTCGACTCCTATCCAATTAAAGAATCATGAAACCTTATTCTACATTTCTATGATATAAGACTCTCATGCTCTAGCCCTACAGAACCGATTCCATAATTGAGTAATAAGACTTTCAGATATATTTCTATTCTGAATATAAATCAATTCTCAATTTTCTCAACTAAGAAAAGATCATATCCTACCAATTCACATCTGTCCAATTTCTTTCCTTTTCAAAATCAAAATTGGATTTCTAAGATATACATTAACATTGGCCAAACATTAATGCAGTAAAAACTAGAATTGATAGAACAACCATTGAAGAAAAGATGAAAACTGAAATGATCGATAATTACATTCCTCTACAATTATCCTTAACCTCAGCAAGAAGTGAATTAGCCACTCATTTGTGAAGTAAACATCTTCAAATAAGTAGAATTCATACAAGCAATTGAAATTAAAGATAAAAAGGAAGAGAATAACCCTAGAATTTTTGTCCTCTCAACTGCCTGTAACCCACGTTCTTGCTCAACCAAGTCAGCATGTTTAAAATGAAACCTAAGTGTGCTATTTATACTATTGAGAATTTTTCCCGAAATAACAAGCAACGTGGCACGGAGTGTACCGCGGAGCACTCCGTGCCACGGGGCTATCGCAGAACTCCACTGGAAGTCGGATCCTAGGTAAATGCACCTCACCGTGGCACGGCTTGTATCGCAGAGCCTTGCCTCCGTGCCACGGTGCTATCGCGCACCTTCACTGGAACTTGAGGTTCCAGGTAATCACACTCAACGTGACACGGAGTGCATCGTGGAGCACTGCCTCCGTGCCACGAAGGTAACGCGAACCTCCACTTGAAATTGACATAATTAATTCATCCCAGGCAGAATGCCTCTGTGATGGTAGCGTGACATGGCGCCATCGCGGAGCCCTTATTTTTGCCACTTTCCCTTGTCAACTTCCGCTTCTTGCTTCCAAGTCCATTCCCGCACTTCACCAACATATATATTTGTTTCCAAAATTTCCTTTTACCTACAAAACAACATTAATCATGTTGGTTAGTATAAATTCAAATTTATCAAATAATCACATAAGAATATACAAATAATAGATAAACAAGTAGAAATAAAGCATTTGAGTATCACTTGGGCATACAATTCTGCCCAAGATCACTTACCCCACACTTAAAACTTTGTTCGTCCTCGAACAATACTTTCACATTTCATGCAATTGAAACCCACGCATAACTAATTTGGCTCGACCATTCAAGCTACGGCTACACAGATTAATTAGGATAGCAAATCATCAAGAAGACATGCATGGTATCATCAATACAATGAAGTACACCACATTAAGACCTCCTAACCTCAAGAATCGATTCTCGATCTTGGCAAACTCATGCAAATCAATTGATGAACACATCTGACACGAAATTTTATCTCTCGTCAAGCATGTGCCCTCACAACATAAGAGAATTACCCCATTTTCCATCATAAGATTTCCAAAGAACTACGTGTAGGGGTATACAATTACAATTTCGCTCGCTCTCCCAAAGAATTCACATACATCATGTCATGAACCATAAGCTTGCCTCTAGTGTTTTACTCCACTAATATAAGAACGCGTGATGTAAGATCATGTAGGACTTAATGGGTTGTAATGTAAGCTGAGGAACTAGTCAATACTTGGATAACCAATAATAGCAACTAGCTTCCCTAAGCGCTCTTCAATACATCCTACCTTTAGTACGGGCATTGCTTCTTCCTCCATCCTCTCATTCTTGAATTTTCTTTGTTTTTGTTCCTATTTCTTTAAGCACACTCGACTTACTAGCAAAGAGTAGTTATGCATCTTTATTTTTTTTCTCCTTCATGGATTCTCTTACTCTCTACTATTAATTAATAAATTTCAACAAGTGCACCTTTGACCTTTTCTTTAGTTTTCACAATTTCCGCTTTCCTTCCGGTTCACACTTCTCACTCCTTTACACTTTGGGAGAAATTTTTTTTTCTTAAGCGCTTAAGGGTTTTGGATTAAATTCACGGCTAATGAAAAGAAGGGATTAAGCTCAGTTTGTACCTCTCAAAGAATAGGCTAAAGGCTCAATGGGGCTAACTAGGATGTAACATTCAAGATAGGTATGATAAGGGAGAAACTTTCGATTTATTCAAAGAAATGCCTACATCCTTTCCTACAATCCACATCCTTCATTTCGTTTAGTACACACACTAGGCAAGTTCTAGACACTTCACAATAGCATGGAATAGTCGAAACCTCACCTCACACTCATTGCACATGCTCAACTCAAGACATATTCACAGACTCTTCAATCAGCTAATTACAAGAATTCACTACTAAGCCTCGATCACACCGAATCGAATTCTATGGCCTAGGTATCTCAACATGTTTAACCCTTTGCATGCTTTCATACGAATCACCTTTGCATATTAATATCATGTACAACACGTAACAAGAATTTCAAACCATTAATTAGCAATACGTTTGGGAAACAAACAATAGAAAGAAGAAAAAAAAAAGAAAAAAAACTACTCCTATCGATTACATTTCCCTTAAGATGGTCGTCATCCATCCATCATATGGAATAATCGCTATCTACGACTTCGGTTCAATGGGACTATTCTCGGTAAAAGCACCGAAAATAAAAGTCGAGAAACCCAACATAAAAAATTCAACAAAAAATTTTGATAGAAAAATCGATAGAAAAAGATAAAAATATAATTTGAAAAATATTTACACATCATACACAACAGCAACACAGCAACAACTCAAGATTCATTACAACACCAACATTAATTACAGAACACGAAACACAGAGTCACCAGGTCACATTTAGCACAAGCACAACAAACATAAACCAAACATAAACAAAACAGCTAGCACCTAACTACTCCCACCCCACACTTAAGCCGAACACTGTCCCCAGTGTTCACATAATTTTAAAATATCACAAAAGTTGGGTGGTGAAACTCCCTGATCAATCAAAGTATTCAACTTCTTCATCAGGTGCTAGTCCTTCGTCCCCCATGTAAGAATCGCCCCCGTCGTCCTTGTCCGACTCAACATCTGAGTCCTCCCAACGTGTCTCCTCATTGGTAGGGACATCATCATCCACGGGCTCAACAAATGCAGGCCCCACTCTGCATAAAGCTCGGGCATTCTCGTTGAATGCGTAATCCAACTCGAGCTACCACTGCTCCTCCTCCGTTGCAGGCTGTCCTCCGATGCGCAGCTGCAACATCTACATCCCGTACATGCGGGCCATATACTGATCATCCCGAGCATGTCGCTCAGCTAGTGTGAGCACCAGCCCAAAAGTAGTGTCAGGTGCCTTGGTTTTGGTGACATCCAAGGCACGCCTGTCGATCTGTGGGATGTAATCTAGGGCCTCCTCCTCAATATTGTGGCCCCTCAGGAACGTGGTAAGCAGACCACCGAACCCGTATCTATGCCCCTGATGCAGTTGGGCTCTCTTCATGGAGGAGATGATCACCGCCCCAACATTGATTTACAGCCCCTTCATCAGGGCATACACCAGACAAACTCTATCTCGGGTGACATCTGTCATGTGCACCCCCGGGATCAGGCATGAACACACAATCTTCAACCAAATCCGGGTCTCCTTGTTCATCTGAGAATAGGGCAATGTCTGATGGTAGCCCCTCTCCTTGTGCCTACCCCACCTGGCTGTCGATCGGGCTCCACAAAGGTGCGTCTGATGTCCGTATAGGGTGGAGTAATGTTCAGCTGACGGACGACATGAGCGTCTGTGTCCCGCGCCCCCAGGATTGCATTCAAGTGGTGGGGCTCAAATATGACTACCCGTCTTGATTTTTATGGTGTGGCTGCGTAAGGTCGGGTTCCAATTGGCATAGAACTCCTGGATAAGATGGAAATTGCACTCCCTGGGTTCTTCGAAAATGATGTTAAGCCCAGCGGTGTCAATCCTGTGTACAATCCGTGGGAATTCCTGTGTCAGTGGTTCCCGTGCTATCTGCTCCTCCGGGAAGTATTTGGTTTCTTTATGTTTGGCATACCACTTCTTCCCCTCATCACTCACCCATCTGGTTCCGTATTGTCTGCGTTGACCTCTAGGAACTGCTGGTGCTGCTGGAACTGCTGCTCCCAATCTTACCATCTTTCTGCTGGCGCCTGATGTGGATGCGCCCTTGCCCTTGTCTTGTCGGCCCGACATTGTTCCTGTACATTTAAACATATAGTCTCAATGTTATTCAAGTCATAATTAGCTACAACTAAGGTTAGGTTTAATTGGATCACCCCACACTTAGTCTTAAGCCACAATCAACACAATTCGACAAGACATTCCTGATCTTGCCATTCTTAGCATTCAACATACTTAGTGCATTTATATAATTCGATGGGATAATTACTTTGTACTACTCAGACTTCGTACAATGAATAAAAATTTCGCCATCGATTCAATTGCATCATCATTAGCACTTTGCAATTTTTTTTTCACAACCTATGTAATTTTCCAGTTGCATTCTCCTGAAAATCCCTCTTCTAACTTAGCATATTCAACATCAATCACAATACATTTCACTTCACCCAACATGCACAACCCAATTTATCAATATTTTAAAGCATTTAGTCTTCTTCCTATTCAATTCTCAACCCTAGCTAGCAATTTCGCAAGAATTTCAATAAAACATGCAATCATTGAGTTCATCTACTAACAACGATACTATGAACATCATTCAATCATAACTCAAGTGATTTAAAGTTTATTTCTCACTTAGGGCAAGGTTTAATCACCAAACATGTTCAAGAATCAATAATTTGAGCAATAATAAGGAAAAATTCAAGAACATACCTTTTCTTTGATGAAATTGAAGAAAACTTTAAGAAAGTTGATCACTAAGTCCGTGTCACGTTGGGGGAGAAGGGGATTTTGGGTGTGGGTCGCGGAGGAAATGAGAGAATAGGAAAAAAATGAAGGAATTTGGGGTTAAAATGACATTTTTTCACGCGGGTTACCCGGTGACCCGAGGTGACCCGACGCGAAATACACCTCAATGTGTCACGGAAGGTAACGCGGAGCACTGCCTCCGTGACACGGAGCCATCGCGCAGGTATTCTGGATTTTTTAAATATTCGGAATAAGCTTAAATGTGTCACGGAGGGTAACGCAGAGGCCCTCCTCCGTGACACAGAGCCATCGCGCAGGCTCACTGGAATGTGCAAATTTTTATTTTCTTACCTTGATTTTTTTTTCTTTGCGTTTTTTTTGTATTTTTTTCCCTCCATTCCACCTGAAAATCATTTCACCACAAGAAATTGGTTGGAAATCATAGGTTGCAATGCAACAATTTTTATTTTTCTTTTTCTTTGTTTTTCTTTTTCTCTTTTTTTTTCAAATAATTCTACTCTTCTATTAGAACACATTCACGGGTTGCCTCCCGTGTAGCGCCTGATTTACCGTTGCGGCTCTACGCTATTCATGCTCAATCATCCTCTAGAGTGATGGACGTCTTCTTTCGAATAACATCCTCACCCCAATAATGCTTACATCGTTGCTATTCACCAAAAATGCGGCACTTCTATCTTCTTGCCAAAACTCCACTGCCTCGTGTGGGGTCATTCTCACAACTTCAAATAGCCTTGACCACTTGGACCATAACTTACCTGGAAAAAGCTTCAATCTTGAATTAAATAACAACACTTTCTGCCCCGGCTCAAAGATTGGATGCACCATATGTTTGTCGTGCCATCTTTTAGTTCTCTCCTTGTAGCATTTGGCACTTTCATAGGCATGCCATCGAAACTCATCTAGTTCAGTGAGTTGCATCAATCTTTTCTTCCCTGCTAGCTCCAGATCCATGTTAAGCTTTCTCACGGCCCAAAAAGCTCGATGTTCCAACTCCACAGGCAAATGACATGCCTTTCCATAGACCAGTCTATACGGAGAAGTCCCAATAGGTGTCTCGTATGCAGTTCTATAAGCCCACAATGCATCATCAAGTTTGCTTGACCAATCAATCCATTGTGCATTCACCGTCTTCTGTAGAATCTGCTTTATCTATCTGTTCGACACCTCCACTTTCCCACTAGTTTGGGGATGATATGCTATTGCTACCTTGTGCCGCTCCCCATACTTAGCTAGCAAATTCTTGAAACTCGCATTCACAAAATGAGCCCCTCCATCACTGATAATAGCTCGGGCTGTCCCGAACCTGGTTAAAATATGCTTTTTCACAAATTTCATCACCACCTTATTGTAATTCTTGGGACAAGCTTTTGCCTCGACCCACTTGGATACATAGTCAACCGCTACCAAGATGTAACGATTACCAAATTTCGATGGGAACGAGCCCATGAAGTCTATTCCCTATACATCAAAAATCTCCACATCTAATATCTACTGGAGGGGCATCTCCTGTCTTCTACCAATTGTGCCTGTACTTTGACATCTATCACACATTTTTACATATGCCATAGAATCTCTAAACAGTGTAGGCCAAAAGAAACCTGACTGTAGCACCTTGTGAGCTGTCCGCTTGCCTCCGTGGTGCCCTTCATATAATGATGAGTGACAACTCCTCAATGCTTCTGCGATGGCTCTCTGGGATGCATCATCTCATCACCTAATCAGGTCCATTCTTAAACAGATACGACTCATCCCATATGTAATACCTGCAATCATGTACAACTTCTTTCTTTGCTGAGCCGTAGCCTCCGGTGGGTAGACTCCACTTACCAGCAACTTCACAATGTCTTCATACCAAGGGATTTTAACTTCCCTTATTGCCAAGAGCTGCTCATCTGGGAACTCTTCTTTGATAATATCACCTTCCTTTATATGGAACCGACTTTCCAATTGCGATAGGTGATTTGCCACTTGATTCTCACTCCCCTTTATGTCCCGAATCTCTAGGTCAAACTCTTGTAGCAACAATATCCATTTGATTAGTCTGGGCTTTGCATCCTTTTTGTTAAACAGATACCGAATTGCTGCATGATCAGTATAAACCACTACTTTAGAACCCACCAAGTAGGACCTGAATTTATCAAATGCGAACACCAATGCTAGCATCTCCTTTTCCGTGACTGTATAATTGACCTGGGCTACATCAAGTGTTTTGCTTGCATAATAAATGGAATGAAAAATCTTATTCCTCCGCTGACCCAATATAGCTCCTACAGCCACGTCACTTGCATCACACATTAATTCAAACGGTTGCTCCCAATCCGGAGAATGAGAATAGGTGCTTCTACCAGCTTCTGTTTTAACTCCTGGAATGCTTTAACACAATCCTCGTCAAACTCAAACTTCACCTCTTTTTCTAGCAACCGGCATATCGGTTTAGAAATTTTAGAGAAGTTCTTGATGAACCATCTGTAGAACCTTGCATGTCCGAGAAAACTGTAGACCCCCTTCACTGACACTGGTGGTGGTAGATTTTCGATCACTTCGATCTTTGCACGATCGACTTGCAACCCCTTGCATGACACCTTATGGAAAAGGAAGATACCCTCCTTGACTAAAAAATGGTATTTCTCCTAGTTGAGCACAAGGTTAGAGTCTTCACATCGAGCTAGCACCCTGTCAAGATTCTGCAAACATGTAGCAAACGAAATACCGAAAACAGAAAAGTCATCCATAAATACCTTGACAAAATCTTCCACCATATTGTGAAAGATCGCCATCATGTATCTCTGGAATGTTGCTGGTGCATTGCATAGACCAAATGGCATCTGCCTGAAAGCATATGTCCCATAAGGGCATGTAAAAATGGTCTTTTCCTGGTCCTCCGGTGCTATGGCTATTTGGTTATAGCCAGAATATCCATCAAGGAAACAATAATATTCTTGACCTGCCAACCTGTCCAATATCTGATCAATAAATGGGATAGGATAATGATCTTTCCTCGTGGTCTCATTGAGCTTCCTGTAATCCATGCAAATACGCCAGCCTGTGACTGTGCGTGTGGGAATCAGCTCATTCTTTTCGTTGGTGACCACGGTCATCCCTCCTTTCTTTGGGACACACTGAACGAGACTGACCCATTCCCTGTCTGAAATGGGATATACCATACCTGCATCAAGCCACTTAATCACTTCCTTCCTAACTACATCCTTCATCACTGGATTCAACCTCCACTGATGTTGTACAGTTGGCTTTGATCCTTCTTCCATAAAAATCCCGCGTGTGCAAAAAGCTAGATTAATTCCTCTGATGTCCGATATTTGCCACCCCGTTGCTTTCTTCTGCCTCTTGAGGACCACCAATGCCTCACTCACTTGTGCCTCTGTCAGTTCTGTGGAAATGATGACTGGCAAGGTGTCATCTTCCCCCCAAAATACATACTTCAGATGTGGCGGCAACGTCTTCAACTCCAATTTTTGTGCCTCCTCAATTGATGGTTTTGGCAATGGTTCCAAGGACCTCATCAATGGCTGAAAATCTTGCTTCTTGGGAAACCATTCTGGATCGTGCAGCATATCACCATCTCATATGTAGCACTGTCTCAAAAATGATCGGAGCCCATTAAGGCTCTCTCCAATGGGTCTTGTTATTGGAGTTGTGAATCAACAATCTGCAGAAGTGCTTCCTGATTTAGCACATTGATTGCTGATAGCTCCTCATAAATGACCGGTAGCTTCATGGCCTTGTACACATCAAAAACCTCTACTTTGTCATGTGCTCGCATGGTTAGCTGCCCGGCAGCCACATCAATCAAAGCTCGCCCAGTTTCCAAGAAAGGACATCCCAAAATAAATGGGACTTCCGCATCCGACTTGAAATCCAAGATGATAAAATCCACAGGGAAAATGAAGGAGCCCACTTGCACTAGCACATCCTCTACAATGCCATCTGGTCTGGCCAAAGAACGGTCAGCTAGCTCCAAGATCACAGTAGTTGGTCTAGGCCTGACCAGCCCCAACTTCTTAAACACCGATGTCGGCATCAAGTTTATGCTTGCTCCCAAATCACATAATCCGCGAGCTCGAATACTTTGCCCGATTGTAATCTGAATGGTAAAGCTCCCAGGATCCTTGAGCTTTGTCGGCAACCTGTTCTGTATCTGAGAAGTGCACTCCTCAGTAAGTGCCACCTAACTCTGTCAATCTTATTTTGTTTGCTATGATGTCCTTGATATACTTTGCATATTTCGGCACTCCCTGCAAAACATCAACCAAAGGTAAATTAATGTGTACCTGTTTCAGCACTTCCATGAATTTCTTAAAGAAAGCTTCTTCCTTGTGCTTTTTTAATCTCTGAGGGAACGGGGGTGGTGGTCTTTTTGTCTCAGCTGCCTTTTCCTCCCCCCTCACATCATCATGTTCCCCATTTTTTTCCACTGTTCCAGATTGCTGAGGTGGTCTTTCTGGTTCCACCTCCTTAAGTTGTAGTCCACTCCTTGTGGTCACTGCATTGACCTTCTTGGGGTTTGGGTCAGTATCACTCGGTAGTCCTCCTTTGGGCCTGGTGTTTTGAGCTCCAGCTAATTGTCCAAACTGGTACTCCAACGCCTTTGAAGCTAACTGTTGATTTTTCATGTCGGCCGCTAATTTCACATAATCAGCCTGCATTTGCGCTTGGTTATCTATAATTGTTTTGAACATATCCTCAATGTTGTTGGGTGGTGGAGGAGGTGCATTGTTTCCTCTATATTGAGACTGAAAATTCTGATGCCCCCCTTGATTTCTCTGCACGCCCTGATTCGAACTCTGTCCTTGATGGCTATTACTCCCCTAAGAGAAATTTGGATGATTCCTCCAATTTGAGCTGTAATTGTTGCAATACTGTTGATTATTATTCCTATGGACGTTCCCGACAAAATTCACCGAGTCTGGATTTGCACCACAACACTCGGCTGAGTGTTCACTACTCCCACATACTTCACACCATACCTGATGAACTGCATTGACTGATGCTTGTGCTTGATTCAAGTTCATACTGCTGAAGTGGGTGTTGAGTTGATTTTGCAACGCAGCTATCTGTACAACAATAGCTGTAAAACAAACCACCTCAAAAACTCCTACAGCTTTCCTCATTTCTCCTCGTGTTGAATCCGCATTCCATTCTGGATTTCCCTGTGAAATACGGTTTAACAAAGTGTAGAGCACCTCATAAGTCTTCTCCAATGCTTGCCCACCAGCTGCTGAATCTAACAGAATTTTAGTATGTGGTTCTAAACCCTCAATAAATGTGTGCACCAACACATCATTAGATTGGTGATGATGAGGACAGTCCCTTAGCATAGACTTGAACCTCTCCCAAGCTTGATACAAATTCTCACCCTCTCCCTGTTTAAAACTTAGAATCTGATTCTAAGTCTGGCAATCTTCCCAGATGGAAAGAATCGTATCTAAAACTTTCTTGCAAGATCATCCCAAGTGGTGATAGAATTAGGTGGTTCAGCTTTCAACCACCTCTTTGCTTCCCCCAATAATGAGAATGGAAATAATGTAAGCCACACATAGTCGGATGATACTCCAGCGGGAATGTAAGTGTCACTTATCTCCAAAAAGTTTTTGAGATGTTGTTGCGGATCTTCATGAGGGAGACCTGTGAATTGCCCGCTGGTGTGCAACAACTGCACCATGTTCTGTTTAAGCTCGAACCTCCCTCCAGGCTTTGGTCTGCGAATACTAGATGTAACATCATTTGCATGTGGGATTGCCACTTCACGGACCGGCTTTGCTGCCATCTCCTCGGGCACTAAAACTGCCCTTAAAAGTGGTGGATTCTGTTGCTGATCCAGAATTACTTGTCTTAGCAACTGCAGCTTCTTCTCTAGAGCTTCCCTTCTTTGGTAATGAAATTGTCTCTCCGGCTCTATAAATGAATCCACCAACCCCTTATCTCCTGCCAGCGTTCAGAAAAAAATTCAATACCTGCAAGAGAAAGACTAAGACCAAGTTGTCAGCACTTATATTGAATTTGTATACTAACACTAAGAAAATAAAATTACCAATTGCCAGTCCCCAGCAACCGCGCCAAAAACTTGCTCGACCAAAAACTACATGCAAGTGCACGTGGTCGTACAAGTAGTAAAGTAGCTTTATTTCAAGCCAAGTATCGATCCCACAGGGACTGAACTACGGTATTAATTAACTTAAGCGTTAGTGAACGATATCTCTATGTATGCATACAACCAAATAAATAATGCTTATGAGTTAAGATCACTAATTAATACGAATCTAAGTCTAGATTATAATTTGAGTCTGAACAATAGCAATGAACAAGCTGAGGTTAAGGCAGGCATGCAGGGATGTACTTTATTAATTCAATTCAGCTAATCTTCTCTTTGGTTGCTAGTCAGGAATTAATTGCCTATGGATTGGATCTTTTGACTCCCATCCAATTAAAGAATCATGAAACCTTATTCTACATTTCTGTGATATAAGAATCTCATGTTCTAGCCCTACATAACCGATTCCATAATTGACTAATAAGACTTTCAGATATATTTCTATTCTGAATGTAAATCAATTCTCAATTTTCTCAACTAAGAAAAGATCATATCCTACCAATTCACATCTGTCCAATTTCTTTCCTTTTCAAAATCAAAATTGGATTTCTAAGATATACATTAACATTGGCCAAACATTAATGCAGTAAAAACAAGAATTGATAGAACAACCATTGAAGAAAAGATGAAAACTGAAATGATCGATAATTAAATTCCTCTACAATTATCCTTAACCTCAACAAGAAGTGAATTAGCCACTCATTTGTGAAGTAAACATCTTCAAATAAGTAGAATTCATACAAGCAATTGAAATTAAAGAGAAAAAGGAAGAGAATAACCCTAGAATTTTTGTCCTCTCAACTGCCTGTAACCCACGTTCTTGCTCAACCAAGTCAGAATGTTTAAAATAAAACCTAAGTGTGCTATTTATACTATTGAGAATTTTTTCCGGAATAACAAGCAACGTGGCACGGAGTGTATCGCGGAGCACTCCCTCAGTGCCACGGGGCTATCGCGTAACCCCATTGGAAGTCGGCTCCCAGTTAACTGCACCTCACCGTGGAACAACTTGTATCGCGGAGCCTTGCCACCGTGCCATGGTGCTATCACGCACTTTCACTGGAATTTGAGGTTCTAGGTAATCACACTCAATGTGACACGGAGTTCACTGTCACGAAGGTAACACGAACCTCCATTGGAAATTGACATAATTAATTCATCCCAGGCAGAATGCCTCCGTGATGGTAGCGTTACACGGCGCCATCGCGGAGCCCTTATTTTTGCCACTTTCCCTTGTCAACTTCCGCTTCTTGCTTCCAAGTCCATTCCCGCACTTCACCAACATATATATTAGCTTCAAAAATTTCCTTTTACCTGCAAAACAACACTAATCATGTTGGTTAGTATAAATTCACATTTATCAAATAATCACATGAGAATATACACATAATAATAGATAAACAAGTCAAAATGAAGCATTTGAGTATCACTTGGGCATACAATTCTGCCCAAGATCATGCTTCCCATAATAGTTAGGGGTGAAGTTTGAGTAAGCTCATATGCTTATAATGCATGATTTTCCCAATGATAGATAGGGTGACGTCTTTCCTAAGGGAAAATCATCATTTTTATCTTTGTTGTGTTGCTTGAGTGAATAAATCATAATGTGAGGTGAGTGAGCTAGTCATGAATTTGAGGGGATTCTTTTTAGCTATGTCGGGGGTGAAAATTACTAAGCAGCGTCCACTAGCGAACCGCCAGTCAAACTTGGTGAAACACTAGCTATAACATAGGTCTCAGTGCTAGGCTTTAGGCCACTACCTTGAACCTACATTTCACCTGCACGTTATGGGTCGATACTGGTGAAATGTCGGTGTGTCAATGAAAGAGTAAGATTTTACCCAGTGTTCTGCCAAGAACCAGTGGCTTAGCGGCGACTCACGGGTCTCCACCTATGTTTCACCGGCCTCACGCTGGTACCGCCAGCACTTGATTTTGATCTGACAAATTGTTGGTCCTTCAACCCTTAGAATTTTGTTCCTTGTCTTAGGATAGTTGTTGATTTTTCTTTCAATTATGGAAATACAAAAAAGAAATATTATTTTGTTGCGACACTAACATGGTTTGCAGAATTATGTCTTCAATCCAGGCAGCCAACCCTCCACATCAAAAAGCAAGAGCACAAGGCGGGCCAAGGCAAACCCAGCCCCCACCAACACCAGGGAGGCAATTATTTTTTGTATGACCTACATAAAGGCATAGTATGCCATCTATGAAGGCAGATCAATCATAACTGAGAAAATATTTGATCTGGTGGGGCTGAGGAATGACTTCCCCAATATTATGGTCCAATTTAACCATCGCCAATGGCATGTATTTGCTGAGCCTCTTCTGAAGTACTACACCAACTTGGGTGCCTGAGTTTTATGCATCATACCAGGCATGACAAGAGGCTATGAAGCATAAAGGGAAGATTGATGAGTTTCCCTGCCTTTAGTCAGTCCAGATTAGGGGTGTGGAGGTATATATTACTCCAGCTGCAATTAATGTATACAGATAGAGTGGCCAAAAAGGAAAATCAATTCAGCTGGATAGCTCCAATCATTGCCAGTGGTCAGCCCTTATGGGCCTCTATTGGTGGGAAGATTTTGAAGTAGGACCTTAAGTTTAACGCAAAACTGTGGCTGGAGTTTGTGTGTGGCTTGATTATTCCATCAAAGAATGACCAAAAATTAATTTGGAGGAAGCTATACTCATCGTATATATCATGACAGGGGTGCCCATCAACTTTTGGGAGATTGTGGCCAACCAAAAGAAGATAAATTCCAAGCAACAGGAAATATTGATTCCATATGCGATGCTTATTTCCCAATAGTGCCTCAAAGCAGGGGTGCCACTATTCCCTGATAAGTCTCCCAGCTCTGCAAATCTCTCAGCCCTTATTGCCCGAATAATGAAGGGAGATGAAAAATATGTACGACAACTTGACCAAGCTATACCTCTCGAGTGAATGTAGTGGAGAGCGTAGTGACATCTCTTCGGGCCGAAGTGCAAGAGTTGAGAAGTCGGGAACCAAGGGAAGATCTGAACGTTAGTGCACTTGATGCTTCCATGGCTTCTCCACTACAACCCGAGGCACCATTGATAATTTGCTTGAGGGCCTAGGTGATAGGATTCCTGGGGAGATGAGGGACATGATACAGATGATGAGGCCAATGTTGATGATGAGGAGTAGCCACTTTAGGGAGTTCCCACCACCCTTTCTGGTTTTTTTCTTGCATTCACTAGGGAGAATGTATTGTTATAGTTGGGGGTAGGTTGAGCTCTCTTTTTCTATATTGTGGTTATTATTGAATCATTGTACCCTTGTTGGGGTGGTTGTTGATATTTTTTTGCCCTTGTTGGGCTGATTTGATTTTTTTAATGTTGCTTTTCATGTTGGTTGTTGCCCTTGTCAGGCCTGTGATGAATGGAAAATTGTTCTTAAGTTGTTAGTGCCATTAGTTGGGTCTGTGTTATATTTCCAAATGTTTCTTGACCCAAGTTTCAATTATCGCCTTTTAGTTATGGTAGTTAATGAATAAACTCTAAGGATTTTATTTATACCATAGTTCTTTCCCAAGGAGCGATTTTCTTTTATTTTCGAACCGTGTGGCATTTTTCAATGATGGATTGAGAGGAGACTTTCTTAAGGGAAAATGTCGAGGTTGGAGTTCTTTTTGAGTCAATTATTACAAGGGCTTCTGAGAGATACCACCAGAAAAAACTTCTTAAATGGCATGGAAATGAAAAAAACTGAGTTATGATAAAGAAAGGGGTATCTGAATGTGAAAGTTGAGTACTCTTTTATCATAAGTTACACATTCTTTGTTTGGCTTCTTGATTCACATGCTATCTTGTTTTATGACTCTTGATGTGATGATGAAAATGGTGTGAACCCCTTGGAGGGTGATGCTTTGTGGGAAAGGTTTTAGTTTAATTCTCTTGCATGAACAATTGTCTAGAACTTGCCCCAGGTGTGACTCAAGGCGAAAATCCTAGATGTAGTTACACTTGGAAGATGGTTTTAGGCTTTCTTTTGATAGCTACTTTACCCATATGATCTCCTTGAGCATGAATCCTTGCTAGCCAATGTTGAGCTTTTAAGCCTTTTCCTTAGAAACCACATTACAAGCCTATTACTACTTTTGTAATCCCTCTTTGGAACACATCCTCCCTAGTGCTAGTTGTGAGAAGAAATGCAAAAATTATGCTTGAAGTCCCAAAGGTGTGGGAATATAAAAGGGAAAGATGTGGAAAAAACTTAAGTTTGGGGGTTGAAAAATGGAATATGGAAAAAATGACGTGAACTTCAATGTGAGGTAGCTCCATATTATGAAAAGAATGAATGAATTTTTTCAATGAAAAGCACCGAGTTGTGGAAAGGTGTTGCCTCTTGCTCTAATGAGATGAAAAGTGATAACTAAGGAGAGATAAGAAAGGTTCTTTTTTCAAAAGTGGAAATGTTGTTCAAAGAGAGATAAGGTGAGGATGATCTCAAAAGAAAATGAAATATGCAATAGGACTCACAAAAAGGGCATTAGGGAGGTTCTAGTCACTAGAACTTAAAAGTCATCCTACCTTTACCCCTAGCTTTCATCATGACCTCCAAGTCCTTATAGATTTTAAGTGTAGCAACTCTACATTAGTGGTGAGATACACGAAGGGCAAGCCTATGGGTCAACTTATGTGTATGAAAATTTCTTTGTGAGAGTGAGCGTCCATTTTAGTGAATCCAATTTTAACCGTAGTTCTAATTTTTTTCACACTTATTATGAAAAATAATAAATATAAAATATTATTTTTATTTATTAGATCTTTTTAATCGAACATTATTAAGAAATTCTTTTTTTAATGCTAATGGTATAATTAAAAATATTCTCAATTTTATTCATAGAATTTTTAAATGACAATTATGTTACAATAAGGGGAGAGTCTTATTCTGATTATACCACGTGTAACGACTTTGATACAATCTAAAAGAGAGGTGCATATTATACTTTAAGTGAACCCATCATTGGAATGGGAGAAGAAACTTATGGACCTTATAATACTGAGTTTACAATCAACTGTTGAGACACTTTTTGGCTTTAAAACCAAGAGGTAAATTTATGCAGGTTTAGATTCAAAGTAGATAATACTTTAATATCTGAATTTGGGCCGTTACACTTGTCAACAAGGCAAGTCTTGCTAATCCGACAAGACGTACAAATAATTTAAAGATAAATATAAACATTGTACTACACTACTCATGTCCCACTGACGTAACTTGTGAAAGCATAATTATTCATTCTAATGTGCATGTATAGCCCCAAGACATCTTTTGCACAAATTCATTAAATGATCATCAATACATAACATCTTAAATGATCCTATTTGTGCAAATATTGTGTCTCCGATCCAATTCAGGATTCAAATATATATATATATATATATATATATATATATATATATATATATATATATATTATATATAATTTCTTCTATTTCAACTTATGTGACACTCTTTTCATATCTAGAGTCAATTGGACTCTCCTCAAAATTAAATTGAATCAAATCAATTAAATATATTAATAGTTAAAAATTTTAAAAAATATCAAAATACTCTAAATTATATATTTTCTCATATTAATATAATAAATGCTATATTTTAAATATCAATTAATATGTATATAATTTAAATCTCTAAAACTAGGAAATATCATATAAATTAAAATAAAATGAGTTATAAAATTCATTTTTATCTTTCAAAAAATCCTTAACAAGGCAACAAGAGGAGAGTGCCGGCTCGGAGCTCTAACGTCTAGTTTGTATATATTTCTTTTTAAAAAAATAGGCATTTTATTCAGCTTTCAAACAAAAGGACTACAATGAGCAGCTAATAAACTTACAAGAATCCCTAACTGCTTTCTAATAGCATGAACTATATAAGACACCTTGAAAGATGATGTAAATGCAAAAGCTACCACAAAAGGCATGGAACAGTAATCCTCCATTTAAAGGCTAATACCATAGGAGCACATCTAAGGTGGTTCGTAAGTGATCTTTGCCTTCTTTCCGTTAGCTGTACGTAAACTAGGAATCCTAAAATTTTCAATATTTATAAGATCTTTAACATGGTTGGATTCTCTTCAAAAGATTGGAAAACAATGGTCATGAGAGTAACCGTGGCTCAAGTTTGCAAGCTTGTCTGCAACCTGGTTTGCTTCGTTAAAGCTGTCATATTCCAAATCCAGGGAGGTATGACTGACACCCTATGTTGCACCTGATCAATCACACCCTATCATAATTCTAACTACAACAGGCCATAATCTATGAAGTTCAACATCACGAAAACTATAGATCTGAGTTAATGAAAATAGTTGGAAGCTGGATCACAGACCAACCGAAAGATAACACACTAGGCTGATGAGGCCACCGAATAGAATACAACTTGTACAAAAATAGTCTTTTAGGCCTACAACAAAAATACTAGAACCTAATTTATGTCTAAAAGCCTCCATAAATACAACAGTAATCAAATAATTGGGATAGAGTCTCAAACTACCCATAACTCAAACACCTAGCAACTCCGGAAGACATGGAGCTTACCGACTCAATTGGAACTCCATTAAATGATCAAGAACTCAATACCTGCCGTTCAACACCTGTAAGCATGAATGCAATGCCCCAACTAGAGGCTCATTATGAAAATGTATCGAGTATGTAAGGTGAAAACAATAGCAAGATTTAGATTTCAAATCAACAGCTACTGTAGATATCGACAAAAAACTCAATGGCATTAATAGTAGCCTACTCAAGTAATCAAGTAAAGAAAATAGGACCTACATAGCCCTCATAAGCCTGTCAAGTCCAACACAATGAAATAAATGAACAAGAAAACACAGTCAATGCCTAGCTGATACGACTAACCTGTTACCTCATGTAACATAAAGAGTCCGTCTAACCATCTTACCTTATTCAACTCTAGGCCCCTCAATGACCTTAGCTACCACCAAGTCATATCTGGCAACCACAACTATCAGACAAATATAATACAAGTCAAGATATACAACACATATATCAATTTACAATCACAACCTTGCCGAAAACTGTCACGGCCTTACAGGCATTCACAATCGCGAGTATGACCTTTCCAAAAATAGTCACAGACTTTCAGGTCCTCACAAGCCACGGGCTCAACCTAGTCAAAAACCATCAAGGATTTTAAGGATATCATAAAGCCACCCAAGGCACAATATAATTCACAAGATCATAAGAACAATAATAACAATACACATAAACAAAAGTTCACATAGTCTGCAATCGACTATCAATTTCTACCAACAGACTACCATAGTATAACACTAATCTTACATCTCTATCCCTCCACCGATGTGCCACAAACTAATCTAAGGTTCACAATCCCATCAATTCTATCCCCAAGCTTCATAGGCAGCCTAAGAGACGAAATACTCAGCACATTCTAACCAGTAAACACACAAAGGTCTATGACTCCACCATAATAACCCAAAATCGTGACCTAGATTATAGCTATATATATATATATATATATATATATATATATCAACCATTCCCTCAGCATAACTAGCCAATACCAAATCTTCAAGAGCAACAATTATTATCAACATGTTAAATTAACTACACAACCACCGACACGAGCTTATCAATTTCTCACAACTACACTTCCTTAATAATTGATCCGGAGCCACTTATCAATCTCAAAATCGCACATACGCACAAAACACAATGTGACTAGTAACATATGAGATAAAATATAGCATGATTCAAGGCAACAAAACAACCAACTTGCACGAGTAACCTGATAATAACGATTACATAATTTATGTTGACGAAGAGAGGGACGATCCTTAACATACCTTGAATCAAACAAAATCATGCTAAGCATAATCCCAAGCTATCCACACCATGAGAATACTTCCTAAGAGGAATCCAAGCTACTGCCAAAATGAAGCCGACATAGCTTAATAGAGTAATAAAGCAAATGATGCTTATTTGATAAGATTTCTATGAATTCAATGATAGAAACTTCAAAACAACAACCTACCTATGCTAATGAAAAAATTACCCATATAAGGAACTAAGAATCAAGGAAGAAAAAATCTTACCAAATACTTTGACCTGAAGTAGCCACCAAAGCTACTGAAAACACAACCAACACACCATCTAGCGAGGATTAGAGCTCCTGGCATCAAAAATTGAGTTTCGATCATGTTTTTATCCACAGAGTAACTTAGGATCAATATGGGACCTCTTTGTGAGAGCTTATAGCATCATCGAGGTCTGGGGGAAATGTCGGATAATGAACAATAATCTAAGACAACACTTATATATATGGGTCTCCTGGGGAACCTGGTTTGTGTCTCTCAGGCCATGGTGGGGGACCTGATCCACATCCCACAGGCCATGGAGGAAGACCTGGTCTGCGATGCGTAGGAACCCTAGCCTAAGCCCAGCATACTTTATTTTCCTACTCAACGACACATTATGTACTAACTCTCAGCCTTTCTTAGCTGTACAACACATAGCCATACAAAACTAGGCTCGTAAATTCTAAATCAATGAAACCTTTCTAAATACACAGGTAATGTATCTGGAATTTGAGACATATCTTTGATTTATTTCATAGCATTTTGCATATTTTTAGGAGCAAGATTAAGTGAAACTGGCCTCATTATGCTATGTTTCAAGAACCCAAGCAAAATGAAGAAAAGAAGAGACAAAGCCAAAAATCTATTCAAAAAGACAAAGAACAGGACAGACGTTTTGAAGGACGATCAACATGTTCATTCGTCCAACTAGTGCCATTATTTTCAAAAATCATTTTGAAGAGGTCTGTAATCAATAGAGTAAAGAACGAACTATCTTTCTAGAAAATGGTCCATTAATTGACAGATGGGCCTTCCACTAACATAGGCATATTCCTTTCCTTCACCCTCATTACCGCATCTACAATAGCTAAGAATCCTCTTCCCAAAATGATGGGCACCCCCGCATATCTGTACTCATTAGTAGAAAAAATTCCTTCACTTCAAAACAATCAATCAGGACTGCTTCATCAGCTTCATAATCAAGGATGATAAAGTCCACTGGGTGGATGAATTTCCCCACTTTAATGAGTACATCCTCAGTAATACCATTAGGGTAAGTGATCGACCTGCCAGCCAACTATAGTGTCATTGTAATAGGATGTGTCTTATCAAACCCCAATATTTTAAGCAATGACGCAGACATGAGATTTATGCTCGCACCTAATTACATAGTGCTGAGCCTACCTCCCTGGCTCCAATGATGACTAGAATGGTGAAGCTCTGGGGATTCTTCAACTTGGGTGGATTCTTATTTCGCACCCGGAAACTACACTCCTCAATAAGAGCCACTGTCTCAAACGCTGTTAGCCTTCTTTTTTTTGTCCATAATATCCTTGAGATATTTTGACATATTTGGAATATCCTAGAATAGCTCAACCAGTGGTATGTTACATGCACTTACTTTAGGATTTCTAAAAATATCTTGCATGCTGAGTCAGCCATCTGCTTTCTTAACCTCTGTAGAAATGGAGGGGGTGTCCAGGTCTCTACCTCTTTAGGTTGTTCATCACTTGAGTCACCAACCTCCTACTTTGATTCTACATTAAGTTCTGGCTCTATTATGCTTCTTTGTATCACTTCACCTAACTCCTTTCCACTGCATAGAGAAATTTCACTCACATTCTCCTTGGGATGCTTCTCTGTATAGCTTAGAAGTGCCCCCTGAAGTCTAGTTATCTGCTTCATTGCCATTTGGTCCATTTGTCTCTCCAGTTCATGAATACATTTTTGCATCTCATTCACAATCTATGTTTGTTGACCCATCCATTACTTCATTATTTCCTCTAGTGAGTTGCTAGGCTGCTGGCCCTGCTTTCTCCGAAAGATATTATGGGGAATTTAAAAGTTCTAATTTCCCCATGGAGGATTTGTTGTATTCCTATACCCCTGGTTGTAATTATTCCCTTGTAATCATCCATTGCAACCTTGTTTCCCCCACATAATAAACTAATTAAGGATTTAGCGGACACCCTGAATAGACATGATTTCTCCACATGCCCATATGTTGGCGGTGGACTCTGAACTTGCTGAACTTAATGCACTTGACTCACATCTGGTGCACTCACTAATTTGCTGATAGCATTCACCAACTTACTGATATGTTACCGAATCATAGCTACACCATCAACTTCTAGCTTCTTTGGAACCTTTGGTACTGCGGAACCTCTAACTGAATCATGACAATCCTAACTTCTAGCTGACATGAGATTCAATAGAGCTTCTATCTCATTATAACTTTTGGACAATATATGTCCCTGTTCAGTAGCATCAAGCGAAATCCTTGACTCTGGCTTTAATCCCTCTATGAAATTATGTCCGATGATCTCATTTGGCTGCATGTGATAAGGGAAATCCCGAAAATAACCCTTATATCTCTCCCATGCCTGAGCTAGAGTTTCACCATCCTTCTAAATTAACCCCAAGATATTCCCTCTTTACTCCTTCATTCTCCTCGTAGAGAAGAACCTATTTATGAATTTGCTGGAAAGAGCCTCCTAGGTAGTGGTAGACCCTGCTGGTTTATTTTACAAACATTCATTTGCCTCTCCAATCATTGAAAACGGGAACAGAGTGAGTTTAACATATTTATCACAAACATTTTGATAGGGGAAACTCTTACTCAGTTCCACAAATTTAATCAAATTCCTGTGCAGATCCTCGTGCAGCTTGCCCTGATGTTGACATGTGTTTTGAACCAATCTCACGGTCCCCTCCTTCAGTTCAAAGTTTCCAGTTATAGTTGGCTTGATAATTTCTTTTGAAGAATTCTCAAGGTTTTTCCTAGCAAAGTTTAGAACTGGGATCCATTCTTGGTTGTTTGTGTGGTTCGGTTCATTGTTGTCTAACATTACTACCAGCCAATGAAACGTTCTATCTATTTCAAGATCAAATGAGGCCAAGGGTTGTCCTTGATTTCAAGTAGCTGGCACACACTGAACAAGTAGTACCTGAAATGCAATACAACTAACAACAAAATAAAATACTAAACAGTGGAATAACAATTCCAACTAAAAACAATTAATAAATATTCAAGTCCCTAGCAACGACGCCAAACACTTGATGCAGCCAAGTGCATACACAAGTGTACGTGGTCGTCAAGTAATATAGGAAAAGAGTCCTAATATCGTCATACACAGACTTGTCGGATTAATTATCTTGGTTTGAGTTCTTATTTCACTATTCATAAGAAAAAGAGAATTGTTTCACAAGAATTAAGATTAATCAACTAAATTCGTAATGTAAACTAAATATTGTGGACACGAATTTAAAGAAGATTGTATTCCAAATAATGATTGAAATCTAGAGTCTTGGTTCTTTTGAATTCAGGTTGAATTATGGAAAATCAATTACACTAAACCTATTCTACAAGATTGTTAGTTTCAGGTTGCAAACTCATTTCTCGATTTATATTTTTGATAAGTCAAGAACTATCTAAGCCTAGAGCCTATATTTCTATGATCATAGGAGAAAAGTAAAATATCGATTAAAATTTACCTGATTCAACTAAATATGGTCGCAGGGTACAGTTCTATCCACAAAAACAAATTCATTTCCTTTTTCTTGACAAGAATTAAGATCCTAATTTATACTCCTTTTTACCCTCATGATTCTCTTTTGCGAGTTCAATCAATGAGTCTTAAGCATTATTCGAAAGGTTATTAAACTGACGAACAATCGTGAAAACAAAAAAGTATAAACAACCTTGAAATAGAGAATTAATAGTTTAGCATAAATGAAATTCAAACTACAACCATCATTCTTGTCACCAAAACCCTTGACTAAGGTTTTTATCGAATCATGTTAAAGTGAAAAACCAAAGACATCATTATTTTCATACGTAATTGCTTAAAGTAAAGAAGAAGAGGAAAACCTAGCATAATGAGGAAACTCTTATCTATGTGCCCTTCTAGAAAACAGTCGATAACTAATACAAAAGCTAAAATGATATATTTATAGTAGCAGGAAAAATTCCCAGTTTTCCCTAAGTAACTCAGCTCTTGGACATAAGAAAAATTTCCCTGAACTAGACTAGAAGCGTTGTGCTAGTGATAGTGCCCGCCTGTGCTTGGGCTTCATCTGGAATTTTCAATGTGGTGAATTGTGCCTTCCATTTCTCCAAGCTACTAAAAATCATTCTTTTGAAGTTTAATATGTGGTGCACTATGCCACCTACTGTGCCTGGGTGTTAGAAAATTCTTCTCAATCATCTCTTTGGCGCGTCGTGCCATTGATCTTGCATAATTTTCTTCTAATGTTTATAGTCTGGCGCGCTACACCAGCCATCTCATCGACCTGATTCTCTTTCAAACAATTCTTCTATCACACCTTCTAGCCCAAACTTTCCTTGGTAGCTCTTTTTGGGTATTTTCCTGCAAACATCATCCAATCACGTCCATTAGCTCTTTTCAAAGATACATCCACGAAAACAATAAATTACATAAAAATATTCTTCTCATAACATGGCAAAATAGGGGTGAAATATGGAAAGTGAACATATAAATACGCTTAAGATGAAGAGAAAATTTAGGTTGGGTTATCATCAATCAACAATAATGTCACGCCCCACATTAGGGGGAGTAACTGGCACCTAATGCCACACTAGACCCTGAGCTGACCTAGCTAGACATATACACTTCTGGTGCAATACCAGCAACACATATTCAAGAAAACCATCGCTATATCTTAGTTCAAAACATAGACTTAGGCCAACAAGTCCACAACATACACCTGTGCAAAACAACTGATCCAATAGTTGTAATAATAACGTCATCCTATGTGGGCCAACAAGACAACCATGCTGTCTAAATCAGATAAAAAACAAGACAAGTTCATATATATATACACACACACACAAGACAACAAGGCTGCCAAATAGCAAAACAACTAGGCCCACACGACCAACAATATATGTCTAACAAAACCCATAGTCTGCAAGTCTCTAAAGAGTAAGATATTGGTTAGGACAGGGCCCCGACCTACCCAAAAATTTTACATCAAAAGACAGACAAACCTCTAATCATATGGCAACTCCGGAGGAAAGGAGCTGGCCAATCTGCTGAATCTGACTACTATAGAAATCTGGAAACCTATCTGTCTGAACCTATAGGCAAGTATGCAGCACCCCATGCATGGACGTTAGTACAATATGTACCAAACATGTAAGAAAGAAATAATAAACTGAATAGAAGCTAATAGAGGAACAAATGTAATCAACAATAAAGGTTAGAAGTTAACTTGTATGATCTCGCAAACACGAACTGTAACTAATAGGTAATATTCATACAAGAACCTAACCTGGCCCCTATAATCCTGAAAGGTACAAACAACACAAAATAACCTACCTGGGCCCCAGAAGCCCCAATAGTACAAATCAATCTATATACTTCTATTTGTACCACTGTAGCCCCGCAGGCAAGCATGAACAAATATACTCATCTTTTCAGATTGTATCCGAGCCTTCTGGGCTCCTGTGACTGTGTCTGAGCCTTCTAGGCTCCTATAACTATATCTGGGTCTTTGGGGCTCCTGTAACTGTATCTGAGCCTTCTAGGCTCCTATAACTATATCTGAGCCGTTTGGGCTCCTGTGCTTGTATTTGAGCCTTCTTGGCTCCTGTAATTGCACCTCGAGGACACAAGACTCTGTTGAGGGTCAATGATGCCACTATAGCAAAAGGGAAGTCCATAAGTGAATAGACTTTAATATGGCTCTGCAGGACTTAGTCTAGTCCTTCCAGATGTCATATAGCTCCTGTGAGCAACCTGTAGCCCCTTAGGCAGGTATACTTCGATTTAGCCCTTCTAGGCAACATGTGTGTGGGCCTCTGCATGAACATCCAAGGACATTGGCCCCACGTCTAATAGCTGATAAGATTAATTATATAGGGTATCTCATAGTCTATCCAATTTCTAACAGCTCGGGTGGTGTTCGGAGTGACCTATATGAAAAGTTGTGAGTTGTATGAAGCTATATAGTCACTGGCAGTAGGTAGTTCACCTAGCAAGCTACCACCAAGTTCATTAGGAAACTCTGGTACCACTAACTTTAAGGTAAGGCTATTTTGTTAAGATTCTAGTCTCGTAGCTGTCGAGGTACCCCAATGGCCTGTAGGTGAGCTTTACTCTATATATAGGCTTCAAACATAAAGTTATATTATCAAGCTATGCCCTATGCTGCCCAACTTAACAAGAAACATTCAACAGCTAACCACAAGCCTTTATGGCCTCGGTAAGACAGCAGAACATCACTAGCCAATCTAGGTGGCAAATATACGAATCAGTAATATCCGGGCCGCTTCTAACGAGAGGCAAAGCTAGAATAAGACTAATCTCGATAAGGGATACTATACTACAACATCAATTCAACTCGTAGCAGCTAACCATAACACACGTAAATACGAACTACTACTAAAGCACAATTCGTATCAACTATACGATGAGAATAACTTACCGAAGGAGGTTAGCCTTAAGATACCTCAATTGCCGAACTCCGCTCTACCAATCCTGCTTTGATTAAGCACTCATAATCCCTCAGTATCTTAGATCATATGTAAAGGGAATAGGGATATTCTATTTTAAGAAGTAGGCCAGCAACATCATCACACCAAACACAACGGCAACAAGTCAAAACGAGTTAAATTCGGCAGAATCTTACGAATTCTTATAGATTAGAAGGGTAGAAGTACTTACAATCACTTGTAAACGTGTTAATCTTAGATAGAGATGATTTCTATAACTTCTACCCGCTAGGGCTCCATCAAATCAAGACAATTTCAAAGATTCAACTCAGTAGATATGTTCTTCGTGGTCTTGGGATTCATTACCCAAGAAAAATTTGCAATTAGATGAGATTTGATAGCTTAATTACCTTGTATTCATTGAAAAACCAAGGAAGAAATCTCCTAAGCCATACTGCTCTTCAGGGGAAACATTAAATGAATTGAACATCTCACAACTTAACTATATATAGGTGAGGCATTGTAGGGGGTCCGTGGCGGGTCTTCCATCATGGAGGAGCAGGGATGCGGCGTGCTACTCCGTGCGTGGGAGAGGGTTTGCAACGCGGCGCCTGTAGCACCTGCCTCTGACTTCATCCACCCACTCGCTCAATAATGCACTCGCGCGTTCCACCTTCGAGCCTTCTCCTGCATGTGTCGTACTCTAAAAACTCTCGACATTCTTATGCAGACATTAGTTAGATGAAGAAAACTTATGCGGTGTAACAAATAACTCAGGGCATAACTCTTGTTTAATGGATTCTCCTTTACATAGGTTGAATTTTAGTTGACAACAAGCAATTGGGTAGATGGGAGTTCTATTCAATTTGACTAAAAAAGAACCATTGTTCCACCTAGAGCGAATGATATGTCTTTAAAAATAGATGGTAGCATATGTAGGATGCTCAAAGCGGAGAGCCAGTTCCATTACCCCACTGATAATGACCCTCATCTACATTTGTAGGAATTCTTGGAGGTGTGCAACCTCCATAAGCAGAGTATTATTTCCTATGATGCTATTCGTCTTAGAGTAATTAAATACTCATTAGCTAGGAAAGCTAAAGAATGGTTGCACATGCTACCTCTAAATTCAATCCATACATGGCAAGAGATTGTGAATGTATTTAGTAAAAAGTAGTTCTCGCCTAATAAGAAGGTGGAGCAGCGAGACAAGATCTTTTACTTCTGATAGCTCCCTGGGGAGCAATTATTTGAAGCTTCAAAAAGTTTCAAAAAATATACAGTACTGACATCCAACCATGGGTTCCCCGAGCATATTTTGCTTAAGAAGTTCTATATAGGTTTAGATTCATTGATGTAGTCTGTTGCAAACAATGTCACTGCAAGATGCTTTATGGATAAGACCTTCAATCGGATTGCCATTATTTTGGAGATTTGCAAAGCACAACTACGCATGGCATGGAGGAGATCAAAGTGGAGGGCTAAATATGGATACTCCTTCATTATCTCACTTGATGAAGGAGAACCAATATCCTGACCAAATAATGGCAGCCTCGGCCACCAACATAGCCCTACATACCAAAAATTGGATCGAGGCTAAGGTCAAAAAGGTGAATGTTGTTGAAGAGACCTGAAGTGGTGCTCAATATGGGCATTGATGCCCCCTCCGCTATACCAATATCAAACCGCACAAAGAGCCACATCTGATGCATGTAGAGGATGACAACTATGTTGGCAACACATCTGGAGGCTATAAACCACAATACCTACAACAACATCAAAGATGTCCTACTTCCTCATATCAAGGTCAATGGCGACCTTAACTGTAAGGTTGAGGTCAATACTACCCGAGGAATGATCATGGTGGCACAAATTAGGGTTGGCACAATAGTGGAAATTATCTAAATCGAAGCTCCAATTCTTATGTTCTGCTGAGGGGTCCCACCTCTAATTTTCAAAACTGGAAAGAGGGTCCTCAAGAGAAAAGGTTCTCAAATCTTGAGGGAATGTTAGAAAAAGTTCCTACAACTCAACAACAGTTTGATGCATGCCTAAAGAACCTTACGGAGATTGTAGGTTTGCATAACACGTCTATTTAGAAGTTAGAGAAACAAGTATGAGATCTTTCACGTGACCATAACCCCAAGCAAAAGGGACACCTTCCTATTGACATAGTGGCTAATTTGAAGGGACATGTGCGTCCTTCTAATACTAAATGTATGGCCATTGTCACAAGTAGTGGAAAAATTGTACAACCTGTAGGTGGTGAATCTAAGAATGGCGTGGCTGATGAACAGGCTAAAATTATGCATGCTAGTGTTGAACAAGATGAAGGGTTGATAATCCATGTGTTGATGAGAGTGTTGACGAGGGAGTCAAAAAGCCGTCGATTGAAGAGATTGTTGAAGATGGTTTAGTTGCTTAAAAATAGAAGAGAAAGACTAAGAGAGGTGTGGATGACATTGCTAAATACTTTCCTCCACCTATTCCCCATTTTCCACAAAGAAAATCCCATCAATCTTTTGATGCAAAGATTGCAAAGCACATTGAGCGACTGAAGGATGATACACTATGGGTCCCATTTATTGATGTTATCAAAGAGATGCTAGGTTTTACCAAGTACCTAAAGATGTTTCTAAAAGTTTCCATGTGATAAATAAAAGTTGATTTTTGTGACACATTGTGTGACGCCATCATTGCCAGCACACGTGTTGAAAAAAAAGATCCGGGTGAACTCATTGTTCCTTGTAGAATCGATAGATTTGATTGCTTTCATACCCTATGTGGAAATGGGGCTAGTATAAATTTGATGTCTCTATCCATATACAAACAATAGTGATTTTTCATACTTAAATCCACCTCTATCCAGTTCCAAATGGCTGAAAAGTCTATAGATGTTAGCGGGGGTGGTGGTAAATGTGTTGGTGAAAGTCAAAAAATTTGTGCTTTTTGATGACTTTATGGTATTAGATTGAGATGTATATTGTCACATCCTCATCATTCATGGGTGACCTTTTCTGGCGATAGGGAGGGCACTTATAGACTCAAAAGTGCATGAAATTATGTTTCAGGTCAAGAATGAAAGTATAACCTTCAAACCTAGGAGGGGCCACTTATTGCCCATACGAGTTGGGGATATTTGTATGGATAATGTTGTGAGGTACGAAGAAGAAGGAGATGATCATATATTTGCAGCATCACTCAAGAAAAAGAAGGCCAAATCAAACTAGGCAAAGCAGTACCTCTGTGGTTCAAAAGGCAAAAATAGGTGAGGAAGTCCTGTCCCAAGGATAACTCACTATGTGCTTGAGTCATGTATCTTGTATCAAGCTACGACATTAAATCAGGTGCTTCTTGGGAGGCAACCCAAGGGATACTACACCATATGTAGTGATTACGTCGTACTGCAATGTTAAATCAAGCGTTGTTTGGGAGGCAACCCAAAATGTGCATATCATTGGTGGAATCAAGTCTATTACACAAGCTTCATAGTGGATTTGGATGACTAGTGTGCCTTACGCGCCTCAGGGAGTTCTAACCCCTGCCTTTTGCCTTTTTACATGCATTGAGGACATAGCATACTATAATACCCTGAAAGTGCCCAAGACAAGACCCCAAATTTTTAAATGGAAGTTGGAAAAAATCTGGGAAATTACCATAGAACAGGTCATGTAATGGATCATTGGTTCCACCAATGGTCCATAGATAGTGCTCGTGGTGAGGTGTAGTAGGGTCGAATTAGGAGTAATGGGCCAAGGAACGACCCATGGTTTGATTCCACGAGTCATTGTTTGAGGTTGTGGTGAACTAGTCCTTAGCCTAGCAGAAAGTAACGGGTCGTAGGATGACCCATTGTGAGCAGTAATGAATCATGGTGAAGAATCCTGGGAAAGATTAGAAAAGTTCCAATTGAAGTGACAGAATGAAACAATGACTCGTTAGAAGGAGGCACCAGTCGTGGTATGGCTCGTGGGAAGGCCCAGGTGCAGGTCGTCAGGGGGAAACAATGGAGGATACAACAGACCGTCGTCTGATGTAACTACTCATCCAGTCGAGTCGTGGGATGTTACCTGAGAAGTGATGTTTGGAAAATGGATGCAACGGATGGATACCACGAGTCGTGATATCCAGGCACGACCCATTGGATCGGTTATTGTCACTGCCAGTGCAGAATTTTTAGGAAATTCATTAAGGGTATTTTCTAAGTTGTAGGGTCCTAAACTACATTTTAAGGCTCGAAATGTAGTATTTTATGAGGGAAAAATCTATCCTAGGATCATTCATATCCACGCATGCATATTGAAGGGTTTAGGAGGTGATCAAGTAAGAGTTTTTCAAGCTTTCCTTCAATCTTTCATTAGGCTTTCAAGGAGTGATAAAATCGGATCCTCCCCAGATATGTAGGGTTATGAATGGGTGAATCTGTTCACACCCATGCCCAATCCATCTCAAAATCATGAAATTTGGTATGTTAATTCTATGGGGTTTTAACCCAATGCATGAAATTCTTAATTTCCTACATGGGTATGATTTTTTAAATGTATATCTACTATTTAATTATGATTTATGGGCAAGTTCTATGTTGTTTTTCATTAAAATCATGTTTCAAGCTTTTTAAATTTAAATGCCCATTTATGAGAAGTACGTGAAAGTTAAGATTTATGATGAATGTACATGTATGATAAAGTATTAATGATGAAAAACATATTTTCAAGATACCCATGTTTATAATAATGTTTTTAATTGAATTGAGTATTTTCAAGAATGTTAAAGTATTGGGCAATGCCCACATGTTCAAGTATAATTTATGATTTATGAAGTGGTTTCATGATTGATCTCTTTATGACGTTGGCCAATTAATGAGCCCTTGATTCATGGATAAACATGTATGTAAATGGGGATCAACGATATTAATGTTTATTTGGCCATGAATCTCATGAATGATGTTTATGATTTACGTACGAGCCTAATGTGCATGTCGGAGTAGTGTCTAGCACCGAGCAGTCCGGCGTTCAAAGGACTACGCCGGTGTCTCATAACTACGTGCCACCATAGGTTCGTGTTGATACATTACAATGTTAATGGATCCCCTCTTTCATGATATCACATAATGCACGTCCCTTTCCTGGAAAGCATGGGACAACTGTGCCCACTTGAGTGAGATTATTGGGGCATCATGTAAGGCTCTACCATGATTATGTCAGTTATGATAAGTCCTCCCATTATTCCGCATGTTTTTATGCATTGTTACGTTTATGATATTCTAGATCAAGTTATGACTTATAAAGTTCCTCTTATGACTATGATAATGAATGAATTACGAATGTTTTGAAAACCTTGAGCCTTATGTTGCATTATGATATTTATGTTATGAGCATGTCGTCCTACTCTTATGATCTCTTATAAACTTTTGGGTATTTTGAATTCCCATTTTTCTTACCTTGCATTCTCGCTACATTCCACGTACTGACTGTATACTCTATGTTATATCGTTTTATGATACAAGCTCTGATCTTCAGACCCAATCCTGCCATTAGCTCATTCTCGGAGTTAGCATCCAGCTCATTGGTGAGTCCTCATTTTCTGAGGACCAGTTGATATCAGTTATCTCTTTATGTTCAATTTTCTAGACTTGTCGGGTTAGTTGGGGGTGTTGTCCCATCAACCCATTAGATATGTTAAAGGCTTTTAGACTATGTGTGGTAATCAACAGTCATGTACGGAGTGAGTTTGACTTTCCATATTATGTTATTATTATGCTTCTGCTATGTTATTATGCTAAGTATTCCTCTATACTTGATTGAGTTAGATGTATGTTCATGTCATGGGTCGACTTAGAGTCTCTCGGGGCTCCTTGTCCCGTGTCTCAATCCGGGTCTATGTTCGGATCGTGACACATACTATTCTATTGGGGGTGAAGGTGCATTGTGGATCTGTGTAGCTAGTTGATTTTGTTGATTGATATGTGTGCTCCTCTTGGGTTTTTTTAGCCACGTTTTTTTCGGGAGGCTTATTTTCTGCTTAATCTGAAACAATAATGTAGATAAAGTATCTAGTGTATGGACCAAATGATAGATTGCTAGATGACATTCTTAAACCAACCTAGTTGTTGAGTCATCTTTGGTTAAACAAAATATTTTCGACTTATGTTGTGGTGGCAATTGATTTCCTGACATGGTTATATTGATTTTTGAAAATAATGCCCCCTCAAAATTCTTGTCATAACAGTTCGATTTTGACTTGTGTACCTCGGCTTTTGACATGAAATTATGGCAATGTGTCCCCAATTGAGAGCAATGTGTCCCCAATTGAGAGTGATGTGTTTAGTCATTTTTCATATCCATATGCCAATGTGTGAAAAGAAATTTTTCTTGTCCACTTGATTTTGTCACACTCTAGAACTTACCTTACTACTTGTACTCAAACTTAGGATTGACTATGGGTTGTACAGATGAACTTAGGCCTTCTTTGTGATTCACAAGCCATATTTTCCTAAATAGACGTACCAAATGATGCATTTATTCCCTTTTTGAGCCTTTGACCTTTATTTTGATCAACTAGAATGAATGCTAAAAATAATTCTCAAGTTGACCCTCTTCTGAATCTATTATCCTTGAAACTATAAAATATGATGAAAAATGAGAAAAAAGATTTAAGTTGGGGATTATAAGGTAGGAAAGAAAGAAATTAGCCGAAAGATGACTTTTTGATCATATCCCAAGGTGTAATGGAACAATGAGCTAACAAGAAGGAAAAGAAAAGAAAAAAAACAAAAGAGAAAACAAGAAAAATGAAAATGGAGCTCATAAAAATACTTTGGGATGTGAAAAGTCGCTAAAAAGAGAAGGGAAGAAAGAAAGGGATCAAAAATGTAAAAAGGTTGTGGAAAAAGTTATAAAATGTTCAAGGATGGTAAATGAGTCACTAAAAGCTATATTTGTACCCTACCAACCGTTGACCATCATTATAAGCTTAGAAAAGCCATTGTATGATCTCTGGTCTCACCCAAGTGCACGCAAGCGCACGTGTGATGAGTTGGAAATTTAACAACTCATTAGGCTCCAAAGCATGAGTTTTTGCCTAGTTTTTGAGTCATTTATGTGGATTTATGCCCTTTCTCTTGAATTCTTTGTAGGTACTTCACATGAGTGGAGAAAGCACGAAATGAAGCAAAACACATGAATTTTGAGATGTAATTTGATGAGTTAGAATATGAAGGAGAGGAGCCAAAGTTAATGGAAGATTTGAGCTCAAGAAGAGGTAAAAAGACATTCTTTAAATAGGCTAAATGCGGATCCACGTGGGTGAAACACCGAAGCTACTTCCCAGACCGAGTGTTCATGTAATGGCATCGGCTAAACGCCGATTGAACCACCGGTTCTCCCTACTAGGACACTATTTTCAACCAGCTATTGTTTGGCGCTCCGCGGACTAACATCGGCTAAATGCCAGTTCTTCACAGCAGAGGTTGTCTAATGAAGGGTAAAAAGGTTTAAAAAGATCTTCAAAGCATCTAAAAGCCTCAAGGGCATTTGGGGAATGTAGTACACAAAAAAGTACAAATATTTAGATAGCTTTCATTGTACCCCAGTCATTCATCCATCATCTTTTCATTCATAGAACAATAGAAATTGTAGATTTCTCTCAACATAAAATAGAAAGTTCTTCTTTTTGCGGAATCCCCCTTATGGGGGAATTCCACCATTGTTGCAAACCTTGTGGAGCAATTGGATGAACCCATATTGTGAATGTTGAGAAAGTTTTTTAGGTATCTTCTCTCTCTCTAAATATGTAGATCTAAATTACTAGTTAGGGGTGTACGTATGGTGGGTTTGAATGTATGAATGGGTATTGATGAATTGATTTCAAATCCTCATTGTGACATAGATCTATTGTCTTCTCCCAAGTTTTAATTGAAAAATTGATGGTTGCAAACATGAATTTTATTTTACTTTTCTTGCTTTTGCTTGAGAGAGAAAGGTAAGAATTGAGTGAGAAGATAATGGTGAGAAATTGGAATGTTGGTGTGTGGGATTGAGCTAGAGATAGTCAATACCCACATCTTCAATCCATTAAAGGACAAGGCTAGAAATAACTAGTCCTTCCTCAAGATTTTGTGGTTGATAACTTAAATTTGGCCTTGAGATTTGAGAAAACC
Source organism: Datura wrightii (assembly GCA_035772735.1). NCBI lineage: Eukaryota > Viridiplantae > Streptophyta > Magnoliopsida > Solanales > Solanaceae > Datura > Datura wrightii. Next base: position 36,376,199 of record JASDFA010000023.1, on the reverse strand, counting down.
CAAGGCATAAACATTCTTATGGTTGAAAACTAAGAGAATGTGATTTATCCACAACTATCTAAGTTGAATTTGAATTTAAAGGCAATGAAGTAGCCCATGCTATTTTTTCAACCATGCAAAGCACACCACTAGCTAATTCACTTGAGAATGCAACAATTAGAGTTCCCTCCAATTAGTCTTAGTTTAGAATTAGATAGTTGTTTCCCTTTAATTTCCCCTCAATTTTACTTTTCAAATGTTGAACAATTATGCATTTTAGTTTGAATTAGTTTATAACTCTTGAATTATCAATTTAATTCTCTATGGGATTCAGCCCCGACATCCATCGGGATATTTGTTTTGATTTAATGACCGTTTACGCTCTTTCATAAAAGAGGAGTGTAGTTTGAACATTATCAAAAATGGCACCGTTGCGGGAGAATTGAGTTGTGATAAGACATTAGTTATTTATTATTTCAAAGTTGTTTTGCATCTTGTTTATTTTATTTCTTTTCACTTCACTTTGGTGTTATCTTTGAGTGTTGTAGGGTTGAATAAGGTATGGAATGTGATAACAAGTGGTAGGAGCAAAATTGAGGAACCAACATTAGAGTGGCGAAATGTAGGTCGAAAGATGTGAGGTGTCGTTCTAGCACAGGATAAGACAAAAATACCTGGGAGGAAAAAATTCAAGAGGAGAGATTCTGCGATCAACCGGCGAAATGCAGAATCATCGGCATGGCACAAATTCCAATGCAAATGTATTCGTTAGACCAGGGAGTGCTTTCACCCGTTCCTTCCTTATTGAGTTCGACTTTGTGCCTCAAAGATAATGTTTGTTTTATTTTTATTTTATGTGTTTTGTTGTTGATGTTTTATTGTTGGATGAAGTCTGAGTAATCCCCTTGGAAGTGATGTATGATATGGCCCTATGAAAGATTGGGCAGAAGCATTCTTAAAGGCAACTCATCATTACTTGATAGTAGTATCGCCTTGTAAATAGTAGTCTCTGAATAAACTCCAAGAATTTTCTTCATACTACAGTTTTTTCCCAAGTATCAATTTCCTTGTTTTCTTTTTGGTACTGGGTTGGCACATCCCGATGATTGATTGAGAGGAGACTTTCTTAAGGAAAAATGTCATGTCTATAGTCTTATAGAGTTTTTTGTGCACTTTCTTGATGAGGTACCACCAACATTTCTTGCTTGGCTTTGGGCATGAGTTTTGAAAAGAAAAGAAAGGTATCTAAAATGTGAAAATGAGCACTCATGTGATGAAGGAAGTGTGTGAACTCCTTGGATTGTGATGCCTTGTGTGGTGAGGTTTTCAACTTAATTCTTGTGTATGCATGATTGTTGTAGAACTTGCCCAAGTGTTATTCAAGGAAAAATGATAGATGGGGCTACACTTAGAACATGATCTTAGGACCTCTTTTGTTAATTCACTTCACCCAAAATGACCTCTTTGAACATTAATCTTTGATAGCCCAGCGTTTGAGTCGTGGACCCTTTCTTTCCTAATGACCATTTTTAATCCTTCTCTTCAGCGCCCATCCTCCCTAGTTGCTAGTGATGAAAGAAAAATAATGGGGGCTTGAAACCCATGAAATGGGGAGGGAAAAAGAAATGAATGTGAAATGAGGCAAGAGCCTAAGTTTGGGGGTTTGCAAGAGTAGGGTGAAAAATGAGAGCTTCAATGTGAGGTAGCACCAAACTTGTGATGAGATGAATGAATCGATGGGTTGAAAGACCTCAAATCATCAAAAGAGAAATAATAGTAAAAAAGTGCTATCTTTAGCATATATAAGGCTAAATGTGAAATTCATATGTGTTATAAGGGTGGCTTGTGTTACACAAAAGATTAAAATGATGAACAAGGAGAATAAGGCGGAGTGATCTTAGTGAGATGATGAGATGTTACAAGCATTTGTAAAGGCATTAGGGATTCTTTAGTCACTAAAGCTAAACATTTATCCTACCCTTACCCCTAGCCTTCATTATGTTCCACAAGTCCTAATTGATTTTGAGTGTAGCAACACTACATTAGTGGCGAGATGCATGAAGGGCAAGCCTATGTGTCAACTTATATTCACTTGAATTTCATTGTGAGGGTGAGTGCATTTGTCTTATCTTATAATCCCTTTGTATGAAATGCTTAAAAATGTGTGGGATTCTCTCTTCTTTTGAGTGGAATCATTTCCTTCGGGTACATGCTTAATATTTTTTTCAAAGAGATGTATGATTAAGGCAAGCGGGTAGCAAACTTTAAGGCAAGCTTTGAATGTGAATATTCAATGACTTGAGATGCTCTTTGAACTTGTTTTGAGGAACTATGCCCCTTGTTTGAATGAAATGAATGCATGCAAGATATGTTTAATGATTGTGGTTACCTAGTGAAGATTGTGTAATATGGTTTGAGTCTTATCTTTTTCTTGAATTGGTGTATAATGTTTGGGTTATTTTGAGGCTTGATGATTTTGTGTATCTCTGTCATAGTGGTCCAAGCTTTAGCAATGTCCTCTTGTAAAAAAATGTCTTGATTTTTCCTTTATGCAAAAACTCGTATATATCATGTTGTTCATTTTCTCAACTGTAAAGAATTGCATTACTTGAGGACAAGAAATGGTTAAAGTTTGGGGGTTTGATGGGTTGGAAATTTACCAGCTCATTAGGCTCCTAAGCATGAGTTTTTGCCTAGTTTTCGAATAATTTATGTTGATTTTATGTCCTCTCCCTTGAATTCTTTATAGGTACTTCACGTGAGTGGAAAAAGCATGACATCGAGCAAAACATATGAAGTTTGAGATGGAATTTGATGAGTTAGCATATAAAGAGAGGAGCCAAAGATAATGGAAGATTTGAGCTCAAGAAGAGGTGCAAAGACATGCTTTAAATCAACTAAATGCGAATCCGGAAGGGTGAAACGCTGAAGCTATTACCCAGACCAGCTATTCAACCGGCTGTTCACGGAATGGCATCGACTAAACGCGCATTTAACCACCGGTTCCCCCTGCCCCAGGACACTTTTTTCAACCGGCTATAGTTTGGTGCTCTATGGATTGACATCGGCTAAACGTCGGTTATTTACAGGAGAGGCCATCTAATTAAGGATAAAAAGGTCTTCAAAGCATCTAAAAGCCTCAAGGTATTTTGGGGAAAGTTGTACACAAGAAAGTACAAATATTTAGATAGCTTTCATCGTACACCAATCATTCATTCATCATCTTTTCATTCATAGAACAATAGAAATTGTAGTTTTCTCTCAACATGGAATAGAAAGTTCTTCTTTTTGTGGAATCCCCGTTATGGGGGAATTACACCATTGTTGCAAATCTTGTGAAGCAATTGGATGAACCCATATTGTGAATGTTGAGAACGTTATTGGGGTATCTTCTCTCTCTCTAAATATGTAGATCTAAATTGCAAGTTAGGGGTGTATGTTGGTGGGTTTGAATGTATGAATGGGTATTGATGAATTGATTTTAAATTCTCATTGTAACTTAGATATATTGTCTTCTCCCATGTTTTAATTATAAAAATTGATGGTTGCAAACATGAATTTTGTTTTACTTTTACTGCTTTTGCTTGAGAGAGAAAGGTGAGAATTGGGTGAGAAGATAATGGTGAGGAATTGGAGTGTTGGTGTGTGGGATTGAGCTAGAGATAGTCAATACCCACATCTTCAATCCATTAAATGTCAAGGCTAGAAATAGCCAGTCTTTCCTTGTCACGCCCTGCCTTGGGAGGCATGATTGGCACCTGGTGCCCTACTAAGACCTGAACTGCTGGACTACTGAACCTAACCACTTCTGGTGCCAGGCTGGCTCTAACTTTGGATTCATGGAACCAATGGGCTATATAATGGCTATAAATACAGTCTCCGGCTGACTAGGCCTATAGCCTCCTGTAAGAAAATGATAGCTGACCAGAACCACAGTAGTATAAAGGAACCTATGCGTGCCGACAAGGTCGCCATGCTGAGTAGTTTCACTGAAACGCTGAATCGAATGCTAAACTACTCTGTGACCGGTAAGGTCACCAACTATTAACTGAATAAGGCCCCACACGACAATCATAAACAAACTAAAATGTAGACACAACCTCACACGACCGGTACAACTAACTACAGGGAATATATAGTCTGCAAGCCTCTAAGAATACTGATAAGATGGTCGGGACAGGGCCCCGACCTACCTGTACTATACAACAAAAAAAAAGGAATAAACCTCTAGCTGTCAAGCTCCGGATGACAGGAGCTGATGACCCTGTGTGCTGGCTGAAATTACGAGGGATCGGTGTTCGACCCAAAACTACACGCAAGTGCATGTGGTCATACAAGTAGTAAAGTGGCTTTATTTCAATCCAAGTATCGATCCCACAGGGACTGAACTACGGTATTAATTAACTTAAGTGTCTGTGAACGATATCTCTATGAATGCAGAAAACCAAATAAATAATGTTTTATGAGTTAAGGTCACTAAGTAATAAGAATCTAAGTCAAGATTATAATTTGAGTCTGAATAATAGCAATGAACAAGATGGGGTTAAGGCAGGCATGCAGGGATGTAATTTATTAATTCACTTCAGTCAATCTTCTCTTTGGTTGCTAGTGAGGAATTAATTGCCAATGGATTGGATCTTTCGATTCCTATCCAATTAAAGAATCATGAAACCCTATTCTACATTTCTATGATATAAGAATCTCATGCTCTAGCCATAGATAACCGATTCCATAAATGACTAATAAGACTTTCAGATATATTTCTATTCTGAACGTAAATCAAATCTAAATTATCTCAACTAAGAAAAGATCATACCTTACCAATTCACATCTGTCCAATTTCTTCCCTTTTCAAAATCAAAATTGGATTTCTATGATATACATTAACATTGGCCAAACATTAGTGTAGTAAAAACAAGAATTGATAGAACCACCATTGAAGAGAAGATGAAAACTGAAATGATTAATGATTACATTCCTCCACAATTATCCTTAACCTCAGCAAGAGGTGAATTAGCCACTCATTTGTGGACTAAACATCTTCAAATAAGTAGAATTCATACAAGCAATTGAAATTAAAGAGAAAAGGAAGAGAATAACCCTAGAATTTTCGTCCTCTCAACTGCATGCAACCCACGTTCTTGCTCAACCAAGTCAGAATGTTTAAAATAAAATCTAAGTGTGCTATTTATACTATTGAGAAGTTTTCCTGGAATAACAAGCAACGTGGCACAGAGTGTATCGCAGAGCACTCCCTCCGTGCCACGGGGATATCGCGGACCCTCACTGGAAATCGGCTCCCAGGTAATTGCACCTCAATGTGGCACAACTTGTATCGCGGAGCCTTGCCTCCGTGCCACAGTGCTATCGCGCACCTTCACTGGAACTTGACATAAATAATTCATCCAGGCAGAATGCCTCCGTGATGGTAGCATGACGCGACGCCATCTCGGAGCCCTTATTTTTGCCACTTTCCCTTGTCAACTTCCACTTCTTTCTTCCAAGTCCATTCCCGCACTTCACCAACATATATATTAGCTTCCAAAATTTCCTTTTACCTGCAAAACAACACTAATCATGTTGGTTAGTATAAATTCACATTTATCAAAGAATCACATGAGAATATACACATAATAATAGATAAACAAGTCGAAATGAAGCATTTGAGTATCACTTGGGCATGAAATTCTGCCCAAGATCACTTACCCCACACTTAAAACCTTGTTCGTCCTTGAACAATACTTTCACATCTCATGCAATTGAAACCCACGCTTAGCTAATTTGGCTCGACCATTCAAACTACGGCTATACAGATTATTTAAGATAGAAAATCATCAAGAAAACATGCATGGTTTCATCAATACATTCAAGTACACCACATTAAGACCTCCTAACCTCAAGAATCGATTCTTGATCTTGGCAAACTCATGCAAATAACCTGATCAAGTCATCCGACATGAAATTTTATCTCTCGTCAAGCATGTGCCCTCACAACACAAGAGGATTACCCCCTTAGCCATCAGAAGATTTTCTGAGCACTATATGTAGGGGTAATGAATACAATTTTGCTCTCTCTCCCAAAGAATTCACATACATCATGTCATGAAACATAAGCTTGCCTCTAGTGTTTTACTCCACTAATATAAGGACACGTGACGTAAGATCACGTAGGACTTAATTGGTTATAATGTAAGCTAAGGAACTAGTAAATATTGGGCTAACCAATAATAGCAACTAGCTTCCCTAAGCACTTTTCAATACATGCCACCTTCAGTACGGGCATTGCTTCCTCCTCCATCCTCTCATTCTTGAAAATCTTCTTTTTTTTTTATTCTCATTTCTTTAAGCACACTCGACTTACTAGCAAAGAGTAGTTATGCATCTTTATTTTTTCCCATTCATGGATTTTCTTACTCTCTACTATTAATTGATCATTTTTAACAAGTGCACCTTTGACCTTTTCTTTAGCTTTCACAACTTACGCTTTCCTTTCGGTTCACACTTCTCACTCCTTTACACTTTGGGAAAAAATGTTTTTTTTAAGCGCTTAATGGTTTTGGATCAAATTCATGGCTAATGAAAAGAAGGGATTAATCTCGGTTTGTACCTCTCAAAGAATAGGCTAAAGGCTTAATGGGGCTAACTAGGATATAACAGTCAAGGTAGGTATGACAAGGGAGAAACTTTCGTTTTATTCCAAAAAATGCCTACATCCTTTCCTACAATCCACATCCTTCATTTCGTTTAGTATACACACCAGGCAAGTTCTAGACACATCACAATATCATGGAATAATCGAAACCTCACCTCACACTCATTGCACATGCTCAACACAAGACATATTCACAGACTCTTCAATCAGCTAATTACAAGAATTCACTATTAAGCCTCGATCACACCGAATCGAATTCTATGGCCTAGGTATCTCAACATGTTTAACACATTTGCATGCTTTCATACAAATCACCTTTGCATCTTAATATCATGTACAACATGTAACAAGAATTCCGAACCATTAATTAGCGACACGTTTGGGAAACAAACAAAAGAAAGAAGAAAAAGAAAAAAAAACTACTCCTATTGACTATATTTCCCTTAAGACGGTCGTCATCCATCCATCATAGGGAACAGTCGTTGTCTACAACGTCGGTTCAATGGGACTATTCTCGGGAAAAGCACCGCAAACAAAAATCGATAAACCCAACATAAAACATTCAACAAAAAATTTCGATAGAAAAAGATAAAAATATAGTTTGAAAAATATTTTCACATCATACACAACAGAAACACAACAACAGCTCAAGATTCATTACTACACCAACATTAATTACAAAACACGAAACACAGAGTCACAAGGTCACATTTAGCACAAGCACAACAAAAATAAACAAAACATAAACAAAACATCTAGCACCTAACTACTCCCACCCCACACTTAAGCCGAACAACTCCCCAGTGTTCACATAATTTAAAAATATCATAAAGGTTGGGTGGTGAAACTCCATGATCAATCAAAGTATTCAACTTCTTCATCAGGTGCTAGGCTTCGTCCCCCATGTTAGAATCACCCCTGCCGTCCTCGTCCGACTCAACATCTGACTCCTCCCGGTGTGTCTCCTCATCGGTAGGAACGTCATGATCTATGAGCTCCACAAATGCGGGCCCCACTCTGCATAAAGATCAGGCATTCTCGTTGAATGGGTAATTCAACTAGAGCTGCCATAACTCATCCTCCATTGCTGGCCGTCCTCCGATGCGCAGCTACAACATCTGCATCCCGTACATGCGGGCCATGTACTGATCATCCCAAGCATGTCGCTCGGCTAGTGTGAGCACCGACCCATAAGTAGTGTCCGGTGCCTTGGTTTTGGTGACATCTAAGGAACACTTGTCGATTTGAGGGATGTAATCTAAGGCCTCCTCCTCAATATTGTGGCCCCTTAGGAATGTGGTAAGCAGACCACCGAACCCTTAGCTATGCCCCTGATGCAGTCGGACTCTCTTCATGGCGGAGATGATCACCGCGCCAACATTGATTTCCAACCCCTTCATCAGGGCATACACCAAGAAAACTCTATCTGGGGTGACATCTGTTATGTGCACCCCCAGGATCAGGCATGCACAAACAATCTTCAACCAAATCCGGGCCTCCCTGTTCATCTGAGAATAGGGAAATGTCTGATGGTAGCCCCTCTCCTTGTTCCTACCCCACCTGGTTGTCGATCGGGCTCCATATAAGGTGCGTCTGATGTCCGCATAGGGTGGAGTGATGTTCAGCTGATGGAGGACATGAGCGTTTGCGTCCCGCCCCCCCAGGATTGCATCCAAGTGGTGGGGCTCAAATGTGACAACCTGTCCTCTGACTTTTATGGTGTGGCTGCGTAAGGTCAGGTTCTAATTGGCATAGAACTCCCAGATAAGATGGATATTGCACTCCCTGGGTTCTTCAAAAATTAAGTTTAGCCCAGCGGTGTCAATCATGTGTACAAACCGTGGGAATTCCTGTCCCAGTGGTTCTCGTGCTATTTGCTCCTCCGGGAAGTATTTGGTTTCTTTATGTTTAGCACACCACTTCTTCCCCTCATCAGTCACCCATCTGGTTCCGTATTTTTGGCGTTTACCTCTAGGAACCACTGGTGCTGCTAGAACTATTGTCCCCAATCTTACCCTCTTTCTGCTGGCGCCCGATGTGGATGCGCCCTTGCCCTTGTCTTGTCGGCCTGACATTTTTCCAGTACATTCAAACATATAGTCTCAATGTTATTCAATTCATAATAGCTACAACTGAGGTTGGGTTTAATTAGATCACCCCACACTTAGTCTTAAGCCACAATCAACACAATTCGACAAGACATTCCTGCTTTTGCCATTCTGAGCATTCAACATGCTTAGTGCATTCATATAAGTCGATGGGATAATTTCTTTGTACTACTCAGACTTCTTACAATGAATAAAAATTTCTCCATCGATTAAATTACATCACCATTAGCACTTTGCAATTTTTTTCACAACAACCTATGTAATTCTCCATTTGCATTCTCCTGAAAATCGCTCTTCTAACTTAGCATATTCAACATCAATCATACTACATTTCACTTCACCCAACATGCACAACCCAATTTATCAACATTTCAAAGCATTTAGTCTTCTTCCTATTCAATCCTCAACCCTAGCTATCGATTTTGCAAGAATTTCAACAAAACATGCAATCATTGAGTTAATCTACTCACAACGATACTATGAACATCATTCAATCATAACTCAATTGATTTCAAGCTTATTTCTCACTTAGGGCAAGGTTTTACCACAAAACATGTTCAAGAGTCGAAAATTTGAGCAATGATAAGGAAAAATTCAAGAACATACCTTTACTTCGATGAAATGGAAGAAAACTCGGAGGAAGTTGATCACTATGTCAGTGACCCGAGGTGACCCGTCGCGAAATAACCCTCAACGTGTCATCGAGAGTAACGCGGAGCACTGCCTCCGTGACACGGAGCCATCGCGCAGGTATTCTGGAAATTTTTAAAAATCCGGAATACACCTCAATGTGTCACAGAGGGTAACGCGGAGGCCCTCCTCCGTGACACGGAGCCATCGCATAGGCTCACTGGAATGTGCCAATTTTTATTTTCTTACCTTGATTTTTCTTCCTTTGCACTTTTTTTGTATTTTTGCCCTCTGTTCCACCTGAAAATCATTTCACCACAAGAAATTGGTTAGAGATCATAGGTTGCAACGCAATAATTTTTATTTTTCTTTTTCTTTTTTTTCTTCAAATAATTCTACTCTTCTATTACAACACATTCACGGGTTGCCTCCCGTGCAGCACCTGATTTACCGTCGCGGCTCGATGCTACATATTCTCAATCATCCTCTAGAGTGATGGACATCTTCTCTCAAATAAAATCCTCACCCCAATAATGCTTACATCGTTGCCCGTTCACCAAAAATGTGGCACTTCTATCTTCTTGCCACAACTCCACTGCCCCGTGTGGGGTCATTCTCACCACTTCAAACGGCCCTGACCACTTGGACCACAACTTACCTGGAAAAAGCTTCAACCTTGAATTAAATAACAACACTTTCTGCCCCGGCTCAAAGATCCGATGCACCATATGTCTGTCGTGCCACCTTTTAGTTTTCTCCTTGTAGCATTTGGCACTTTCATAGGCATTCCAGCGAAACTCATCTAGTTCGCTGAGTTGCATCAACCTCTTCTTCTCGGCTAGCTCTGGATCCATGTTCAGCTTTCTCACGGCCCAAAAAGCTCGATGTTCCAGCTCCATAGGTAGATGACATGCCTTTCCATAGACCAATTTGTACGGAGAAGTCCCAATAGGTGTCTTGTATGCAGTTCTATAAGCCCACAATGCATCGTCAAGTTTGCTTGACCAATCAATTGGTTGTGCATTCACTGTCTTCTGTAGAATCTGCTTTATCTCTTTGTTTGACACCTCCACTTTCCACTAGTTAGGGGATGATACGTTGTTGCTACCTTGTGGCGCACCCCATACTTAGCTAGCAAGTTCTTTAAACTCGCATCTACAAAATGAGCCCCTCTATCACTGGTAATAGCTCGGGGTGTCCCGAACCTGGTGAAAATTTGCTTTTTCACAAATTTAGTCACCAACTTGTTGTCATTCTTGGGGCAAGCTGTTGCCTCGACAAACTTAGATACATAGTCAACCGCTACCAAGATGTAACGATTACCAAATGACGGCGGAAACGGGCCCATGAAGTCTATTCCCCATACATCAAAAATCCCAACTTCTAATATCTGCTGCAGTGGCATTTCCTATCTTCTACCAATTGTACCCGTTCTTTGACATCTATCACATATTTTTATGTATGCTATAGAATCTCTGAACAGTGTAGTTTAAAATAAATCTGACTGTAACACCTTGTGAGCTGTCCGCTCGCCTCCGTGGTGCCCTCCATACAACGATGAGTGACAACTTCTCAATACTTCTGCAATCTGGCTCTCTAGGATGCATCGTCCCATCACTTGATCCGGTCCCTGCTTAAATAGATACGGCTCATCCCATATGTAATACCTGCAATCATGTCTCAACTTCTTTCTTTGCTGAGCTGTAGCCTCCGGTGGATTGACTCCACTTACCAGGAAATTCACAATGTCTGTATACCAAGGGATTTTAGCTTCCCTTATTGCCAAGAGCTGCTTATCTGGGAACTCCTCTTTGATACTATCACCTTCCTTTATATGCAACCGACTTTCCAATCGCGATAGGTGATTTGCCACTTGATTCTCGCTCCCCTTTCTGTCACGAATCTCTAGGTTAAACTCTTGTAGCAACAATATCCATCTGATTAGTTTGGGCTTTGCATCCTTCTTGTTAAACAGATAACGAATTGCTGCACGATTAGTATACACCACTACTTTAGAACCCACCAAGTAGGACCTGAATTTATCAAACGCGAACACCAATGCTAGCATCTCCTTTTCCGTGACCGTATAATTGACTTGGGCTGCGTCAAGTGTTTTACTTCCATAATGAATGGAATGAAAAATTCTATTCCTCCGCTGCCCCAATACAGCTCCTACAGCCTCATCACTTGCATCACGCATTAATTAAAACGGTTGCTCCTAATCCGGAGAAATGAGAATAGGTGCTTCTATCAACTTTTGTTTCAACTCCTCGAATGTTTTAACACAATCCTCATCAAACTCGAACTTCACCTCTTTTTTGAGCAACCAGCATATCGGTCTAGAAATTTTATAGAAGTTCTTGATGAACCGTCTGTAGAACCCTGCATGTCCGAGAAAATTGCGAACACCCATTATTGACACAGGTGGTGGTAGCTTTTCAATCACATCGATCTTTGCACGATCGACTTACAACCCCTTGCAGGACACCTTATGGCCAAGGACGATACCCTCCTTGACTAAAAAATGACACTTGTCCCAGTTGAGTACAATGTTGGAGTCTTCACATCGAGCTAGCACCCTGTCAAGATTCTGCAAACATGTAGCAAACGAATTACCGAAAACAGAAAAATCATCCATAAATACCTCGATGAAATCTTCCACCATATCATGAAAGATCGCTATCATGCATCTATGGAATGTAGCGGGTGCATTGCATAGACCAAATGGCATCCTCCTAAAAGCATATGTCCCATAAGGACATGTGAAAGTGGTCTTCTCTTGGTCCTCCGGTGCTATTGCTATTTGGTTATAGCCAGAATATCCATCAAGGAAACAATAATATTCTTGACCTGCCAACCTGTCCAATATCTAATCAATAAATGGGATAGGATAATGATCTTTCCTTGTGGCCTCATTGAGCTTTTTGTAGTCCATGCAAATTCGCCAACCTGTGACTGTGCGTGTAGGAATCAGCTCATTCTTCTCGTTGGTGACTACTGTCATCCCTCCTTTCTTTGGGACACACTGCACGTGGCTGACCCATTCGCTATCTGAAATGGGATAGACCGGGCAAGTAGTGGATCTTTATTATCGAATGATATGGGAGACAGTCAAAGCATCAGTCTCCGCATCAACAGAAGAAAAGGACTGACCGACCGCCGTTCAAGAGAGATCCCGAAGGCTCGAACTTTTTGCTAGCTTTGAAACATGGGCCGAAGGAAAGAGGAAGACCAAAACCGCACTCAAAGGTAGGGCATTTCCCATTTTTATAGGAACTTCTGTACCAGAAACAATGGTATCTCCAATTATAGCCCCTCTAGGATGTAAAATATATCTCTTCTCACCATCCCCATAGTGTATGAGACAAATGTATGTATTTCGATTAGGGTCGTATTCTATGGTTACGATTCTACCATATATGTCTTTTTCATTCCGTCGAAAATTGATTTTACGGTATAGACATTACCTGCATCAAGCCACTTGATCACTTCCTTCCTAACTACATCCTTCATCACCGGATTCAACCACTACTGATGTTGTATAGTTGGCTTTGTTCCTCCCTCCATAAAAATTCTGTGTGTGCAAAAGGCTGGATTGATTCCCCTAATGTCTGACATTTGCCACCCCATTGCATTCTTCCTCCTCTTGAGGACCACCAATGCATCTCTCCCTTGTGCCTCTATCATTTCTGCGGAAATGATGACTGGCAAGGTGTCATCTTCCCCCCAAAATACATATTTCAGATGTGGAGGCAATGTCTTCAAATCCAATTTTTGTGCCTCCTCAATTGATGGTTTTGGAAATGGTTCCAAGGACCTCATCAATGACTGAAAGTCTTGCTTCCTGGGAAACCATTTTTGCTCGTTCAGCATCTGCACCATCTGCTATGTATGAGATGGTGCAGATGTTGAATGAGCCAAAATGGTTTCCCAGGAAGCAATACTTTCAGCCATTGATGAGGTCCTTGGAACTATTGCCAAAACCATCAATTGAGGATGCACCAAAATTGGAGTTGAAGACCTTGCCTCCACATCTAAAATATGTATTTTTGGTGGAAGATGACACCTTGCCAGTCATCATTTCCGCAGAACTGACAGAGGTACAAGTGAGAGATGCATTGGTGGTCCTAAAGAGGCGGAAGAAAGCAATGGGTTGGAAAATGCCGGACATTAGTGGAATTAATCAAGCTTTTTGCACACACAGGATTTTTATGGAAGAAGGATCCAAGCCAACTGTGCAACATCAGCGGAGGTTGAATTCGGTGATGAAGGATGTAGTCAGGAAGGAAATGATCAAGTGGCTTCATGCAGGTGTGGTGTATCCCATTTCAGACAGTGAATGGGTTAGTCCAGTTCAGTGTGTTCCAAAGAAAGGAGGGATGACCGTGGTCACCAACGAAAAAAATGAGTTGATTCCCACACGCATAGTCACAGGCTGGCAGATTTGCATGGATTACAGGAAGCTAAATGAGACCACGAGGAAAGATCATTATCCTATCCCATTTATTGATTAGATATTGGACAGGTTGGCAGGTCAAGAATATTATTATTTCCTTGATGGATATTCTGGCTATAACCAAATATCCATAGCACCGGAGGATCAGGAGAAGACTACTTTTACATGTCCTTATGGGACATATGCTTTCAGGCGGATGCCATTTGGTTTGTGCAATGCACCAACCACATTCTAGAGATGCATGATGGTGATCTTCCATGATATGGTGGAATATTTCATCGAGGTATTTATGGATGACTTTTCTGTTTTCGGTAATTCGTTGGCTACATGTTTGACAAATCTTGACAGGGTGCTAGCTCGATGTGAAGACTCTAACCTTGTGCTCAACTGGGAGAAATGTCATTTTTTAGTCAAGGAGGGTATCTTCCTTGGCCATAAGGTGTCATGCAAGGGGTTGGAAGTCGATTGTGAAAAGATCGAAGTGATCAAAAAGCTACCACCACCAGTGTCAGTGAAGGGTGTTCGCAGTTTTCTCGGACATGCAGGGTTCTACGGACGGTTCATCAAGAACTTCTCTAAAATTTCTAGACCAATATGCCGGTTGCTATAAAAAAAGGTGAAGTTCGAGTTTGACGAGGATTGTGTTAAAGCATTTGAGGAGTTAAAACAGAAGCTAGTAGAAGTGCCTATTCTCATTTCTATGGAATGGGAGCAACCGTTTGAATTAATGTGTGATGCAAGTGACGTGGCTGTAGGAGCTGTATTGGGGAAGCGGAGGAATAAAATTTTTCATTCCATTTATTATGCAAGCAAAACACTTGACGCAGCCCAAGTCAATTATGCAGTCACGGAAAAGGAGATGCTAGCATTGGTGTTCATATTTGATAAATCAGGTCCTACTTGGTGGGTTCTAAAGTAGTGGTGTATACCAATCATGCAGCGATTCAGTATCTGTTTAAAAAGAAGGATGCAAAGCCTAGGCTGATCAGATGGATATTGTTGTTACAAGAGTTTGACCTAGAGATTCAGGACAGAAAGGGGAGCGAGAATCAAGTGGAAGATCACCTATCGCGATTGGAAAGTCGGTTGCATGTGAAGGAAGGTGACAGCATCAAGGAAGAGTTCCTGGATGAGCAGCTCTTTGCAATAAGGGAAGCTAAAATCTCTTGGTATGCAGACATTGTGAATTTTCTGGTGAGTGGACTCTATCCATTGATGGCTACGGCTCAACAAAGAAAGAAGTTGAGACATGATTGCAGGTACTACATTTGGGATGAGCCGTACTTGTTTAAGCAGGGACCTGATCAGGTGATGAAAAGTTGCATTCCAGAGAGCCAGATTGCAGAAGTATTAAGGAATTGTCACTCATCATTGTATGGAGGGCACCACGGAGGCGAGCGGACAGCGCATAAGGTACTACTGTCAGGTTTGTTTTGGCCTACACTGTTTATAGACTCTATGGCATATGTACAAATGTGTGATAGATGTCAAAGAACAGGCACAATTGGTAGAAGGCAGGAGATGCCACTGCAGCAGATATTAGAAGTAGAGATCTTTGATGTATGGGGAATAGATTTCATGGGCCCGTTCCCACCGTCATTTGGTAATCGTTACATCTTGGTAGCCATTGATTATGTATCCAAGTGGGTCGAAGAAACATCTTGCCCCAGGAATGATAACAAGGTGGCAAAATTTGTGAAAAAGCATATTTTCAGCAGGTTCGGGACACCCCGAGCCATTATCAGTGACGGAGGGGCTCATTTTGTAAATGCAAGTTTCAAGAATTTGCTAGCTATGTATGGGGTGCGCCACAAGGTACCAACAACGTATCATCCCCAAACTAGTGGGTAAGTGGAGGTGTCGAATAGAGAGATAAAGCAGATTCTACAGAAGACAGTGAATGCACAAGGAATTGATTGGTCAAGAAAACTCGACAATGTGTTGTGGGCTTATAGAACTGCGTACAAGACACCCATTGGGACTTCTCCGTACAGATTGGTCTATGGAAAGGCGTTTCATCTGCCTGTGGAGCTAGAACATCGAGCTTTTTGGGTCATGAGAAAGTTGAACATGGACCCGGAGCTAGCAGGGAAGAAGAGGCTGATGCAACTCAGCGAACTTGATGAGTTTCGATGGCATGCTTATGAAAGTGCCAAATGCTACAAGGAGAAAACAAAGAGGTGGCACGATAGGCATATGGTGCATCGGATCTTTGAGCTGGGGCAGAAGGTGTTTCTATTTTATTCGAGACTGAAGCTTTTTCCAGACAAATTGCGGTCCAAATGGTCAGGGCCGTTTGAAGTGTTGAGAATGATCCCACACGGGGCAGTGGAGTTGTGGCAAGAAGATAGAAGTACCACATTTTTAGTAAATGGGCAACGATGTAAGCATTATTGGGGTGAGGACGTCATTCGGGAGAAGACGTCCATCACTCTAAAGGATGATTGAGCATGAAAGACGTCGAGTCGCGATGGTAAATCAAGCACTGCACGGGAGGCAACCCGTGAATGTGTTGTAATAGACGAGTAGAACTATTTGAAAATATATATATATATATATATATATATATATATATATATATAAGAGAAAAACAAAGAAAAAGAAAAATAACAATTTTTGCATTGAAACCTATGAATTCTAACCAATTTCTTGTGGTGAAATGATTTTCTAGTGGAACGGAGGGCAAAAATACAAAGAAGCACAAAGGAAAAAAATCGAGGTGAGAAAATAAAAATTGGCACATTACAGTGAGCTTGTGCGATGGCTCCGTGTCACGGAGGAGGGCCTCCGCATTACTCTCCGTGACACGTTGAGGCCTATTCCGGATTTTGTAAAAATCCAGAACACTGGCGCGATGGCTCCGTGTCACGGAGGCAGTGCTCCGCGTTGCACTCCGTGACCCATTGAGTGTTATTTCGCGTCGGGTCACACCGGGTCACCGGGTAACCCACGCGAAAAATAACTTTTAAACCCCAATTTCCTTGAATTTCTTCCCACTTTCCCATCTCCTCCACGACCCACACCCAAAATCCCCTTCTCCCCCAACATGACACGGACCTAAGGATCGAATTCCTTCAAGTTTTCTTCGATTTCATCAAATTAAAGGTATGTTCTTGAACTCTACCTCATTTTTGCTCAAATTTTCGATTCTTTAACATGTTTGGTGATTGAACCTTGCCCTAAGTGAGAAATGAGCTTGAATTTACTTGAGTTATGATTGAATGATGTTCATAGTATCGTTGTGAGTATATGAACTCAATGATTGCATGTGTGATTGAAATTCTTGCGAAATTGATAGCTACGGTTGAAGATGGAATAAGAAGACGACTAAATTCTTTTAAATGTTGAAAACATTGGGTTGTGCATGTTGGGTGAAGTGAAATATATTGTGATTGATGTTGAATATGCTAAGTTAGAAGAGGGATTTTTGGGAAAATGCAATTGGAGAATTACATAGGTTATCGAAAAATTGCTAAGTGTTATGATGATGTAATTGAATCGATGGAGAAATTTGTATTCATTGTACGAAGTCTGAGTGGTACATAGTAATTGTTCCATCGACTTATATAAATTCACTAAGCATGTTGAATGATAAGAATGTCAAAAGAATGAATGTCTTATCGAATTGTTTTGATTAGGCTAAAGACTAAGTGTGGGGTGCCCCAATTCCATCCAACCTTAGTTGTAGCTGATTATGACTTGAATAACATTGGGACTGTATGTTTGAATGTATAGGAACAATGTCAGGCAGACAAGACAAGGGCAAGGGCGCATCGACATCGGGCGGCAGCAGAAAAAGGGTCAGATTTGGAGCAGCAGTTGCAGCAGCACTAGCGGTTCCTAGAGGCCAACACCGACAATACGGAACCAAATGGGTGACTGATGAGGGGAAGAAGTGGTATGCTAAACATAAATAAAGCAAATACTTCCCAGAGGAGCAGATAGCACGGGAGCTGCTGGGACAGGAATTCCCGCGGATTGTACACGGGATTGACACCGCTGGGCTTAACTTAATCTTCGAAGAGCCCAGGGAGTGCAATCTCCATCTTATCCGGGAGTTCTATGCCAACTGGAACCCGACCTTACGCAGTCTCACCGTCAAAATCAGGAGGCAGGTTCTCACTTTTGAGCCTCATCACTTGAATGCAATCCTGGGGGAGGGGGGGGGACACAGACGCTCATGTCCTCCGATAGCTGAACATCACTCCACCCTATGCGGACATCAGACGGACCTTATGTGGAGCCCGATCGACAACTAGGTGGGGTAGGCACAAGGAGAGGGGCTACTATCAAGCATTGCCTTACTCTCAGATCAACCGGGAAGCCCAGATTTGGTTGAAGATTGTGTGTTCCTGCCTGATCCCGGGGGTGCACATGATAGATGTCACCCGGGATAGAGTTTGCTGGGTGTATGCCCTGATGAAGGGGCTGGAAATCAATGTGGGGGCGGTGATCATCTCCGCCATGAAGAGAGCCCGACTACATCAGGGGCATAGATACGGGTTCGGTGGTCTGCTTACCACATTCCTGAGGGGCCATGATATTGAGGAGGAGGCCCTGGACTATATCCCACAGATCGACAGGCGTGCCTTGGATGTCACTAAAACCAAGGCACCTGGCACTACTTATGGGTCGGTGCTCACACTAGCCGAGTGACATACTCGGGATGATCAGTACATGGCCCGCATGTACGGGATGCAGATGTTGCAGCTGCGCAAAGGCGGGAGGCCGGCAATAGAGGATGAGCTTTGGTAGCTCGAGTTTGACTACCCTTTCGGCGAGAATGCCCGGGCTCTATACAGAGTGGGGACCAGATTTGTGAAGCCCGTAGATGATGATGTCCTTACCGATGAGGAGACATGCCGGGAGGACTCAAATGTTGAGTCAGACGGGGACGGCGGGGGTGATTCTGATATGGGAGATGAAGCAACGACACCTGATGAAGAAGTTGAATACTTCGATTGATCAGGGAGTTTCACCACCGAACCTTTGTGATATGTTGAAATTATGTGAACATTGGGGATAGTGTTTGGTTTAAGTGTGGGGTGGGATTAGTTAGGTGCCGGCTGCTTTGTTTATGTTTTGGTTTTTTGTTGTTGTGCCTATGCTAAATGTGACCTTGTGACTCTGTGTTGTTTGTTCTGTAATTAATTTGGTGTTGTCATGAATGTTGAGCTGTTGTGTGTTGTGTTGAGCTGTTGTTGGTTGTGTTGTGTAAATATTTTTCAAATTAATATTTTTTATCTTTTTCTATCGAATTTTTTTTTGTTGAATTTCTTTTATGTTGGGTTTCTCGGCCTTTGTTTTAGGTGCTTTTACCGAGAATAGTCCCATTGAACTGAAGTCATAGATAGTGACCGTTCCCTATGATGGATGGATGATGACCGTCTTAAGAGAAATGTAGTCGATAGGAGAAGTTTTTTTCTTTCTTTTCTTTCTTGTGTTTGTTTCCCAAATGTGTCGCTACTTCATGGTTCAGAATTCTTGTTACGTGTTGTACATGATATTAAGATGCAAAGGTTATTCGTATGAAAGCATGCAAATGTGTAAACATGTTCAGATACCTAGGCCATAGAGTTCGATTCGGTGTGATCGAGGCTTAATGGTGAATTCTTTTAATTAGCTGATTGAAGAGTCTGTGAATATGTCTTGAGTTGAGCATGTGCAATGAGTGTGAGGTGAGGTTTCGACTATTCCATGCTATTGTGAAGTGTCTAGAACATGTATGGTGTGTGTGCTAAACGAAATGAAGGATGTGGATTGTAGGAAAGTATGTAGGCATTTCTTTGAATAAACCGAAAGTTTCTCCCTTATCATACCTACCATGAATGTACATCGTAGTTAGCCCCATTGACCCTTTAGCCTTTTTTTCTTTCTTTGAAGAGGTACAAACCGAGCTTAATCTCTTCTTTTCATTAGTCATGAATTTGATCCATAACTCTTACGCGCTCAAGAAAAACAATTATCCCACAGTGTAAAGGAGTGAGAATTGTGAAAAGGAAGGAAAGCGGAAGTGGTGAAAATTAAGGAAAAGGTCAAAGGTGCACTTGTTGAAATTAAAGAAATAAAGATGCATGACTAATCTTTGCTAGTAAGTCGAGTGTGCTTAAAGAAATGGGAACAAAAACAAAGAAAAATTTCAAGAATGAGAGGATGGAGGAAGAAACAATGCCCGTAATGAAGGTGGGATGTATTGAAAAGAGCTTAAGGAAGCTAGTGCTTTTATTGGTTAGCCCAGTATTTACTAGTTCCTTAGCTGATATTACAACCCGTTAAGTCCTACGTGATCTTACATCACGCGTCCTTATATTAGTGGAGTAATACACTAGAGGCAAGCCTATGGTTGATGACATGATGCATGTGAATTCTTTGGGAGAGAGAGCGAAATTGTATTCATATACCCCTATATGTAGTGCTTTGGAAATCATATGATGGCAAATAGGGTAATTCTCTTATGTTGTGAGGGCACATGCTTGACGAGAGATTAAATTTCGTGTCGGATGTCTTGATCAGTTGATTTGCACGAGTTTGCCAAGATCGAGAATCGATTCTTGAGTTTAGGAGGTCTTAATGTGGTGTACTTCATTGTGTCCATGAGACCATGCATGTTTTCTTGATGATTTGCTATATTAAATAATCGGTATATCCGTAGCTTGAATTGTCGAGCCAAATTAGCTATGCGTGGGTGTCATTGCATGAGATGTAAGAGTATTGTTCGAGGAAGAACAAGGTTTTAAGTGTGGGGTAAGTGATCTTGGGCAGAATTGCATGCCCAAGTGATACTCAGATGCTTCATTTCGACTTGTTTATCTATCGTTATGTATATTCTCATGCGATTTTTAGTTAAATGTGAATTTATACTAACCAACATGATTAGTGTTGTCTTGCAGGTAAAAGGAAATTTTGGGAAGCTAATATACATGTTGGTGAAGATTGGGAATGGACTTGGAAACAAGGAGTGGAAAATGACAAGGGAGAGCAACAAAAATAAGGGCTCCGCGATAGAGCTGTGTCACGCTGCCATCGCAAAGGCATTCTACCTCGGATGAATTAATTTTTCCAAATTCCAGTGGAGGCTCGCATTACCTCCGTTACACGGAGGCAGTGCTCTGCGATGCATTCCATGTCACGTTGAGTGTAATTACCTGGAACCTCAAGTTCCAGTGAAGGTGTGCGATAGCACCGTGGCACGGAGGCAAGGCTCCGCGATGCAAGTCGTGCCATGTTGAGGTGCATTTGCCTGGTAGGCCACTTCCAGTGAGGGTCCGTGATACCCCCGTGGCACGGAGGGAGTGCTCCGCGATACACTTCGTGCCACGTTGCTTGTTATTTTGGGAAAAATTCTCAAGAGTATAAATAGCACACTTAGGTTTTATTTTAAACATTCTAACATGGTTGAGCAAGAACGTGGGTTACAGGCACTTGAGAGGAAGAAAATTCTAGGGTTCTTCTCTTTCTCTTTCTCTTTAATCTCAATTGTTTGTATGAATTCTACTTATTTGATGATGTCTAATTCACACATGAGTGGCTAAATTCACTTTTTGCTGAGGTTAAGAACAATTGTAGTGGAATGTAATTGTTGATCATTTCAGTTTTCATCTTTTCTTCAATGGTTGTTCTATCAATTCTTGTTTTTACTGCATTAATGTTTGGCCAATGTTAATGTATATCTAGAAATCCAATTTTGATTTTGAAAAGGAAAGAAATTGGAAAGATGTGAATTGGTAGGATATGATCTTTTCTTAGCTGTAAAAAAATTGAGAAAAGATTTACATTCAGAATAGAAATATATCTGAAAGTCTTATTAGTCAATTAAGGAATCGGTTATGTATGGCTAGAGCATGAAATTCTTTTATCACAAAAATGTATATTAAGGTTCATGATTCTTAAATTGGATAGGAGTCGAAAGATCCAATCCATAGGCAATAACTCTTGACTAGCAACCAAAGAAAAGATTAGCTGAATTGAATTGATAAATTGCTACCCTGCATGTTCGTTTTAACCTCAGCTTGCTCATTGCTATTGTTAAGACTGAAATTATAATCTTAACATAGATTTTTATCACGTAGTAAACTTTAACTCTCAAAACATTATTTATTTGGTTGTCTGCATTCATAAAGATAGAGTTCACTGACGCTTAAGTTAATTAATACCGTAGTTAAGTCCCTGTGGGATCGATACTTGGCTTGAAATAAGCCACTTTACTACTTGTTCGACCATGTGCACTTGTGTGTAGTCACCAAAGCACCGAACACTCTCCTACTTCAAACCAGCCAACTGGCGATCTGCATTTTCGCCCATACAATGCCTCATAAGGCGCCATCTAGATAGCTGAATGGTAACTGTTATTATAGGCAAACTTAATAAGTGGTAAGTGCTCATCCCAGCTACCTCCAAAGTCTACACACACGCTCGCAGCATATCCTCGAGTGTCTGAATAGCGCGTTCTGCCTGCCCATCTGTCTGAGGGTGAAAAGCTCTGCTTAGGTTAATCTGTTTCCCTAGGCCACTCTGAAATGATTGCCAAAATTTAGTTGTGAATTGTGCCCCTCTGTCAGAGATAATGGAAATTGGAACAACGTGCAGTCTGACTATTTCTCTGATATACAACTCAGCATAATTTTCAACAGAGAAAGTAGCCCTTACTGGCAAAAAATGGGCTGATTTTGTCAGTCTGTCCACAATTACCCAAATCGAGTCATTTATATGCCTTGTGCGGGGTAATCTTGCTACAAAATCCATATTTACTGCTTCCCACTTCCAAAGAGGCACAACTATGTCTTGAGTCAATCCGCCTGATTTCTGGTGTTCAGCTTTTACTTGCTGGCAGTTAGGACACTGGGCTATGAATTCTGCTATTTCCTTCTTCATACCTGGCCACCAGTAGATTTCTTTTCATCGCGGTACATTTTTGTCGCGCCTGGATGGAGAGAATAGCGGGCTACTGAGTTCAGCCAAAATTCACATTTAGAGAACTTGGCATACAGCTGACGGTCCCTGAGAATCTGGAGCACTATCCGCAAATGATCCTGGTGGTCTACCTCTGAGCGAGAATACACCAGAATATCATCTATAAACACTATCAACAACAGGTCCAGGTATGGTCTGAAGATGCTGTTCATCAGGTCCATGAATATTACCGGAGCATTTGTCAGCCCAAAGGACATGACTAGGAATTAACAATGGTCGTATCTGGTCTTGAAGGCAGTCTTCGGAATGTCCTTTTCACGAACTCGAACCTGATGATATCCAGACCGTAAGTCAATCTAGAGAAATATCTGGGTCCCTGTAACTGATCAAACAAATCATCTATTCTGGGAAGCAGATACTTATTCTTTACTGTAACCTTGTTCAACTGCCGGTAGTCTATACACATGCGGAGGGAGCCGTCCTTCTTTATCACAAACAGAACCTGCGCACCCTAAGGTGAAGTACTCGGCCTGATAAAGACCTTATCTAACAGATCCTTCAGCTGCTCCTTTAGTTCTCTAAGTTCAGCAGGAGCCATACGATACGGAGGGATTGATATGCGCAAGTTCCTGGTAGCAAATCAATTGAAAAATCTATTTCTCTTTCTGGGGGAATACCAGGTATCTCATCTGGGAATATGTTGTGGAATTCATTAACCACTAGAATAGACTAGAGAGTCGGAGGCTCTACCCGAACATCCTGGACTCTTACTATGTGGTAAATGCATCCCTTAGCTATCAACTTCCTTGCCTGAAGGTAGGAAATAAACCTATCTTTTGGAATAGTTGTACTTCCCTTCCACTCTCGTACTGCCTCCCTTGGAAAGTGGAATCGGACCATCTTGGTCCAGCATTCTATATTGGCATAGCACGACACCAACCAATCCATACCCATAATGGCGTCGAAATCAATCATCTCTAATTCTACCAGATCTACTCTGGTCTGACGATCAGCAACCTCTACTGTACACCCTCGATAAACCCTTCTGGCTATGATGGAGTCACCGAAGAGTGTAGATACTAAAAAGGGTTACTGAAGCAACTCTGGTATAATATTGAACTTTCGAGCCACAAATGGGGTAACGTAGGACAAGGTATATCCTGGATCAATCAACACATAAGCAGGGTGAGAGAAAATAGTCATCATACCTGTTACCACATCTGGAGCGCCTCTGAGTCCCGCCTCCCTGATAATGTATAGATACGGCTTGGGCCCATACCTGAATTAGAGGCCCCTAATCTGCCTCGGCCTCAGCCTACTGGGATTGAGGGCCTATGCCCTGCAGAGGATGCTGGAGCTCGTGGCCCTGCTGACGCCCTGTCCTGTATGTCTCGGTTACCCTTACCCTTGGCTGGACAGTCTCTCATCACATGACCCTCCTGCCCGCATATATAACACCCTGTTGAGCCATATCTGCAAGCTCCAGTGTGGGGTCGGCTGCAAGTAGGGCAAGGTGGGGGTGTATACCTGCTCTGCTCTGCCCTCCTCTACTGGGGTGAATCTACTATTCGAGAACTCCCGCCAGACTCTGTCTGTCCCCGGCGACCAAATCTACCCCTCTGCTGTTGTGATGGAGGCGGGGGTCTAGGTGGCCTATCTGACAACCGTGGCCTAGGCCCTCCCCAAATCTCCTCCTGTATCTCATCTGATCTATCCCTGTGGCGTTGTTCTTGATTTATTCGTCTGCTATCCTGTTGCCGCTGTCTAAGGCCCTCAATAGTCTGGGCAAAGGCCTGCACCCGAGCAATATCCATATCTTCCCGCAGCGTAGCTTTCATGAATGCCTCAATATACTCTGGGTTTAAACCTATAATAAACCGGTGGACCCTAGATGGAATGGTGTCCTCAAAGGCTGGAGCATAGCAGGCCAAGGAATCGAACTGCAGGACGTATTCCCGTACACTCCTCGCCCACTGCTCCAAGTGTAAAAACTGGTCCATCTGGGCCTGTTGGATTTCCCGTGGAAGATAATGGTCCAGGAAGGCCTCATAAAAGCTAGACTAGGTCGGAGGGGCAACATCTCTCCCTCGGGACCTTTCTTAAATTTTGTACCACAACATAGCTATATCCCGCAGCTGGAATATCGCTAACTCAACCGACTCTGTAGATGTCACATGCATGACCTGGAAGATTCTCTACATCTAATCCAGGAAGTCCTGGGGGTCCTCTGCCTTATCCGACCCTGTGAACTGTGGGAGACCTAGTGCCAAGAATTCTCGGACCCTCGAACTGCCAGGCCCACCTGATGACTCTGCTGTTACGGGTGGCACTAACTGGCGCTGAGTAGCCATTATTCATGCCAACATAACTACTACACTTCGAATTTACTGGTCAGATGGTGTGGGTACAGGAACTGTCGGAGGCAGTGTCATCCCGAGTGGCTCCTGGTGGGGTGGGGACTGCTGAGAAGGATTAGATGATGCCTCTGTATCGCCCTCAGATCGGGCTGATTCTAAATGAGGCCGAGGCATCCTGCTGGTGCCTTCTCCTGCTGTAGTATCCAGTCTTCTAGATGTTGCTGGTCTACCATTTTAATCTGTAAACAAGGAGTATGATAAGTTTTATGGACTCAACCCTGTACTTTACTACTCTATGGCACGACTGAATATGAAGAAAGAGTAACAATCCTGTTATGCCTAGAAGCCTCCTGCCTATGGTATGTGGTGCACAACATATCCATAGACAAGACTCTACTTAGCACGACTTGCAGACTCCCTGGGATATGACCCGCTCTGATACCATGTTTCTCAGACCCCACCTTGGGAGGGATGACTGGCACCTGGTGCCCTACTAAGACCTGGACTGCTGGACTACTTAGCCTAAGCACTTCTGGTGCCAGACTGGCTCTAACTCTGGATTCATGGAACCAACAGGCTATATAACGGCTGTAAATATAGCCTCCATCCTACTAGGCCTATAGCCTCCTGTAAGAAAACAACATCTGACCAGAACCACAGTAGTATAAAGGATCCTATGCGGGCCGACAAGGCCGCCATGCTGACTACTTTCACTGAAACGCTAAATCGAATGCTAAACTACTCTGTGACCGGCAAGGTCACCAATTATTAACTGAATAAGTCTCCACACGGCCATCATAAACAAACTAAAACATAGACACGACCTCACACGACCGGTACAACTAACCACAGGGAATATACAATCTCCAAGCCTCTAAGAATACTGATAAGATAGTCGGGACAGGGCCTCGACCTACCCGTACTGTACAACAATAGAAAAGGAATAAACCTCTAGCTGTCAAGCTCTGGATGATAGGAGCTTATGACCCTGTGTACTGAGTACTGAGTATGCAAAGCAATAACAAAACATAACTAAAAATAGACATTAATACTAATAGTTACTGAATAACAGAAGATGGCTAAGACTGTCTTGGATGGCGAATCTAAACTAAGCTTAACTGTACTCGAGAGAAGGTGAGAATCATACCTGTCAATGCGGCGTCCTGCTATCTATAAATTTAATAAATAACACATATAGCATACAAGAACCTATACCAGCCCTCATAAGCTGGAAGGTACCAATCAACATGCAATCTATGTACCCCTACCCGGGTCGCCATCAAAAAATAACAATTCACTCCACTCATCTAGTAACTATGAGGATCCCGCGGACCCCCTGGGTATGCAACTTGGGCTCTCTAGGCCCCTGACTCTAGCTGTATCTGAGTCTGGAGGACTCCTGTAAACTGTAATTTGAGATCTGTGATCTGTAATCTGTAATCTGTGTCCTGGGCGCAAGCGCTCGACGGGGATATGCTATAATGCTGATCAGCCTACTATGTGGAATGTTGCATTTCATCTTCGTCCTCTGGCGAACGGCATGCCACTCCTTGGAGTGACGTATCCTCACCCTCTGGCGGATGAGTCGACACAGCTGTTAACCCTAGGCAGCAAGGAAGCTCTATGGGTGCCCACATAAAATAATCAAGTCTCTACAAGCAACAACAATCACATATAACATGTATAATAAATCTGATAATACTATCCATGATCTAATATTCTATTCTGAATCTCTTGCTGAATTAAACTGAATTTGATACTGAGTTATACTAAGTTTGGAATAATATCTCGTTGTCTGATACTAATTTACTGAATTTTATTCTGCATATGGTATAATAACTCAATCATGCTTACTGGATTCACACTGAGCATAATACTCGGCTTCTTAAACTTTCTTCTTAAATTTACTCTATTTTACTATGCTAGAATTACTAACTTGCCGAAGAAACTAGCTTTACATACCTCAGTTACTGACTTCTTGGCGAACTAGTGTAGCTCGGCCAATATCCAGCTATTTCTTCCAACTGCGTTCATATTTATAGCAATTAGAACTAAATTCATTAATATTGTAGAAGAAAACACTACTTTGAATATCTATATAGCCCAAACTTTGACTTATTGAAAAACAGCCGAAAACTCGCTATTTCTCAGAAGTCCAGAAGGGAGAAATACTTATTTTAAGGCTAGGAGTATATTGACACTAATTTGGAGAAATTCCACTTACATTAGATCGGTGAGACGGCGACTCGCCGGCCGAATTTCACGATACTAACTCTATACGAATGCTCCCTGCAGCTCAATACCTCGCTACCCAAGGTTATTTCGAGTTTGGACCGCGTTTAACACCGTAAACGGAAGGAATTTTAATGGAAACCTTTTTCCTCTCTGTTTCTCTACTATTCTCTGGTTTACTCACTGGAAATATTGATAATTATCACTTAAAATCCGAAGTGGGGGCTTATATACTTGGGGCTAGACCTCACCTCCATGACACGCCGGCCAACGCGGAGGTGAGCCCTCCGTGACACGTTGGTCATCGCGGAGGGGATCTTCCCAGCCTCCTCTTACGATGGTTCGACGTGGCTCTTGTCTGGTATTTCCCCGGTCCTTTTTCTATCATGTATGGCATTTTAAAACTCTTAACCAACATGCAGATAGGCCATCTAAATGACAAGAATTTACAGGGTGTAACATTCCTCAAGCTTTTGTGGTTGGTAACCTGAATTTGGCCTTGGGGTTTGAGAAAACCCAAAGCATAAACATTTTTATGGTTGAAAAATAAGAGAATATGATTTATCCACAGCTATCTAAGTTGAATTTGAATTTAAAGGAAATGAAGTAGCCCATGCTAGTTGTTTAACAATGCAAAGCACGCCCCTAATTAATTCACTTGAGAATGCAATAATTGGAGTTCCCCCCCAATTAGTCTTAGTATAGAATCAGATAGTTATTTCTCTTTAATTTCCCCCCAACTTTACTTTTCAAATGTTCAACAATTATGTGTTCTAGTTTGAATTAGAATATAACTCTTGAAGTATCGACTAAATTCTCTGTGGGATTCGACCCTGAGTTCTAGTTTGAATTAGAATTTATTTTGATACAACGACCATTTATGCTCTTTCGTAAAAAAGGAGTATAGTTTGGATGTTATCAACGTGGTTGTCAAGTAATATAGGACATGAAGCATCGATTATCGTACCCACAGAGACTTGTCAGTTCAATCGTTATAAGGTTATAACTTTATTAAGCTAATCTAACAAAACAATTAATTGGGAAACGGTTCGAGAAATTAAACTACAAAAACTATAAATTCAAAAATAAGTAAAATGGTTTCAAGCTTGGTTTTACTTTGATGATGATGAAAATCTATGGAAATGACACATGTTCGGTTTTAAATTGAGTTTTCAAGACATATTTCACTAGAACGCTTCTTCCTATGGTTTTTAGTTTCAAGTTAGTATCCGATTTCTTAACACTATACTTAGCATCCAAGAACTATCTAATGAACCCTAACGCCTATATCTCTATGGTCGTAGGAGAAGCATGGAACGACAGTTATGCCTACTTGTATTCAACTAAATAGGGTTGAAGGGTATATCCCTATCCTCAAAAAAACATCTATCCTCTCACCAATGGGTTTGAGGGTCATTGAATTCTCATTTTGTATTTACCTTTAATCCTTCTGATTCCCTTTCCCAAGTTCAATTGAAAGCCTTCAGGTTAGTTATAAGGTGATTAATCTCATAAACAATAAATTAACACAAATAAATACAAACAACTACAAAAAAGAATTGAATCTAGATTAAATCAATCTATTCAACAACACCCATACACCATGGTCAAAACCCTAGATTATGAGTTTAGCCACTCATAGACAACTGGAAAAACAAATACTTATTTATCATCATACAAAGTAAAGAGTAAAGAAGAGAAGAAACCTAGTGTAGACTTGGTTTTCCTTCCAAACGGCTTACGAGCATCCAAAGATGAACTATGGAATGTTAACCTCTATAAAAATATTCGAATGATCTATCAAAAAATGACTAATAGATTACTTAACACACGCCTAGAGGATATATTTATAGTTCAACCTTGAAATGATGCTTCCTCCCTCCAACACTTGGCTTTAAAATCTATAATTTCTGGCTCGGAATAAGGCTGGCGCGCCACCCCCACCATCTCACCATAGACATAGTCAAATTTCCAAAGATTTTAGCATTGGAATGAACCTAGTGCGGTGCCCTCACCATCTCACCTAAGACTTAGCCAATTTTTCTACACATTCAACATGTCTGGCACACCACTCTCACTATACCGCCAAAGTGTTAGTCAAGTTCTTGCATTTTTGGACCCTTCTGGCATGAGGCCTCCTCCATCTCACTAGAATTTTTGTGATTTTCTCTAAGTCTAGGAAGCTATGGGTCTCCACACCCACCATCTCACCAAGGTATTGAAATGATCATTGATAATGTCGAAAATACACTCTTCTTTATGAAAGAATGTACACGTTCATTGGCAAAACAAATAAACCCGATGGGTGTCGAGGTCGAATCCCACAAGAATGTCAGTTGATCACACAATAGTCGTTTATTAAAATGAATTAATTCGCTTGTTTGCAAGACAAATAAGAGAAAGTTGGGGAAGTCAAGATTTTTAAAGTAAATATGGATTTTCATACTAAAAATAGGGGTAAAGTATAGAAAAGACCAAAGGAGAGACTTCTAGGGGTGTGATATTGATAAGGGCGTCACTAGATTAGGTTTGCTAATAGCTCCTAGATTTACTCAATAATATAATTAGCTGTGGATTAGGTGGCATCTTACGTTTCTCAATCAATTAGATTCCTTATACCTTGGGTCTTCTCAAACCCCAAGGTTCCTTTTCACAACGACCACATCAACTTGGCTACAAATCAACTATTTCTAGCTTCGATTCTTAATGGGGTGTGTAATAATGTGTTTTGGCTATGTAAACCCCCACATAATTACCACCGAATTACCCATTAGTATTTCCTCACCCATACTTTAAATTCCTTTTTCAAGCAAAATTAAAATAAGAAAATGCAACCCACATTTGCAACTATGAATATTCAACTTAAAACTCAGAGGAAACACTAAAATTATACCAATTGAGTAAATCTAAGATCAAATACACAATACCTAATCCAAATTAACCCCAATCATTCACACACCCCTAGCAAAGATTTTATCTACTCATATAAGTAAAGTAAGGCATTGTATTCAACAATAATTTCATATCCATTCACAAACTGCGTAAGAAAAATTCAAGCAAGGTCTAAGCTCCAAAGGAGTTCTCTACCTTCTCAATGAAGAAAATGAGTTTTTCTCTCTCTACTTCTCTCTACTTTAATACAAGACAGTACAATAGAATAATCAATAATTTCTGAATGCAATCTTCAATTCCTTTTTGAGATGTACAAAAATAGGGTACAGATCTGCTCCTCTATTTTCGTTCTTGACATTTTTACCCCTTGCTGATGGGCGTCACTTGTGATTCACTGGCGGTTCGAAAGTGCTTGTTCGCGGGCCATCGTTCAGTCACAACTGAAGGACAGTGAGATCTTGAGTACTTCGACATTGGCACCGGCGATTCACCAGTGCTTGTTCGCAGACCGCCAGTCGGTCACAACTGATGGCCAGAAAGTTCTTGATTACTTCAATGTTGGCACTGGCGGTTCGCGGATGCTGATCTGCGGTCCGCCAGTCTCCATCCTTCCTCAGCATAGTAAACAACTGTGGTTGACCGGTGTGTCACCAGTGTCCTCCGGTGAAGCGCCGGTTCTCAACTCAATTTTTATGTTTTTTTCTCAATTTCATGCTTTTCTTCATTTAAATTAAGTACCTGCAAAGATCAAGGAGAAAAGGCATAAAATCCGCCTAATTAACTTGAAAACTAAGCAAAAACTTGTGTTTACGTGCCTAGTGAATTGGTAAATTACCAACTCATCAAACCCCCAAACTTGAACCATTGCTTGTCCTAAAATAATGCAATTCTTTTTATTTGAGCAAATGAACAGCATGTCAAATATGAATATATGCATCAAAGGCCAATGAACCTAAGACAACCAAAAAATGCACACCAACTCAAGGAAAAAGAGAAACAACTCCCACTAAAAAGTGAGAAAGTTTCAAGAGGTAACTACAATGAATAAACATGCTTCACAACTGCTTTCATTTTTCAAAATAAGGGCATGGTTTATCCAATCAAACACACATAGCATCTCAAATTATAATCATTTCTCATTAAAAACATTCCTTGAAGCTCACACTGCTCATGCCTCAATCACATCTTTACATCAATGCAAGCATGTCCTCAAAGGGAGTTATGATGCTCACTACAAGAGAGAATTCCTTTTCTTTATCATTAAAAAATTCACACACAATGGATTATATAATAAGACGATCACACTCACTCTCACAAAAGAATTCTCCATACACACAACTTCACCCATAGTCTTGCCCTTCGTGTAACTCGCCACTAATGTAGAGCAACTACACTTAAAATCAATTAAGACTTGCAAGTCATGATGAAGTATGGGGGTAAGGGTAGGAAAAATGTTTAGCTCTAGTGACTAGAACCTCCCTAATTTCTTTTTGTGAACACTTTAGCCTCCAATCAAGCTCTTTAGACCACTCTGCCTTATTTCTCCTTTTTCATCATCTTCATCTTTTATTTCTAAAGAGCCTCCTTGTCTCCTTTGGATCTCACATTAAGCCTCATCTAAGCAAGATAACATCTTTTTACTATTCTTGTTCTTTTTTAATGATTCAAGGCTTCTCAACCCATCATTTCATTCATTTTGATCATAATTTGGTTCTACCTCACATTTAAGCTCATCACATTTCTCCACTTCTTGTAAATCCCCAAACATAGGATTTTTGCCTCTTTCCCATTGATTTCCTTATCTCTCCCTATGTCTTGGGCTTCAAGCCACCATTTTTTTTATTCATCACTAGCAATTAGGGAGGATGGGTGCCAAAGAAGAGGATTACAAAGGGACATTAGGCTTTTAATGTGGTTTCCAGAAATAAATAGTCCAAAGGCTCAACTTAGTCTAGCAAACGAAGATGCTTCTGGAGGTCATTTTGGGTGAAGTGCCTAACAATAGAAAGCCTAAAATTATGTTCTAAGTGCCGCTACATCTATGATTTTTCCTTGAGTCTCATTTAGGGAAAGGTCTAGACAAGTAGAGATGCATCATGAGACTCATTCAAACGACCTTACCACAAAAGGCATCATACCCAAAGAGCTCACGCAATTCATTATCATCACAAGATTTTGATTCAAGACAATAGCGCATGCGAATCTACAAGCCAAACATGGAATATACAATGTATGAAAACAGAGTGCTACATTTCCCAATTCAAATGCCCATTTCTTTCAAATTCATTTTTTATGCCACACAAAAATATTTTGGTGGTACCTCTCAAAAGCAATTTAATAAAAGACTCAAAAAAACATGGCATTTTCCTTTAAGAAAGTTGCCTCACAATCTATCATGGGGAAATGTGATGAGTTGGTAATTAACCAACTCATTAGGCTCTAAAACTTGAGTTTTTGCTTATTTCTTGAGTTAATTATATGGTTTTATGCCCTTTTTGCTTTTTTTGTGTGCAGATGACTAAATATGAAGAAAAGACCAAAAATGAAGCAAAAATACGGGAGTGAGACTAAATCGATGATCCACAGATGAAAACTGGAAAAATGCCGGCCAAAGATAGAATATAGCTGCCTCTAAGGATTAATGCCATCAGCGGTTCGCGAATTGCCAGTGGCGATTTGCCGATTCAGCCGTCGAAGGACACCTAAAGTTCTGTAAAATAGCTTGAAGATCTGGTGGTTCACGAATCGGCATTGGTTAAATGCCGGGTGAACCGTCGATGCCCACTAGAGTTGAGTAAGAGCCCAGACAAGAAACCCGGCGGTTCAAGGATTGGAACCGGCAAACTGCCAGTGTCTCCGCCGATTCTAGAATGGTGCTAAGGGGTATAATCGTCCAACATGGTAAAAGAGATAAAAAGTTCCCTACTTTTAAGAATATAAATAGAAAAAAAAGTACTTTGTACAGGGATATAGAGAGAAAGACAGATAGAAATAGAGATATTGAGACAGAGCAAAGCAGATATCACATCATTGTTTCCTTTTTAGCTTAAGAACATTCTCTTAGCTGAGTTAGGTAAATCACCAGCGGCTTGCCAATGCACTCCATGAACTGTCAGTGGATCGCCAGCCAAGAAATAGATCATTGGCACAAAATACATGGCAAAGGAAAATTAAAGCAGCAAAAATCTGGTGTGATTCAGCGAACCGCTGATGAAGCACCGATGGAGTTACAAGGTTCTTTCAAAATAGAATTTAAAAAGCGA
Organism: Datura wrightii; assembly: GCA_035772735.1. NCBI lineage: Eukaryota > Viridiplantae > Streptophyta > Magnoliopsida > Solanales > Solanaceae > Datura > Datura wrightii. The sequence continues at coordinate 36,342,720 of JASDFA010000023.1, read as the reverse complement.
TCCCACAAAATCCCAAATACCTGATCAGCCGCCCTATTTTGCAAATATTCCCATAGTTCCCCTTTCTCCACCATTTTTCCATTCCATTTTTGTCTCTCAATTGTCCATCATTCCACTTCCCCATGTTTCTCTCTTTTCATCCTTTCCACTGTCCCACCTTTACACCTTCCCACTTCCCACCAACATACCCACATTAAACTCTCCACCTTCCCCTAAACCTCTCACACTTTCACCTTTCACCTATAAAACCCTCTCCATAGTTCTTACTAACACACTCGCTTCACTCACATTTCCTTCCTCTACTACACATCTCTTGAAGTTCCATTGTTAAGAATTAGCTAAGCTCTTGAAGTTCAAGTGTGCAAGCAATCCCACATTGTGGTAAAAGTTTTTTTTCCCTTGTCTTGATTTTCTCATTGGTGCTTAATTCTTTAGTTTTACTACTTTGTTTCCCTTTCTTATTGAACTTATGAATAAGCTCTGGTTGTTGAATGGAATGGGAATATGTTTTTATGAGTGTGAAATTTTGAAAAGGGTGAAGTCTGAGTAATTCAATTGAATAAAATATAGCGTTTTGCCCGATGATAACGAGTGACGCCATTCTTAAGGGTTAAATGTCATGAGATTGTGTTTAAATGGAGTAATAGTGATTTTATCTTGTTGTGTGTGAGTTTGTGTTAATGGGTGCTTGTGATTTGTTAAGTTCAAAATTGGGGACGATGGGGTCCGGCGTTTCACCAGTCAAGTTCGGCGAATCGCCAATGGAACGCCGGCTCACTCTGAAAATTGGCTTCAAGCCACCAAGTGGAGCCCACATTACATCAGTGGTTCACGAATATGGACTGGCGATTTGCCACTTAACCACCGATACATCCTTCACTTGCCCAGTTTTTTGCAAGGCATCGACCTGCAAACGTTGGTCCGCGAAATTGCTCCTGCAAACTGCCGGTCCTTCGCCGGTGCTATTGGTTATTTAAATGATTGTTTGGTTTCCCTTGTTTCTCAATTCTCCCTTAGACTAGTTTTAATTATTTTAATTTTCTCTTTAAATAGTTGTCACTAACATCATTCTTGCAGAAAAACAAACCTTGTCTTCATCAAGGAACATAGGAAAAGAAAAGTCCCCTCCCTCATCTTCTAGCAAGGGAAAGGGAAAAGAAAAGGCCGCTCCAACACATGCCAACACCAAGGAAGCAATAATCTTTTGCATCCCCAACATGCAAGAGCACTACGTCATTTGTCAAGGACAATCAATCACCATGGAGAAGTGGTTTGATTTAGCAGGGTTGAGAGGTGATTTTCCCAACATCACCCCGCAATTCATAGAAAGGAACTGGCATGCATTTGCGAACCCTCTCCTGCCTTACTACCCCATCTTGGTAACAGAATTCTATGCCTCATATCAGGCCCGACAAGGAAGCATAAAACACAAGGGCAAAGTGGATGATTTCCTATGTTTGCCATTAGTTATGATCTGGGGAGTGGAAGTTGACATAACCCTGGCTGCCATAAATTACCTATTCTGGGAGGATGAGATTTACTCCGGTATGGAGTACATGGCCCGGGTAGTTGATATGAAGGATCATTTTTCTTGGGTAGCCCGAATAATTGCTACTGACACTCCTCTTTGGGCCTCAATGGGTGGCGAAATCTCTTGCCATGATTTGAAATTCTAGGCCAAGTTGTGGCTAGATTTTATTTGTACCCGGATCATCCCCTCCAAAAATGAGTAGAGGGTCATCCTAAAAACCGCTATCCTTATTGCTTGCATAATCACGGGAGTCCCCATTAACTTTGGAGCAATTGTTGCTCAGCAAATGAAGAAAAAGGCCCAACAGTTTAGCACTTCAATGCCCTACGCCGTCTAGATTTCCCAGCTTTGCTCAGCTGTTTGAGTGCCTCTGTTCCCTGATGAAACTTCTTCCACTACTCTAGGAATAATAAACATTGATCGAAAGAGAGATGCCGAGGCACCGACAATGAAAAAAAGAGACTGCAAGCCTTTAGAGTGCAAGAAGGATCCCTCTCGCATGGGTCAGACCAATCACCACACGCCTCAGATTCAAATATGCCCCAGCCATAAATGTCAGGCCAAGCATCAGGTGACATGCCTCAGCCGGGAGCATCTCCCCCTCCACAATTCTCTCAACTAAGTGGTCTCCATAGACTTATGGAGATGACAAACTCGCACGAAATCCAACTTCAGCTATTTGCTAAGATCCTCCTTGCACTAATTGCAAAAAAAATCAAAAAAGAGCTCAAGTCATTGTACGAGAATGTCTCCACATTATGCAAGAGGGTAGGTGTGGTGGAAAGAGCAGTCACTTTCCTCTAGACTGAGGTATAAGAGTGGAAGAGTTGAACTTTAATAGACGTGCCGGATATGAGCGCCTTGGATGTTGCAATGGCTTCTCCTTTCTCAGTTTGGGGTCCAATTGATGGTCTTTTTGAAAGGCTGGGAGATGATTTCGTAGGGCTAGGTGAGGCCAGCGATGGTGGTGCAGGTGAGGCAGATGCTGCTGATGAAGAAGAGTGGCCCACTTAGGGAGTTTCTTGTCCCTTTCCCTTTTGCATATTTACATTGGGGACAATGTATTCTATTATGTGGGGGAGGGATGAGCGTAGTTGGTGATTGGGTCTGGGATGGATGTTTTTTTGGATGTTCTTATATTTTTGTTTGAATTTTATTAAGTCTGGCCTTTATCAAGCTAATGTTTTATTTTGATAATTGATGATTGCCCTTTTCGGGAGTGTCTTGTTTTGAAATGAATGAGTTGGCTTTGTTTTTATGGTTGATGATTAGTGATCAAATGAGGTCTCTGTTTTGAATTGCAAAATCTTGAATGAAATGACCCAAAGTCTTGTTCCTTCTTCGCCATTGTAAATAATAGTGTAGAAATTAAAACTCCGAGGGTTTTATTTTGACCACAGTTCTTTCTCGATGAGCATTCGTTTGTTTTTATTTTTTTTTATTCTCGAATTGGGTTGGCATTTCCCGATGATAGATTGAGTGGCGACATTCTTAAGAGAAAATGCCATGTTTTTTTGAGTCTTTTGTGATGTTGTTTTGAGAGGCACCACCGAAAAAATTGTTGAAATGGAATTTTAAAACAAGGGCATGAAAATGAAGATAATGAGCAAGTGTTGGCACCGTAGCATAACATTCTTTGTCATACGCTGTAAATTCTTTGCTTGACTTATGATGTTGCCTGCTTTGATGTCCTAATTTGATATCTTGTGTGGAGAATGACTCTTATAGACCCTTTAAGGGTGATGCCTTGTGTAGTGAGAAAATTTTTGATGAATCTCATGCATTACATCTTGTCTAAAACTTGCACCAAATGTTATTCAAGGAGAAATCCTAGATGCAGTTGTGCCAAGAACATGAGTTTAGGCTTTCCTTTGTCTAGTCACTTCACCCGTATGCCCTCCATGAGCATTCATCCTTATTATCCAACATTGAGCCTTAGACCCTTTCTTTGGCAAACACATTTCAAGCCTTAATATCATTCTTAATACCTCTCTTTGGCACCCATTCTCCCAAAATTTTAGTGACAAGATAAGTGATGAAATGAGGCTTAAAGCCTAAGAAAGAGGGAGTGAAAAAAATTGAGAAATGAGGCAGAAGCCTAAGTTTGGGAGTGTGCAAAAGAAGGGGGAAGATAAGAATAACAGTGTGATGGGAGCACCATATTGCGTCAAAATGCACAAAAGGATAAATCAAAAAGAAAAAGACAATTTTTGTGAACCAATGTTTCCTCATGAGGTAATAAGGCTAGTTTTGAGAGTCAAAGGGGTTACAAGGAGGGTTGTTAAAGAAATGAAAGTTAAAAACAAGGAAAGATGTGAAACAATGTGAAGTCAGTGGAAGGTGTTGATGTAAGGTATGTTCAGAAATAACATTAGGGAGGATCTAGTCACTATAGCCAATTTTTATCCTACCCTTACCCTGGGCCTACATCATAACCCACAAGCCCTAAATAATTCTAAGTGCAGCTACTCAACATTAGTGGCAAATTACATGAAGGGCAAGCTTATGGGTCAAGTGTATGCATGAAGATTTATTTAGGGAGAGTGAATGTGAGTGTCTCTTCCAAATAATTCCTTGCGTGCATTCAAATGATCATATGACCAAAAGAATAGGGATTCTTATTTTGGTGAGTGGCATCAATCCTTTTTGGGGACACAAGAGCATTCAGAGTTAATGTGTGAATTGGGCACGAGGAGTGTAAACTCTAAGGCAAGCTTTTGAATATGCAATGATTATAACTTGAGATGCTATGTGTGTTTCTTGGTTCAGCAATGCCCTTGTTTTACTAAATGAATCCTTTCATAAGCTTTGATTGGTGGAAAGTTATAGCCTATTTGAAACATCTTCATTGTTTTGGTCTCTTGGGATATTTTCTTCTCTTTCTTAGTGAGCTTGGTAAGTGTATTTTTAGGTTGTCATAGTTCAAGTGATTGGTAAAGTATAATGGTGAATACAAGTGGCATATTTCTCAATGAATGAGTTTTGCATTACTTGAGGACAAAAAATGGTTCAAGTTTTGGGGTTTGATGAGTTGGTAAATAAACAACTCATTAGGCTCTAAAAATTGAGTTTTTGCTTAGTTCTTGAGTTAATTATATGGATTTTATGCCCTTTTTGATTTTGTTGTGCAGATGACTATATGTGAAGAAAAGAGCAAAAATGGAGCAAAAAGAAGGGAGTGAGAGTAAATCAGCGATCCACAGATGAAAATCGGCGAAACGTTGGCCAAAGGCCGAACATCACTGCCTCTGAGGATTATTGCCATCGACAGTTCACGAATTGCCTGCGGTGATTCGTCGGTCCAGTCGCCGAAGGACAGCCAAAGTTTTGGAAAATAGCTTGAAGATCCAGAAGTTCATGGATCGGCATCGGTTAAATGCCGAGTGAACCGTCGATGCCCACTGGAGTTTAGTAAGGTCCCAGACAAGACACCCAGCGATTCATTAATTGGAATCGGTGAACCGCTTATGTCTCCGCCGATTCCAGAATGGTGCTCACGGGTATAATTGTCAAACACGGGAAAAGAGATAAAAAGTGCCCAACTTTTCAGGATATAAATAGCAGAAAAAGTACTTTGTACGGGGATATAGTGGGAAGGAGAGATAAAAATAGAGATATTGAGAGAGAGAAAAGTAGATATCACATCATTGTTTCCCTTTTTAGCTGAAGAACATTCTCTTAGCTGAGATAGGGAGATTCTGATTGGTAAATTTGGAAAAAGTACGCTGCTCTATTTTGTCTTTGTAATAGTAAGTTTCAGCCATTGTTGGAGATTATTTTGTGAAATTGATTTTTCTACTCTTGCTCGTAAATTCAATGAAGCTATTGATGAATGTGTTTTTGAATTTCTTAATCATGAGTAGCAAAATCATTAACTAGAGGTGTGTGATGATGATTTCTTAATTAGAGTAGGTATTGCTAGAGACATCTTTATATTGTTCAAAGAAGTGTAAATCTGTTAGATTCTCTTCAATCTATAAAGAAAGATCCATTGATTATGATATGGGTCATTTATTCTTGCTTGATTGTTGCTTGTAAAAGAATAATTAAGTATTGGAAGAGAATTTAATAGTGGGTATGGATAAAAGATTGTGAAATTGGGCTAGAAATAGCTGAAATTGCAGTCTCATTCCTTATTAGAAGCTAATAGCTAGAAATTAGTGCAGTTGTTAATCCAAATCGAATCGGGTTGAGCTAAATCATGGCCAGAGGTTTGAAGAAACTCTAGTAAGAGGTAGTTAGAAGGCCGAAAAGCTGTAATTATCCATTTTTCGAGATTATTTACACTTGTTGAAATCATAAGATGACCTATCATATCCCAATCTAGTTAGTATTTCATCTACACTGCACCTCTAGTCTTTCACACTCTTGTTGACAACTTTGTTGATCTTGCTGTTTCATTTCACTAAATCATCCAATACAATTCTCTGCAAATTTTAACCCCCCATCCTAATTTTATTTTATTTTATATCGAATCTATGTGGTGTAATCTAACTTCAATTTCTCAACCGAAAGTTGCAACTATCATTACCTAGTCCTCGTGGGATTTGACCCCGACACTCGTCGGGTTACTTGTTTTGATATATCGGTCGTGTATATTCTTTGCATGAAGGATATATTTTGGACATTGTCAAAATGTCACCTGGTTCAACAACAAAAAGAACAAAAAGAAATTGCTCCCTAGAGAAGAACCATAGTATAAATAAAACCCTTGGAGTTTATTCATCATCTTGTATCCACAAAGGCGAGATCAAACTTGGGTCACGATCTTTTGGCAATAAAAACAATGACCCACTCATTAGCACTAACAATCAAATGCAATTTTTTACATTTCATCCATTTTGAGCTCGACAAAGTCTCAACAACCATTCACAAATCTTAAAAAAATAGTTTGATAGGGGCAACATCAAATATTGTTAAAATAAGCTCGACAAAGGCTCACAAGTCATCACAACTAAAAACAAAAGCCCGGTAAGGGCAACATCAATCATCAATAAAAATAAATGACCACCATAAAAGAAACACTCATCCCATCCCCAGCTCAAATAATACATTGTCCCCAATGTATGCATACAAAACAAAGAGGGTGAGAACTCCCTGAAGTGGTAACTCGTCATCATCCTCACTATCTTTAGCTTTAGCTTCCCCATCCTGGCCTTCATCTCCCAGGTCCTCCTCCTCATTTCCCAAGCCCTTGAACATGTCATGAATGGGGTCTCGGACTATAGAAAGGGCAGCCATCACTGCATCAAGTGCGCTCATATTGAGCACCGCCATTGATGTCCGACCTTTCCACTCCCTTACTTCAGCCCTGAGAGAGGTGATATCCCCCTCCATAATATCCACACCCGAGCATGGCTTGGTCAAGCTAACATACATTGACTTCATCTCCCTTTTCACTGTCTTGGCAATCAAAGCAGGGAGTCTCTTAGCCAATTTCTGAAGTTGGCTCTCATGGGAGTGTATCATCTCTGCCACTTTGTGGGGGCTACTTGGCTTGGAAAATGTTGGAAGAGGTGAGGCTCCCATGGTATGTCCTTCTCCTGAAGCTTGGCCCAATGCCTCTGGATGTGGCATGTTGAGATCGAGGGCCATTGGAGCTTTCTTTGACCCATGAGAGAAGGACTCCTCGGGGATGTTGAATGCCTTCAACCGCTTCCTCTTGATCTTGGGAGCATCTGCATCCCTTTTTCTGTCAACTGTAATCACACCAGTAGCAAAGCTAGGGGCTTCATCGGGGAAGAGTGGCACTCCAGCTTGATAGAGGCATCATTGGATTGGGTTTGCTAATATATCCTAGATTTACTAAATAGTATAATTAGCTACGAATTAGGTGGCATCTTACGTTTCTAAAACAATTAGATGCCTTCTACCTCAGTCTTCTAAAACCCCAAGGTTCGTTTTCACAAAAACCACATCAACTTGGGTACAAATCTACTATTTCTAGCTTCGATTCTTAATTGGTGTGTAATAATGGTTTTGGATATGTCTAGCCAAACCCCTACATAATTACCACCCAATTACCCATTAGTATGTGCTCATCCATACTTTAAATTCCTTTTTCAAGCAAAACTAAAGTAAGAAAATGCAATCCATATTTGCAACTATGAGTATTCAACTTAAAACGAAGAGGAAACACTAAAATTATACCAATTGAGTAAATCTAAGATCAAATACAAAATACCCATTCACACACCCCTAGCAAAGAATTTAGCTACTTTTGTAAGTAAAGTAAGACATTGCATTCCACAACAATTCAATATCCATTCACAAACTGAGTAAGAAAAATTCAAGCAAGGTCTAAACTCCAATGGAGTTTTCTACCTTCTCAATGAAGTAGATGAGTATTTCTCTCTCTACTCCTCTAAACTTTAATACAAGCCAATTCAATAGAATAATCAATAATTTCTTAATGGAATCTTTAGTTCCTTTTGATATGTACAAAAATAGGGTACAGATCTGCTCGTGTTTTTCCGTGCTTGACTTTTTTATCCCTTGCTGACGGGCGTCACTTGTGATTCATTAGCGGTTCACTGGTGCTTGTTCATGGGCCGCTAGTCAGTCACAGATGAAGGACAGTAAGATCTTGAGTCCTTCATCTTTGGCACCGATGGTTCTCCGGTGCTTGTTCACGGACCACCGATTGGTCACAACTGATGGCTAGAAAGTTCTTGATTACTTCGGCATTGGCATCAGGTTCGCCGATGCTTATCTATAGTCCGCTAGTCTCTATCATTCCTCGACATATTAAACAATTGTGGTTGACTGGCATTTCGCTAGTGACCTCCGGTGGAGCACCGGTCCTCAACTCGATTTTTATGTTTTTTGCTCAATTTTATACTTTTTTCCATTCAAATTAAGTACCTACAAAGATCAAGGAGAAAAAGCAGAAAATCCACCTAATTAACTTCAAAACCTACCAAAAACTCATGTTTACGAGCCTAGTGAGTTGGTAATTCATCAATCATCTGTTGATGTCATGTAGCTGGAGCGTGGCGCCAACCATAGCACTAGAATTGATGAAATATTTTCAAGGAGCTAAAGACATGGCATGGGGCGCCCACCATAGCCCGCGAACCTTCTTCTCAACTTCTCAATTCTTGAATTTTTGTTCATTTTTGGTCCTTCTCCTTTGCTTTCATGCTCAAAACACCTCAAAACATTTGTTAGCATACAAAACACACAAAAATATGAATTTATGCATTTCATAAGGATTATGAACTCAAAACAAGGTAAAAGATTGGCAAAAATATGGCAAATGGGTATAGAAATATTCCCAACATCACCACCCCACACTTAAACCATTATTCGTCCTCGAAAAATCCTTTGCTTCACACATAAACTCATTTTTTACTATCATACTTGGTACCTCTAACAATTCACACTCAACTAACTAGCATAGAGCATCAATCAAGTGGTTCATCATCATAGAATAATTCTCATCAAGCACATGTAAAGGTTTTACAATCAATACTACAAAACCTCCATAACTAACTCATCTTTCAAAACATAGGGCCAACGTGATAAGTATGAAATATTCAATAAATAGTACACCCACTAAGACATCTTTTGCCCCTCACTTTTAGTGATGTTCCTATCTCAGATTATCAATGCAAATACATGGAACATAGAAAACATGGAACCCCTTTTTCCTATTTTTCTTTTCTTACCATAATTTTTCTTTCTCCCTTAACATTATGCTTCGGCAGATCTTTGCTTTTTAACTCCCAAAGTGGCTAAGACTTCTTTGGAACAACAAGTCTGGGGTCTCACAAAGAAAGGGATTAAGCTACTTTCGCAGCTAAGAAAGAATAAGGTTTTATGGCTCAAAAGGGTTTACTAGGGAGAATGTAAAAAAAGATAAAACAAACATGGTAAAAACTTGGCTTTATCAAGGAAATGCCTTGATCATATCCCAACTCCCTAACAACTAGTTGTCTTACATATACTAAGGCATGTTCTAGATGTTCCAATATGTACACATAAGCAAATTTAGCTCACCTCTCATGGAAATCAAGAGTCTAGTCAGCTTCCTACACCTCTATATCCACACAATCATATTGAATGGCATTGTTCATTATTAATTCCTTCGAATCATTTATGAATCAAATTAAAGAGCTATGAGTGCCTCTCATTGATTCCTCATTTATGAACTTCAATATGACCACTTAACTAACTCTAGCATAGCAGCTAAGTAGAATGTCAGAAGCACACAAGCCGATGATCTACGACTCAATTCTTTAAAAAAAAAATAAAAAACGTGACCAAATTTCCTTTAGATGGTCGTCATCCTTCAATAATAGGGAAGGATCACTACTCTATGACTACAATAACTCCTAGAAAAATAAAAATTTAATAATTTACCCTGTTCAAAGGACTCCCTTTGAAAAAAAAACTGAGGCTATAAGAAAAGTCAAAGGTTGGGTGAGATATGCCAATTTTCAAAAAAAATTCAAATAATTCTCAATGAACATACTCAAACTTTACCAACAACAACTCAAACTAAAAAGAAAAGAATTAAACTAAAAACATAAATTAAAACTAACAATATCAACAAGTACAGACAAACAGAGTATCCAGCATCACATGGCATCACAAGTCATAAGCATACTAGCTATTACAGACCAAGACCTAACAAATCAGAAAGATACTACTATAGGAATGAACTATGCTATAGCCTATAGATATATCAATTAAAGCACAAACAAGAATCTTTCCTCCAGCCCATACTCAAACAATGCACTATCCCCAGTGCGCACAATCATATTAAAAAATTGGGAAAAAAGGAACTTCCTGGGTCGCTAAGCATTATCATTAGGATCGTAATCCTGATCCTCATCCTCATTATCATCGCGATCAACCTGCAAGGTGCCCATAGTAACATCATCCTTCCGCTCATCATTATCAAGATCATCAACACTGTCGATCAACACAGTAGCCTCATCATCATCAAGCGGCTCCTCGAAGGCAAGTCCCACTCTACATATCTCCGTGGTGCTCTCTATGAGTGGGTATCTATCCTAAAGGGATGCCATCTCCTTGCCTTTAGCAGGTAGCCGCCTAGTTTCTACTGTAACTTTAACGTGTCAAATATGCGACCTTGCCAACTTTCATCACGAGTCTGATGATCAGCTCTGGAAAGGAAAGGAGCTGTGGAATTGCTGGGCTCCTTAACCTTGGTCACGACCATGATCTTGCCATCTAGGGGACCTGATCTGGGTAATCGAAGGTCTAACTCTTCCTCTTCAATGCCTTGGCCTCTCAAAAATTGAGTCAAGAGACCACCATAAAACAATTTCAACCTGCAGCTATCCCTTACTCTTCTCATGTTGCCTCAAAGAACTCCACCAAAATTTAGTGGTAGCCCTTTTAATAACATGCACACCAACACATCCCGTGCTCTAGTGACATCTGTGATGTAGGTCCCAAGGATAAGTGTGGCATAGATAACTTTTACCCGCACCTTCGCCTCTTTATTCATGTAGGAGAATGGAAGTGTACGATGAGTGCCCGACTGGTCCCTTGCCCAATGTACAACTGGTCTTTTCCCACAGAGAGTATGGTGGATGTCATAGTAAGGAGGCTTCGCTATCATAAAGAAGTAACCAAATGGGTCTACCACCTTTTTGCAGAGGAAGACATTAAATCTTTTGGTGGTGAATAACACTACTTGGACCCGAATCTTGACCTCATTTCTTTATCCAAACGATGTGTCCCAGTTTGCATAGAACTGCCTCACCAAGGTGAGGTTGCACTCCTCCGACTCAATAAAGATGAAATTCCTAAGTCTGAGTCATGGGTATGATCTTAGTACGTTTTAATTTATGAAATACAATTCATGGGCAATTTTTATCATGTTTTCAATTACTAATCATGTTTACTAATTTTCCACATTATGAGGTCCATTCATGAATGCTTATGAGAAGATGAGATTTAAGAAGTATGTTCATGTATGATGGATTTTGATGAGAAAAGCATGTTTCCAATCTACCCATGTTATGTTCATGTTTTCAAAGTGAATCAAGTTAATTTTCAAGCATCTTAAAGTATCGGTCAATGCCCATATGTTCGAGTATGATTATGATTTTACTAATTTAGCTTACCATATGATTTTGGAGCGAACACTCCTATTTATGTTCATCTTGTGATATGGTTTTAGTAGAGGCTCCTCATGTATGATTCAGATTTATGTATTCATGATTATTCAGCTTCATCAATAGATGATGGTCAGATTCATTGAAAACTAATGTACAACATATGGATATTTTTGGCAGTAGTGTCTAGCACCAAGTAGGCTATGGGTCAGCCAACCCTATGCCTCAGAACTACGCGCTAACAAAAGTATGATCAGATTATATTGGGACCTCCTATGTGAGATATCCCCTGCCCTGATTGGGCCACGAGCCTGATATCGATATCATGGTATCATCCTTAGCCCTGACAAGGCTTTGGACGGCTCTACCCACTTGAGTGTTATAGTTGGGACCACGTAAGCTCTATCGTGGTATGTCAGTTAAAAGATGATTCTCCTATTTTTCCTCATGATTTTAGTTATACATGTGTATTATCCGTGGTATATCTATATCTACATGTTTTCTAAAGTAGGTTTGACCAAATGTTAAACTTTATTTATGACTATCAGATTTCAGCTTTAGTTTAATTGATTTAGTCCTGATGTTATGTTATGTTGAGATCATGCTTTCAGAAAGATAGCATGCAAACCCTACTCTCAGCCTCTTTTGTTGTTTAAGTTTTACATTATGCATGTTTTAAATGATTTTACTTGTTTAAGCGGTTTTACATACCTTGCATACTTAGTACATTCCATGTATTGACCGCATACTCTATGTTGTATCATGTCATGATACACGCCCCGACACTCAGTCTTAGTCCCGTCAGTAGCCAGTTCCAGAGTTAGCACCCATCTTAGTGGTGAGTCCTTATCTCCTGAGGACCATTTGCTTTTAGATATTGATGTACTTTTAGTTTAGTAGTAGAGAGTTTGTTGGGGTCTTGTCCCATCAACTCATCAGACTTAGAGGCTTTTCAGAATAAAAGGTGTATTCAGCTTCAAATTGTGTGTATTATGATATTATGTTTATTTCAGACTTCCGCTAAAGATTTTCATGTTTTTTCTTCCTCTTTATTGATTGATCTAGATGAATGTTCATGCCATGCATTGACTTGGAGTCTCTTGGGGCTCCTTGTCCCGTGTCTCGATCCAGGTATATATTCGGGTCATGAAAAACTTGGTATTAGAGCAATATTTTTTGAAGTGTCTTAGGGTGTCTGAGAGCCGCGTTAAGTAGAGTGTTTTTCATGGGTGTGAAGCATGCCACACTTATGACGAAGAGGCTACAAGACGTTTAGGAAATTTTCCCTTCTTTCATGATCTATGTCGTATGATGAAATGTCTCCCTATCCTTCTAATTCGTGCTATTCGCGATTGCAGAATCATGGTTCCCTGCAGAGTGAACGGTAGAAGGAATGGGAATGGAAGAGGCCACAAGGATGGCAGCAGAGACAAACACCAAGAAGCCCGACCAGTCCAGGAGCACCTTGCACTGGAGTCGGTTGCCCATGCTGAGTCGGTTGCCCATGCTGAGTCAGTTGCCCATGGTGAAAGACATGCATCGACTTGCAAGGTTGGGAGTTTGGTTGGTTGACTCGACCGATGGAGGTGTTATTGTCTAGAACATATCAGAATCGTCTTTGATGACTGAAGTAAAAGATAGACAAGATGAAGACCCCATTTTGATAAAGATAAAGGAAGTCGTTCAAAATTAGAAGGTACAAGTCTTCTCCAAAGGGGGAGATGGTGTGCTTCGATACCAGGGTCACTTATGTGTTCCAGATGTTGATGATATAAGGAGTTGGATGTTTCACGAGGCTTATGAATCCAGGTATTCTATGCATCTAGGTGCCACTAAGATGTACCCTAACTTACGGGAAGTCTATTGGTTGAATGGCATAATGAAGGACATCGCGAAATTTGTAGCTAAGTGCCCAAATTGTCAACAAGTAAAGGTTGAGCATCAAAGATCGGGTGGTGTGCTTCAGGATATCAATATTCCTACTTGGAAGTAGGAAGAAATCAATATGGACTTCATCACAGGGTTTCCTCACACTCGACGGTAATATGACTCCATTTAGGTTGTTATAGATAGGATAACCAAAGATGCTCATTTTCTACCGGTCAAAACCACAAATTCGATGGAGGATTATGCCAAACTATATATTTGAGAGCTAGTTCGGCTGCATGGAGTGCCTTTATCTATCATATCAGATAGAGGTACCCAATTTACCTCTCAGTTTTGGAGGTCGTTTTAAAAAGGACTTAGTACTCAGGTTAAGCTCAGCACAATATTTCACTCGCAAACAGATGTTCAAGTGGAGCAGACAATTCATACTCTCGAAGACATGTTGAGAGCATGTGTAATTGACTTCCAAGGTAGTTAGGATGATCATTTTCCTCTTATCGAGTTCTAATACAATAACAACTACCATTCTAGCATTCAAATGGCTCCGTTAGAGGCTCTCTATGGGCGGAGATGTAGATCGCCTATTGGTTGGTTCAAAGTTGGTAAAGCTACGATGACAGGACCAGATTCAGTCCATAAGGCTATGGAGATGGTTCAACTCATATGACATAGGTTAAAAACAACTCAAAGTCACCAAAAGTCCTATGCTGATGTGAGAAGGAGGGAACTCGAGTCCGAAGTGGATTATTGGGTATTTCTAGGTATCTCCCATGAGGGGGTGATGAGGTTCGGAAAGAAAGGGAAACTCAACCCTCATTATATTGGCCCCTACTGAATTATGAAACGGGTTGGCAAGGTGGCATATGAATTGGAGTTGCCTTCAGAATTAGCTTCTATGCATCCTGTATTCCATGTATCGCTCTTATAGAAGTGGTTGGGGGATCCAGCTCTAGTTGCACCGGTGGACAGTGTTGGTGTGAAAGACAACTTTAGTTATGAAGAGGTTCTGGTGGAAATACTGGATCATCAAGATCGAAGTCTAAGAAACAAGGAAGTAGCTTTAGTGAAAGTTTTATGGAGGAATCAGCATGTTGTGGGAGTTACATGGGAAGCCAAAGTGGACTGATGGCTAGATACCCACATATGTTCTCTACTGGCTCAGTTCCATCTTGAGGTATCAGTTTTTCCCTAAAACTCTAATTAGTTTTCATGTTCATTTCATGTTCCCAAGTTTGTTTTATGTATATGGATGTATGTATGATTAGTGAATTCAGTTCAGCTATGTAGTTTGAGTCGCAATTAGTCATTTTGTTAGTTTTCAGCTCAAATGATCAGTATGTGTATATGATGATTGTATTCTCTGCTTTTCTATATGATTTTCAACATTCAAGGATGAATGTTTCCAAAGGGGAGATATTGTTATACTTCGGAAGCCCTAAGATCAAACCCAAAAATTGAAATGGAGAAAACTTGAAATCTAGCACCAGGTCACAAAACAATTCGTTCTATGACCCGTGAGGTAGACTATGAGTCATGAGATGACTCATGGTGAGGATCAGGGTGTGTAGTTGGAATTAGGGATATTAAGGTCCCCACAGATGTGACTACGAGTCTTGGTCAAGCCCCACGACTCGGTGAGTCATCCATGGGCAACGGATTCAGGAAGGTGAAGAAAAATGGAAGTGTACCCTATGAAAGGTCCCCACGAGTTGTGATCAGTCACCACGATTCGTGGGATGGGTCGTGGTCGGTAGGATGGAAATTATTTGAAATTAAGGCAGTGTAGGTGACGAGTGGTGACCACGAGTCATGGTCACCTGTAACGATTCGTGAGGTCCCTCGTGACGAACCCCGAATGATCTTCTAGGTAGTGTACTTGACGATGGATGCCATGAGTCATGGCCTTGAGAAAAGACTCGTCCAGTCCCTCGTTGGGACTAGCAGTCAGTTATTTCCTACAAATTTAGTAAGGGCTTTTCAGTATTTCCTATGATCCTAAGGCCTAAACTACGTCGTTTTAAGCTATGAACAGTGGGTTTTAAGAGGGGAAAACCTATTCTAAGTCATTCCTATTCATACATGCAAGAGTAAGAGTCTAGAGAGGTGATCAGTGCAAATCCTCCAAGGTTCTTCTTCAAATCTTCCTTGGGCAATCAGAGAAGTGGTAGAATCGAGCCCTTTCAGGTATGTAGGGTTATGAATGGGTGACTTTGTTCACACCCATGCCTAATGCCTCTCTAATTCATGAAAATCTATGAGTTGATTCTATGAGGTTTTAACCCGTTGCATAAAATTCCTAAATCTATGTCATGGGTATGATCTAAGTATGTTTTAATTGATAAAGAACGATTCATGGGCAAGTTTTATCATGTTTTCAATTACTAATCATGTTTTGTAGTTTTTCAAATTATGATGCCCATTCATTAAAGCTTATGTGAAGATGAGATTTAAGAAGTATGTTCATGTACGATGGATTTTGATGAGAAAAGCATGTTTCCAATCTACTCATGTTATGTTCATGTTTTCATAGTGAATCAAGTTAATTTTCAAGCATCTTAAAGTATCGAGAAATGCCCATATATTCAAGTATGATTATGATTTTACTAATTTATCTTACCACATGGTTTTGGAGCGAACACTTCTATTTATGTTTAACTTGTGGTATGGTTTGAGCAGAGGCTCCTCATGTATGATTCAAATTTATGTATTCATGATTATTCAGCTTCATCAATAGATGATGGTCAGCTTCGTTGAAAAATGATTTATAACATATGCGTGTTTTTGGGAGTGGTGTGTAGCACCGAGTAAGCTATGGGTTAGTAAACCCTATGCATCAGAACTATGGGCCAACCTACGTATGATCAGATTATATTGGGACCTCCTATGTGAGAAATCCCCTGCCCTGATTGGGCCACGAGCTTGATATAATATCTTGGTATCGTCCTTAGCCTTAGTAATGCTTTGGACGGCTTTACCCACTTGAGTGTGATAGTTGGGACCACGTATGCTCTATTATGGTATGTCAGTTAAAAGACGAGTCTCCCATTGTTCCTCATGATTTCAGTTATACATGTATATTACTCATGGTATATCTATATCTACATGTGCTCTAAAGAAGGTTTGACACAATGTTCAGCTTTATTTATGACTATCAGATTTCAGCTTTGGGTTAATCAATTTAGTCCTGATGTTATATTAAGTTAAGATCACATTTTCAGAAAGATAGCATGCAAGCCCTACTCTCAGCCGCTTATTTTGTTTATGTTTTACATTATGCATGTTTTAAATGATTTTACTTATTTAAGCGGTTTTACTTACTTTGCGTACTCGGTACATTTCACATATTGACTATATACTCTATGTTGTATCATTTAATGATACAGGCCCTGAAACTCAGTATCAGTCCCGTCAGTAGCCAGTTCCAGAGTTAGCACCCAGCTTAGAAGTGAGTCCTCATCTCCTGAGGACCATTTGCTATCAGATATTGATGTACTTTCAGTTTCTATAGTAGATAGTTAGTTGGGGTCTTATCCCATCAACTCATTAGACTTAGAGGCTTTTCAGATAAAAAGGGTGTATTCAGCTTCAGATTGTGTGTATTCTGATGTTATATTTATTTCAGACTTTCGCTAAAGATTTTCATAATATTTCTTCCGCTTTATTGATTGAGTTAGATGAATGTTCATGCCATGGGTTGACTTGGGATCTCTCGAGACTCCTTGTCCCGTGTCTTGATCCGGATCTATATTCGAGTCGTGACATTAACCTTTTTCCTGCTGCTTCAATTTTCATTTCATTGCTTCCTTTTAGTTCCGTGATACCTGTCAGGCAAAAATCAAGAACTACACAAGATTAGTCCGTGAATAACAAGGCTAGCTAATTAAATGTTTAAAGGTGCAAATTTGACCCCATACTTCATTCTCTAGCATAATGGTGAGACTTTGTCCAATGGGGTATCAAGACTTTCCCCATCATCATCCAACCTCCAAACATTAATTCATTCACAAATTCTAATTCCGACCAAGTTCATTAATTCTTTTTAACCCTCCTCTCATATTAAGCTTTTCGAGAATGCCTCAATTGGCCATCCCCTCACTTTCCTCCTTCAAGTCTTAATTCAAGTAATTCAAACATGGAGATAACATTATTCAACTCATTCAAAAACCCAAAAAACAATTTACTACCATCCACAATAAAGTAACTTGAATTTCAACCACTCAAGCATCATTTACATTCAAGCATTCAATACCCATGTACTTTCTCTCTCGAAAATTAATGCATCTATCCACCAAATTCATGAATTCAAATTACCATCCCTGTTTATCCCCATAACTTCAAATTATGATATTCAACCAAGCATAAGCTAACCCAATTAAGGCTACATATTATCATGGAAGAAATTTAGACATTAAAGCTCATGAAACCCATAATATCAAATTTAAGCTATTCACTAATGGTGATTTGAGTCTTGAATCTAGGGGAGGAAGGGTGTGGGAGCATGCTTTCAACATTACTTAAACAAGAGAGAATGAAAATACTTACTTGAGTTGAGAAGATGATCTTCACTAAAGCTTGAAGAAGACAACAATGGAAGGGAGAGGGGAAAGGGAAGTTACAATTTAAGAGAGGGAGGAGAGAGTTTTTTCCTTTTTTTTTCAATTTTTTGAAGGAAAACAATGGGTGAGAATTTAAATAAAGGTGTAGGGCCTAGGGTTTTTGTAATTTGAGGTCTTTGAGTCAACATTGACCCAAATTGACCAACAATTTTCTCCCAAAATACCCCTGACGGGTCCGCCCCCTCTATCTCACCACAGACATAGAAAAAGATATTCTTCAGGAATGGAGTTGGTGCGGCACGCCACCTATAGCACCAACTGTCAAAATTTTTTTCAAGATTTTAACACCTTACCACAGGTATCACCCCCCAGACTTAACTTATCTCAACTCATTTTCCCAGCTCTTTTCGCCTCTAAAACTTTGTTCGTCCCTACAAAATAAAGAAAAAATATAAAAATGTTAGAACAATGGGTTGCCTCCCACCAAGCACCTTAGTTATAGTTGTGGCATGATATTCATGGGTTTACTCCCATGTAGTGCCTAATTTAACATCCCGGAACTATTGGTCCCCATCACTCCTGCATTCTAGTGAAATGGTGATCGAACTGACTATTTAAAGAACTGCAACTCACGCTGCTCAATCAACTGATTACATCCTCAAGGTTCTACTGCCGGCTTAATTATGAATTCCTCATAGTGAGGAGGCATCGTTGCTAATCTAACCACTTCAAAGGATACTTCTTGACCATCCACCTTCATAGACATCTTGTCCGTCTTTACCTGTATGATGGTGGCATCCGCGGTGGCTAGAAATCCTCTCCCCAAAATGAGGGGAACTACTGCATCTCCTTCATAATCTAGGATTATGAAGTCCACAGGAAGAATAAAAGGTCCCACCATTATCAAGACATCTTCTATTATACCATCAGGATAATCCAGGGATCGGTGTGCAAGATGCAGAGTCACTGTGGTAGGATGTGGTTCACCTAACCCCAACATTTTGAATAGGTATGCAGGCATTAAATTGATGCTATCACCCAAATCATACAAGGTTGAACAAACTTCCTTGTCTCCAATTATCACAGGAAGGGTGAAGCTCTTAGGGTCCTTCGGCTTTTTCAAAAGTTTATTTTGGACCCAAGAGCTGCACTCTTCTGTAAGAGCCACAGTATCAAACTCTATTAACCGCCTCTTGTTGGCCACAATGTTCTTCAGGTACTTACATATTTTGGAATTTCCTAAAATAGCTCCACCAAAGGAATGTTCACATATACCTACTTCAACAGTCAAGAAACTTCTTAGGGAGCTGTATCCTCCTTTTGCTTTTGAAACCTCTGTGGGAATGGGGTCGGTGATCTAGCTACTATAACTTTTGGTTGTGTTGCTTGACCCCCCAATCTCACTCCTAGACTTCTCAACCTTCTCATCATTAATCTTCTTTCTCTGGGGACAACCTCACCCAATTCCTTATCATTGCACAAAGAAATTGCGCTCATATTTTCCTTGGGATTCTTCTAGGTGTTACTCGAAAGTGCTACCTTTGGCATGTCCATCCATTGCAAGTCCAATTGCCCCATCTTCCTAGCAAGCTCATGGATGGATTTTTTCATCACATTCACTACCTGAGTCTATTTCAACATTCATTGCTTAATTGTATCCTCAAGAGAACTGCTCCACTGCTGGCCTTGAGGCCTTTGATAACCATTCTGGCGCTTTTGGAAATTATGGTTCCCACCCCAAGAGGGATTTGATGCATTTCATACCCCTGATTGAATCCATTACCTGCAAAACCTCAACCACGATTTTGTTTTCCCCCAAAAAATACATATTTGGGATTAAGTGGATAGCTTGAATAAGCATGACCTTCTCCACATGCTTCACACGATGGTAGTTGTAATACCCTAAAAGTCCTAAGATCAGACCAGGGAGTTGAAATGGAGAAAATAGGATTTTCTGCACCATGTCATAGGATGAGTCATCCAGTGACCCGTCAGGAACCCAATGAGTCCTAAAGTGACTCATGGGGAGAGGTTGGGACTTAGTTGAAATTTTATGTTCAAAGTGACCACGGGAGGTGACAACGAGTCGTGGTCGGTACCGCAACCCGTTAAGTCATTCATGGTCAAGAGATATTAGTGGATCAAGGATTTTGGGCAGTGCACCTAACGGGTCATCACTATGACTCGTCGGGTACACCACGAGTCATGGTGTCCCCCGTGGTGACCCCTAGGTGATTTTTGGCAATGAAGGTGAGGGGAGGTGACCACGAGTCATGGTCACCGGTAACAATCGTTAAGTTCCTCGTAGTGACCAATGAAGATGGAGTCCAATGAAGACGACGACTCGCAGACCACAAGTCCTGGTCCAAGTCGATGACTCGTCCAGTCCCTCGTTGGGACTGGTAGTATTTTTTTTCTTGTGAGTTTATTAAGGGCTTTTCCGTAATCCTATGTTCCTAAGGCTTAAACTACATTGTTTGAAGGTTAGAATGGAGTATTTTAAGAAGGTTTAAGTCGTTCTAAGACTATCCTAATTCATCCATGCAAGTTTAAAGGTTTGAGAGGTAATCAAGGCTAGTTCTTCAAAGTTCTTCCTCAATTCTCTTCGGGATATCAAGGGAGTGGTAAAATCAGATCTCTTCAGGTATGTAAGGCAATGAATGGGTGCAATTGTCCACATCCATTCCCAATTTCCACTCAATTCATGATTTTCTAATTGATGATTCCATGGGGTTTTTATCCAATGGATAAATTCCTATGTTCGGAACATGGGTATGATCTAATCATGTTTTAATGAATCATAATTAATGGGTAGATTTTGTAATGTTTTAAATTATAAATTGTGTTTTCAAGTTTTCTAATTTATGATGCCCATCTATGAATGTTCATGAAAGTTGAGATCTATGGGTTATGAGTTCAAGTATGATGAGATGTTTATGAAAAAAGTATGATTTCGATATACCATGTTTATTTTCATACTTTCAAAGTGAATCAAGTTGATTTCAAGCATGTTTAAGTATTTTGCAAGCCCATATGATCAAGTGTGTCTTATGATTTTATTAATTAGCTTACCACATAGTTTTGGAGTCAAGACTCCCATTATTTTCAGCTTGTGGTAAGGTTTGAGCCAAGGCTCATCATGTTATGATTTCAGATTATGCATGTATGTTATTATTCAGCTTCATCATTAGAAGATGGTTAGCTTCGTCGAAAAATGATGAAGAGCATATGCATGTTTTTGGGAGTAGTGTCTAGCACCGAGTATGCTAATGGTCAGTCAACCCTATGCCCCAGAACTACGCGCCACTATAGGTATGATCAGATTATTTGTGACCTCCTTTGGAGCATCCCCTGCCCACAAGGGGCCTTGAGCTTGATATCGATATCATGGTAGCGTCCTTAGACCTGGCAAGGCTTTGGATGGCTCTGCCCACTTGAGTGTGATAGTCGAGACCACGTAAGCTCTATCGTGATAATGTCGTTTATATGACAAGTATCCCATTATTCCTCATGATTTTAGTTATGCATGTACAACAGTCATGATGTTATGTTTTTAGCAGGTTTATCCCAATGGTTAGTTTTACTTATGATTATTAGTTTTCAGCTTTGGGTCATTGGATTCAGTTATTATGTTCAGTAATGTTCAGATCATGATTTTGGAAAATAGCATGCAAGCCCTACTCTCATAATATTATCTTGTTTATGTTTTATACTATGCATATTTAATGATTTTACTTAGCGGTTTTACTTACCTTGCATATTCGATACATTGCATGTACTGAATGCATACTCTATGATGTATCATTTTATGATACAGGCTCCGATATCCACACTCGGTCTCACTGCTAGTCAGACTTTCGGAGTTAGCATTTCTTAGCCTCAGTTGGTGAGTCCTCATCTTGTGAGGACCGTTCTTATCAGTTGCATTTCGCCTTTTCAGTTTTCAGACTATAGAGAGTTAGTTGGGGTCTTGTCCGATCAACTCGTCCGTATTAAAAGCTTTTCAAACATAGTTGTATTCAGCTTTAGACTTGTGCATTTAATCAAATGTTACGTTTGTTTAGAATTCCATTATGCTATCTATGATGATCTTCTGCTTATCTATGAATGAGTAGATGTATGTTCATGCCATGGGTCGACTTGGAGCCTCTCGGGATTTCTTGTTCCATGTCCTGGTCCGTGCCTATGTTCGGGTCATGACAAACTTGATATCAGAGCATTAGGTTTTGAAGTTTCCTAGGGTGTTCAAAATCCGCATTAAGTAGAGTCTTTTTCATGGGTGTGAAGTGCGCCGCACTTATGAAAAAGAGGCTACAAGACATTTAGGAAATGTTCCCTTCTTTCATGATCTAAGTCCTGCATTGAAATGTATCTCTATCCTTCTAACACGTGCTATGTATGTTTGCAGAATCATGCTTCCCCACATAGTTAATGGAAGGAGAAATGGAAATGGAAATGGCCACGAGGATGGCAATGGAGACAGGCACTAGCAGACCCCACCAGCCCATGCGGAGCATTGTACCCGAGTCGATTGGCTAGGTAGATTTATGGGCATCCATTCAAATGTTAGCCCAGGCTTTGACTGCCAAGGTCAATCAGCAGGCGGTAGCGCATGTCCCTCAGAACGGGAATGTGGCGGCGACAAGAGTTAGGGATTTCTTTAGGATGAACCCTCTCGAGTTCCTTGAATTGAAGGTGAACGAGGATCAACATAAGATTATTGAGGATGTTTTGAAGATCATCCAGATAATGTGGGTGACTAAGGAGGAGTGCACCGATCTAGCCTCGTACTAGTTGAAGCGGGTTGCGCCTATTTGGTTCAAGAAATAGAAGGATAGTAGGGTAGTTGGAGCAGACCCTATCAGTTGGGATAAGTTCCATGTCGCTTTTTTGGATCAGTTCTTTCCTTGAGAGATAAAGGAGATCAAGGTGTCCGAGTTTATGAATCTAAAGCAAGGAAAGATGACGGTTTAGGAGTATTCCTTGGAGTTCACTCGTCTGTCCAAGTATGCACTTGAGATGGTGGCGGATTAGAGAGCCCGTGTGAGCAGGTTTGTACATAGGATAGCATACTACTTGGTCAGGGATTGCTGGACCATGATGCTTCTTTAGGATATTGACTTTGCTCGGATAGTCCTGTATGCCCAACAGATGAAGGTAGTTCAGGTGAGTGAGCGGGAGAGAGAGGCCAAGAATGCCAAGACTGATAGCATCAGATTCTCCCAGTAGAGACCTAGTGGGCACCGTCACCAGTCCCACCAGAGATCCTTAGCCCCAGTATCTTCGGCTATGAGTGTGCCATCTAGGTCCAGGCGCGATCAGATGGGATGAGCATCAGGCTCGAGAGGTTAGAGTAGTAGAACCGTAGAGACCATCCCTCCAGAGTGTAGCAGATGTGGCCGAAGAAACACAGGGCAGTTTTTGGCGAGTATAGGTGCTTGCTTCGGGTGTTGGAAGCCTGAACATGCTTAGAGATTGTCCTGCAGCCTGACAGGGTCATGATAGGGGTCGAGGCCCAGCTTCTAGTTCAGCAGCTCCACCGGCACACCCAGTTCAGCAGGGGGCATCTACTAGTACGGGTGGTGGACAGCGCCAAAATATATTCTATGCCCTAGCATCCCGCTAGGAGCAGGAGATCTCCCCGGATGTAGTCACTGGTATGTTACGAGTATTCCAACATAATGTATATGTATTGTTAACGGAGGCTACTTTGTCTTTTGTGACACCCTATGTCGCTAGTAGTTTCGGAGTCAGTCCCGAAATCTTATCAAAACCCTTCTTAGTCCCTACTCCAGTCGGTGATTCAGTTATGGCTAGATGGATTTAAAGAAATTGCCCTATCACAGTCCTTCAGAAAGTCAGATCAGTAGATTTTGTAGAGTTAGCCATGATAGATTTTGATGTTATCCTAGGCATGGATTTGCTATTTTCATGCTATGCCTCAGTGAATTGTAGAACTCCAACAGTAGAGTTCAAATTTTTGGGTGAGCCAGTCCTAGAGTGGAAGGGTAGTTCAACTGTGCTTGTAGGTTGTTTCATTTCCTACCTTAAGGATAGAGAGATAATTTCTAAGGGTTGCGTGTACCATCTAGTTAGAGTTAAGGATGCTACGTCTGAGACCCTGGTTATCCAGTTAGTTCAGTAGTATATTCTTATCCAAAAGTCTTCCAGATGCTTTCCCAGGAATTCTTTCCAAGCGGGATATTGATTTTTGTATTGACCTTCTTCCCGATACGCAGTCTATATCAATCCCTCCTTATAGAATGGCCTAAGCCGAGTTAGAGGAGTTGAAGGAGCAGTTGAAAGACCTCCTAGACAAGGGTTTCATTAGACCTAGCAAATCCCCGTGGGGTGCACCAGTTCTCTTTTTCCAGAAGAAAGATGGTTCTCTTCGAAGTGCATTGATAATCGACAGTTGAATAAGGTCACCATCAAGAATTGGTATCCTTTCCCCAGGATTCATGATTTCTTTGACCAGCTTCAGGGTGCTAAGTGCTTTTCCAAGATAGACCTCAGATCCGGATACCATCAGCTCAGGGTCCAGGAGAGTGACATTTCGAAGATAGCCTTCGGACACAGTATGGTCGCTATGAGTTTGTAGTTATGTCTGTTGGACTAACGAATGCTCCTGCAGCTTTTATGGATTTGATGAATAGGGTGTTCAAGCCATATTTGGATATGTTCGTGATCATATTCATAGATGACATCCTTATATACACTCGGAGCAAGGAGCATGCCGCTCATCGGAGGGTCATGCTATAGACTCTCAAGGATTTCCAGTTTTATGCTAAATTCTTTAAATGTGAGTTTTGGTTGAACTCAGTGGTGTTTTTGGGTCATATGGTGTCGAGTGAGGGTGTACAGGTAGACTCTCAAAAGATAAAAGCAGTGAAAAATTGGCCTAGACAAGTAAATCCTTTGGATATTAGGAGTTTCTTAGGTTTAGCTGGGTATTATCGGAGATTTGTTGAGGGGTTTTCTTCTATTGCATCACCGTTGACCAAGTTGACCTAAAAGGTAGTCAAGTTCTAATGGTCGTGGGCTTGTTAGAGGAGCTTCCAAGAGTTGAAGACTTAACTCACCTCAGCTCCAGTGTTAACCCTACTTAAGGGTACCTATGGGTTTGTAGTGTACTATTATGCTTCGAGGATCGGGCTTAGTTCTGTGTTGATGCAGCATGGTAAGGTTATAGAATATGCTTCCATGTAGCTGAAGGTCCATGAATATAATTACCCGATTCATGATCTTGAATTGGCAGTGGTAGTATTTGCCTTGAAGATTTGGAGACACTATTTGCATAGGGTCCATGTAGATGTGTTTATGGACCACAAAAACCTATAATATGTATTTACCCAAAAGGATCTAAATCTACGTCAAAGGAGGTGGTTGGAGCTACTTAATGATTATGATATGAGTGTCCTTTACCATTCGGCAAGCATAATGTAGTAGTAGAAACACTTAGTAGGCTTTCAATGGAGAATGTGTCCCATGTAGATGAGGGGAGGACGGAGTTGGTGAAGTATGTGCATCAGTTGGCACAGTTGGGAGTTCGTTTGGTTAGCTCGATCGATGGTGGTGTTATTATGCAGAATGGATCAAAATCATCTTTAGTGATTGTTGTTAAATCTAGGCAAGACGAGGATCTTATTTTGGTGAAGTTGAAGGAAGTTGTTTAAAATCAAAAGGTATAGGTCTTCTCCAAAAGGGGAGATGATGTGCTCCGATATCAAGGTCATTTGTGTGTTCTGGATGTTGATGATTTGAGAGATCGAATATTGCATGAGGCTCATGGTTCTAGATATTCTAAATATCCAGGTGCCACGAAGATGTACTATGACCTACAGGAAGTCTATTAGTGGAATGGCATGAAGAAGGACATAGCTGAGTTTGCAGCTAAGTATCTGAATTATCAGCAAGTGAAGGTTGAGCATCAATGACCAGGAGTTGTGCTTCAATACATAATTATTCCTTCTTGGAAGTGGGAGGAGATCAATATGGACTTCATCACAGGGTTTCCTCGCACTTGTCGACAGTATGACTCCGTTTGGGTAATTGTGGACAGGTTGACTAAAGCAGCTTATTTCCTACTGGTCAAAACTACTGATTCAGTGGAGGATTATGCTAAATTATACATTAGGGAGATAGTTCATTTGCATGGAGTGTCATTGTCCTTCATATTTGGTAGAGGTACTCAGTTTACCTCCTAGTTTTGGAGATCGTTTCAAAAGGGACTTGGTACTCAGGTCAAGCTTAGCATAGTATTTCACCCACAAAAAGATGGTCAGGTGGAGAGGACTATTTAGACTCTCGAGGACATGTTGAGAGCGTGTGGGATTAACTTCAAGGGTAGTTGGGATGATCATTTACCTCTCATTGAGTTTGCATATAACAACAGCTACCATTCCAGCATTCAGATCGCTCCGTTTAAGGCTCTCTACGGGCGGAGTTGTAGATTGCCTATAGGTTGGTTTGAAGTCAGTGAAGTTGTGGTGATAGGTCCAGATTCAATCCATGAGGCTATGGAGAAGGTTCATCTTATAAGGGACAGGTTGAAAACAGCTCATAGTCGCCAAAAGTCCTATATGGATGTAAGGAAGAGAGAACTTGAGTTTGAAGTCGATGATTGGGTGTTTCTTAAGATATCTCCCATGAGGGGACTGATGAGGTTCGAAAAGAAAGGAATACTCAGTCCCCCTTATGTTTACCTGCACCGAATTGTGAAATAGGTTGTCAAGGTAGCATATAAATTGGAGTTTCCCTTAGAATTAGCTTTAGTTCATCCAGCTTTCCATGTATCACTCTTAAAGAATTGTTTGGGTGACCCAGCTCTAGTTGTTCCGGTGGACAACGTCGATGTGAAAGACAACCTTAGTTATGAAGAGGTTTCGGTGGAGATACTGGATCATCAGGTTCATAAGCTAAGAAATAATGAAGTAGCTTCAGTCAAAGTTTTATGGAGGAATCAACATGTTGAGGGAGCTATGTGGGAAGCCGAAGCAGATATGATGGATAGATACCCAAATCTATTTCCTTCCTTCTCAGTTTTAGCTAGAGATATCAGTTTTATCCCTAATACTCTATTCAGTTTCATGTTCACCTGATGTACCCCAGTTTCTTTCATGTAAATGGATGTATATGTGGTTTGGGAATTCAGTTTAGTCATGTAGTTCAAATCGGAGTCAGTCACTCCATCAGTTTTCAGCATGTATGTTTAGTATTTGTGTATGAGAATTGCATTTCTTTGCTTTTCTATATGATTTTCAACCTTCGAGGATGATTGTTCCCAAGGGGGAGATATTGTAATACTTCGGAAGCCCTAAGATCAGACTCGGGAATTGAAATGGAGAAAATAGAATTTTCTGCACCAGGTCACAGAATGAGTCGTCCAGTGACCCGTCAGGAACCCCACGAGTCGTTAAGTGACTCATGGGGAGAGGCTGGGTCTTGGTTGAAATTTTATGTTCAGAGTGACCACGGGAGGTGACAATAAGTCATGGTCAGCACCATGACCCGTTAAGTCATTCGTGGTTAAGAGAGATTGGTGGATCAAGGATTTTTGGCAGTGCACCTAACGGGTCATCACCACGATTCCTCGGGTACACCACGAGTCGTGGTGTCCCCCGTAGTGACCCCCAGGTGATTTTTGGAAGTGAAGGTGACAGGAGGTGACCACGAGTTGTGGTCATAACAATCCTTTAAGTCGTGGTCAATCAAGATGGAGTCTAGTGAAGATGATGACTGGTAGGCCGCGAGTCGTGGTCCAAGGCAACAACTCGTCCAGTCCCTCATTGGGACTGACAGTCTGTTTTTCCCTGCTAGTTTATTAAGGGTTTTTCGTAATTCCTATGTTCCTAAGGCTTAAACTATGACTTTTAAAGTTAGAACTGAGTGTTTTAAGAAGGGTTAAGTCATTCTAAGCCTGTCCTAATTCATGCATGCAAGTTTAGAAGTTTGATAGGTGATCAAGGCTAGTTCTTCATTGTTCTTCCTCAATTCTCTTTGGGCTATCAAGGGAGTGGTAAAATCAGATCCCTTCAGGTATGTAAGGCTATGAATGGGTGCAACTTTCCATACCCATGCCTAATTCCCTCTCAATTCATGATGTTCTAATTGATGATTCAATGGGGTTTTTATTCAATGCATGAATTCCTAAGTTCCAATCACGGGTATGATCTAAGCATGTTTTAAACAATGAATTATAATTGATGGGTAGATTTTTCAATGTTTTAAATTATAAATTATGTTTTTAAAGTTTTCTAAACTATGATGCCCATCCATGAATGTTCATGAATGTTGAGATCTATGAGTTATGAGTTCAAGTATGATGAGATGTTTATGAATAACGTACGATTTCGATATACTCATGTTTATGTTCATGTTTTCAAAGTGAATCAAGTTTATTTCAAGCATGTGTAAGTATTAGGCAAGCCCATATGATCAAGTATGACTTATGATTTCATGAATTAGCTTACCACATGGTTTTGGAGTCAAGGATCCCATTATTTTCATCTTGTGCTATGGTTTGAGCCAAGGCTCCTCATGTTAGGATTTTAGATTATGCATGTTTGTAATTATTCAGCTTCGTCATTAGACGATGGTCAGCTTCATTGAAAAACGATAGAGAGCATATGCATGATTTTGGGAGTAGTGTCTAGTACCGAGTAGGCTAAGGGTCAGTCAACCCTATACATAAGAACTATGTGCCACCATAGGTATGATCAAATTATTTGTGACCTCCTTTGGATCTTCTCCTGTCCCCAAGGGGACTTGAGCTTGATACCGATATCATGGTAGCGTCCTTAGCCCTGACAAGGCTTTGGATGGCTCTGTCCACTTGAGTGTGATAGTCAGGATTGTGTAAGCACTATCGTGGTAATGTCGGTTATATGATGAGTCTCCCATTGTTCCTCATGATTTCAGTTATGCATGTTCAGTAGTCATGATATTATGTTATCAGCAGGTTTGACCCAATGTTCAATTTTACTTATGATTATCAGTTTTCAGCTTTGGGTTATTCGATTCAATTATTATGTTCATTTATGTTTAGATCATGATTTTAGAAAATAGCATGCAAGCCCTACTCTCATAATCTTATCTTGATTGTGTTTTATTCTATGCATGTTTAATGATTTTACTTACTTAGCGGTTTCACTTACCTTGCATACTCGGTACATTTCATGTACTGACCACATACTCTATGTTGTACCGTTTTATGATATAGGCTCCGATATCCAGACTCAGTCCCACCACTAGTCAAACTTCCGGAGTTAGCATTTCTCAGCATCAGTTGGTGAGTCCTCATCTTGCGAGGGCCCTTCTAATTAGTTGATTTTTGCCTTTTCAGTTTTCAGGCTATAGAGAGTTAGTTGGGGTCTTGTCCCAACAACTCATCAGTATTAGATGTTTTTCAGACATACGTTATACCTCGAGAACCCAAGGATCAGGTCCAAAAGTGAATCAGGAGAAAAACTAAAAAATGTTGCAGTCGTTGCAGAACGGGTCACTTAACAACTCGTGAGGAGGCCAAATGAGTCGTCAAGTGACTCGTGGGGAAGGCCTGGGAAGATGAGGGACTCGGGGCCCCCACGGGCGAGGGAACGACTCATGGTCAGAAACCACGAGTCGTTAGGTTAGTCGTGGGGTGAGGGAGAAGGAAAATAGAGGAGGTCAACTAGTGTACTTAACGAGAGAAGGCTACGACTCGTCATGTCGGGCAACGAGTCGTGGAATGAGTCATTGGATGACATAATAGTGAATCGGTATAAGAGAGGCAGTGTACTCGATGAAAGCTGGTAACGAGTCATTTTCTCGGGGCACGACTCGTCGTGTCCTCCGTTATTAGCCAAAGGATATTTCCATTGAACTTGACAAAATGACCAGACGACTCGTTACTCCTGGCAACAAATCGTCAGGTCGCCCGTTAGGGTCACCAGACAGTTATTTCCTGCGATTTAGTAAGGGCCTTCTCATAATTTCCTACACTCTTAAGATCTAAACTACGTTGTTTTAAGGTCGGGACCAGGTCTTTTAAAGGGGAATCATTCCTAAAAACTTCATTTCTATTCATATAAGATTGAGAGGAAGGAGGAAAGGGAATTCAAGTGTCTTCTCCAAAATTCTTCAAGAATCTACCTGGGGTTTTCAAGGAAGTTGGGAGACTCAAAATTCCAGGTATGTGGGGTGTTGAATGGGTAGTTTAGTCCCTACCCAGGCCCAATTTCTCCCTAACTCTACGTTTAAGCTACCAACCATTGATGGGTCATAACTCCTAATGCATGTTTCCTCAAAAAAAATTGATATGAGCATGATGTAGTATGTCTAAACTCATGGGTTGAATTATTGGGTTGTTTCCACCTATTTTACTCAATATTTGATGAATTAATTCTTAAAAGCTCGTGTCCCCAAATCATGGGGTTTTTAGTGAAACTCATAGCTATGGTGATTTTTCAAGCATGATATATGAACTCTTGAATTTAAGCATGTTAGCAATTACTCATATTATTATGATCATGTTTCCTATAAGTTTAAGTATTTCAAATATGTTTGAAATTTTTGGCAATGCCCACATGTCGCTTGTGGTTTATAAACTATGATTCTTGACCGACTCATGAGCCCAATTCCATGGCTAGGATTATGAATTTGCAGGCATGATATACTTCTCACGATCTAACTAGCCATGCATGTCATGTATGAATTTCTATGAGCACGTTGCATGTTTTGGGAGTAGTACTTGACACCGAGTAGGTTCGGGCTAGGTTACACCCCGAATCTTAGAACTTCATGCCGATGTAGGATCATGTTTTGGACCTCCTTAGTGACTGTCCTATATGCCCTACGGGGCCTTCATGAGTGATATCATGCCTTCATGGTTCATACCCTTGGCAAGGTATGAACACCCTCCCGACTAGGCGTACAAGTCGGACTTCATGTGTGCTCATGTGGAGTATGTCGGTTATAGAAATCTCCCATTGTTCCTCATTGTTTTGAAATATTCATGATTATGTTCTTTTGGCTCAAGTTATGATTTAAGAAATTTTTTCCACGCATGTTATGACTTTGACGAGTTTATGAATATTTTTGGAAATATTGATCCTTACGATATACTTATGGTTTTTATGATCATGATGTCCCCACTCCTACAAATTTTATGTTGTTAAGCATTGTTTTGCAAACTTTAATGCTTTACGAGTATTGACCCCTATATTCTCCATGATCAGGTTCGCAAGCTCAGCATCGCCCCTAGCTCGTGCTAAATTCTGCTAAACCTCTAGTGGTGAGTCCTCATGATCCGAGGGCTTCATGTTTGGACTTGTTATATTATCTTATGTTTTCAGAAGGTTTGAGTTAGTCGGAGTCTTATCCCTTCAGCCCATCTTTTTTTAGGATTAGAGGCTTTCAGGCTTATGTGTAGTATCTTGTCATTGATGGATGTTTTTTGGTTTGTCATTCCTTACAATTCATGATACGACTTTCACATAGCTTATGATTGATAAGTTAAGTCTTCCGCCTTTCATGAATGAATTAGTATTATGCTCACGTCATGGGTTGACTTGGGGTCTCTCGGGGCTCCTTGTCCTGTGTCTACAATCTGGGTGTACTCTCAGGTCATGAAAAACATGATATCAAATCAATAGTTTTAGATGTGTCCTAGGGAGTCTAAAAGCCCCGTTAGGTAGAGTCTTTTTCATGAGTGTGAAGCTTGCCACGCTTATGACGAAGAGGCTACTGAACGTTCTAGGAAATGTTCCCTTCTTTCATGATCTCTGTCGTGCGGTCAAAATCTCGCCCTCTTTCTAATGCGTGCGTTTCGCGATTGCAGAAACTTATGGATCCCAGAAGGATAATCAGAAGGAGGAACAGAAATGATGAAGTCCACGGGGGTGGCAATGATGATGGGCGTCAGCAAGCCCCACCTATTCAGGAGCCCCAGGCGCCCGAACCAGCTACCTACGCTGAGTTTTGGGTGGAGAATCAAATATTGGTGCAGGCTTTGACCGCTCAGGTCAACCAACAAGTTGTTGCGCATATTCCTCAGAACGGAAATGCAGCGGCAGCTCGAATCAGGGACTTTCTAAGGATGAACCCTCCCGAGTTCACAGGGCAAAAGGTGTACGAGGATCCACACGAGTTCATCAAAGGGATTTGGTTCAAGTAATGGAGGGATATCAGGGCTGCGGGAGCAGGCCCTATCAGCTGGAATGAGTTCCGCATAGCCTTTCTCGACAGGTTCTTCCAGGAAGATGAGGGAACTGAAAGCAACTGAGTTTGTCAACTTAAGCAAGGAAAGATAACGGTGCTGGAATATTCACTTGAGTTCACTCGTGTGTCAAAATATGCCCCGGTGTTAGTAGTGGACCAAAGGGCGCGAGTGAGCAGGTTCATGCAAGGAGTAGCTGAGTATCTGGACAAGGACTGTAGAACTGTCATGCTTCATCATGATATGGACTACCCACAGATAGTCCTCTATGCTCAGCAGATAGAAGCAGTTTATATGAGGTAGAGATAGGCCAAGAGGGCGAGAACTGATAGCCACAGGTTGTCCCAGCCTAAGCCAAGGGGTGAATTCCATAAGCAGTCCCAACACATGTCCACTGCACCAACACCATCTTCAGCCAGTACTCCATCCAGGCCACAAGACGGTCAGAGGATTAGGGCCTCAAGTCGAGGAGTCAGAACAGCATGCGCACAAAGCGAACCTTTCCATCTTGTGCTACTTGTGGAAAGAACCACCCAGGGAAATGTTTGGTGGGCTTAGACGTTTGTTTCGGGTGTGGCAAACCCGGACACAGACTTAAGGATTGCCCTTCAGCTAGGTCAAGGGGTAGTGGAGCCCGCACTTCAGCAGCTAGTTCAGCCGTCCTAGTAGCACGTCAGACTCAGTAGGGTGCTTTGACTGGCTCAGCTGGTGGCCAGCGCCAGAACCAGTTTTATGCACTAAGCTCTCGACAGGAGCAAGAGACTTCTCCCGATGTGGTTATGGGTATGTTGCAAGTTTATCATATTGATGCTTATGCTTTGTTAGATCTGGGGGCCACACTATCTTTCATGACACCTTACATTGCTAGTTACTTTGGAGTCAGTCCTAAAATTATGTCCGAACCATTTTCTGACTCTATCCCGGTTGGTGATTCAGTTGTAGCGAGGTGGGTATATAGAGGTTTCCCTATTACAGTATTACATAAGGTTACCTCCGCAGACTTAGTAGAATTGTCTATGATTGATTTTGACATCATCTTAGGCATGGATTGGTTATTTTCATGTTATGATTCTGTTAATTGTAGAACTCGGGCAGTGGAGTTTCGATTTCCTAGTGAACCGATTTTAGAATGGAGAGGTGGTTCAGTGGTACCTGTAGTTCACTTTATCTCCTATATCAAGGCCAGAAAAATGATTTCGAAGGGCTATATTTAGCACTTGGTTAGGGTTAAGGATGTCACGTATGGGACCCCGACCATTTATTTAGTCCCGGTGGTGTGTCAATATCCCGAGGTATTTCTAGATGACCTACCAAGTGTTCCTCCCGAGAGAGAGATTAATTTTGAAATTGATCTATTACTTGACACGCAACCCATATCAATCCCTTCTTATCGTATGGCCCCAATAGAACTAAAAGAGTTAAAGGAGCAGTTGAAGGATTTGCTAGATAAGGGTTTCATTAGACCGAGTAAGTCCCCATGGGGTGCCCCAGTGTTGTTCGTCCAGAAGAAATACGGTTCCCTATGGATGTGTATTGACTATAGAGAGTTGAACATGGTCACCATCAAGAATAGATACCCTTTACCCTGGATCGATGACTTATTCGACCAGCTTCAAGGTGCCAAATACTTCTCTAAGATAGATCTCAGGTCCGGGTATCACTAGCTCAGGGTTCGGGAGAACAACATCCCAAAGACCATTTTTAGAACCCGGTATGGACATTATGAATTCGTTGTTATGTCTTTTGGGCAAACCAAAGCCCCTAAAGCTTTTATGGATTTCATGTACAGGGTATTTAAGGCATACCTTGATATGTTCATGATCATGTTCATTAACGACATATTGATATACTCCCGGAGCAAGGAGGAGCATGTTGCACACCTAAGGGTGGCAATCCAAACCCTCAAGGACAACCAGCTATACGCCAAGTTCAACAAATATGAATTCTTGGCTGAAATTAGTTGCTTTCTTGGGACATGTAGTGTCAAGCGCAGGTATAAGGGTTGACTCCCAGAAAATAGAATCAGTTAAGAACTGGCCCAAACTAGTAAATCCTTTGGAGATCAGGAGCATTTTGGGCTTAGCAGGTTAATATCGGAGGTTTGTGGAAGGTTTCTCGTCCATTTCAGCCCTATTGAAAAGATTGACTCAGAAAAAGGTGAAGTTCCAATGGTCGGAGACTTGTGAGAAGAGCATCCAAGAATTGAAGGCCAGACTCACTTCAACACCGGTGTTGACTTTATCAGAGGGTACCGAATGCTTCATTGTATATTGTGATGCTTCGAGGGTCGGATTGGGATGTGTATTGATGAAGCACAGGAAATTCATAGCATATGCTTCCAGGCAGTTAAAAACTCATGAGAAGAACTACCCGACCCAAGATCTTGAGTTGGTCGCAGTGGTATTTGCTTTGAAAGTATAGAGACACTACTTCTATGGGGTTCATGTAGATGTATTCACAGATCAAAAGAGTTTACAATATGTGTTCACACAGAAGGAACTAGATCTTCGGCAACGGAGGTGGTTGGAGCTACTTAAGGACTATGACATGAGTGTCCTTTACCACCTGGGTAAGGCCAATGTGGTAGCAGACGTCCTTAGTAGACTTTCTATGGGAAGTGTGTCACATATGGGTGAAGACAGGAAGGAGCTGGCAAAGGAGATACATCGACTTGCACGGTTGGGAGTTAGACTAGTCGGCTCGACCGATGGTGGGGTAGTAGTTCAGAACGGGTCAGAGTCGTCCTTGGTAATGGAGGTGAAGGCTAAACAAGATGAAGATCCAACGTTGGTAAAGTTGAAAGAAGCTATTCAAAGTCAGAAAGTAGAAGTTTTCTCCAAAGGGAGAGATGGTGCGCTTCGGTACCAGGGTCGGTTATGTGTTTCGAATGTAGGGGCTTTGAGAAGCCGGATGTTGCATGAGGCTCACGGGTCCAGATATTCTATACATCTAGGTGCCACTAAAATGTATCATGGCTTGTGGGAAATCTACAAGTGGAATGACATGAAAAGGGATATTGCAGAATTTGTAGCCAAGTGCCCGAATTGCCAACAGGTGAAAGTCGAGCATCAGAGACCGGGGGGTGTACTTCAAGACATCTTCATTCCTACTTGGAAGTGGGAAGAAATCAACATGGAATTTGTAACAGGTTTTCCCCACACTCGTAGACAGCATGACTCCATCTGGGTTGTGGTGGACAGGTTGAACAAGGCTGCTCATTTCCTACCTGTCAAAACCACCGATTCGGCAGAAGATTATGCAAAGTTGTACATCCGAGAGTTGTTAAGGCTGCATGGAGTGCCCTTGTCCATTATATCAGATAGAGGTACGCAGTTCACCTCTCAGTTCTAGAGATCTTTTCAAAAGGGACTTGGTACTCATGTCAAGCTTAGCACGTCGTTTCATTTGCAAGTCGATAGTCGGGCGGAGCGGACTATCCAAACTCTTGAAGAAATGTTGAGAGCTTGTACGATTGACTTCCAAGGTAGTTGGGACGAGCATTTGCCTCTTATTGAGTTCGCCTACAACAACAGCTACCACTCCAGCATACAAATGGCACCGTTCGAGGCTCTTTACGGGTGAAGGTGTAGATCACCCGTTGGGTGGTTTAAAGTTTGTGAGGCTTCGTTAGTGGGGCCAAACTCAGTCCATGAGGCCATGGAGAAAGTTTAGTTGATAAGGGAAAGGCTTAAAACGTCTCAAAGTCGCCAAAACTCTTATGTAGATGTGAGGAGAATGGAGCTTGAGTTCGAGGTCGAAGACTGGGTGTTTCTGAAGGTATCTCCCATGAAGGCAGTAATGAGATTCGAAAAGAAAGGGAAGCTCAGTCCCAGCTATATAGGCCCTTACAGGATTGTGATGCGAGTGGGTAAAGTAGCCTATGAGTTAGATTTACCCTCAAAGTTGGCTTCAGTTCATTCCATATTTCATGTATCTCTCTTGAAAAAGTGCTTGGGAGACCCAGCCCTAGTGGTTCCGGTGGAAAGTGTTGGTGTAAAGGATAGTCTCAATTATGAGGAAATTCCTATTTAAATCTTGGATCATCACGTTCGGAGACTGAGGAAAAAGGAAGTAGCCTCAGTAAAGGTATTATGGAGGAATCAGCATATTGAGGGAGCCACATGGGATGCTGAAGCAGATATGATGGCTAAATACCCCTATTTGTTCCCTACGGGCTCATCTTCAGTTTAAGCTATCAAATTTTTGCCCTAAACCTCTAATGAGTTTATAATGTTCTATTCATGCGAATAATTTTTTTTTGTTATATGATATATGTATGTGATGTCTGAACTCTGGCCATCTATGTGGTTCTCTTTGGGGGTAGTCTTTTCATCAGTTTTCAGCTTGAATGTCAATGATTAGCATCTATATATATATAGTGATTGTTTGTTTCTAGTTTTTCTGCTTGTTTCTAACATTCAATGACGAATTTCCCAAGGGGGAGATATTGTTATACCCTGAGAACCCAAGGATCAGGTCCGAAAGTGAATCAAGAGAAAAATTGGAAAATGTTGCAGCAGTTGCAGAACGGGTCACTTAATGACCGGTGAGGAGGCCAAAGGAGTCGTCAAGTGACTCGTGGGGAAGGCCTGGAAAGATTAGGGACTCGGGGTCCCCACGGGCAAGGGAAAGACTCGTGGTCAGACACCACGAGTTGTTAGGTCAGTCGTGGGGTAAGGGAGAAGGAAAATAGAGGAGGTCAACCAGTGTACTTAATGAGAGAAGGCCATGACTCGTCATGTCGGGCAACGAGTCATGGAATGAGTAGTTGGATGACATAATAGTGAGCAGGTGTAAGGGAGGTAGTGTACTCGATGAAAGCTGGTAAGGAGTCATTTTATCGGGGCACGACTCGTCGTGTCCTCCGTTATAAGCCAAAGGAAATTTCCACTGAGCTTGACAAAATGACCAGATGACTCGTTACTCCTGGAAACGAATAATCAGGTCGCCCGTTAGGGCACCTGACAGTTATTTCCTGCGATTTAGTAAGGCCCCTCTCATAATTTCCTACACTCCTAAGACCTAAACTACGTCGTTTTGAGGTTGGAACCAGGTATTTTAAAGGGGAAAAATTCCTAAAAACTTCATTTCTATTCACATAAGATTGAGAGAAGTAGGAAAGGGAATTCAAGTGTCTTCTCCAAAATTCATCAAGAATCTACCTAGGGTTTTCAAGGAAGTTAGGAGACTCGTTCCGAGTACGTGGGGTGTTTAATGGGTAGTTTAGTCCCTACCCATTCCCAAATTTCTCCCTAACTCTATGTTTAAGCTACCAACTTTTGATGGGTCATAACTCCTAATGCATGTTTCCTCAAAAAAAATTGATATGAGCATGATGTAGTATGTCTAAACTCATGGGTTGAATTATTGGGCTGTTTCCACTTATTTTACTTAATATTTGATGAATTAATTCTTAAAAGCTCAGGTCCCCAAATCATGGCATTTTTAGTAAAAGTCATAGCTATGGTGATTTTTAAAGCATGATATATGAACTCTTGAATTTAAGCATGTTATCAGTTACCCATGATATTATGATAACGTTTCCTATAAGTTTAAGTATTTCAAGTATGTTTGAAATTTTGGGTAATTCCCACATGTCGCTTGTGGTTTTATAAACTATGATTCTTGGCTGACTCACAGACCCAATTCCATGGCTTGGATTATGAATTTGCAAGCATGATATAATTCTCACGATCTAACTAGCCTTGCATGTCATGTATGAATTTCTATGAGCATGTTGCATGTTTTGGGAGTAGTACTTGACACCGAGTAGGTTCAGGGCCTAGGTTACGCCCTGAATCTCAGAACTGCGTGCCACCGTAGGATCATGCTTAGGACCTCCTCAGTGACGGTCCCCTATGCCCTACAGGGCCTTCATGAGTGATATCACGCCTTCATGGTTCATATCCTTGGCAAGGTATGAACGGCCTCCCGACTAGGCGTATAAGTCGGACTTCATGTGTGCTCATGTGGAGTATGTCGGTTACAGAAATCTCCCATTGTTCCTAATTGTTTTGAAATATGCATGATTATGTTCTTTTGGCTCAAGTTATGATTTTTGAAATGTTTTCCCCGCATGTTATAACTTTGACGAGTTTAAGAATATTTTTGGAAATATTGAGACTTACGATATATTTATGGTTTCGATTTTATGTTCATGATGTCCCCACTCCTATAACTTTTATGTTGTTAAGTATTGTTTTGCATACCTTACATACTTAGTGCTTTCGGAGTACTGACTCATATATTTTCAGGATCTGGTTTGCAGGCTCAGCATCGCCCCTAGTTCGTGCTCAATTCTACTAAATCTCCAGTGGTGAGTCCTCATGATCCGAGGGCTTCACGTTCGAAGTTGTTAAATTATCTTATGTTTTCAGAAGGTTTGGGTTAGTCAGGGTCTTGTCCCTTCATCCCGTCTTTTTTTATGATTAGAGGCTTTCAGACTTACGTGTAGTATCTTGTCATTGATGGAAGTTTTTCGGTTTGTCGTTCCTTACAATTCATGATACGACTTTCACTTAGCTTATGATTTATTAGTTAAGTCTTTTTGCCTTTCATGAAAGAATTAGTATTGTGCTCACTTCATGGGTTGACTTGGGGTCTCTCAGGGCTCCTTGTCCCGTGTCTACGATCCAGGTGTACTCTCGGGTCGTGAAAACATAATTGTATGCAACTTTAGACTTGTGTGTGCAATCAGATGTTACATTTGTTTAGACTTACCGTTATGCTATTTGTGATGATCTTCCGCTTATCTATGAATGAGTTAGATGTATGTTCATGCCATGGATTGACTTGGAGCCTCTCAGGGTTTCTTGTCCCGTGTCTCGATTCGGGCCTATCTTCGAGTCGTGACAGTAGTGGTGTCTGCAGCTGATGTACCTGCTATACTTGGCTTCTTGCTGGTGTAGTCATAATTTTGGTAATCGCATTCACCAGCTGGCTAATGTCTCCTCTAATTGCCACAACACCATCCACCTCAACCTTCCCAGGCACCTTTGCTGCTGCGAATCCTATGCCTAAGTATTGATAATCTTGACTTCCCGTTGACATGAGGTTCAAGAGAGCCTCAATTTCATCATAACTCTTGGACAGAATCTGTCCCTGTGTGGTAGAGTCAACCAGGATCTTTGACCGGGTTTCAAACCCTCTATAAAGTGGTGCAAATTATCTCATTAGGTTTCATGTGATGCAGACAATCTCTCAAATAACCTTGTGTAACATTCCCACGCCTGAGCCAAAGTCTCACCATCTTTCTATACAAACCTAAAAATCTTCTCCCTCAACTCCTTGGTTCTCCTTGAAGAGAAAAACCTATTCATAAATTTGCTGGAAAGAACCTCCTATGCAGTGATGGAACCTACTGGCTCATTTTGAAGCCACTCCTTGGCTTCACCAATCAGTGATAATGAAAATAAAGTTAGCTTCACATATTTGTCTGATACATTCTGGTAATGGAAATTCTCGCTCAGATCCACCAACGTCATCAGATGCTTGTGGGGATCCTCGTGCAGCTTATCCTGATATTGGCAAGTGTATTGGACCAACGGCATGATTCCTTCTTTCAGCTCAAAGTTCCTAATAATTGTCGGCTTGACGATCGCTTTAGAAGCGTTCTCAACGTTTGGCCTAGCAAAGTTCAACACTGGAACTCTCTCTTTGTTGTTGCCCTATGCCTGACATTGTTCTCCACGATTAACCTTCTAAAGGTCCTCTCAATTTTAGGACCAAGAGAAGCCAAAGGTGATTCTTGACTTCTCGTACTTGGCATACACTAAGCACATAATCCTATAAACTTTACAAAAACAAAGAAACAAATGTAAAATACGGAATAGCATAATAAAATCCTAACCTACAAATGACCAAAAACTATACAAGTCCCTCACAACATAGCAAAAACATGATATTGCCCAAGCGCACACTAGTGCACGTGGTTGTCAAGTAATATAGGACTGGAAGCCTCGATTTTCGGACGTGCATAGACTTATCAGTTCAATCATTATAAGGTTATAACATTATTAAGCTAATCTAACAAAACAATTAATAGGGAAATAGTACTTAGATGGCACAAAATTTGTCTGTCAAGTCAAACTAAGAAGCATCATTGTATTTAAAACAAATAAATAAAAATTTGGGGGTTCAAAAGATTGAAATTAAAATGTAAAAATAACTATTGATCAGTCAACAAGATACCCAACTCGAATTAACAAAAGTGAGCAAGAGCTAGCGGTATGCTTTTGAATGGAGTATCAATTGCATTAGAATTGACTAGACAATCGAATTATTACTTATAAATATAAACAACCATGGGCGAGGTGGAACCCGATATTTTTCAACCACAAGGGTGCCTTTTGCCTAGAGTTTTCTCAAACCCCAAGGTCCCAAACAATATAGCCGATAAGACTTGGGTCAGATTTGAGCTACTTCTAGCCTCAAATCTCTCATGGTGAAGGATTATGGATATTAGCTATCTCTAGGATAACCCCACATAATCAATACCCAATGACCCACCATTGCTTTCTCACTCATACTCAATTTCTCCTTTTCAAGCAAAAATAGAGCAAGTAAACATCACCCATATTTTGCAACTATGAGTAATTTAATTATAAATTGGGAGAAAACAACATATTTATATTAAATGAGTAATCTAAAACCACCCAATTCAATTGAACCCCAATTAATGCGTACACCCCTAGAAAAGAGATATAGCTACTCGTTAATAAGAAATACAACATTAAATCAACAATTAAACTCATGACATTCATCATCAAGAGTTAAATTTAAGCTCACAAATGTCTTCAATGGAGGTTGTTTACCTTGAAGAAGAAGAAGAAGGAAAAAGCTATGCAATATTCTATCTCTCTCTAACTTTCTAGTCTCTACAAATCTTGAAGGAATATTCTAGTTCTTTCTAAAAAAATATACAGAAATAGGTCAAAATGCTCCTAAATTTCCGTGTTGGATGATTTTCCCTTCCTACAGATGGTTTCACTTGCGAGTCACCAGCATTCTGCTGGTGCCCATCCACGGAATGCTACTGCGTTGCAGGTGCTAAGGCAGTGAGCCTGGGTTCAATCGGCGGTAGCACCGGTGGTTCGCAGGTGCTGACCCGCGTTCCGCCGATGCTCATTCCACTCTAGTCCAGTAGCTTCTATGTTCCAACTGGCGTTTTGCTGGCTCCATATGGTGGGGCGCCGGTTCCATCCAATCATGTTTCGGTCCTGTTCTTAAATTCCATGTTTTTGCCCAAGTTCTTGCATTCTTTTCTTAAATTAACTAACTACAAAACTAAAGAGAAATAGCATAAAATCCTATTAAATGATTTGAAACCTAAGAAAAAGCTCATGTTTAAAATTCTAATGAGTTGGTAAATTACCAACTCATCAAACCCCCAAACTTGAATCATTGTTTGTCCTCAAGTAATGCAATTCATTACATCTAAACTTAGGAATAAGCATATCATATGAGATTATGCACAAGGGACCACTACAACCTAGACAACCCCAAAAATTGCTCACTAACACAAGGGAAAAACGATACTCAACACTTTATGCAAATGCTTCAATAGATGACCACAATCAATTTGGCAGAATTCACGTTTAATTCCTTCAATTAAAATAAGGGGCCTTGTTGTTCACAGCAATCTTATAGAGCATCTCAATTCATTAGAAATTCAAATTCAAAGTTTTCCTTCAAGCTCACCATAATCTTCTCTCAATCATATCTTTTAGCACGTGCAAGCATGTCCCCCAAGGAAGTGATGCTACTCACAACAAGAGAGAATCTCATTTAGTTATCAAGAAATTCACACTCAAGGGATTATAGAATGAAATAGGTACACTCACTCTCACAAAGAAATTCTCATGCACATAACTTGACCAATAGGATTGCCCTTTGTGTAATTCGCCACTAATGTAGAGTTGCTAGACTTAAAATCAATTAGGACCTGGAGGTCTTGATGTACTCTAGGGGTAAAGGTAGGATGTTATTTATGTTCTAATGACTAGAACCTCCCTAATGCCCTTTTGTGAATCTTATTACGTGCTCCATTTTCCTCTTAAATTACCCTCTCCTTATTCTCCTTGACTTTATTCCCACTTTTGAAACGGGAGCCCTCCTTATCTCTCCTTAGTAACCATTTTCATCTTATTTGATAAAGAGCCAACATCTTTTTACAATTCAATTCTTTTTTACTCAAGAAATTCATTCATTCTTTTCATGATATGGTGCTACCTCACATTGAAGTTCACATTGTTTTTCCCATTTTCCTTCTTGCAACCCCTAAACTTAGGCTTTTGCCATATCTTTCCCTTTTCTATTCTCACACTTTTGGGACTTCGAGCATCATCTTTTCATTTCTTATAATAATTAACACTAGGGGGGATGGGTGCCAAAGAGGAATTACAAAAATGTTTTGGTCTTGTAATGTGGTTGCCAAGAGAAAAGCTTAAAAGCTCAACATGGGCAAATAAAGATTCATGCTCAAGGAGGTCATATAGGTAAAATAGCTATCCAAAAGAAAGCCTAAAATCATCTTCCAAGTGTAACTACATCTAAGAGTTCACCTTAAGTCACATTTGGGGCAAGTTCTAGATAATTGTTCATGCAAGAGAATTAAACTAAAACCTTTCCCACAAAGAATCACCCCATCAAGGGTTTCACACCATTTCCATTACCACATCAAGAATCATAAAACAAGATCACATGAGAATCAAGACGCTAAACAAAGAATGTGTAATTTATGACAAATGTTTATTCAACTTCTCAAATTCAAATGCCCCTTTGTTTCTCAAAATTCTTTTTTTTCAACAGCCATGCAATTTAAGAAAATTTTTCTGATGGTACCTTTTGGAAGCCATTGCAATTATTGACTCAAAAGAACTTAAACTCGCTGTTTTCATTTAAGAAAGTAACCTCTCAATCCATCATTGGGAAATGCCACCTGGTTCGACAACAAAATAAAAGAAAAGAAAATTGCTTCTTGGAAAAGAATCAAGGTATAAAGAAAACCCATAGGAGTTTATTCACTAACTATTATAAACAAAAGGCGATAATTGAAATTTGGGTCTATAACCTTTTGCAATTTAAAATGATCCATCATTGGCACTAATAATTTAAGAACAACTTTTTATTCAATCATTGTTTTCTTCTTTTACGAGCCCGACAAAGCCTCAACAAATAACTACATCACAAACAAACTTTTCAAATCATCTTGATAAGGGCAACAACCAAACAACAATTCAAAATTACCAATCCCCCAACACCAGAAATTTTTTCCGACGATGGCAACACAAATACAAATACAAAGCCCGACAAAGGCACCAAAATTCAACAACAATAATAATAACCAAAAGAGAGAGATACTCATCCAACCCCCGACTAAAAATAATAAATTGTCCCTAATGTATGCATGCAAAGCAAGAGAGGGTAAGAACTCCCTAATGTGGTCACTCATCATCATCATCATCCTCAGCCGCAGCATCCACACCATGGCCATCATCTCCTAAATCCTTATCATCATCGCCTAAGCCCTCCAACAAGTCGTCTATGGGGCCACGGGCTATAAACAGGGCATCCACTCATGTCGGGAACCTACATTGGTGCCCGACTTCTCAATTCTTGAATTTTAGCCCGGAGAGATGTGACTGCCCCCTCCAAAACATCCACTCGAGAGAACAATTAGCTCAAGCTATCATACACAAACATCATCCTTTTAAATAATCTTGGCAATCAGAGCAAGTGAAACTTTTAACCAATTTTTAGAGTTGGCTCTCGTGGGAATATGTCATCTCCACAAGCTTATGGAGGCCGCTTGGGTGAGAAGATGTGGAAGGGGGTGAGGATCCTCTAATAAATGCTTCGCCGGAAGCATAGCCTGATGACTCAGGATGTGGCATGTTGAGAACGGGGGCAATGGGAGTGTCCTCTCTACCATAGGAAATGGACTCCTCAGGGACCTCAAAGGCTTGCATCCTCTTCCGCTTGCTATGAGGGGCTTCCACATCCCTCTTCCTATTAACAGTGATCACACTGATAGCAGAGCTAGGGAATTCATCCGGGAACAGTGGCACTGCTACTTGAAGGCAAAGCTAGGAAATGAGCAGGCATAGGGCATTGAAATTCCAGCTAGCCTTGCCTTTCCTTTTATTTTTGTTGCCACTATTTCCTCAATGTTTAGGGGTACCCTAGTCATAATACAAGCAATGTGAATAGTCGTCTCCAAATTGACCCATTGATCATTCTTCGAGGGTATGATGCAACTGCAAAAAAAATCAAGACACAACTTGGCCTAAAACTTCAAATCCTACCTAGAGATCTCACCCCCAATGGATGCCTAGAAAGGCTGGCTAATTCAATACATAGAGTTATCTGGC
Source organism: Datura wrightii (assembly GCA_035772735.1). NCBI lineage: Eukaryota > Viridiplantae > Streptophyta > Magnoliopsida > Solanales > Solanaceae > Datura > Datura wrightii. Next base: position 36,298,084 of record JASDFA010000023.1, on the reverse strand, counting down.
TGAATTGATTTTCCTTGTTGGCCACTCTTTTGGTGTACTCGGTTCCAATGTCAATTCATCAGCCCAAAATAACGCATTGATGGAAGTTAGGGTGATATCGACCTCCACACCCCTGATCTGGAATGAAGGTAGGCATGGGCAATCAACAGCTTTCCCTCTGTGATTCATGGCCTCCTGTTGTTCCTGATATGAAGCATAGAACTAAAGCACCATGTTGGTGTAATACTCTAGCAGCATCTAAGCAAAACCATGCCATTATCAGTGGTCGAACTAGGCAATGATGTTGGGGAAGTCACCCCTCAGCCCCACCAAATCAAACCTCTTCTCAACTGTAATAAAGCACCCTTCACAAATAGCATAGTGGCCCTTCATGACAGGCACACCAAATATGATGGCTTCTCTTGTGTTGGCAGGTGCTGAGGTTGACTTAACTTTCCCTTTTCCCTAGCTTTTGGATGTAGCTGGGCTTTTCTCTTGTTGGATTGTAAAAGCTGGATTGTTTGGATGAAATCATGATCTGTAAAGCCACGTTAGTGCCACACAAATAATATGTCACGACCTGAACGTAACCCCGGATTATAACACTGGACAAGGAACCCCAAGAGGCCCCAAGTCGACCCATGGCATAAGCATACATCTAACTTCATTCACTTTAAGTAGAAGACTGAACATAAGGCAGAGCGGAAACGTAAACATAACACGACATAATATAACATTCAGAAACTCTAGACATATACATAAGTTGAGTACTATATACTGTTTGAAATCCAGTACTGTATAAGATGGGTTGATGGGACAACACCCCCAACTAACCCCGCGAAATACTAAAACATAGAGTAACATAAATGTCTAGTCAAATGGCCATTGGAACATGAGGACTCACCAACAAAGATGAGAGTGAACTCTGAGATGGTCTAATAATGAGGATGAGCCTGAGAGTCGAGTCGTGTATCATGAAACAATACAACATAGAAAGTACGCGATTAGTACGCGGAATGTACTGAGTATGCAAGGTAAGTAAAATGGACATTTTAAATACAAAAAAATACATAAAACATAATAAGAGTAGGACATCATGCTCATGACATAAATATCATAACATAACATAACATAAGGCTCAAGTTTTTCTAAGCATTCATAACACATTCGTAATCTTAAGCATGAGAGGAAAAGCTATATTGAACATAACTTGAGCCAATATACGTAATCATAAACATACATAAATCATGAGGAATAGTGGGAGATTCTCTTAACCGACATACCCCATATGAGCACACATGAAGTCCGACTTGTGACCCTAGTGGGGAGGGTGTCCGTACCTTGCCAAGGGTAGAACCATAAAAGTGTGATATCACCATGAAAAGGGACAATTGGGCCATGGACAGTCACAAAGGAGGTCCCAACATACCTACAGTGGCATGTAGTTTCTGAGGTCCGAGGCAGAACCTAGGCCCCGAACCTACTCGGTGTTAGATACTACTCCCAAAACATATGTAGTGCTCATAGTAAATTATGCATGAATTCATGGGCTAGTTAAATCATCATAATTATAAAGATACTTGTACATACGTGAACTTGCCATGACATAAGGCCCGTGAGTTGGCCATAGCATAATTCATAAATCATAGGCTTAATACATTCTTGTAGATCATACTTATGCCTTGCAAATATTCAAATCATGATGGGTATTTGAATAAATCAATATTTCAAATAATAAATCATGATGGATTTGTAAATATTAATAATTGAAGTAAAGATCATAACCCGATTCATCATAGATCATATATAATTGGGCTTAATTTAGTAGAAATCAAAATCAATAATCTTATAATCAAAGTAGTTGTAAAATCTCATCAAAATTCATAAATTATGATGAAATTTTTGACATATAAAACCCATTAGAAAATCATTAGAATTCCTCAAAATTCAAGTTGAAACCCCATAAGATTTTTGATCAATTTTCATAAATTATGAGAGATTAGGTATGGGTGTGAACGGAAACACGCATTCATAATCCTACATACCTGGGTAAGTTCAGATTGTAACGTTCCTTGAATGCCTAATGGAGAATTGATAGGAAAAAGCTTGAATCTATGTTTTATCACTCCAAAATTCTCTTAATTTGCATGCATGGGAATGGCTTATGCAAGAGGGACTTAACCTATCTTATCATGCCCAGAAAATACATAAAACGATGTAGTTTAGGGCCTTAGAGCATAAAAAGATCGAAAATACCCTTAATGAAATTTCCCTAAAAAACTACCCTGGAAGACCGACTAATCCCACGAGTCATTGCGTGAAACCACGACTCATGGTATCTAGTTGTTGGGTCCACTATTTCAATTCATGTTTCAGATTCTTCCCACGACTCGATAGGATGAGTCATTGGTTCAAATTACGGGTCGTTAGATCGATTGATGCCAGCCCCTTTCTCAAACCTAAACTTCCTTACCACGAACCTCATCACGACTCGTGGTTGTTTCCAACGAGTCATGGTAACCATCCGTTAGATGCACTAGAAATTCTAGCAACCAACAACAACTGGTGACCATGGGTCGTCACTTCTCAGCACAAGTTGTTGGCTGACCCGTGGTATCCCCAACTGCCAAGGCACAACTTCTCCAACTATTGCAAACAACGACCCTTCGTTCCAAGCAATGAGTCGTTGCTTTGTTCGTTGTCACCACTACCACCAGGACCTACCTAACCACGACTACAAGCAACTACTCATGGTTTCCAACCACGAGTCGTGACATCATCCGTCCTATGACTTTTCCCTAGTTTTTTGGTCAACTTTAAATTTTGATCTCGGGTCTAATCTTAGGCATTTTCGGGGTATTACAATATCTCCCCCTTGGGAACATTCATCCTCAAATGTTGGGAACAAGAAGAAATCAATGACATGCAATCACCACACCCCAAAATACTGATCACTTAACCAGAAAATTAGCAGAATGACTACCTCCGATGCTTATCACATAGCTAAACTGATTTCATGCTTCACATACACATCCAAATACATAAAAGAAACCTGAACACATGATTTGAACATGAAAACTAAATAGAGTTATAGGGAAAAACTAATACCTCAAGTTGGAACTGAGACGGTAAAGAATAAGTGTTGGTATTTAGTCATCATATCCTCTTTGGCATCCCACGTAGCTCCTTCGACATGCTGGTTTCTCCATAATACTTTCACTAAAGCTACTTCCTTGTTCCTTAGCTTCCGAACCTGATGATCTAATATTTCCACCGGAACCTCCTCATAGCTAAGGCTATCTTTTACACTAACGCTGTCTACCGGGACTACTAGAGCTGGATCTCCTAAACAATTCTTCAAAAGGTAGACTACTAGAGCTGGATCTCCTAAACAATTCTTCAAAAGGGATACATGAAACATAGGATGCACAAGAGACAACTCTAAGGGAAAATCCAACTCATACGTGACCTTACCAACTCTCTTCACGATCCGGTAGGGACCAACATAGCGGGGACTTAGTTTTCCTTTCTTCCCAAACCGCATTACTCCCTTCATGGGAGATACCTTCAAAAACACCCAATTATCCACCTCGAACTCCAACTATCTCCTCCTCACATCCGCATAGGACTTTTGACGACTCTGAGCGGTATTTAGCTTGTCCCTTATCAACTAAACCTTCACCATAGCCTCGTGAACCGAATCTAGAAAGTAATCATCCAACAACCTTTGAAGTCCATCACACATGCTCTTAACATGTCCTCGAGATTCTGGATCATTCGTTCTGCTTGGCCATCCATTTGTAGATGAATAAACTTTGCTGAGTTTAATTTGAGTCCCAAGCCCTTTTTGGAATGACTGCCAAAACTGAGAGGTAAATTGACTACCTCGGTCATAAATAATGGGCATGGGCACTCCATGTAACCAAAACAACTCTTGGGTATACAGTCTGGCATAATCATCCGCTAAATCTGTGGTTTTTACCGGTAGAAAATGTGAAGCCTTGGTTAACCTGTCTACCACAACCAAAATGAAATCATATTGACGGTGAGTACGAGGTAGTCCCGTGATGAAGTCCATACTAATATCTTCCCACTTCCAATTAGGAATGTTGATATCCTGAAGTACTCCTCCTAGCCTTTGATGCTCAACCTTTACTTGCTGATAGTTCGGGCACTTGGCTACGAATTCTTCAATATCCTTCTTCATGCCATCCCACCAATAGATTTCTGGTAAATCACAAGACATTTTTGTGGCACACGGATGGATGGAAACCTAGATCCATGGGCCTCATGAAATATCCATCCCCTCAAATCATCAACATCTGAGACTCATAGACGGTCCTGGTATCGAAGCACACCATCTCCCGCTTCGGAGAAGACCTCTACCTTTTGACTTTGAATGGCCTCCTTCAACTTTACCAAAATTGTGTCCTCATCTTGTCTATCTTTTACATCAGTCACCAAGGACGATTCTGATCCGCTTTGAAAAACAACATCGCTATTAGTGGAGTCAACAGTCTAACCTCCAACCTTGTGAGTCGATGTACATCCTTCACCAACTCCTTTTTCCCTTCATCCATGTGGGACACACTCTCCATGAAAAGTCTGCTAAGTGCATCCGCTACCATATTAGCCTTACTCATATGGTAAAGAACACTCATATCGTAGTCTTTGAGTAACTCTAACCACTTCCTTTGTCGTAGATTGAGGCCCTTATGTGTGAACACATACTATAGACTTTTGTGGTCCGTAAACGCATCCACGTGGACCCTATACAAGTAATGTCACCGTATCTTCAATGTGAATACCACCACGGCCAACTCTAGATCATGAGTAGGGTAATTCTTCTCATGAATCTTTAACTGTCTAGAGGCATATGCTATTACTTTCCCCCGCTGCATCAATACACACCCGAGACTGATTCTCAAGGCATCACAATACACCAAAAAACCATTCGTACCCTCGGGTAGGGTAAACATTGGTGCAGTAGTAAGTCGAGTCTTCAACTCTTGGAAGCTCTTCTCACAAGCCATCGACCATTGGAACTTCACCTTTTTTTTGAGTCAGCTTGGTCAAAGGTGCTACAATTGATGAAAAACCCTCAAAAAATCTTCGGTAGTAGCCAGCTAGGCCCAAGAAACTCCAAATATCCAAAGGATTCACCGGTCATGGACAATTCTTCACCGCCTTGATTTTCTGAGAATCTACTTTTATACCTTCGCTTGATAGCACATGGCCCAAAAATGCTACTGAGTTCAACCACAAATCACACTTGCTGAACTTCGCATACAACTGATCCTTGAGAGTCTAAAGCACTACTCTCAAATGCGCGACATGCTCCTTCTCGCTCCTAGAGTATATAAGGATATCATCAATGAACACGATCATGAGCATGTCCAGGTATGGCTCTAACACCCTGTTCATCAGGTACATAAAGCTATAGGAGCATTTGTTAGTCCAAAAGACATAACTATAAACTCATAATGACCATACTGTGTCTTGAAGGATATCTTCGGGATATCACACTCCCGAACCCTGAGCTGATGACACCGAAACCTGAGATTTATCTTTGAGAAACACCTTGCACCCTGAAGATTGTCAAACAAATCAACAATCCTGGGTAGAGGATACTTGTTCTTAACGGTGACTTTTTTCAATTGTCGATAATAAATGCACATTCGAAGCGAACCATCCTTCTTTCAAACAAATAAGACTGGTGCACCCTATGGAGACTTGCTCAGTCTAATGAAGCCCTTATCTAACAGGTCCTTCAACTAATCCTTCAACTCCTTTAGCTCGGGTGGAGCCATTCTATAAGGAGGAATGAAGATAGGCTTTGTGTCGGGTAGAAGATCAACATCAAAATCGATTTTTCTCTCAAGAGGAACACCTGGTATCATCCGAAAATACTTTTGGGTACTCATGCACCACCAGAACTGACTGAATAGTCGGGGCCTCAGACTCAACATCCTTAACCCTATCTAGATGATACATGAATTCCTTAGAAATCATCTTCCTAGCCTTAAGATATGAAATAAACTGACCTACTGGTACAACCGAACTACCCTTCCACTCCAAGACTGATTCACTCAAAAAATAGAATTCCACCGCACGAGTTCTACAATTTACAAAAGCATAACACGCATACAACCAATCCATTCCAAGAATAATATCAAAATCAGTCATGGATAACTCGACAAGGTCTGCGGAGGTTACTTTATGCAATATAGTGACTGGGCATCCTCTATACACTCGCCTAGCTACAACCGAATCAACAATAGGAGTAGAAACTGAAAATGGTTCTGACAGAGTCTCGGGACTAACTCCAAAGCTACTAGCAATGTAAGGAGTACAAAAGACAAAGTAGCCCCCAGATCTAGAAAAGCATAAACATCAATATGAAAAACATGCAACATACCAATGACCACATACGGGGAGACCTCCTGCTCCTGACGGGGTGATAAAGCATAGAACCTATTTTGGCACTGACCGCCGGCTGAACTAGTCGAGGCACCCTACTGAGGGGGACATGTTGCTGGAGCGGCCGAACTAGCTGCTGGCATACGGGCTCCACCGCCCCTGATCTGGCTGAAGGGCAATCCCTGAGCCTGTGTCCAGGTTTGACACACTCAAAACAAGCATCTGAACCAACTAGGCACCTCTTTGAGTGGTTCTTGCCACACTTTGCACAATCTAGAAAAGTGCGCTCCATCTGCATGCTATCCTAGCCTTTCGAGTCTATGGCCCTACTCCTCCGATCCCCTCTGAATCTAGATAGCGCACTGGCTGATGATGTTGCTAGAGAAATAGACCTATGCTTAGATAGCTAACACTGTCCACCACCTGATCTGGCCTGAGAACTCCCATAACTATCGGTCCTGGCCCTCTTGGCCTCTCTCTACCTCCGATATACCGACTCCATCTGCCAAGCATGCAACACAATTTGGGGAAAGTCTATATCCCGATGTAACATGGCGATCCTACAGTCCTAATCCAAATAGTCCGTCACTCTATGTACAAAACGGCTAACCCGAGCCCTCTGGTCCGCCACCAACTCTAGCGCATACTTGGATAGATGGGTAAACTCCAATGCGTACTCCTGAACGGACATGTCACCCTGCTTTAAGTTAACAAACTCAGTTGCCTTAAGCTCCCTCATCTCTCCAGGGAAAAAACGATCCAAGAATGTCGTGTGGAACTCTTCCCAACCATGTGCCTGTACCCACTGCCCTAGAATCCCTCCACTGCTTTAATCATATGTGAGCCACCCCCTTTAGCTGATAGGAGGCCAAGTCAACACAATCTCCATTGGTCACCCCTATAACCTGGTTGATCTTTAGAATTTCCTCAATGAAATCATGTGAATCTTCATCCACCTTGGACCCAAGGAACTCTGGAGGGTTCATCCTTAAGAAATCTCTAATCCGAGCTGACTCCGATTGCCATTTTGTGGGATATGCGCAACAACCTTCTGGTTGACCTGAGTGGTCAAGGCCTGCGCCAACATCTGGATAACTGGGGCTCCTAAATAGGTGGGGCCTGCTGATGCCCATGACCATTGCCATCTTTATGGCCTTCACCATTTCCATTTCTTATTCTGTTCATTCTTCTGGGAGCCATGATTCTGCAATCACGAATAGCACAAATTAGAAGGATAGAAAGACTTCTTATCGCACGACATAGATCATGAAAGAAGGGAACATTTCCTAAACGTCTCGCAGCCTCTTCATCATAAGTGTGGCGTGCTTCACACCCATGAAAAAGACTCTACTTAACGCAGCTTTCAGACACGCTAGGACACTTCAAAACCTATTGATCTGATACCAAGTTTGTCATGACTCGAACGTAACCTCGGATCGTAACACGGGAAAAGGAACCCCAAGAGGCCCTAAGTCAACCCATGGCATAAGCATACATCTAACATCATTCACTTTAAGCGGAAGACTAAACATAAGGAATAGAGGAAACGTAAACATAATATGACATAACATAACATTCAAAAACTCAAGACATATACATAAGTTGAGTACTACATACTGCATGAAAGCCTCTACTGTATAAGATATGCTGATGGGACAACACCCGCAACTAACCCGGCCAAATACTGAAACATAGAATAGCATAAATGTCTACTCAAACAGTCCTCAGAATATGAGGACTCACCAACAAAGCTGAAAGTGAACTCTGAGATGGTCTAAGGATGAGGATGTTCCTAAGAGCCTGGTCCTGTATCATGAAACAATACAGCATAGAAAGTATGTGGTCAGTACGTGGAATGTACCGAGTATGCAAGGTAAATACATAAAACTCATAAACCATCATAAGAGTAGGACATCATGCTCATGACATAAATATCGTAACATAACACAACATAAGGCTCAAGGTTTTCGAAGCATTCATAACACATTCGTAATCTTAAGCATGAGAGGAAAATCTATATTGAACATAACTTTAGCCAACATACGTAATCATAAACATGCATAAATCATGAGGAACAGTGAGAGATTCTCTTAACCGACATATCCCATATAAGCACACATGAAGCCCGACTTGTGACCCTAGTCGAGAGGGTGTCCATACCTTGCTAAGGGTAGAACCATGAAAATGTGATATCACCATGAAAAGGGCCAATTTGGTCAGGGATAGTCAAGAAGGAGGTCCCAACATACCTATGATGGCATGTAGTTTATGAGGTCCGAGACAGAACCTAGGCCCTGAACCTACTCGACATTCGATACTACTCCCAAAACATATATAGTGCTCATAGTATAATATGCGTGAATTCATGAGTTAGTTAAATAATGATAGTTAAAAACATATTTGTACATATGTGAACTAGCCATGACATAAGGCTCGTGAGTTGGCCATAACATAATTCATAAATCATAGGTTTTATGCATACTTGTAGATCATACTTATGCCTTACAAATCATCAATCATAATGGGTATTTGAATAACTCATCTTGTCACGACCCGAACGTAATCCCGTATCGTAACACGGGACAAGGAACCCCGAGAGGCCCCAAGTCGACCCATGGCATAAGCATACATCTAATTTCATTCACTTTAAGAGGAAGACTAAACATAATGGATAGAGGAAACATAAACATAACATGACATAACATAACATTCGGAAACTCTGGACATATAAATAAGTTGAGTACTACATACTGTGTGAAAGCCTCTATTGCATAAGATGGGTTGATGGGACAACAACCCCAACTAACCCGGCAAAATATTGAAACATAAAATAACATAAATGTCTATTCAAATCGCCCTCAGAACATGAGGACTCACCAACAAAGCTGAAAGTGAGCTCTAAGATGGTCTAAGGATGAGGATGAGCCTGAGAGCCAGGTCTTGTATCATGAAATGATACAGCAAAGAAAGTATGCGGTCAGTACGTGGAATGGACCGAGTATGCATGGTAAGTAAAACGGACATTTTAAATACATAAAACTCATAAAACATCATAAGAGTAGGCAATCATGCTCATGACATAATTATCGTAACATAACATAACATAAGGCTCAAGGTTTTCAAAGCATTCATAACACATTCGTAATATTAAACATGAGAGGAAAAGTTATGTTGAACATAACTTGAGCCAACATACTTAATCATAAACATGCATAAATCATGAGGAATAGTGAGAGATTCTCTTAACCGACATACCCCATATGAGCACACATGAAGCCCGACTTATGACCCTAATCGGGAGGGTGTCCGTACCTTGAAAAGGGTAGAACCATGAACGTGTGATATCACCATGAAAAGGGCCAATTGGGCCGGGGATAGTCACAAAAGAGGTCCCAACATACCTACGGTGGTACGTAGTTTATGAGGTCTGGGGCAGAACCTAGGCCCTGAACCTACTCGATATTCGATACTACTCCCAAAACATATATAGTGCTCATAGTATAATATGCGCGAATTCATGGGCTAGTTAAATCATGATAATCATAAACAACTTGTACATACATGAACTAGCCATGACATAAGGGCCGTGAGTTGGCCATAACATTAATCATAAATCATAGGTTTCATGCATACTTGTAGATCATACTTATGCCTTGCAAATCATCAAATCATAATGGGTATTTGAATAAATCCATATTTCAAATTATAAATCATGCTGGATTTATAAATATCAACAACTGAAGTAAAGATTATAACCCGATTCATCATAGATCATACATAATTGGTCTTAATTTAGTAGAAATCGAAATCAATAATGTTATAATCAAACTAGTTCTAAAATATTTTCGAAATATAAAAACCCATTAGTAAATCATTAAAATTCCTCAAAATTCAAACTGAAACCCCATAAGATTTTTGATCAATTTTTATAAATTATGAGAGATTGGGCATGGGTGTGAACGGAAACTCCCATTCATAACGCTACATACCTTGGTAAGATCAGATTTTAAGGTTTCTTGAATGCCTAATGGAGAATTTAAGGGGAAAGCTTGAATATGTTCTTGATCACTCCAAAATTCTCTTAATTTGCATGCATGGGAATTTTGGGCAGAATTATATGCCCAAGTGATGCTCAAATGCTCTATTTCGTCTTGTTTATCTATCATTATTTGTACATTCTCATGTGATTTGTAGTTAAAATGTAAATTTATACTAACCAACATGATTAGTGTTGGTTTGCAGGAAAAATGTAATTTTAGGAAGATAAGTTGCATGTTGGTGAAAATCGGGAATGGACTCGGAAGCGAGCAGTGGAAAAGGTCAAGGACAAGCAGCAAATAAAGGGGCTCCGCGATGGAGCCGTGTCACGCTGCCATCGCGGAGGCAGTCTGCCTCGGGTGGGTTACTTGGACAAATTCCAGTGAAGCTTCGCCTCGGGGCCGTGGCACGTTGGCCAAGCCCCGCGTTACATGCCGTGGCACGTTACCCATATTTACCTGGAACATAAAATTCCAGTGAGGGTCCGCGTTTGCACCATGTCACGGAGGCAGTACTCCACGATGCACTCCGTGACACGTTGCTTGTTATTCCGAGAAAAATTCCCACTAGTATAAATAGCACACTTAGGTTTATTCTTAATTATTCTGACTTAGTTGAGCAAGAACGTGGGTTACAGGCAGTTGAGGAGATGAAATTCTTAGGGTTCTTCTCTAACTCTTTCTCCTTTATTTCAATTGTGATGTTTAATCCACAAATGAGTGGCTAAATTCACTTCTTGTTGAGGTTAACAACATTTGTAGTGGAATGTAATTGTTGATCATTTTGGTTTTTCATCTTTTCTTCCATGGTTGTTCTATCAATTCTTGTTCTTACTGCATTAATGTCTTGGCCAATGTTAATGAATATCTAAAAAATCCAATTTTATCCGGAAAAGGAAAGAAATTGGAAAGTTGTGAATTGGTAGGATATGATCTCTTCTTAGTTTGGGAAAATTGAGAATTGATTTACCTTCAGAATAGAAATATATCTGAAAGTCGTATTAGTCAATTAAGGAATCGGTTTCGTTTGGCTAGAACATGAAATTCTTTTATCACAGAAATGTAAGTTGAAGGTTCATGATTCTTAAGTTGGGTAGAATACGAAAGTTTCTCTCCATAGGCAATAATTCTTGACTAGCAACCGAAGGAAAGATTAACCGAATTGTATCGATAAATTACTTCCCTGCATGTTCGTTTTAGCCTCAACTTGCTCATTTATATAGTTCAGACTCACTTTATAATTTTTCTTTAGATTAGTATAAATTAGGAAACCAACTCTCAAAATCTTCTTTAAATTGTTGTATGCATTTTTAGAGTTAGAGTTCATTAAAACTTAATATGATTATTACCTTGGTTCAGTCCCTGTGGGATCGATACTTGGCTTACTTTAGCCATTTTACTACTTGTTTGACCACGTGCACTTGCGTGTAGTTGTGAAACACACCGAACAAGTTTTTGGCGCCGTTGCCGGGGACTGGCAATTGGTAAAATTGTTTTCTAAGTGTTTGTTTACGATTTCTATATTGTGCTGACAACTTGATCTTAGCCTGTCTTTTGCAGATATTGAATTCTGTCGAACACTGGCAAGAGACAAGGAGCTGGTGGACTCATACTTAGAGCCAGAAATACAATTTCATCGTCAAAGGAGAGAAGCTCTAGAGAGAAAGCTGCAGTTGCTCAGACGAACAATCCTGGAGCAATAACAGAATCCACCACTTCTAAGGGCAGTGTTAGTGCCCGAGGAAATGGCAGCTAGGCCGGTTCGTGAAGTGGCAATTCCACAGGCTAACAATGTTACATCAAGCATTCGCAAACCCGAGCCAGGAGGGAGGTTTGAGCTGAAATAGAATATGATGCAATTGCTGCACACCAGCGGGCGATTCACAGGTCTCCCTTACGAGGATCCACAACAACATCTCCAAAACTTTTCGGAGATAAGTGACACTTACATCCCTGCTGGAGTATCATCTGATTATGTAAGGCTTACATTGTTCCCATTTTCACTATTGGGAGAAGCAAAGAGGTGGTTGAAAGCTGAGCCACCTAATTCCATCACCACTTGGGATGATCTTGCGAGGAAATTCTTGATACGGTTCTTTCCATCCGGGAAAACAGCAAGACTTAGAAGTCAGATTCTATATTTTAAACAAAGAGAGGGGGAGAATCTATATCAAGCTTGGGAAAGATTCAAATCCATGTTACGGGATTGTCCTCACCATCACCAGTCCAATGATGTGCTGGTGCATACTTTCATAGAGGGTTGGGAACCCCACACAAAAATTTTGCTAGACTCAGCAGCTAGGGGAAAAGCATTAGAAAATACTTATGAGGAGCTATATACTTTGTTAAATTGTATTTCGCAGGCAAATCCAGAGTGGAATGCGGACTCTTCTAGAGAAGGAACAAGGAAAGCGGCAGGAGTCTTGGAAGTGGATGGTTTTACAGCTATCGCTGCACAGATAGCTGCGTTGCAAAATCAACTCAACACCCACTTCAGCAACATGAGCTTAAATCAATCTCAAGCCCCAGTTAATGCAGTGCAGCAGATTTGGTGTGAAGTATACGGTAGTAATGAACACTCAGCTGAGTGTTGTGGTGCAAATCCAGATTCAGTGAATTTTGTTGGTAATGTACAGAGAAATAATCACCAACAGTATGGCAACAACTACAACTCTAATTGGAGGAATCATCCAAATTTCTCCTGGGGTAGTAACAACCATCAAGGGCAGAGTTCGAATCAGGGTGCACAGAGAAATCAAGGAGGGCAGCAGAACTATCAGACTCAATACAGAAGCAAGAATGCACCTCCTCCACCACCACCACCCAACATTGAGGAAATGTTTAAAATAATGATAGCTAACCAAGCTCAATTGCAGGCTGACTATGTGAAGTTGGCGGCAGATGTAAAGAATAATCAGTTAGGTACAAAGGCGTTGGAGTACCAGTTTGGGCAACTAGCTGGAGCTCAAAACACTAGGCCAAGAGGAGGACTACCGAGTGACATTGACCCGAATCCCAAGCAAGTAAATGCAGTGACCACAAGGAGTGGTTTACAACTCAAGGAGGTGGAACCAAAAAGACCACCTCAGCAGTCAGGAGCAGTGGAGAAAGAAAGGGAACACGATGATGAAAGGGGGAAGAAAAGGAAGTTGAACCAGAAAGACCACCACCCCAGTTCCCTCAAAGATTAAAGAAACACAAGGAGGAAGCGTGTTTCAAAAAGTTCATGGAGGTGCTTAAACAGGTACACATTAATTTACCTCTTGTTGATGTTTTGCAGGGAGTGCCGAAGTATGCAAAATATATCAAGGACATCGTGGCGAACAAAAGCAGATTGACAGAGTATGCTACGGTGACGCTTATGGAGGAGTTCACTTCCCGGATACAGAATAGGTTGCCAACAAAGTTCAAGGACCCTGGGAGCTTTACAATTCAAATCACAATTGGGCAAATTATCCGAGCTCGTGGACTATGCGATTTGGGAGCGAGCATTAACTTGATGCCGACATCGTTCTTCAAGAAGTTGGGGCTGGGCAATCTTAGACCAACTACAGTGATCTTGCAGTTAGCGGATCGTTCTTTGGCCAGACCAGATGGCATTGTGGAGAACATGCTGGTGCAAGTGGTCTCCCTTATCTTCCTAGTAGATTTTGTTGTGCTGGATTTTGAGCTGGATGTGGAAGTCCCATTTATTTTGGGACGTCCTTTCTTGGCAACCGGGAAAGCTTTGATTGATGTGGCCGCAGGGAAGCTAACCATGCGGGTGCATGACAAAGTAGAGGTATTTGATGTATTTAAGGCCATGAAGCTTCCAGCCAGGCATGAGGAGCTTTCAGCAATCAGTGTGCTTGATCAAGTAGAAATTCTTCAGATTGTTGAATCCTGAGATTCATTGGAAAGAGAATTATGGAGCTCTGATCATTTCAGAGATAGAGATACTTATGAGGTGTTGCAAATGACGAATGAACCACAAATGTATCCAAGGAAGCAGGACTTTCAGCCTTTAATGAGGTCCCTGGAACCATTGCCGAAACCATCTGTTGAGGAAGCACCAAAGATGGAATTGAAAACATTGCCTCCCCATTTAAAATATGTCTTTTGGGGGGAAGAGGATACTTTTCCAGTCATCCTCTCTGCAAAATTGACAGAGGCACAGGAAAAGGAAGCATTGGTGGTCCTCAAAAGAAGGAAGAAAGCAATGGGCTGGCAAATGTCAGATATTCAGGGGATCTACCCAGCTTTTTGCGCACATAGAATTTTCATGGAGACAGGAGCAAAGCCAACTGTTCAGCCTCAGCGTAGGTTAAATCTGGTAATAAAAGACGTGGTTAGGAAAGAAGTAATTAAGTGGCTTGATGCAGGCGTGGTCTATCATATTTCAGACAGCGAATGGGTCAGCCCCATTCAGTGTGTCCCAAAGAAAGGAGGGATGACCGTGGTCACCAATGAGAAGAATGAGCTGATCCCTACTCGCACTGTCACAGGATGGCGGATTTGCATGGACTACAGAAAGCTCAATGAAGCCACAAGGAAAGATCACTATCCTATCCCGTTCATTGATCAAATATTGGATAGATTGGCAGGACAAGAATATTATTGTTTCCTTGATGGGTACTCTGGCTATAACCAATTAGCCATAGCACCGGAGGATCAGGAGAAGACTACCTTTACATGTCCTTATGGGACATATGCTTTTAGGTGGATGCCATTTGGATTATGCAATGCACCCGCCACATTCCAGAGATGCATGATAGCTATCTTTCACGACATGGTGGAGGATTTCGTCGAGGTATTTATGGATGATTTTTCTGTTTGTGGTAATTCGTTTGCTACTTGTTTGCAGAATCTTGACAGGGTGCTAGCTCACTGTGAAGAATCCAACCTTGTATTCAACTGCGAGAAATGTCATTTCTTAGTCAAGGAGGGTATCGTCCTTGGCCAGAAAGTGTCTTGCAAGGGGTTGGAGGTCGATCGTGCTAAGATCGAAGTTATTGAGAAGCTACCACCACCGGTGTCGGTGAAGGGTGTTTGCAGTTTTCTCGGGAATGCAGGGTTCTACAGACGGTTCATCAAAAACATCTCCAAAATTTCTAGACCATTATGCAGATTGCTAGAAAAAGAGGTGAAGTTTGAGTTGGATGATGAGTGTGTCAAAGCATTCGAGGAGTTGAAGCAGAAATTGATAGAAGCACCTATCCTTATTTCTCCGGATTGGGAACAACCATTTGAACTGATGTGTGACACAAGCAATGTGGCTGTGGGAGCTGTATTGGGGCAGCGGAGGAATAGAATCTTTTATTCTATTCATTTTGCAAGCAAAACACTTAACACTGCTCAAAGTAATTATATAGTCACGGAGAAGGAGATGCTAGCATTGGTGTTTGCGTTTGATAAATTCAGGTCCTATTTGGTGGGTTCGAGAGTAGTGGTGTATACTGATCATGTAGCGATTCGGTATCTGTTTAACAAGAAGGATGCAAAGCCTAGGCTGATCAGATGGATCTTGTTGTTGCAAGAGTTTGACCTAGAAATTAAAGACAGAAAGGGGAGCGAGAATCAAGTGGCAGATCACCTATCACGATTGGAAAGCTGATCGCATGTGAAGGAAGGTGATGGCATCAAAGAGGAGTTCCCGGATGAGCAGCTCTTGGTAATAGGGGAAGCTGAGATCTCGTGGTATATAGACATAGTGAATTTTCTATTGAGTGGAGTCTATCCACAGGAGGCTATGGCTCAACAGAGAAAAAAATTGAAGCATGATTGCAGGTATTTTATTTGGGATAAGATGTACTTGTTTAAACAGGGACCGGATCAGGTTATGAGAAGATGCATCCCGGAGAGCCAGATTGCAGAAGTTTTGAGGAGTTGTCACTCTTCATCGTATGGAGGGCACCACGGAGTCGAGCGGACAGCGCACAAAGTGCTACAGTCAGGTTTCTTTTGGCCTACAGTATTCAGAGACTCGATCACATACGTCAAAATGTGTGATAGATGTCAAAGGACAGGCACAATTGGTAGGAGGCAAGAGATGCCGCTGCAGCATATACTAGAAGTGGAGATCTTTGATGTATGGGGTATTGATTTCATGGGACCGTTCCCACCGTCATTTGGTAATTGTTACATTTTGGTGGCTGTTGATTATGTATCAAAGTGGGTTGAAGCACTAGCTTGCCCCAGGAATGACAACAAGGTGGTAACAAAATTTGTGAAGAAACACATTTTCACCAGGTTCGGGACACCCTGAACCATTATCAGTGATGGAGGGGCTCATTTTGTCAATGGAAGTTTCAAAAAGTTGCTGGCTAAGTATGGTGTGCGCCACAAGGTGGCAATAGCATATCATCCCCAAACTAGTGGGCAAGTGTAGGCGTCGAACGGAGAAGTGAAGCAGATTCTCCAAACAATAGTGAATGCACAACGTAGTGATTGGTCAAGCAAACAAGACGATGCATTGTGGTCATATAGAACTGCTTAGAAGACACCAATTGGGACTTCTCCATACCGATTGGTCAATGGAAAAGCGTGTCATCTACCGGTGGAGCTAGAACACCGAGCTTTTTGGGCCGTGAGGAAATTGAATATGGACCTAGAGCTAGCAGGCAAGAAGAGGCTGATGCAACTCATGGAACTTGATGAGTTTCGTTGGCATGCTTATGAAAGTGCCAAGGGATACAAAGAGAAAACAAAGAGGTGGCATGATAAGCATATGGTGCATCGTATTTTTGAGCCGGGGCAGAAAGTGTTGCTTTTCAATTCAAGATTAAAGCTGTTTCCAGGGAAATTGTGGTCCAAATGGTCAGGGCCATTTGAATTAGTGAGAATGACCCCGCACGGGGTAGTGGAGTTGTGGCAAGAAGATCGAAGTGCCACGTTCTTGGTTAATGGGGAGCGGTGTAAGCATTATTGGGGTGAGGACGTTATTCGAGAGAAAACGTCCATCACTCTAGTGGATGATTGAGCTTTAATGACGTCGAGCCACGACGGTAAACCAGGCGCTGCATAGGAGGCAACCCGTGAAATTGTTGTAATAGATGAGTAGAATTAGTTAAAAAGAAAAAGAAAATAATAAAATAATAAAATAATAAAAACAAAAAAATATATATTCTTTTCATTCGTGTTTGAAACCTATAAATTCTAACCAATTTCTTGTTGTGAGATGATTTTCAGGTGTAATGGAGGGCAAAAATGCAAAGGATCGCAAAGGAAAAAAGTCAAGGTGAGAAAAAAGTAAAAGTGGCAAAACAGTGAACCTGCGCGATGGCTCCGTGTAACGGAGGAGGGCCTTCGTGTTACCCTCCGTGACACGTTGAAGGTGTTCTAGAATTTTTACAAATTCCAGAACCCCTACGTGATGGCTCCGTGTCACGGAGGCGGTGCTCCGCGTTATCCTCCGTGACACGTTGAAGTGTTATTCGCGACGGGTCATACCGGGTGGCCGGGTGACCCGCGCAAATAATCTTCTTTTTAACCCCGAAAACACCCCATTTTTCCCATTTCTCACTCCCCTCCGCGACAAACACCCTAAAATCTTCACTCCCCCAACGTGACACGGACCTAGGATCAAAGTTTCTTCAACTTTTCTTCAAGTTCATCGAATTAAAGGTACGTTCTTGAACTTAACCTCAATTTTTGCCGAAATTTTAAATTTTTGAGCATGTGAGGTGACTAAAGCTTGCCCTAAGTGTAAATTGAGCATGAATTCATTTAAGTCATTTTTGATTGATGTTCGTAGTATCGTTATGATTATATAAACTTGATAAATGTATGTTTGATTGAATTTGTGCGAAATTGGTAGCTAGGGTTGGAATTTGAATAGGAAGAAACTAAATTTGGTTGAAAATTTGAAAATGATTGGGTTGTGCATGTTGGGTGATGTAAATGATGTTGTGAATATGGATGAATATGCTAAATAAACAAAGGATTTTTCGAGAAAATGAAATTGGTGAATTGTATAGGTTGTTGTTGTTGAGAAAACGTTTGGCTAAGTGCTATGTGATGTAATGAAATCGATGGTGAAATTGTGATTAGTTGTACGAAATCTGAGTAGTACTTAGTCATTATTCCATCGACTTATCTGAATGCACGAGGCATGTTGATTGATAAAAATTGGAAAAGAATACTTGTCTTGCCGAATTGTTTTCATTGTGGCTAAAGATTAAGTGTGGGGTGGCCTAACACAACCCAACCTTAATCGAAGCAAATTTTTGACTTGAATAACATTGGGACAGTCTTTTTGATTTGACAAAAATGATGTCAAGCAGGAAAGACAAAGGAAAGGGCGCATCTACATCAGGCGCCAGGAGTAAAAGGATTAGACTGGGAACGGCAGTTCCAGCAGCACTAGCGGTTCCTCATGGCCAACGCCGTCAATACGGAACCCGATGGGTGACGGACGAAGGGAAGAAATGGTATGCCAAACATAAGGAGACCAAATACTTCCCTGAGGAGCACATTGCAAGGGAGCCACTTGCATAGGAATTCCGCAGAATCGTACATAGGATTGACGCTGTCGGGCTGAACTTCATCTTCGAAGAGCCCAAGGAGTGCAATCTCCATTTAATTCAGGAGTTCTACGCAAACTGGAACCCGACACTCTGCAGTCACACCATCAAGATAAGGGGGCAGGTTGTCACCTTTGAGCCTCATCACCTGAATGCCATATTGGGCCACGGGATACAGACGCCCATGTACTCCGGCAGCTGAACATAACTCCACCCTATGCGGATATCAGACGCACTCTGTGTAGAGCCTGTTCGACAGCACAGTGGAGCAGGCACAAGGAGAGGGGCTATCATCAGACGCTGCCCTACTCTCAAATGAACAAGGAAGCTAGGATTTGGCTTAAGATCGTGTGTTCCTGCCTGATCCCGGGGGTGCACATGACAGATGTCACCCGGGATCGTGTGTGCTTGGTTTATGCCCTGATGAAAGGGCTGGAGATTAATTTTGGGGCAGTGATCATCTTCGCCATGAAGAGAGCCCGTTTGCATCAAGGGCACAGGTACGGGTTTGGTAGTTTGCTGACCACATTTCTGAGGGGCCTTGACATCGAGGAGGAGGCCCTAGACTACATCCCATAGATGGATAGGCGTGCCTTAGACGTCACCAAAACCAAGGCACCCGACACCACTCACGGACCAGTTCTCACACTAGCCGAGCGACATGCTCGGGCTGATTAATATATGGCCCACATGTACGGGATACAGATGTTGCAGTTGCGCATAGGCAGGAGGCCAGCAACAGAAGATAAGTTATGGCATCTCGAGCTAGATTACCCCTTTGGCGAAAATGTCAGGGCTCTATGCCGAGTGGGGCCTGCTTTTGTGGAGTCTGTTGATGATGATGTCCCCACTAATGAGGAGACACGTCGCAATGACTCAGATGTTGAGTCAGATGAGGACAGCGGGGGAGATTCAGATATGGGGGATGAGGCAACGACACCTGACGAAGAAGTTGAATACTTCGATTGATTAGGGAGTTTCACCACCTACTTCTGTGCTATGTTGAATTCGATGAACACTGGGGATAGTGTTCGGTTTAAGTGTGGAGTGGGAGTAGTTAGGTGCCAGTTGCTTTGTTGTTGTTTATGTTCATGTCTTGTTGTTGTACCTGTGAAAAAATTGTGACCGTGTGATTTTGTGAGTATGTTTTGTATTGTAATTCGGTGTGTAATGAATGTTAAGTTGTTGTGTGCTGTGTTGAATTGTTGTTAGCTGGTTGTGTAAATATTTTTTTCCCCACCGAAAACGTGACCATTGAATAGTCTCATCATAGGGTTTCTCGGCCTTTGTTTGCGGTGCTTTTACCGAGAATAGTCCCATTGAACCGATGTCGTAAATAGTGAATGTTCCCTATGATGGATCGATGACGACCGTCTTAAGGGAAATGTAGTCGATAGGAGTAGTTTTTTTTCTCTTTCTTTTATTTTCTTTCTTTTGGTTGTTTCCCAAACGTGTCGCTACTTCAGGGTTCAGAATTCTTGTCGCGTGTTGTACATGATATTAAAGATGCAAAGGTGATTCGTATGAAAGCATGCAAATGTGAAACATGTTGAGATACCTAGGCCATAGAGTTTGATTCGGTGTGATTTAGGCTTAATGTTGAATTCTTGTAATTAGCTGATTGAAGAGTCCGTGAATAAGTCTTGAGTTGAGCATGTGCAATGAGTGTGAGGTGAGGTTTGGTTTTGATTCTTCCATGCTATTGTGAAGTGTCTAGAACTTGCCTGGTATGTGTACGAAACGAAATGAAGGATGTGTAGTGTAGGAAAGGATGTAGGCATTTCCTTGATTAAACCGAAAGTTTTTTTTCCTTATCATACCTACCTTGAATGTACATCCGAGTTATCCCCATTGAGCCTTTAGCCTATTTTTTCTTTCACTGAAGAGGTAGAAACTGAGCTTAATCCCTTCTTTTCATTAGCCATGAATTTGATCCAAAACTCTTAAGCGCTCAAGAAAAAAGTAGTAATTTTCTCACAGTGTCAAGGAGTGAAAAGTGTGAAAAAGAAAGGAAAAGCGAAAGTGGTGAAAGTAAAGATAAGGTCAAAGGTGCACTTGCCGAATATAAATAAAATGAAGATGTATAACTAATCTTTGTTATTAAGTCGAGTGTGCTTAAAGAAATGGGACCAAAAATAAAGAAAGACTTCAAGAAGGGGAGGATGAAGGAAGAAACAATGCCCATAATGATGGTGGGATGTATTGAAAAGCACTTAAGGAGGCTAGTGCTATTATTGGTTAGCGCAGTATTTACTAGTTTCTTAGCTTACATTACAACCCGTTAAGTCCTACGTGATCTTACATCATGCGTCCTTATATTAGTGGAGTAATACACTAGAGGCAAGCCTATGGTTCATGACATGATGCATGTGAATTCTTTGGGAGAGAGAGCGAAATCGTGTTCATATACCCCTACATGTAATTCTTTGGAAATCATATGATTGGAAAAGGTGTAATTCTCTTGTGTTGTGAGGGCACATGCTTGATGAGAGATTGAATTTCGTGTCGGATGTCTTGATCAGCTGATTTGCATGAGTTTACTGAGATCGAGAGTCGATTCTTGAGTCTAGGAGGTATTAGTGTGGTGAATATTAGTGCGTTTATGAGACTATGCATGTTTTCTTAATGATTTGCTATATTAAATAATCGGTATAACCGTAGCTTGAATTGTCGAGCCAAAGTGGCTATACATGGGTGTCAATTGCATGAGATATGAGATTATTGTTCGAGGACGAACAAGGTTTTAAGTGTGGGGTAAGTGATCTTGGCAGAATTATATGTTATACCCCGTAGAATTCCCGGCACCTAGACGACCTATTCGCACGTTGGTTAAGCATATTAGAAGGCCATACGTGCTAGAGAAAGGCCGGGAAAAAGATCAGACGAGAAACCCGTCGAACCATCGCGGGAGGAGCCGAGGCAGAGCCCCTCCGCGATGGCAGCGTGTCACGGAGGTGAGGCCTCCGCGATGGCTCCGTGACACGTTGCCCAGGTTCAGGCTCAAGTATATAAAGCCCACTTCGGGTTTAAATCATTTGATCCTTAAGAAATTTCCAGGAAACAGAGAGAAAAGTCAGAGAAGGAGGAAGAACGAAGAAAATTAAATAATTTTCGTCCGATTACGCTGCCAAACGCTGCACAAACTCAAATTAATCCTAGATACCGAAGTATTTAGCAGCAGAGAGCATTTCTACGGATTTAGTTTCGTGAAATACGGCCGACGAATCGGCGAGCCACCGAACTAAGGTAAGTGGAATTGCTCTAAATTAGTGTCTACGTGTTCCTAGCTGAGAAGTGAATATTTCTCCCTTCTGGGCCGCTGAAAAATAGCGAGTCTTCGACCGTCTTTCGATAAGCCTAAGTTTAGGCTATATACTACATTGAAAGTAACGTTGCTCTTTACAATAAAGCTGTATTTAGTATTAATTGACGTATTTATGAATGCAGTTGGGAGGAATTAGTTGAAGCACCGGCCGAGCCTCGTCCGACGGACGAATAGCTCAAGGATAAGGTATGTAAAGTTAGTTTCCTCGGCATGTTATATAATATTGAGACAGTGTAGTAATGTACAGACCAGTAGAATGTTCAGAAGTCGAGTGTTACGTTATTATGAATAATGGTACAATATGAGAAGCATTGAGTTGTAACATGTATGAAACCCATTAGTACGATATAGATTCTAACGTAAGTGTTAGAGATTGCCCAGCATGCCCAGTATGTGATGTAATATGACATGTTAAGATATTGTTGTATTCAGTTGAAACCCTGCGAAGTAAGGTAGTATCCATAAAGCATTTCAGAGACCGAATAGCAGACTAAAATGAAGTTTAGAAAGCATGTTAGAAATAGGATATCATGTTAATACAGAAATTTAGTAAGCAGCATAGTTTTCAGCAGCAACACTATCTTGTATGGCCTTGCCCCAGTACAGTTTAGCAGGAGACTATATTTATATGTATATATATATTTATCAGCCTTAGCACGTATCAAATACGTACAGATTATTATTATTAGCCCAGCATGTATTATATACGATACCTTACCCCTGTTAGCCTCAGTATGTGAGATACACAGACAGCATTACCAGTTGAGACAGTTGTATTGTTTGGGGTTGGACTACCTAGCATCCACAACCGCCCCAGGGTTAATAGTTGTATCGACTCGTCCGCTAGAGGATGAGGATACGTCACTCTACGGAGTGGTATGCCGTCTCGCAAGGGGACGAAGATGGGATGCCAGTTTCCCCATATTTTGCCTTGGTCGGCTTTTATACACCCCCGTCGAGCGGATACGCCCGGGTGTTGATTCAGGAGTCCTTCGGACTCAGGTACAGTTATAGTCAGGGGCTCAGCAAGCCCAAGTGCATACCCAAGGGACCGGCGGGATGCTTACAGCCACTATAGGAGAGGGGATGACCGGGGTAGGGGTGTAGATTCTGTGCTGGTTGTACCTCCCGGCTTATGGGGGCCGGGTAAGGTTTGTGTGTGCCATGTTATGCCATTTCATGTTATGCCGTGTTATGTTAGACACGAGTAGATCAGCGGTAGAGGGATGTTTCCAGGTACGACTTCTATTTCCTTTCAGTGTAAATGAGAAAAGGTATGACTTATAGTATCAGGCAGTTAATCTGTTTCTTCCTGCTTTCGTTTTATCAGTTGCATTATTGTTTCAGTTATTGCTTTACATACTCAGTACCAGCGGTACTGACGCCCGATGGGGCGCTGCATTACTTGCCTGCAGGTACTCTTAGACGAGCAGGCGACACCACGTGATTCCTGTCAGCATTCGAGTATTCAGCTCCTATCATCCGGAGGCTGAATTTCAGAGGTGTATTTCAGTTCCTTTTTGTTGTATAGTACGGGTAGGTCAGGGCCTTGTCCCGATCAGTTTTATTGCTATTCCTAGAGGCTTGCAGTCTGTATATATCCCCTGTGGTCAGATGAGCCGGTCGTGTGAGGCCGTGCAGTTGTATAGCTGTTAGTATTCCTTCTTTCTTTTATGTTGGCCGTGTGGGGCCGTAATTTGCCAGTAGTGGTGACCTTGCCGGTCACGTAGCTTTTAGTACTTCATGATTAAGTTGCAGATGACTAGACAGCATGGTGGCCTTGTCGGCCCGCATAGGTTTCCCTGAGCTGATATGTTTCTGGTCAGCTATTAGTACAGGTACAGGAGGCTATAGGCCAATGGGCCGGGGGCTGTGTTTACAGCCGTTATATAGCCCTTTGTTTCCAGAAATATGAGTTAGAGCCAGCCAGGCACCAGAGGTGCCCAGGCTTAGCAGTCTAGCAGTTCAGGTCCCAGTAGGGCACCAGGTGCCAGTCATACCCCCCAAGGCGGGATGTGACATTATATGACCAAGTGATGCTCAAATGCTCTATTTCATCTTGTTTATCTATCGTTTATATTCTCATGTGATTTGTAGTTAAAATGTGAATTATACTAACCAACATGATTAGTGTTGTTTTGCAGGAAAAATGTAATTTTAGGAAGCTAAGTTGCATGTTGGTGAAAATCGGGAATGGACTCGGAAGCGAGCAGTGGAAAAGGTCAAGGACAAGCAGCAAATAAAGGGGCTCCGCGCTGGAGCCATGTCACGCTGCCATCGCGGAGGCTGTCTGCCTCGGGTGGGTTACTTGGACAAATTCCAGTGAAGCTTCGCATCGGGGTCGTGGCACGTTGGCCAAGCCCCATGTTACATGCTTGGCACATTGCCCATATTTGCCTGGAACATAAAATTCCAGTGGGGGTCCGCGTTTGCACCGTTTCACGGAGGCAGTGCTCCGTGATGCACTCCGTGACACGTTGCTTGTTATTTCAGGAAAAATTCCCACTAGTATAAATAGCACACTTAGGTTTATTTTTAATTATTCTGACTTAGTTGAGCAAGAACGTGGGTTACAGGCAGTTGAGGAGACGAAATTCTTAGGGTTCTTCTCTAACTCTTTCTCCTTTATTTCAATTGTTTGTATGATTTATACTCATTTGATAATGTTTAATCCATAAATGAGTGGCTAAATTCACTTCTTGCTGAGGTTATGAACATTTGTAGTGGAATGTAATTGTTGATCATTTTGGTTTTTCATCTTTTCTTCCATGGTTGTTCTATCAATTCTTGTTTTTACTGGATTAATGTCTGGCCAATGTTGATGTATATCTAAAAAATCCAATTTTATCCTGAAAAGGAAATAAATTGAAAAGTTAAATTGGTAGGATATGATCTATTCTTAGTTTGGGAAAATTGAGAATTGATTTACCTTCAGAATAGAAATATATCTGAAAGTCATATTAGTCAATTAAGGAATCGGTTTCGTATGGCTAAAACATGAAATTATTTTATCACAGAAATGTAGGTTGAAGGTTCATGATTCTTAAGTTGGGTAGAATATGAAAGTTTCTCTCCATAGGCAATAATTCTTGACTAGCAACCGAAGGAAAGATTAACCAAATTGTATCGATAAATTACTTCGATGCATGTTCGTTTTAGCCTCGGCTTGCTCATTACTATAGTTCAGACTCAATTTATAATTTTGTTTTAGATTAGTATAAATTAGGAAACCAGCTCTCAAAATCTTCTTTAAATTGTTGTCTGCATTTTTAGAGTTAGAGTTCATTAACACTTAATTCGATTATTACCTTGGTTCATTCCCTATGGGATCGATACTTGGCTTACTTTAGCCATTTTACTACTTGTTTGACCACGTGCACTTGCGTGTAGTTGTCAAACACACCAAAGAGGAATGGCTTATGCAAGAGGGACTTAACCTATCTTATCATGCCCATAAAATATATAATACTACATAGTTTAGGACCATAGAGATTACAAAGGTCGAAACTACCCTTAATGAAATTTCCCTGAAAACCATCCTGGGCGAACCAACTATTGATCCCACGAGTCGTTGCATGAAACCACGACTCGTGGTATCCAGTCGTTGGGTGCAGTACTTCACTTCATGGTTCAGATTCTTCCCACGACTCAATAGGACGAGTCGTTGGTATAAAAAATGGGTCGTTAGATCGATCGTTGCCAGCCCCCTTCTCAAAACCTTAACTTCCTTACGACGAACCTCACCACGACTCGTGGTTGCTTCCAATGAGTCGTGAAACCATGTTTTAGATGCACTAGAAATTCTAGCAACCAAACAATGACTAGTGACCACAGGTCTTCACTTCTCACCATGAGTCATTGGATGACCCGTGGTATCCCCAACATCCAAGGCCAAGCTTCTCCCACAATTGTAAACAACGACTCATTGTTCCAAGCAGCAAGTCGTTGCTTCGTCCGTTGTCACCACTGCCACCAGGACCTACCTAACCACGACTACTAGTAATGACTCGTGGTTGGAAACCACGAGTCATGACATCATTTGTCCTGTGAAATTTCCCCAGTTTTTCATCCATCTTCAAATTTTGATCCCGGGTCTAATCTTAGACATTTTCGGGGTATTACATAATACTTCTTTTTGTATTTTTTTATTTTTCGTAAAGGAAAAGAAAAATTAACATCTATTCTAAACTAAAGAAAGAAATTATAAAGATTGGATGTCAACAAACTGAAGGGTCAAGATTTCATCACTGGTAGTACTGGCGGAACATTGACGAAAACTAGGTGGAGACCCACAAGATGCCGATGAAACGCTGGTACTGTACATAATACTGGTGTAGAGCACTCATCCGGTGCCATAACAGTGTTTTCCTCTGGTCTTGACCCATGAAGCACTAATGACACGTGAGTCTAGGAAATACCTTGAATCATTGTACCTCGACCTACTCTTCAACCGGCGTTTCATCGAGCTTGACCGACAGTTCGCTGGTGAACGTAGTTCAGCAAATTTCACCCCCCAAACTCAGTTAAAAAGAATTTCATCACATTCATGACTCACTCACTCTTTTCACATTACGATTTTATTCACTCAAGCATCACAAAAAAGTAAAAATGACAATTTACCCTTAAGAAAGACGTCACTCCATCTATCATCGGGAAAATCGTGCATTCTAGGCGTACTAGGATGGTATGAGCCGTAACTGGAGTCATGGAAAACTTCAGAGAATTTTCACAAGGCAACCTCTTGGTACGGGTGGAACCCAAAAATCATAGCACTTACATATGACCCGTACCATGAGCCGTGATGAGCTCTAGTGACTATTCAAGACTTGGTGGAATTTCAGACACAATAGACAGTACGAGTTGTTGCCAGAAGGTACGAGTCATACCACAACACTCATGAAGCATTCCAGGAGATGTCAGAGTTCTCAGACCAAGTCATGGATGCATTGTACGAATTGTAGGAAGAAGGTACGAGTCGTACCAGCTCCCAACACTTAGCCAAAATTTCAGCAAGCCAAGGATGTAGAGAGGCGGTTACCACCCGTACAATCCTGCTTATGACCAGTCGTGGCACAGGCGGCGCCAGTTATGGAAAATCTCCCTGTTAGCTTAGGAAAAGGTTTTAGATGTCTGTATAAATACCTTTTATGTTTTATTTTTATTACGAATCAATAGAGAATCAATAGAGAACATAGAATTGAGTTGGTTTACATGTGATCAACACTTTCTTGGGATCAATTCTTGATTTTTATCAATTATTCTAGCATTTTCAACTATGTTTTTCTCTCAACTATTGGTGTAAGTATTTAATCATGTGTTTGTTTATGAATGCAAGTTACAATATTACAACCTTGAGAGGATAAAACCTCAACAAATAGGGTTTGTGGGAACCATGATGGATTAAAAAACTAGGGCTGCACAAAAGTGATTTAAAACTAATGTACAAAGCTTGTATTGTATTATCTTCATGCTTAAACATTTTTAACGGTATACAACATTAGGACTTGCCCAAATTCTTTACTTTCTTGAACCTACAGAGGTAGAGATTAGGAAAAGAGAATTACAGTAAAGCCATGATCTTGATAATCATTGTATTAACTTGAGATATGGTCGCAGGAGAGTTATATTTGGAACATATTGATTATGAGACCTGACACGGTGATTGAGTATAGTCATCCAATAGGGACGAACCAGTCATTTGGATGAACCCTAGTTATCAGTTCTACAAGTAAGAATTGGGATTGATCGCATGTATATACCCATATTAGTTATGAACCCATAGGGAACACATACCGTAGTTATCTGCAAATCTTAATTTAAATCACAGTTATAATCTTATTTTACTATTGCTTTCTTCAAAACCCCCCAATTTGGAGATAACTTACCAACAAGTTCACTTACCGGCATTAGTCTAGATCTTTAATATTCCCCGTGGATTCGACCCCAAACTCTTAGTTGGGTTCTTTATTGACAATGTTTGCTTCATACTTAATCAAGAGGTGTGTGTTTGAGTGTTATCAAACAAGCAAGAGAGAAAGTAGTAGAGACATATGAAAAGTAAAATTTGTGGAATTTTTATTAAGTTTTGGAGAGCAATTCCTAAGATCAACACTTGATTTCATCAATTGTTCTTGAGATTGTTCATTGATATTCAAAGAAGGTTTTCTTTTAATTTTTGTTGTAAGTATTGAACTATGTGTTTGTCTATGAATGCAAAATATAATCTTACAATCATGAGAGGCTAAAACCTCTGCAACTAGGGTTCTGGGAACCATGGGGGATTAACGAAATAGGGTTACACAAAAGTGATTCAAAACCAATGCTAAATGCTTGTATTGTGTTCTCTTTATCTTTAAATGTTTCTTAACAGTGTACAACGTTAGGACTTGCCCAAATTCTTTACTTGCTTGAACCTAGAGAAGTAGAGATTTGGAAAAGAGAATTACAACAAAGCCTTGATCATTATGATCATTGTATTAACTTGAGTTGTGATCATAGGACAGTTAAATTTGGGACAAATTGATAACGGTTATAAAGAAATCAATCATGAGACCTGGCCCACTGATTGAGTATAGTCATTCAATAGGGACAAACTAATCGTTTGGATGAACCGTAGTTAACAATTCTACAACTAAGCATTGGGATTGATCACGTGTGTATACCCGAAGTAGCTATGAACCCATGGGGAACACTTACCATATTTATTTGCAATATTGATAACAACCACAATTATAATCATGCTTTAATATTGTTTTTCCTTGAAACCCCCTAAATTGGAGATAACTTACCAACAAGTTTAAGTACCGACATTAGTCTAGATCTTACCCTATTGCCTATGGGTTCGACCCCAACCTCTTTGTTGGGTTCTTTATTGACAACGTCCACTTCATAGTTTTTCTAGGAAGTGTAATTATGAGCGTTATCAAATAGTGGCACCGTTGCCGGGGAATACAGCTAAGATTAGATTAATTGCTTGTATTTAACTTTTGGTTGTTATTTCCTCAATTTTGTTTTCCTTTAATTTTGTATATCCACAGGTTGTCGCTTAGTGAATGTGAAGTACTCGTCGGAGTGGAAACCCCCAAATTTCTTTGGATCTCGAACTCGAAAGAACAGTTTAAAGGATGGAGAACCAAGAGCAAAGAGATGCTCATATTCCTGAAGAAGCTAGGAAAGCCGAGTTAGCTTGGCGAGCTGCACTTCAGGATGCGGAGGATGCTCGAGATGAGGTTGTCAACGCTGGTCATCATGGAAGGAAAAAGAAAGGTCAAAGATATGACCCTCAATTCTTCGATGAGGATGACCTCGACATTGATGAAGTCGGGTCAACTGGAGCTATTGTACCACCACTGTTGCCTGCTAGGGAAAAATTTGACATCACTAGCACCATAATCCAATTATTGAACATGAAGAGGGTGTTCAGTGGTCATGTAGCTGATGATGCAAACCTGCACCTAATGAATTTTGTTGGAATATGTAAGGCGTACAGGTTCGCCGGAGTCAACCAGGAGTCTATAAGGTTAAGACGCCTACCCTTTTCTCTGTCTGGGGAGGCTACTTTATGGCTATCAGAGTTATCCAACAACTCCATTACCAATTGGAGGGAGCTCAAGCAAGCTTTTATAGAGAGATTCTTTCCACCCTCCATGATGCTGAAACTTAAGGATGAAATGTACAATTTCTGACAACTTAAGACTAAGGCACTTCATGAAACCTAGTTGAGGTTCAAGAAGAAGTTGACCAAGTTCCCGAACCAAAATATTCCTGATAACAGTCTGTTGGAGGTTTTTTATAGATCATTGAACAACAGTATTACAATTGTAGCAGAAACGGTGGCGGGAGGAGCACTGATGAGCCACACTTGGGAGCAAGCTGCCACTATTCTAGACAGAGTGACCAGAACAAATAGAGCATGGCACACCCGGGAAGCAGAAGAGGCGGTTGGTACATATGATAGCCGGTTTGACTGTAGAACAATGAAGGAAGGAGGAAGGACGTGACCAGGAATTGGCTCATATGCGCACATCATTAGACCTGCTCACGAAGCATATTGTGGGAGTTGGAGCTAGAAAAGATAATGTAGTGGGGACACAAGGATAGGAGCTAGGCTCTGAATACTCAGATTCCAAGGAGGAGGCAAACTTCTTGGACAACTAAGTGGCAGGTTTTCGAGCCAACGCCCAAGCTTCTAAACAAGACACTTGGCACCAAGGTTTTGGATTACAAGGTTGGACCAATTTAGAGACAATTACAATCGGAATGGGTATAGAGACAGATGCCGAGGTCGTGAGCACGAGGGAGATTGGAGAAGGAATGGTAGTTACCGCAACGACCGAGCAGGATGGTACGCGCCTCCAAATACATGTGAGGGGGAGGATGGATTGTCAAAGTTGGAGGGCATGATGGTTGAGATGCTAAAGAAGGTGAGATCCAAAGATGATCAGCTGAAAGACATCCATAGTGATCTATCGAGCATGGGTCAAAGAGTTGAGTCACTTGCTACGGCTATAAAGCTGATTGAACAACAGCTATGGCAACTATCAGCATCCATGAACCCTAGGCAAAAGGGTACATTATCTAGCAACATAGTCCAGAATCCAAAGAATGATGGTCACTACATGGCTGTGATGATTAGGAGTGGAAAGACCACGGTTGATCCCCCTCTGCCGATTGTAGTTGAGCTTCAAAGGAAGAATGAAAGCATAATTGATGATGAGGATGAGGTTGCTGAGAATGAGCATAATGAGGATTCTGAGTTGACTGAGGCTCCAATTATTGAAAAGGGGCCTGAGGCTGAACAAGGAGAGAAGTAAGGAGTCACATAGATTTACAAGGCTATTCCACGACCACCATCACCGTTCACCTCAAAGAATGAAGAAGAAGGTTGAGAATGGTAAATTTCAAAAATTCCTATCAATGATAAAACAATTATCTGTAAGCATACCATTGGTCGAGGCATTGGAACAGATGTTGGGATATGCCAAATTTATGAAGGACCTTGTTACAAATAAAAGGTCCGTGAGCTTTGTGCCTATGGATAATGTGCATCATTGTAGCGCTATATCCTAATGGATCATTGCCCAGAAGAAGAAAGATCCATGTGTCTTCACCATTCCATGCATAATTGGTGATGTTGAGTTTGCAAGGGCACTCTACAACTTGGGAGCAAGGATCAATCTAATGTCGTTAGCTGTGTTTAAGTAGTTGGGATTGGAAGCCCGCACACGACTACTATGCGGTTGTTGATGGCTGACTAAACTGTGAAGAAGCCTGTGGGGATCCTATTTGATGTGCTTATTAAAGTGGATAGATTCGTATTCCCAACGGACTTCATGATCCTTGATTGCAATGTTGATTTTGAGGTCCCCATAATTTTGGGGCAACCATTACTTTCCGCTGGGAGAGCTTTAGTAGATGTGAAGGCTGGCTAGTTGAAATTCATAGATAGTTGAAATTCACACTCAAGAAAGAAGAGGTCATTTTCAATGTCTGCCAATCAATGAGCAACCAAAGGAGTAGTGAGTGGTCTCAGCAATAGAGGATGAGTCTAAGTTCCTTGACGAAGTCTGAGTAGTCAAGAGTCTTGCATCATGCCATGATATTAAATGAGGCGCTTCTTTGGAGGCATGTGGTAGTTTGGTGAATTCTGAGTAATCGAACCACCTGCGTCATGCTTCAACGTTAAACCAAGTGCTTCTTGGAAGGCAACCCAAGTTTATTGACTTATGTGTGTTTAGTGCGTAGGGGAAACAAAAACAGGTGGCAGAAGAATTTCCGAATAGACTGGTGTTATAGTTCTCAGTACAACTCGTAAGAGGATTGAACGGACCGTAGTACGAGTCATGGTGAGAAGAAGAGATGTATCTCAGCGCATGAGTTCAGGGTACGATTGGTCCTACGACTCATAATTTCATTGTACGATTCGTAGTATGCACTATGGTTATGAACTATGCAAGGCATGGACCTCAAAGTAAGAGGAGACCTACAAGCCATAGTATGGGTCATACATGCATAGTACGAGTTACAAGATGTACCCGTAGGTCCACAGGTAAGTTCCCTCAACCTCTCTATTACGAGCCCTAGGGACGAGTTATAGGCCCTTCCTATGATTCGTGGTATGAGTCGTGACGGTTCAAAATTCTTAAGATTACTCGACTTGGCCCATATATTTTTAAATTTGTCATACAATCTATTTAAACTTTAAATAGACTATACCTTTCTCCCACACACTCAAAACCAAATTAACGAATAGAACTCATGACTCCCTTACACTCATAACTCGGAATCAAGACCTTTTGAGCAAGCTTTTTGCTCAGATAACACCATGAAATTTGAACTCCAACCCTAGTTTCTAATTTCCACTCGAAGTAGCAGCATTGCACATCAGTCAAGTAAGTGTTATTCTTTGAATTGAATAAAAAGACTTGTTGTGCTTGAGGTAACTTGCCTAATCCCTGGCAGTCCTCTAAATGCATGAAAAACTCAATAGGACCATGACCACTAATGTGAACAAGTTAATTTTTGACTAGGTAGGGATTTAACATGATAAAATTTCGCATGAACTGATAAGCATTGAGTTACGAGTTGTGAGTAAAAATGGGACGAATAGGTAACTGAAAAACATGATGAATGCGTACTTGGACTTTGGAAATTCTGAGTACCCAACACCAAATTAAAACAACCTGCAAACTGAATTAAAAATAAGGCAGGGACAGGATTCACAAGTCTTCCTACGACTCGTGGTTCCACACTACGACTTATAGGATGGCTCGTTGGGACTATCCCAAGCCAAACTTGTAAAAACCATGAGGTATGAAACCTAGTACAACTCGTAGTATCCTGCTACGAGTCATAACTGGCAATCATACCAAGAGTATGAAGAGGGTTAAGTCCAAAAGTGATAGTACGATCCTTCCTACGACTCGTGGAATCGACTTATGAGTCATACCATGAGTCGTGGAAAAATATAGAATATTGTTTTCAAGGGGCATCCTCATACGACTCGTGGTACAAACCGTACCTTCATTGTATGAGTCGTACCTCAGAGGTGTAATGTTGATCTAAGACATTACGAGTCTAAGTATGAATTGATACCTCCAAGGTACGACTCGTATTGTAGACCCATGACAAATTACAGAGGACTTTTTTCTTGCTTTGTTTTCCTCAGGTTTGGAATTCTAACCCTTTTTCTCCACAGGTACAATGACACAGAAAAGAAAAGCATCCAAGGCAACTGCTCGGAGGGCATTGATAGATGAAACCTTCGAATCCGAACAAGCGGGAAACACCCCTAGTGGTTTAGAGGAGGAATACCAGGTCGATACATCTAATACTGATGGGACCCAAACCACTAGGGCGAAAGCTAAAGCCCCAGCCGTGGTGGCTACTGCCATATCTGCTGGTGCTCCCCAGTCTGAGAAGGGAGCTGGAAAAGAGCCCAAGAGTCCGAAAGCAGCTCTAATGAAGAAGAGGGGTCCAAGGAGGTCTAATCCGGCAATGCAGACAGTGTGTTCAGATCAGAGGAGGAGGAACCCAATGCCGAGAAGGAGCAGACTCTGACTAGGGAGAACCGCACCATTCGGTGGAGAGTACCAGGAGCCCATGAGATATATGAACAGGGTATTGCTCTCACTACCAAGAAAAAACCTAAGTGGAGCATTCAAGAAGAGTCGCGGATCCTCACCAATTCACTGAACAAGATGAAGCAGATATTTAGCTTCTATTGATTCGACTGGATGGCTGGATCCCCGAATTGATACACTTTAGAAATTGTCCGGGAGTTCTACGCCAATTATTTGGCAACCATGGAGCAGAAAGTGAAAGAGGGGAAAATTTTGAAATATCAGCCCAAGATGGAGAGCGTCATGGTAAGAGGCCGCAACATGGATATATTCGAGCACAATATTGCTTGGGTGCTATATGGGCCCAATTCATACCACCACGTGCTACACCGGAATATGACTATCGGGTGGAGGCCGTGAAAGATATCAAGCAGTTGGGCTTTGATGAGAGGCAAAGGCAGATTTAGTGGTTGTCCAGGGTCATTGCTGAGGACAAAGAAGAGACAAAATAGGTCACTAGTGGCAAGCAGGTCACAAAGAATTCTCTCAACTTCATAGCAAAAGCCTGCTGAAAGTTAGTGCACCACTGGTTGGCCCCGAGAATAAATGATAATACCCTCAGCGTAGACAAAGCAGCTTTGGTGGCATGTATCATGTCCAGATACCCCATCCATATCCCAAGGGTCATTGCAGAAGAGATACAGGATCGGGCTATGGGATTGAGCACTACCATCCCATTCTCGAGTCTCGCATTCAGACTATGCATAGAGGAAGGTATCAAGGTGCATCGTGGTGAGGAGCACATGATCAGAGGATAGCCAATCGTTGATATTGGCCTAATCTAGGGTGAGATAACCTCGGTAAGTCGAGCATGACTTTCTACCGCAACCCCATTATCACAGACAGTTGGGGGTGCACAAGTGAATGCCCCCACTTCACAAGAGCAGGGAGAGACACTGTCTACAGATGTTGATCATTCGATGTAGCTGCTAGCACCTCCGTCGCACCACATATGGGCCTCTCAAGCGAGACCACAGCCGGATACATGCTAGTGCCACGGGAATTTCTCTAGAGACCCACCATAACTGAGAAGAAGGTTCAGTCGATGATAGAGAATGTCAAGCCTTGGGTAAAGGCTGAGATTGAGACAACTACACAGGCCTTACATGCCAAGCTTGATGGCTTTAAGAGCAGATTCAATGCACGTATGACTGAGCAGATTGACATGGGCAGCCTCCGTGAGGAATTGGGGGCTCATATGAGCCAAGTGGCCGAGCTGTCATCACGGCAGCTGGTAATCATAGCATCCCCCATTCTTCCTGACCTCGATGTTGGTACTGACAAGGATCTTGATCTGGCTGCTTATTGGGAGCCTACATGAGCCGAGAAGGAGAGAGGGAATAAGGGGGTCTCTGAGGATGTTAGAGATGATGCCCTAAAGAATAAGAGAAAAGAGAAAGAACAAGAAGGCGAGATTAGAGAGTCAGCAGACTTACGGCGAGCATCAATCGGAGCTGCTTGAGAGAGTAAGAGGAGCGAGTAGCTCCACCACTGCACATGCAGAGATTACGGGTGGCAAGGACCCTTCGGGGGAGCCACATTCATCCCCAGGGACTTTGGAAGTTGTAGAGGGGACCGCTACCACTTAGGGAGTAGTCATTCCCCCTACTGATACACCAGTGAGTATGCCGGCCAGCACCAGTGCAATGATTGCAGCAGAGGTACCTCCTCCGCAGGATAACAGGAGCAATTAATGCACTGCAGGTATGTTCCCTTCCTTCTTCTTTACATTCTATGCGTTGGGGATGAAGCATGCTTTTTAAAAAGGGAGGGGGTGTACTTGTATTTTTGGGATTTTGTTGGATTCATCCGAGAGTTTTTCTTATCGTGTTTCTTTTTCCTCAGGCATGCTTTCTAGTACAACCGGCATATTTAGAATTTTATTTTTATGTTTTTCTTTAATTAGAAAGTACCTTAGGAGTACTCATCACACAAATTACACTAGTTTTGAATTTGTGAAAATTGAGCCTGTTTAAAATTTTTTAATGGTTAGCTATGTACTTGTTGATTGCAAGGCATGATTTTTGTGGATCTGTTTGTGTCATTTAGTGTATTAGCATGAATAGTTTTTATTATCCACGTATAAACCAGACAGGTAGGATGAATGCAAGACATACATGTACCATGAGTGAGTGAGGTCTAATACCTAGATCAATACTGCAAGAGGATCTAGAACATACCCGGTGGGTCTTTACATAGGTTTAGAAATGGTTTTCTAGGAAAGAATCATAGGTTTTTTAGCCCATTTTTAGCTTAAATGACCCTACCAAAATGATATGATACTGTTGATCCCAATTTTGAGCTTTAAATGAACCATTTTTCTTTGATTAACCAATTAACCATACCCATTTTTATAATAAATTTATTTTGACCCTGGTACCTCCTTGGACATTGTGAACCTAAACATAGGTAAAATTTATAAGTTGAGGGTGGCTAGGGTAGGGGTGCATAAATCTTGGGAAGGTGAAAAAGGAAGAGAAAAGAAAAAAAAGGTGAAAATGAGGGGTGGTGCGACAAAAGAAAAAGAAAAAGAAAGAAAAATTGAAAAATAAAATACAAAAAGAGAAAGATGAATGAAAATTTGAGGAAACACACCACACCCATTGATCTTGGGCAGATTTATATGCCCAAGTGATACTCAAAAGTATCATTTTCTCCTTGTTTATCTAGCAATGTGTATACATTTTCATGTAATTGGTAATAAAATGTTAATTTATACTAACCAACATGATTAGCATTGTTTTGTAGGTAAAATGTGATTTTCGGAAGCTAAAATGCATGTTGGATGATATCGGAGTTGGACTTGGATGCGAGCAAGGAAAAAGGCATAGGACTGCACGAATTAAAGGGGCTCTGCGATGGAGTCGTGTCACGCTGCCATCACGGAGGCATTCTGCCTGGAGGGTGAAAATTCATCAAATTTCTAGTGGAGGTTCGCGTCTGCTCCGTGGCACGGTGGCTAGCCTCCGCGTTGCACGCCGTGCCACGTTGGTGTTTAAATTCCCGGACCCCCAGTTCCAGTGAGGGTCCGCGTTCACGGCGTGTCACGGAGGCAGTGCTCCGCGATGCACTCCGTGACACGTTGCTCATTATTCCGGGAAAAATTCCCACTAGTATAAATAGAACACTTAAGTGTATTTTTGATAATTCAGACTTGGTGGAGCAAGGACGTGGGTTACAGGAAGTTCAGGGATGAAAAGTTCAGGGTTTTTTCTCTCTTTCTTTCTTCTCTAATTCAATTGTTTGTATAATTAACACTCGTTTTATGATGATTAATCCACAAATGAGTGGCTAATTCCCTTCCTTGCTGAGGTTATGAACACTTGTGGTGAATTTTGATTATTAATTATGGTTTTTCATCTTTTTCTTCCATGTTGTTCTATTAATTCTTGTTTTTACTGCATTGGTGTGTGGCCTACATTAATGTACATCTAAAAAGTATGATTTCACTCGAGAGAGCACGAAATTGGAAAGTTGTGAATTAATAGGATATTGTTCTTAACTTGATTTGGGAAAATTGAGTTTTGATGAACCTTCAGGATAGAAATATACCTGAAAGTCGTATTAGTTAATTTAGGAACCGGAATTGTATGGCTAGAACATGAATTGCATTTGATCACAGAAATGTAGACGGATGGTTCATGATTCTTAAGTGAGATTAAATACGAGCGTTTTAATCTCTTGGCAAATGTTCTTGGCTAGCAACTGGAAGAAAAGATTAACCAATTTATGATGATAATCAGTTTCATTACATGTTCTTTAACCTCGGCATGCTCTTATTCATAGTCCAAATTCAAAGTAGATAATTGCTCGTAGTTTTAGTATAAAATTTATAAAACAAATTATTCAATTTTTGGTTATTTAGTTGTCAGCATATTTAGAAGTAAAAATATAGTATACTTGAGCAAATTGCACTTAACCCAAGTCTCTGTGGGATCAATACTTGGCTTACTAAAGCCACTTACTACTTGTTCAACCACGTGCACTTGCATGTCGGTTTTATAATACCCATACAACGCACCGAACAAGTTTTTGGCGCCGCTGCCGGGGACTTGGCAATTGTTGAATTTGTTTTAAGTGTTAATTTTACTGTATTTTCATTTTTCTTAAGTGTTGACAACTTGGTCTTAGCCTGTATTTTGTAGACTTAATTGCTGTGAACACTGGCAAGAGACAAAGAGTTGGTGGAATCTTATATAGAGCCTGAATGTATATTTCACAGTAAACAGAGAGAAGCTCTACAAAGGAAGCTGCAGTTGCTCAGACAGACCATTATGGAGCAACAAAATCCACTGTTGTAAGGGCAGTGTTAGTGCCCGAAGAAGCAGCAGCAAGGCCGGTTCGCGAGGTGGCAATCCCACATGCCAATAATGTTACATCCAGTATCCGCAAACCAGAGCCTGGAGGGAGATTTGAACTCAAGCAAAATATGGTGCAATTGTTGCACACAAGAGGGCAATTTACCGATCTCCCTCATTAAGACCCACAACAGCATCTCCAAAACTTTTTGGAGATAAGTGACACTTACATACCCGCTGGGGTGTCACCTGACTATGTTTGGCTTACATTATTTCCGTTCTCATTACTCGGAGAAGACAAGAGGTGGTTGAAAGCTGAGCCACCAAATTCTATTTCAACGTGGGATGATCTTGCATGGAAGTTCTTGATAAGGTTTTTTCCCTCTGGTAAAACAGCAAGACTTAGAAGTCAAATTCTAAGTTTCAAACAGAGGGAGGGAGAAAATTTATATCAAGCCTGGGAGAGATTTAAATCCATGTTGCGGGACTGTCCTCATCATCATCAGTCCAATGAGGTGTTGGTGCACACATTTATTGAGGGTTTGGAACCCCACACCAAAATATTGCTAGATTCAGCAGCTGGAGGGCAAGCGTTAGAAAAGACTTATGAGGAGCTGTATACCTTGCTAAACCGGATTTCACAGGGCAATCCAGAATGGAATGTTGATTCATCACGAGGTGGGGCAAGGAAAGCAGTAGGAGTGCTTGAAGTGGATGGGTTTACAACTATCGCTGCACAGATAGCTGCCTTGCAAAATCAATTGAACAACCACTTCAGCAACATGACTTTGAACCAGCCGTCAGCTCCAGTTAATGTAGTCCAGCAATTGTGGTGTGAAGTGTGTGGAAGTAGTGAGCACTCAGCTGAGTGTTGTGGAGCCAATCCTGACTCGATAAACTTTGTGGGTAATGCACAAAGAAATCACCAGCAGTATGGTAGTAGCTACAATTCAAATTGGAGGAGTCATCCTAACTTCTCATGGGGTAGCAACAACCATCAAGGCCAAAGTTCGGGTCAGGGTGTGCAAAGGAATCAAGGAGGGAAACAGAACTACCAATCTCAATTCAGAAATAACAATGCACCTCCTCCACCACCATCACCCAGCATTGAGGAGATGTTCAAGACCATGATAGCTAACCAAGCTTAATTGCAGGCTGACTATGTGAAATTGGCAGCCGAAGTGAAAAACAATCAGTTAGCTACCAAGGCTCTTGAGTATCAATTTGGGCAATTTGCTAGTGCCCAAAATAATGGCCTAGAGGAGGACTGCCAAGCAACACAGATCCGAATCCCAAGCAGGTAAATGTAGTGACCACAAGGAGTGGTTGCAGCTGAAGGAGGTGGAACCCGAAAGACCACCTCAACACTCGGGAGCAGCAGAAGTTAAGGGGGAGAAAAGTTCGGAGAGGGGGAAGACCAAAGAAGCTGAATCAGAAAGACCTCCACCCCCATTCCCTCAACGACTCAAGAAACACAAAGAGGAGGCGTGTTTCAAGAAATTCATGGAGGTGCTTAAACAGGTACATGTTAACTTACCTCTTGTTGATGTCTTGCAGGGACTGCCTAAATATGCCAAGTACATAAAGGACATCGTGGCCAACAAAAGTTGGTTGACTGAGTATGCCACGGTGGCTTTAACAGAGGAGTGCACTTCCCGGATCCAAAATAAGACTGCCCACAAAGTTAAAAGACCCTAGAAGTTTTACTATCCAGCTTACTATTGGGCAAAGCATCCGAGCTCGTGGATTGTGTGACTTGGGGGCAAGTATAAATCTGATGTCGTCTTCGGTATTCAGAAAGTTGGGTTTAGGGAGTCCTAGACCAACAACGGTAATATTGCAATTGGCGGATCGATCCTTAGCTAGGCCGGATGGCATTGTTGAGGATGTTCTAGTGCAAGTTGGCTCCCTAATTTTCCTGGTAGATTTTGTTGTTCTGGATTTTGAACCAGACGCAGAAGTCCCATTTATTTTGGGACGACCCTTCTAGGCAACCGGGAAAGCATTAATCGATGTAGCTGCGGGGCAACTGACAATGCGAGCACACGACAAGGTAGAGGTGTTCGATGTGTATATAGCACCCAAGCTCGCGATGGTGCATGAAGAACTCTCGGTGATCAATGTGATTGATCATGGTAATGCTAAGCAGATGAAGCATTCGCGAGAGTTAATGGGAAGACCACCGGATAGGTGTAAGCACTACTGGGTGGAGGACAGTGATCGAGAGAAATCGTCCATCACCCTAGCGTACAATTAAGCTTAAATGACGTCGAGCCGCGACGGTAAACCAGGCGCTGCACGGGAGGCAACTCGTGAAAATTTTTTCTTTCATTTTGCAAAGTGTAAATAGATTTTTCTTTTTCTTTTTCTTGATTGTTTTACAAAATTTTTCATTTTAGTTAGTATTTTTTTATTTTTAGTTAGGTGAAACCTATTATTCTAACCAAGTTTATTTAGTGAGATGATTTTCAGGTCAAACGGAGAAAAATGTGCACGGAATCGTGAAGAAAAAATCGAGGTATGAAAAATTAATAAAATGTAGAAGACAGTGAGCTGGGGCGATAGCTCCGTGTCACGGAGGAGGACCTCCGCGTTACCCTCCGTGACACGTTGAGGTATAACCCAGAAATTTTAAAAATTTCCAGTATGCTGTCGCGATGGCTCCGTGTCACGGAGGCAGTGCTCCGCGATGCACTCCGTGACACGTTGCCTTGTATATCGCGACGGGTCACACCGGGTTGCCGGGTGACCCGCGTGTTTTTCTACCTTTTAAACCCCGAATTCTTCCCTTTTCCCCTCATTTTCAATTTCCTCCGCGACCAAACATCCCAAAACCCCTCTCCCATCAACGTGACACGGCTTAAGGAAACAATTTACCGAGTTTTATTCGATTCTTCAACTACAAGGTATGTTTTCCGATTCCCTCTCAAGTTTTTGTCGATTTTCTTTGATTTTAAGCATGGGAGGTGAACTAAATCGCCCTAAGTCAAAATTAAGCATGAATTCGAATTATTTGTTGGTTGATAAATGTTCGGAATGTCGTTATGATTGT
This sequence comes from Datura wrightii, assembly GCA_035772735.1. Taxonomy (NCBI): domain Eukaryota; kingdom Viridiplantae; phylum Streptophyta; class Magnoliopsida; order Solanales; family Solanaceae; genus Datura; species Datura wrightii. Next base: position 36,256,851 of record JASDFA010000023.1, on the reverse strand, counting down.
TTGAACTTGTCGATTGCATAAATTAGTCGAATTTGATTGCGAAAATCAATTCTAGGGCTTTTTGTTGAATGTGAAGTTAGAAATATGTTGAAAGTGTGAATTGTATGCCGGGTTGTACGTGTTGAATGAGATGAGTCGTTGTACAAAGTGTTAGGATGTTAATAGACGACGAATTCTTGGGTTTGGGGGAATTGTTGAAATTTGCTCGAATTGGGTTGGTTGGATAGGTTCATGTATATAAATTTTTGTTGTTATTTTTGTTTCTTCATTTTTCGTCGCTAAGTGTGAGGGTTAAAATGTTTGCGATGGTAGTGATTGTGATTAGCTGTACGAAGTCTGAGTAGTACGCACAAGTTATGTCGTCGAATTTTTCTTTTTGAACGCACGAAGCATGATTGTATAGCTGGTTGGTTGATGTAAATAAAGCTATTCTTGCCGTATTGTTATAACTGTAGCTAAGGACTAAGTGTGGGGTAACTTAGCGTAACCCGACCTTAGCCGAAGTTAATATTTATTTAGCTTAACATTGAGCTTGTTTACTTGGGTTGACAGGTAAAATGGCAAGCCGGCAAGATAAAGGGAAAGGTGCATCAACTTCAGGCACCGGAAGGAAGAGACTCAGACTGGGAACAGCAGTCCCAGCTGCACCAGTAGTTCCACGCGGCCAGCGCCGCCAATATGGAACAAGATGGGTGACGGACGAGGGGAAAAAGTGGTACGCGAAGCATAAAGAGAACAAATATTTCCCCGAGGAGCATATAGCACGGGAGCCATTGGCACAGGAGTTCCCCAGAATGGTTCACCGAATCGAGGCTGCTGGGCTAAATTTCATATTCGAGGAGCCCAAAGAATGCAACCTGCACCTGGTTCGGGAGTTCTATGCCAACTGGAACCCGTCAATCCGAAGCCACACCATCAAAATCAGAGGGCAGATAGTCACTCTGGAGCCCCACCAGCTCAATGCCATCATAGGAGCGCGGGACACAGACACCCACATCCTCAGACAGCTGAACATTACCCCCACCGTATGCTGACATCAGACGCACACTATGTGGGGCGATTTACAGCTAGATGGAGCAGGAACAAGGAAAGGGGCTACCATCAGACTCTGCCATATTCTCAGATGAACAGGGAAGCCCGTATTTGGCTGAAGATAGTCTGCTCTTGCCTCATCCCGGGGGTACATATGACTGATATAACCCGGGATCGTGTTTGCCTGGTGTACGCCCTGATGAAAGGGCTGGAGATAAATGTTGGGGCGGTTATTATATCCGCCATGAAGAGAGCCCGACTGCACCAGGGGCACAGGTATAGGTTCGGTGGACTACTCACCACCTTTCTCCGGGGCCTCAATTATATCCCACAGTTGGAGCGGCGGGCCTTGGATGTGACTAAAACTAAGGCTCCCGACACCACCCACGGGCCAGTACTGACACTTGGCGAGCGACATGCTCGTGATGACCAGTATATGGCGCGGATGTATGGGATGCAGATGCTCCAGCTCAGGATAGGTGGGAGGCCGGCGACGGAGGAGGAGCTATTGCAGCTCGAGCTAGATTACCCATTTGGCGAAAACGCCAGGGCTCTATGCCAAGTAGGGCCAGCCTTTGTAGAGCCCACTGATGATGACGTCCCCACGGACGAGGAGACACGTCGGGAGGACTCCGATGTGGAGTTCGATGATGACGACGGAGGCGACTCGGACATGGGAGATGAGGCAGCAGCACCTGATGAAGAAGTGGAATACTTTGACTGATCAGGGAGTTCCACCACCCGATTATGTGCTATTTAATTTTTGTGAACACTGGGGACAGTGTTCGGATTAAGTGTTGGGTGGGAGTAGTTAGGTGCTAGGCTGGGCTGGTTTGTTTGTATGTTCTCCTCTGTTATTTTGTATGTTATGTTTCCATGTGTTTGTGAATTTTCAAACTGTTCTATATTTGTACATATTTGTGAAATTAATGTGTGTTGTTGAATGCTGCCAGCTGATTCTGTAAATATTTTTTTTTAATTATCGAAATGATCGATATTTTTAAAATTTATTTTTTGAAAATATTTTGTTCATATTTAAAATATTTTGTAAATAATGTTTCTATCGAAATGATCGATGTTTTGCAAAATTTTTCAATTTTTTAATTTTGGGTTTCTTGGCGTTTGTTTTCGATTCTTTTACCGAGAAGGGTCCATTGAGCCGACGTCATAGTTAGTGACCGTTCCCTATGATGGATGGATGACAACCGTCTTAAGGGAAATGTAGTCGTTAGGAGTAGATATTTTTTTTAATTTATTTTCAGTTTTTTTCTTTGGTGGATTGCATCCCGGAAGTCGTAGTTACTATATGGTTGCGAGATTTTGGTTGCGTGTTGTACATAATATTCAAAATGCAAAGGTGATTCGTATGAAAGCATGCAATTTTGTAAATATGTTGAGATACCTAGGCTGTAGAGTTCGATTCAGTGTGATTGAGGCTTAATGTTTGAATTCATGTAATTAGCTGATTGAAGAGTCTGTGAATACATCTTGAATCGAGCATGTGCATAAAGTGTGAAGTGAGGTGTTGATATTCCATGCTATTGTGAAGTGTCTAGAACTTGCCTGGTGTGTATACAAAACGAAATGAAGGAGGTGTATTGTAGGAAAGGATGTAGGCATTTCTTTGTTTTAACCGAGAGTTTCTATTTTTTTCTTGTCATACTCTCCCTTTCTGTGATTGTATACCCTAGTAAGCCCTTTGAGCCTTTAGCCGATTATTTCTTTCTTTTGTCCAAAAAGTGTAAACCGAGCTTAATTCTTTCTTTTCATTAGCCGTAAAGTCTATACAAAACTCTTAAGCGCTTAAGAAGAGATAATAATGTTCCCAATGTGTCAAAGAGTGAGAATGGTGAAAAGAAAAAGAAAAGCAGAGTGAGGGAAGAAAAGAAAAGGTTGAAGGTGCACTTGCTATAAATAAACAATAATGAAGGTGCATGAATAACATTTGTTATTGTGTCAAGTGTGCTTAATGAAATGGGCCATACTAAAGTAAATCATCAAGAATGGGATGATGAAAAAAGAAAAAAAAAAGAGAAACAATGTCCATGAGTTGATGGGAATGTGTTGCAAAGGCGCTTAAGTATGCTAGTGGCTATTATTGGCTAATTCAATATATACTAGTTCCATAGCTTCCATTACAACCCATTAAAGTCCTACGTGATCTTACATTGCATTTCTTTATATTAGTGGAGTAATACACTAAGGGCAAGCTTATGGGTCATGACATGATGCATGTGAATTCTTTTGGGAGAGAGAGGGAAATTGTTTTTACATGCCCCTACTTGAATGTTTGTGTGTCACATGAGCAAAAAGGTGAAGATTCTCTTGAGTTGTGAGGGCACATGCTTGAGGAAAGACTGATTTTCGTGTCGGATATCTTGATTAGCTGATTTGCATGAGTTTTCCGATATCGAGAGTCGATTCTTAAAGTCTAGGAAGTCTTAATGTATTGAAGGTCATTGCATTGTTAAGACCATGCATGTTTTCTTGATGATTTGCAATATTGAATGATCGATATGGCCGTAGCTTAAATTGTCGCACCATAGTAGCGAGGGTGGGATGTAAATTGCATGAATTGTATATTTGTTGTTCGAGGACGAACAAGGATTTAAGTGTGGGGTAAGTGATCTTGGGCAAATTTATATGCCCAAGTGATACTCAAAAGTATCATTTTCGCCTTGTTTATCTAGCAATGTGTATATATTTTCATGTAATTGGTAATAAAATGTGAATTTATACTAACCAACATGATTAGCATTGTTTTGTAGGTAAAATGTGATTTTCGGAAGCTAAAATGCATGTTGGATGATATCGGAGTTGGACTTGGATGCGAGCAAGGATAAAGGCATAGGACTGCACGAATTAAAGGGGCTCCGCGATGGAGCCGTGTCACGCTGCCATCGCGGAGGCATTCTGCCTGGAGGGTGAAAATTCATCAAATTTCCAGTGGAGGTTCGCGTCTGCTCCGTGGCACAGTGGCTAGCCTCCGCATTGCACGTCGTGCCACGTTGGTGTTTAAATTCCCGGACCCCCAGTTCCAGTGAGGGTCCGCGTTCACGGCATGTCACGGAGGCAGTGCTCCGCGATGCACTCCGTGACACGTTGCTCATTATTCCGGGAAAAATTCCCACTAGTATAAATAGAACACTTAAGTGTATTTTTCATAATTCAGACATGGTGGAGCAAGGACGTGGGTTACAGGCAGTTGAGGGACGAAAAGTTCAGGGTTTTTTCTATCTTTCTTTCTTCTCTAATTCAATTGTTTGTATGATTAACACTCGTTTTATGATGATTAATCCACAAGTGAGTGGCTAATTCCCTTCCTTGCTGAGATTATGAACACTTGTGATGAATTTTGATTATTAATTATGGTTTTTCATCTTTTTCTTCCATGTTATTCTATTAATTCTTGTTTTTACTGCATTGGTGTGTGGCCTACATTAATGTACATCTAAAAAGTCTGATTTCACTCGAGAGAGCACGAAATTGGAAAGTTGTGAATTAATAGGATATTGTTCTTAACTTGATTTGGGAAAATTGAGTTTTGATGAACCTTCAAGATAGAAATATACCTGAAAGTCGTATTAGTCAATTTAGGAACCGGAATTGTATGGCTAGAACATGAATTGCATTTGATCACAGAAATGTAGACGGATGGTTCATGATTCTTAAGTGAGATTAAATACGAGAGTTTTAATCTCTTGGCAAATGTTCTTGGCTAGCAACTGGAAGAAAAGATTAACCAATTTATGATGATAATCAGTTTCATTACATGTTCTTTAACCTCGGCATGCTCTTATTCATAGTCCAAATTCAAAGTAGATAATTGCTCGTAGTTTTAGTATAAAATTTATAAAAGAAATTATTCAATTTTTGGTTATTTAGTTGTCACATATTTAGAAGTAAAAATATAGTATACTTGAGCAAATTGCACTTAACCCAAGTCTCTGTGGGATTGATACTTGGCTTACTAAAGCCACTTACTACTTGTTCGACCACGTGCACTTGCGTGTCGGTTTTATAATACCCATACAACGTACCGAACACCCATATAAGTGCATAAAGAATAGTGAAAAGGGAGGAAAAAGTTGAAATAGCAAAAAGGGTGAAAAGTGAAAGAAATGGAGCCACATGTATATAGTGTCAAGGAGGGGTTTAGTCACTAAAAAGATTCCATCTCTACCATACCCAGCCCAAAAGCCTACATTACAAGCCGATTCAAGTCCTATAGTGATCCTAGCCTGACCATCTGAAAAGCCGAAGTAGAGAAAATAAGGGCAAGCCTATGGTATCCGACATGTAGTATTTGAAACTTCTTTGTGACCATGAGAGTATTACTTGTTTAGTCCCATGTTTCATATTTTCCTATACTTTTGAGTGGGGGACTTAATTTTCTATGAGGGTACATAGTTTTGTTTAATTCTACCAATTGTCTGTGTGAAAAGCATTGGTGATGACTTGACTATCTATTAATATCTAGATGACATATCTTGATCCCTGTTTATCATTTTTTTTGATTGCTTGATGTGCATATGCTGATTTGGTATATGGGAAAAAGGGTCAAAAGTTGTTTGAGTTATGGTGCAAATTTTGATTGATTATTGGTTGTAGTATTCTAGGTTTATTTTCTAGTTAAGTGTTGTGTTTAGTTTTTTTTGTTTTCTTTGTCTGAGGACATGCAAAAGTTTTAAGTTGAGGGTGTTGATGTGTTGTAGGTTTACAACACTATCGACGCTTAAAATTGAGAAAATAGCATGGACTTAGGTATGTTTATATGAATATGAGGTACTTTTACTTTGTTCTCAGAAAAAATAAGTGTTGGAGAAAAATTGTGTAAAAGATGCATAAAAGTACAGAATATCAGCTAAGTACAAGTCTTAGTACGAGCCGTACCTTGATTGTATGATTCGTATTAAGAATCATGGGGAAAATCAGAAGGCTGGAATAAGAGGAAGGTAAAGTACGACTCTCAGAACAAGCCGTACCAACATGGTATGAGCCTTAATTGGAGTAGTGGAAATCTTTAGAGAAATTTGCACAAGGCAGTCTCTTGGTACGGGTTGGCCCATGGATCATGACAACCACTTACGACCTGTACCATGAGCCATGGGAAGATTCAATGATTTTTGAAGACATGGCAGAATTTCATATACAACAAGCAGCATGAGTCATAGGAGGAAGATACCAGGCGTACCACACCACTCGTGGAAAACTTCAGAAGATGTCAAAGTTTTCAAGGCTAAGCCACGGATGAATTGTATGACTCATAGGACCATGGTACGAGTCGTACCAGGTGCCAACACTTAGATAAATCTGCAGCAGCCAAGGATGTACGAGAGGCAGGTACGACCTATACAATCCTGTTACGGGTCGTAGGATCTAGTCATGAGACAGGTCGGCGCTAGATATGAAAAATTCCCTGTTAGCTTAGGAAAAGCATTCTTATGTCTATATCAATACCTTTTATATTTTATTTTAGTATAACAAGCAAGAGAGAAAGTAGTAGAGACGTGTGAAAAGTAATATTTGTGAATTTTATCAAGTTCTGGAGAGCAATTCTTAGGATCAACACTTGATTTCATCAATTATTCTTGAGATTGTTCATTGATATTCAAAGCAGGTTTTCTTACAATTATTATTGTAAGTATTTAATTATGTGTTTGTCTATAAACACAAAGTATAATTATACAATCAGGAGAGGCTAAAACCTCCACAACTAGGATTCTGGGAACTATGATAGATTAACAAAATAGGGTTACACAAAAGTGATTAAAAACCAATGCTAAATGCTTGTATTGTGATCTCTTCATCCTTAAATGTTTCTTAACGATGTAAAACATTAGGACTTGCCCAAATTCTTTACTTGCTTAAACCTAGAGAATTAGAGATTAGGAAAAGAGAATTACAACAAAGCCTTGATCTTCATGATCATTGTATTAACTTGAGTTGTGGTCGCAGGATAGTTAAATTTAGGAAAAATTGATAACCGTTAGAAAGAAGTCGATCATGAGACTTGACCCAGTGATTTAGCATAGTCATTCAATAGGGATGAACCATTCATTTGGATGAACCCTAGTTATTAGTTCTACAAGTAAGCATTGGGATTGATCACGTGTGTATGCCCGAAGTAGTTATGAGCTCATGTGGAACACTTACCCGAGTTATTTTCAAATCTTGATAACAACCACAATTATAGTCTTGCTTTAATGTTCTTTTTCTTTAAAACCCCCTAATTTAGAGATAACTTACTAACAAGCTTACGTACTGGCATTAGTCTAGATCGTATCCTATTCCCTATGGGTTCGACCCAAACCTCTTTGTTGGGCTCTTTATTGACAAAGTCCTCTTCATACTTTGCTGGAAAGTGTGAGTTTGAGTGTTATCACTTGCCATCATGGCATTGTAATGATGTGTCACCTCCCCTACACCAGCATCTACAATCCTTTATTTCTTCAACAAATCTTTCATAAACATGGCATAACCTGGCATTGAAGCAAAACATCCACTAGAGGTATATTGTTGGACAATCTACTAAACATCTCAATGTATTTTTGGAACTGATTGTCCTCCTTTTTCTTGGCTAACCTCTGGGCATACGGAGGAGGAATCTGAGGCTCTTGTCCTAGTTGGATACAACTTCTTTGATCATTTCCTCCTCAACTTTCTTCTCGGGATCAACATCAACTATCCCATCATCAAGTGCATTGGTACCATCAATAATATTTGGTACTCTTGGCGCCTCATCATCCACATTGTCTCTTGGTTTTGGTTCAGCAACATTTTTGGGCTTCACACCCACATCTTTCAACACTTTGCCACTTCTAATCACAATTTCCATACAATGGCCATCCTTCTTTGGGTTGGCCACGGTGTCACTAGGAAGTGTCCCTTTCATTAAGGGATTCATTTAGGAAGACAAATGATTCATTTGCACTTCTAAGTGCTTAATCGACATCGAGTGGGACTTCACTGTTTGGGCGAGGTTCGACACCTTCCCTTTCCATTTCTTGACTCTACTATCGGTGGATTCCAGTCTCTTAAGTACTCGAGCCAAGATCTCCTCAATCTTAGAGCTTTCCACATCGCTCACACCAGGTTGTATTTAGGGATTATCAACCTTTAGAGGGGGAACATATGGGTTTAAGTTGCGATGGTAATGTTTCCCATAACAATTTTGATTACCCCATCTTTCATTGCGATCAACCCAACCTTGGTTGTCTCTATTCCTCCAATCTTGATTCTCTTCTCTTGGTTGCTAAGAGCCTTGATTGGAACCTTGGTACCCATGGTGAGAACCCCTCATCTGATTTTCCATGAATTGGCATTCCTTTTCATACCTGGGTGGTGAAGCTTCTCCTTTATATGGCATTGGATCTTTAATCCCCACGGCATTAACGCTCTTAGACCCACTCCCTGTAACATGCTTTGTCATCAACTCAAGGTGGGTTATCATTTTTGCGAAAGTCTCATCTCGCTCCTCATTCCTTTTTCTCATCTCGGTGGTCACAAAACTTGAACACACACTATTTGGAGGTACTTCAATTTCCCTTATTGACCAAGCTCGGTTCATTTTAGTCATCCTAACCAACAAAGCTCTACCTATCCCATAGGGATGGTCCATAAGAGATCCACTCACCAAGTTGTTTGGCACGGGGTTGTTAATGGAGTCCAAAGAACAATAAAATCTTTTAAAGAGCACTCCATCCCGAAGCCCGTGGTTAGGACAAAGAGCCACTTTCTTCTTGAACCTCAACCAAGCCTCATGTAAAGGTTCACCCAGTGTTTAGCTAAAATTGGTGATATCATCTCTTAGCTACAACATCCTCGATGGAGGGAAAAACCTATCCAAGAAGGCTTCAGTTAATTCTTGCCATGAAGTTATACAACTCGGAGGGAGCTCCTCAAGCCATATGGTCCCTTCCCAGTCAAGGAGAATAGAAAGAGCCGCAATTTGATAGATTCTTTGCTTATATTTGTGATGTTAAATGGTTGGCAAATCTCCAGAAAATTTTGAAGATGTCGATTTGCATCATCACTTGGCTGACCACCAAAGAGTCCTTTCATTTGTAGCAGGTGTAGCATTGTACTAGTCACATGGAATACTGCATTTCATACTGTGGGTGGTAGGCGAATGGCACCTTCTAAGTTTGGAATCATAAGGTCATCATTTTTGTGGTCCATATGACCATCCATGCAACCTTCTTGAGGTTGTTGGAAAATATCAGTCATCCTATAAAAGTACCCAAAAACAAAAACTTTAAAAACAAAACACAAGATACTAAATTAATTTAACTCAACAATCAACTAAGGCCTATCTAGCACCATTCTTCGGCAACGACACCATTTTGGATAACATCCAAATTCACTCTGTGTAAAGAGAGAGTGTAAATGTTCATTGTAAAAACAAATATACTCGATGAATATTGGGGTCGAATCTCATATGGTATAGTACTTAGATGGCACGAAAGTTGTTTATCAAGTCAAACTAAGAAGCATCATTGTATTTAAAACAAACAAATAAAAAATTGGCGGTTCAAAAGATTGCAATTAAAATGTAAAACCAACTATTGATCAATCAACAAGATAACCCACTTGAATTAACAAAGTGAGCAAGAGCTAGGGTTATGCTTTTGAATAGGGCGTCAACTGAATTCAAATTGACTAGACAATCAAATTATTAGTCATAAATATAAAAATCTATAGGAGAGGTGGCACCTGATGTTTTTCAACCACAAGGGTGCCTTTTGCCTCGAGTTTTCTGAAACTCCAAGGTCCCAAACAATATAGCCAATAAGTCTTGGGTCAGATTTGAGTTATTTCTAGCCTCAAATCTCTCATGGGTGAACGATTATGGGTATTAATTATTTCTAGCCTAACCCCACACAATCAACTCCCAATTACCCACTATTTTTAAAAATATATATATAATTACCCACCATTGCTTTCTCGTGCATACTCAATTTCTCCTTTTCAAGCAAAAATAGAGTAAGTAAACATCACCCACATTTGCAACTATGAGTAATTTAATTATAAATTGGGAGAAAACAACATATTTATATTAAATGAGTAACTCTAAGATTAATCTAACAACACCCAATTCAATTAAACTCCAATTCATGCACACACCCCTAGAAAAGAGATTTGGCTACTCATTGATGAGAAATACAACATTAAATCAACAATTAAAATCATCGCATTCATCATCAAGAGTTAAATTTAAGCTTACAAATGTCTTCAATGGAGGTTGTTTACCTTGAAAAAAGAAGAAGGAAAAAGCTATACAATATTCTATCTAACTCTAACTTTCTACTCTCTACAAATCTGGAAGGAATATTTTTATACTTTCTAAAAGAATATACAGAAATAGGTCAAAATGCTCCTAAATTTATATGCTGAATGATTTTTCCCTTCCTGCAGGTGGTGTCACTTGCAAGTGATCGATGTTCTATCGGTGCCAATCCACGAAATGATGCTGCGTCGCAGGTGCTAATGCAGTGAGCCTGGGTCCAATCGACGCTGGCATCGAAGGTTCATAGGTGTTGACCCATGTTCTACCGGTGCTCATTCCACTCTGGTCCAGCAGCTTCTATGTTCCAGCGGGCGTTTCAACGGCTCCATCCGGTGGAGCGCCAATCACATCCGATCAAGCTTTAGTCCTCTTCTTATATTTCATGCTTTTTCTCAAGTTCTTGCTTTCTCTCCTTAAATTAACTACCTGCAAAACTAGAGAGAAAGATCATAAAATCCTCTTAAATAATTTTAAAACTAAGCAAAAGCTCATGTTTAAAAGCCTAATGAGTTGGTAAATTACCAACTCATCACCTATGAGTTGGACTTGCCTGTGAAGTTAGCATTAGTGCATCCAGTCTTCCATGTGTCTTTGTTGAAGAAGTGCATTTGTGATCGAACCTCACTAGTGCCTTTGGAAAGTATGGGCGTGAAAGATACTCTCTCCTATGAGGAGATCCCAGTTGAGATTGTTGATTGTCAGTTTTGTAAGTTGAGGAATAAGTAAGTCTCTTTAGTTAAAGTCCTTTGGAGGAATTAGGTTGTAGAGGAAGCTACTTGGGAAATAGAAGCAGACATGATGGCCAAGTACCCTCCACCTTTTTTCCTCCAGTTTAGTTCCATCTTGAGGTAATAGTTTCCTCCTTAGTGTTCTACTCAGTTTCATGTCCCTCAATTGCTCTCATGTCTTAGTATGCATGAATATTTCATGAAATTAGTTCAGCGTATATATTTTAGTGCAGAGTCAATCACTACATCAGTATTCAGTGTTTAGCATTCAGTTTTGGGATTCTAACTCTTTCCTATCTTTTCGACTTTATTAGTCTTCATTTGTGAATGCTCCCAAAGAGGGAGATAATGTCACACCCCAAAAGTCCCTAAAATCAGAACCTAGACATGAAGCAGAAAATAAGTAGAAGTGGAACTTTTCCCATAGGACGAGTGCACACCACAAGTCGTGGTTAGGAAAAACGACTTATCGGTGCTAGTCGTCATTACCAAATGGAGCCTAGACCCAAAGTCAAGTCCAGACACCACTAGTTAAAGGATTAATCATTTTACCATAGAATGATCCATCTTGTTTGACCATTGTATAAGGTTCAGAAACTATTCAAATCTCCACTAATGACCACGAGCAGAGACCACAAGCCGTGGGATAAAATTCAGAAAGTGATCAAGCCAGTTATAGTGACCAAGAGTGCACACGACGAGTCGTGGTGTGACTTGTAGGGAATGGATGATAGTTTCTCAATATGATCTTCCAAGGGGTATTTTCATAACTTTCTAAGCTTTAACTCCTAAACTACGTCATTTTGGTTTCTTTTATAGGGGGATTAAGGGGAGTTAGTCAATCCTTGGCCTCATTCTCTCCTAAACACTCCGAAACAGAATGTTAGAGCACTTAAACTCCCTCAGGTCAAGAACTAGGGTTAGTTCTTCACCAAAAACTTCAAGGTTCAAGTTCCAACGAGGATTCTCCAACTCCAGGTATATGGGATTTCAACAAGGATTATCCTTTCACCCTTGTGTCCCAAATTCTTTCAGAAAATCTAGCAATCTCATTTCTTAGAAATCATATCTTAGGGTTTTAAATAAGATTATGATTTCCCTGATTATCTCAGTGATTTCAAGACTCCTACTATCATTATTATGTGATATTCATGATTTTACGTTCATTTACATATCATATTTTCATGTCACCGATTTTAGCATGATTGTAAAGTTCAGTATTTATGATTTAGCATTGCTTTAGAAATACTTAGTGTGTTACAAACATATTATTCCCTTATGATTTCAATATGCATATTTTGACAACATAATCAGTATTTTCAAGTTCTTTAGACTCTCAAAACACTTTCAGATAAAGTAGTTGCTGGCTTAGTCTTAGAACACCAGTTTTTGAGCTATCAGTAAAATATCAGTTGCGAGTAGTACTTTGCACTGAGTGGACCGATGTTCAGCACACCAGGTTCCAAAACTATGTGCCGTCGTAGGTTATTAGCCTGATGGGATCAGTTTTAGTGTTCCTATTAGCAATGCCTTTATATCCTGGGAAGGTATATTGGGTCTTCTCGATGGGGCACTTTCATCAGACTCCATGTTTAGCTCACATGGTTTATGCCGATTAACAGGCTTCTCCATAGTTCAGTATAGTTACAGTTTCAGACTCTATTACAGACTCAGATGTCAGTGCATGTACATGACTCTCAAACTAGTTTTACTTGTATTTTTAATATGCATCCTTAAGATATGATTCCATATCAGTATTTATGCATCTCAGATAGGTCATTGTACTTCAGTTCAGTTTGTGCATTAAGCTTGCATTCAGTATAGCATTTCAGATTATCAACTTATTTCATTTAGTCAGTTGCATATCCCATAGGCTCAGTACATTCAAAGTACTGAGCCTATTCTCTTGTGCTATATCTTATTATGATATAAGTTCAGGTGCCCAGGCGCAACATCTTGGTTATTTTTGCTTCGGTGCCCATCAGCAGCTGTAGTGGTGAGTCCTCATCATTCGAGGGTTGTACTTGCGTTCATCTTAGTGTTTTTGTTCTTAACTTAGTTTAATACTTTTTGGAGTTAGCTAGAAACTTGTTCCACCAACTCATCAGTTAGTAGAGGCTTTCAAACAGATAGACAGATAGTATTTTCAGCTTTGTGTTTTGATTTTAGACTCAGTATTTGTTTCTTGACTTAATTTTAGACTACTTTATTACTTAGTAAGTTGCTTTATAAATTTAGTTTACATCTGCTCAGTTTGTTTACAAATCTAACTATATTAGTATTATGTTATGCCATGGGATAGCTCGGTGTCACTTGTGGCTCGAAGCACTATGTCACTTCCAAGGTGTAGACTCGGATCCTGACACCAAGCAACACCAAATCTTCAAGTGAAGCAACAATTATCAACATGTCAACCACATGACCACCAACACGAGCTTACCAATTTCTCACAACTACACTCCCTTAATAATTAATCCTGAGCCACCTATCAATCTCAAATCATACATATACATACAACATAATATGACCAACAACACATGATGTAAAACATAGCATGATTCAAGGCACCAAAATAGCCAACTTGCTAGAGTAAACTGGTAACAATGATTATAGAATTCATACCGAAAAAGAGAGGAATGAAACTTAATTTACCTTGAACCTTAGAAATCAAGCTAAGCCAAATCTTGAGCTATCCACACCAACAGAATACTTCCTAAGAGCATTCCAAGATATTGCCAAAATGGAGCCAACATAGCTCAACAGAGGAACAATGCAAACAAAGCTTATTCAATAAGATTTCTATGGATTAAATGGTAAAAATTTCAAAACAACAACGTAATAGTGCTAAAAAACCATAACCAGGCCAAGGAACTAAGAATCAATGAAGAATAAAGCTTGCCAATCAATTCGACATGAAGCAGCCACCAAAGCTACCAGAAATGCAACCAACACACCATCTAGTCGGCTTGGGCCAATTATGACTATTGGTACGAGTAGTACTATCTTGGTATGAGCCATACCAAGGAGTCGTGGAAAAGTTCAGAAGTTGTGCACTTGCCTGAGTTCCTAGTATGAGTGGAAGACATGGTTCGTGATGAAAACAGATGAGTCAAACCAAGGAGTCGGGTCACGACCCGAATGGAAGCCCGAAGCGTAGACACAGGACCAGGGACCCCGAGAGACCCCAAGTCGACCCATGGAATAAGAATTCAACTAACTAATTAAATAAACATGAAGAAAACATAATTATAAACTCAATGGAAGTCAAACTTAACATAATAACAGAATAAATATCTGAATTTGAATACACGTCTAAGTCTGATAAGCTCTAATCTGGACGAGCTGATGGGACAACAATCCTAACTAGCTCAACTAAACTGGAACTAAAAGGACATCTAAAACAACTCGAGGCTTAGTCCTCGGAAGATGAGGACTCCACAAATAAGAAGGTGCTAATTCTGAATAGCGACTACGAATGGGGCTGAACCTGAGAACTAGGTCCTGCATCATGAAATGATGCAAATAGAAAGTATGCGGTCAGTACGTGGAATGTATCGAGTATGCAAGGTAAGTAAACCGATTTAGCAAATTAAATCATTTAAAACCTTTCATAATATATCATAAGCTTTTAAGCATAAATAAATGGGCTACATTCTTAAATTCTAAAATCACAATCTTATCAAAACATGGCCATGCATAGCTTTATAACATCATGACTGACTCGAATGACTCAAAGCTAAACGTGACATTTACATCAAAAGATAAACAATGAGTCAAACCTTGCTTTATGAACATGCATGTATACGTAATCATCATGAGAAATAAATATGAAAATCTGAAATGATATAGGCAGTGGGAGACTCGTCACTTAACCAAAACACCACGATAGAGCTTACGTGGTCCCAACTATCACACTCAAGTGGGTAGAGTCATCCATAACCTTTCCAGGGCGATGGACGATACCATGATATCGATATCAAGCTGAAGGGCCAATCGGGCTGGGGATAGATCACAAGGGAGGTCCCTATAATATAATAGTATCAACCTACGTTGGCGCGTAGTTTTGGGGCATAGGGTAATCGACCCTTAACCCACTCGGTGCTAGACTCTTCTCCCAAAAACATGCAATGCTCTACATCGTATATAACGAAGCTCAACATCGTCTATTGACAAAGCTCAACATAAAATCATGCATGACTCAACATAGTACGAAATGAAGCTCAACATTGTCTATTGACAAAGCTCATTAATAAAATCATGCATAGACTCGACATCACATGAAAATGAAGCTCAACATTTTCCTTCGACAAAGCTCAATAATGCCATACATCTCAATTATAATTTCATGCATATGAGAAGCTTTATTTCGAAATATACCAAAAGATAGAATTCATAATAAAATTTGGATATTTCACTTTAAACAATGTGGTAAGCTTATGTCGGGAAAATCATTGCTTTAATCAACATGTAGGAATCACCTAAAGCTCTATCATTCTAGAATCCAATCGATTCATTTAGGAACAACATCAAAATCCTGGGTAGTTTTAGAAACATGCTTTTCATCATCAACTTCATCATCATCACACATTTACCATAAATCACCTTTTTATGAACTCTTCACCCATGGGCGTTTTAGATTAAAATTTTAGAAAAAATGTTTATAAGGGAAAAACAACTTAGAATCTGCCCCAACTTCATAAATCAACAATTTAAATATAATCTAATCATACCCATGTGTAGAGATTGAAGAATCATGCAATTAGGCAAAACCCCATACTTAATCAAAGATAATTTATCACATTTTGGTAGGGATAGGGCATAGGTGTAGAAGAAAGCACCCACTCATAGCCTTACATACCTAGAAATGGTGAATTCTAACACCCTCCAATAGCCCAAGATGATATTCCAATGGAAACCTTGAGATTTTGCCTTGAATCTCCTCTTTAATCCTTCAAACTTGCATGCATGAGAATAATGGCTTAGGATAGGTTTTCCCCTACTTAAAACCCACTAAAATGAGCCTTAAAAGACATAGTATAGGTGTTAGGAACTTAGGAAATTACGAGAAAGCGATTACTAATTCGCAGCAAATAACTGTCAGGTGATCCTAATGGGTGACTTGACGACTTGTTATCAGGGCCAACAATCTGTTAGGTTACTCGTCAAGTACACTGGATGACCTGCCCACTGGGGCTTGTAACTGGTGACTTAACGACTCGTCCCCCTTGTCCACGACTTGTGGCCACCTTTTGTCTGGTACACTACCTTTACATCAACCTGCTAGCTCATGACTCACCTCACGAGTCGTTGGGACTGGCCACGACTTGTGGGGTTCCATCCGTTAGGCACACTGGCCATTCTTCAAATGTAATTCCAACATCACCCCCATGAGTGACATGACGACTCGTAGTGGCTGACCACAAGTCCTCTCCCTCGTGGGGACCTTGATTCCTCCTCTATTCCAGGCCTTCCCATGAGTCACTTGATGACTTTGGGGTCTCCTCATGAGTCGTCCCACGGCTCGTCCTGTACCTGCAATATCAATTCAACAATTTACCCATTTTAACTCCCGGGTCCGATCTTTGATCCCCCGGGGTATAACAATATCTACCCCTTGGGAACATTCATCCTCGAATGTTAGAAACACACAGAAAACGCAGAAACATGCAATCATCATATGCAAATACCAATTATTAAAATCGAGAACTGACGGAATGACTACCTCCGCAAAGAACTACATAGCTAAACTGAATTCAGACATCACATACATTTATCATAACATAATTCAAACTTGCGCACATGAACTGAACATGAAAACTGATTAGATAATTAGGGCAAAAACTTATACCTCAAACTAAACTTGAGCTGGTAGGGAACATGTGGGGGTATTTAGCCATCATAGCAGCTTCAGCTTCCCACGTAGCTCCCTGCACATGCTGGTTTCTCCACCACACCTTCACCAAAGCTACTTCTTTATTCCTCAATCTCCGAACCTGACGATCCAAGATTGCAATCGGAATTTCCTCATAACTAAGGCTATCTCCCACATTAACACTTTCCACCGGGACTACTAAAGCTGGATCACCCAAGCACTTTTTCAAGAGTGATACATGAAAGACGGGATGAACTTAAGATACCTCTGATGGCAAGTCCAACTCCTACGCTACCTTACCAACTCTTCTCATAACCCGGTAGGGACCAATATAGCGGGAACCGAGTTTTCCTTTCTTTCCGAACCGCATGACTCCCTTCTTGGGAGATATCTTAAGAAATACCCAATCATCAACCTCAAACTCCAAATCTCTTCTCCTCATGTCCGCATATGATTTTTAACGACTCTGAGTAGTTTTCAGCCAGTCCCTTATCAAATGAACCTTCACCATAGCCTTGTGAACCGAGTCTGGCCCTATCAGAGCTGCATCACCAACCTCAAACCATCCGATGGGCGATTTATACCTCCGCCCGTAAAGAGCCTCAAACTGTGCCATTTGGATACTGGAATAATAGTTGTTATTGTAAGCGAACTCAATCAAGGGCAAGTGGTCATCTTAACTACCTTTAAAATCCATCACACAGGCTCTCAACATACCCTCTAGAGTTTGAATTTTTTGTTCCGCCTGGCCCTCCGTTTGCGGATGAAATGTTGTGCTGAGCTTAACCTGAGTCCCAAGCCCCCTTTGGAAAGACCACCAAAACTGAGAGGTAAATTAAGTACCTCGGTTTGATATAATAGACAATGGCACTACATGAAGTCGAACCAACTCCAAAATGTACAATTTGGCATAATCATCCGCCGAATCTGTGGTTTTGACCGGTAGGAAGTGTGCAACCTTGGTTAACCTGTCGACCACCGTCCAAATAGAGTCATACTGTTGGCGAGTACAAGGTAGGCCGGTAATGAAGTACATGTTGATCTATTCCCACTTCCAAGTAGGAATGTTAATATCTTGCAATACGCCTCCAGACCTTTTGTGCTCAACTTTCACTTGCTGACAATTCAGTCACTTGGCTATGAATTTTGCAATATCTTTCTTCATGCCATTCGACAATTATATTTCCTGCTAGTCATGATACATCCTTGTGGTACCTAGATTGATAGAATACCCGGATCCATGTGCCTCATGCAATATTCAGTCCCTCAATTTATCGACATCTGGAACACATAGATGACCCTGGTACCGCAGTACCCTATCTTCCCCTTGGGAGAAGACCTTCACCTTTTGACTTCGAATGGCTTCCTTCAGCTTTACTAAAATCGGATCCTCATCTTGCCTAGATTTGACATCAACCACCAAGGACGATTCTGATCCATTTTGCAAAACAACGCCACCATCAGTCGAGTCGACCAATCTAACTCCAAACCTCACAAGTCATTGGACATCCTTCACCAACTCTTTCTTTCCCTCATCCACATGGGACACACTCTCCATAGAGAGTCTACTACGTGCGTCCGCTACTACATTTGCCTTACCTCGGTTGTAAAGGACACTCATATCATAGTCCTTATGTAATTCCAACCACCTCCTTTGCTGAAGATTGAGGTCTTTCTACGTGAACACATATTGCGAGCTCTTGTGATCTGTGAAGACATCACATGGACCCCATACAAGTAATGCCACCATATCTTCAATGCAAACACCACCGCGGCCAATTCAAGATCATGGGTCGGGTAATTCTTTTCATAAACTTTCAACGTCTCGAGGCATATGTTATAACTTTCCCATGATGCATCAATACACACCCGAGTCTGACTCACAAAGCATCACAATATACTACAAAACCATTGGTACCCTCAAGTAAGGTCAACATTGGTGCTGAAGTGAGTCGGTTCTTCAACTCTTGGAAGCTTTTCTCACAAGCCTCCGACCATTGAAACTTCACTTTCTTCTGAGTCAACTTAGTAAATGGTGTGGCAATAGATGAAAAACCCTCCACAAAGATCCGATAGTAACCCTCTAAGCCCAAAAGCTCCTGATATCTGATGGGTTCACCAGTCTGGGCCAGTTCTTTACCGCCTCGATCTTCTGAGAATCTACTTTTATGCCCTCTCCTGATACTACATGGCCTATAAATGCCACCGAATCCAACCAAAACTCACATTTGCTTAATTTTGCATACCATTGACGATCCTTGAGGGTCTGAAGCACTATTCTCAAGTGAGCGGCATGCTCCTCCTCGCTATCACGAACATGTACAAATATGTCTTGAACACCCTAATCATTAGATCCATAAAAGTTACAGGGGCATTGGTTAGTCCAAAAGACATAACAACTCTACTGACCGGGTTCTACAATTAACTGAA